>OY740797.1:7111227-8311227 GCA_963514005.1 Raja brachyura | reverse complement strand
ATGGCTTGATTGTAATCAAGTTTGTCATTCCGCTGACTGGTTAGCACGTAACAAAGCTTTTAACTGTACCTCGGTACACGTCACAATAAACTAAAGTAAAGTAAACTGATAAAAACTGACCTATCTGAAAAATAATTTATATATTTCAATGCAGTTTTAACTTTTTTTGTAAGAGTCCAAGGTTTTTTAAAATATATTCTTATTTATTTTGTTCTACACTTTGGTTCGTATTTTTTTTAATTGAACAACTAAATTTTGTGTTTATGGGTTTTAGTTTAGTTATTTACCCTTTTCAAATAGTTATGTGGGATCATAGTATCAAAGCAAAAAACTGACATTCTGTAAAAAGATAATTTAACCACACTTCAAATGGCGATGTTCTAAATCACATAAGGCTGACGATTGGCAGAATTGCCATGTACAGTTACATTTTACTCCTTCCTATCACCGTCATTGTGTTCTTTAAAGAAGATAGCCTGCATTACATACAATGTTTAGCAATGTTTTAGCTCTTGACAAAAAGTTGCAAATATCCCTTGGTTATATTCAGAAAACACTGGACAGATGTGACCACAAAGCACAAGCAAACCACAATCATTCCAAACATGACAGAAGATAGAATGATAATGTAATTGTCTTTGAATGAAAATTTCACTGATGTAGGTTATCCCCCAGAACAGCTCTTCAAAAAAGTATTGAAAACAATGCAGTTCTCCTTTAACATGAATATAAACTAACTTAGATTTTGTCAGTGGAAAGCAATTACATTTGGAAAGGGATTTGGAGTCATAGAGTGATACAATGTTAAAACTGGCCTTTCGACCCAACTTGCCCACACTGGCCAACATGTCCCAGCAACACTAATCCCACCTCCCCGCGTTTGGTCCATATCCCTCCAAACCTGTCCAATCCATGTACCTGTTTAACTGTTTCTTAAATATTGGGATAGTCCCAGCCTCAACTACTTCCTCTGGCAACTTGGTACTTGCACCTACCACCCATTGTGTGAGAAAAATATTTTCTCCTTAAACCTATGACATCTGGTCCTCGATTCACCTGTTCTGGGCAAGAGATTCTGTGCATCTACTCGATCTATTCCTCTCATGTTTTTATACACCTCTATGAGATCACCCCTCATCCTCTTGCGCTCCAAGGAATACTCCCAGCCTGCTCAACCTCTCCCTATAGCTCAGACCCTCTAGTCCTGGCAACATCCTCGTAAATCATCTCTGTACCCTTTCCAGCTTGGCAAAATCTTCTGAAGAAGGGTCTCGACCCGAAACGTCGCCTATTTCCTTCGTTCCATAGATGCTGCCTCACCCGCTGAGTTTCTCCAGCATTTTTGTCTACCTCCTATATATAACATGGACATCTCCATGAAATGTTGCTTTCAGAGACTGACATTTTTACGATACATTGTTGCATCCATATATCGTTTTTTTTTAACCTAACGTTCCTGTTTATCTCACAAGTCTTTTGTGTCCAGAAGTGTTCATTGTTCAACTTTCCTAGTCTCCTTTCTCCATCACCTTTAATCTGCACTACACTGATTTCTCTTTCACCAAATCTATTGATGCAGGAGAGGGGAAATTTATATTTTTTGAAGTTATTTTTCTCGTGAATCATTTCTAATTATTAATATAACTATAAATACCTGTGCTCACTTTGATCAGTTATTACATTCAGTTTTATTCATCTGCAGAGACATTTTTCTTTCCTTTAAGTGTATGTCAGAAAACAACTTCCATTGAACAATGTTTCTTGGTTTTGCCATCTTTCTTAATAAGACAAATGCCACATTTTACATGCACAGCAATCATTCTACGGGCCACAATGTCTCAGGCATTTAAAAGCACTAGTGCTTTGTGGTTTCATTTCCTTTCAACCAGCAGCTGCATCCCTAACAACCCCTTAAAAAGCAATCAGGTGGATGGTGAGTGTTATTTATATTGAGGGAATATAAGGGCTTGTATGGTTTTGCATATCCCCTGTTGTTGGATAATTTGGATCTATGTATTCAGCTGGGAGTCTATAGTTGAATTCCTTTCCTTGTCCCGCAGATCCAAGTGATGCCAATTTTTTTCTGGCTATAGATCTCTAAATTAAGGCCAGTCCCTTTGCTCATCCCACAAACCCTTTCATGTGATTTAACCGCAGTCTGAGCAAGGCGCCTTGGTTTCAACAGCAGCAGACCAGCATATGTTTGCTTAATTCCTGAGACATGATGACAGCAGTCTTTGTGCCACTAAGGCTTTTTTATTTTAATTATTATTCTCTGTGGAGGATTACATCCAATAGTTCCTCACATGCCACATGTTTGGTTACAGTGCTTTTGACATGACCAACGAACAACAGTGGAAGTTGAAGGAGCAGCAGCTGAAATTACAGATTGTACAGCTCGAGACCGCACTAAAATCCGACCTGGCTGACAAAAATGATATCTTGGACAAAATAAAACTAGAAAGAGGTATCTTTGCAACTGAAATAAATGAAGCTTGCAAAATCTGCATACACAAATGCTTACCACAGGGATGATTGTTTCAATGTTTCCTTTTTGCTTACATCTGTTTGTTATTGTAAATAACTTCAATTATAGCAGTGAAAAAAACAATGCATGTGGGTAGTAAACTATTGGTCCATTGTATGCTGCCCATGTGAGGAACAGATTTTCACAATGCTTTCAGAAGCTAATATCTGAGACAGAACTTGTTTTTCTTCATTTAGCGGATACTGGTGTCACTGGCAAAGACAGCATTTATTATCAATCCCAAATTGGCTGTGAATTGGTGGTGATGAACTGCCTTTCATGGACTACTGCAGTCCTTCTAGTGATGGTGAACCAACAATGAAGGGTTGGCAATATATTCCCAAGCCACGATGGTGCATGACTTGCAGAGCAATGGTGTTCCCATATGTATGTTACTCTTATCCTCCTTGGTGATGGCGGTCATGCCAACACGTTGGGAGATGCTGCCAAAGTAACACAGGTAGGTTACTACATGGCATTTTATAATGGGTTACTCTGCAGCCACAGAACGCAGTTGGAGAGAATATGAATGTTTGTAGTGGACAGGATGCCAATCAAGTACGCTGTTTTGTGCTGAATAGTATTAAGCTCCTTGAGTGTTCTCAGAACGAAACTACTGAAGGCAAGTGGAGACTATTCCATCACACTCCTGACTTGTGCCCTGTTGATAGAAAGGCAATGAGTTGTCAGGAGTAGGGTCACTTGCAGGATAGCCAGTCTCTTAGCTTTCTCTGCTCTTCAGCGATGTTCAATATTATTTTGATGGCAACAGATTCAGCGGTAGTAATTTTATTGAACATAAGGATAGGTGCTCACACTTTCTCTTTTGAGAATAGTCATTGTCTTACTTATGCGTGGCGTGAATCAGACTGATTCCTGGGATGGCAGGACTTCCGTATGAAGAAAGACTGGATAGACTGGGCTTGTACACGCTGGAATTTAGAAGATTGAGGGGGGATCTGATAGAAACTTACAAAATTCTTAAGGGGTTGGACAGGCTAGATGCAGGAAGATCGTTCCCGATGTTGGGGAAGTTCAGAACAAGGGGTCACAGTTTAAGGATAAGGGGGAAGTCTTTCAGGACCGAGTTGAGAAAATCATTTTTCACACAGAGAGTGGTGAATCTGTGGAATTCTCTGCCACAGAAGGGAGTTGAGGCCAGTTCATTGTCTATATTTAAGAGTGAGTTAGATGTGACCCTTGTGGCTAAAGGGATCAGGGGGTATGGAGAGAAGGCAGGTACAGGATACTGAGTTGGATGATCAGCCATGATCATATTGAATGGCGGTGCAGGCTCGAAGGGCCGAATGGCCTACTCCACCTATTTTCTATGTTTCTATGAATGCTGCTTGCCAATCATCACCCCATGCATCAGAGTCATCAGGGTCTTGCTTTGTGCAGGTATGGATACTTCTCCTCAGGAATTGTGAAAACAACTGAACATTGGGCAGGCATTATCGAATGCCCCATTTCTGATAATCAAAAAAATTACAGATGCCAGAAATTTGAAATAAAAACAGAAAATGCTGGAGTTGCTCAGCAGGCAGTGCAACCTCTGCGGGAAGAGAAAACGAGTTAAAATTCTTGGTCAAAGACCTTCATTAAAACTGAGAAAGAGAGCAAAATGCAGGAGGGATGAATGTTAATTATATTCCATTCATCGCTGGTCTTTTTCAAATACAAAGATCTGGGAAAATAAGAAGTTAATTTCCAGAATATAGAGTTAGCATCACAAATAATTGTCACAAAACAACAGTTTAATTATTGCTGGTAGTAAAGTTATGCAAAATAATTGTTAAATTAAACTCCCTTTTCGTTTAGAAAGCTGCCAACGATATAAAGTTTGAAATCTATTATCTTTATAACTGCTAATGCTTATTTGTTTTCATATTAGTTTTTAGAATCTTTCCAGCACAGCATAACTATATTTAATGAAAAAAAACAAAAAAACTGCTGATGCTGAAATTGTGAAATGCGAATAAAAAGTTTTGGAGCATCAACAGCACAGGAAGTATCTATACAAAGAGAAACAGTTATCATTACAGGTGGAAGGATCTCTCATAGTTAAATCTGACTAAACTGTTAAAGTATAAAGATACTATGCCAAAGTAAAATAAGGTAAAACATAGGGCAGCAGAGTGGCGGAGCGGTAGACTTGCAGCCTTACAGTGCCAGAGACCCAGGTTCCATCCTGACATCGGGTGCTGTCTGTATGGAATTTGTACGTGGTCCTTTGGTTTCTCTGGGTGCTCCAGTTTCCTCCTGAACTCCAAAGATTTTCAGGTTAATTGGTTTGTGCAAATTGTCCCTAGTGTGTAGGATAGTGTTAATGTACGGGTTGATTGCTGGTTGGCGCAGACTTGGTTGGCCGAAGGGTCTGTGTCCACACTGTATCTCTAAAGTCTAATGTTAACTTTTGTCTTGCATACAAGTTGTTTTTTAATCCATAAGCCCATTGTATGAAAATTGTGCCAACATTGTATTTTATAGATTGTATTTTGTATTCTCAATCGTTCAAACCAACTCCAAAGCAAACAGTCAAACTTTGCGAAATCAGTTCAGGACCACAGCAAATTAAACCTAAAACAAAGACCTGCTAGTGTGGTAGGATATCATAATCATTCCTATCCTGCCAATATTGCCCTGCCAATATATCCGGTCTCTTGAGATGTTTTTGCGGCACATACTGATCATCTCCCCAGCTTTGGGCTACACTAATTTCTGCATTAGTCCACCTTGTGTCTTCCTCAGAGTCACCCCATGCTAAACCTCCACCCATCCTTTCCCCTAATGCCAGTTTTTCCAATTGATCATTTTTCCACAACTTGTTTGTCCCCAACCACTTCCACTATGGTCCCAACTTTCCACAGTGGCAGGAGATTCTGAGGAAATGCCTCTGTGGATATTTGGATGGTCTATTCTAAACAGCATGTTGTCCCAGGCCTACTGCACTATAGTATAGCTTGCTACAGAAACTCCCATTTTTATGGGCAGTCGAATTTGTAGGACAACACGATAGGATGTAAAATTGATGTGAGATACCAAACAGCCAGTTTGTTTTCCAACATGGCTTTTGCAACACAGAATTCCACAACTTTGGTGTGTTTAAGTCTTAATAGAAGGGATTAAAGTCGTTTATGAAATAAGCATCTGCAACATGTTAGTTCATTCAAGAAGAGCACTGTCAGCAACATAATACCCTGAAGTTGTATCATGTTTTTAATTGTATGTGTCTGTACAGAAAAACTATGATATTATTATTTAAATAAAAAAGTCTGTACAGGCAGTAGGTACAAAGCTAAAATGCAGACTTCACAAAAATTGTACAAGATGGAAATGATAGTTTTATTAACAAATATATTTATCCTTATAGATAATTACAGAGTTTAAATGTCTGATTATTTGAGCGGAGTAAGTAATAGCAGGTACAATGTATTTGAAAGGTCATCAACTTGAAAGGTTAACTTCATTTCTCGTTGCACTCATTCAGCCTGACATATTGAGTATTTTCTGTTCTTATTTCAGTTTTGCAGCATCTGTAGTATTTTTGAGTTTTGATTACAAAATGTTAACTGTTTTACATGATATACATTTATGTTCCAGTGTATTTATTTTTATGAACACGTTTAGCAGTTCTTGAAATTATATTAGATTTTATTATTACCAATGTGTATTCATGTGTAGTAGTCTCCTGCAGATGAAACTCTGTGTTATTTCAATAATCTATGGAGATTCATTTGATGTTTATGTACATATGTAAGGAACCTAATGCCATTTTTGGCAGCCACATTCATATTAGAATAAGCCTTATGAATATCCAAATGCCTATAAAATGGCTTGATTTGATCTGGGCCCAGGTATTTTTCTGATGGACTCTTGTACAGTGTAGATTGCCTTCCAAATTGTGCCATTTTGGCTCATTTTATGGCAGTAAATCAGATATAATGCTTATGTTTCTGCCTCCCCAGAAAATCTGTTCCACCTATTATTGATAAGTTGAATCAGACTATCATGATCAGAACAAATTAATTTTAAAATATATATTTTTAAATCATTTTTGCTAAACTTTTTTTTTTTTGGAAAGATTTGTCCCTAATTAACTGAATAAGAACCAAATTTTTGAACCGACCCATGTTCCCTTCAATTGAAAACGAGGCAGAGCATACAAAGAATAGGTGAACCAATATCAACTATGTTGCACCTGCACTTAAATCATATGAAACAATGACGTTTTGTGATTATTATATCATTTTAAGAAAACAGTATATCTAGATTACTCTAATACCATTTTGCAGCTTTTCAAAGAAATGTTTATGACCAGGCGCAGGGCTTCTTTAAAACTTTCGGGTGGAAGATGCTTATCATTTAAAATCACAATTATTATTTGCAGTGTCTGAGAAAATGTAATTGCTTATCTTAACACGTGAAGAAATGCTATAAAATTATTGGGAGGGAAATATTTTCCTACGTTGTAATAAATTTATAAATCTGCTTCCAAAGAGCAGGTTTACCATTCTGTTACATAGAAACATAGAAAATAGGTGCAGGAGTTGGCCATTTTGGCCCTTTGAGGCAGCTATTCAATATGATCAAGACTGATCATCCAGAATCAATACCCTGTTCCTGCTTTCTCCCCATATCCCTTGATTCCGTTAGCCCTAAGAGCTCCAGTGTCCTCCATAATCTGTGGGACAAAGACCCATCATTTATTTATTTGTGTCTGTACTCCACAATTTTGAGATTAGTAATATAAAAAATCACATGTGGTTAAAGTGCACATTGTCAGATTTTAACAAAGGTGATTTTCGTACATTTTGATTTCACCGTGTAGAAATTGCAGCAGTGTTTATACATAGTCCCCCATTTCAGGGCACCATAATGTTTGGGACACGTGGATTCATAAGTCTTTGTAATTGCTCAGGTGTGTTTAATTGCATCCGTAATGCAGGTATAATGCAGCACCTAGTTTTTCCTCCAGTCTTTCCATCACCTTTATTGCTGTTTATCAACATGAGGACCAAAGTTGTGCCAATAAAAGTCAAATAAGTCAACTTCATTTGTCACATACACATACAAGATGTGCAGCGAAATGGAAGTGGCAGTGCCTGCGAATTGTGCAAAAACTACAGAACAGAATAGAACAGAATCAGTATTTACATGTTAGGAAAAAAAACAACAATTTTAAACCAGATCATGATGTTGCCAGACAGAATGCTTTCTACAGCACCAGAGTAAAAGCACTGAAGGATCCTCAGAGAGACTCTGAATTTCCTCAGCTGCCTGAGGTGGTAAAGGTGCTGCCTTGGCTTACTCACCGGTGCGGCAGCGTGTGTTGTCCATGTCAGATCCTCTGTGATGTGGACTCCCAGGTATTTAAAGCAGCTCACCCTATCCACATTAGCCCCATTTATCTCCAGTGGCACACCATCCTGGCCACACACTCATCTCCCCGCAAGGTAGCGGGGAGATAGAAGGTACAGGAGCCTATGAACCTGAACCTGCAACGTCCAGGTTCAGAAATAGCTACTTCCCCACAGCCATCAGGCTATTAAACTCAACTGAAACAAATCTCTGAACATTAATAGACCATTATCTGTTTATTTGCACTTTATCTGCTTATTTATTGATGTGTGTATATATGTATATAATGGTTTATGGACACACTGATTCATGCCTACTATATTCTGTTGTGCTGAAGCAAAGCAAGAATGTCATTGTCCTATCTGGGACACATGACAATAAACTCTCTTGACTTGGCGTGTATGTCCTCGGATGTTGTGCCCTTCTAAAGTCCACAATCTGCTCCTTCATTTTTATGACATTCAAGAGGAGGCTGTTGTCCTGACACCAGAGTGCCAGATCAGCCACCTCCTCCCAGTAGGCCTTCTCATTGTGTCTGAGATCAGGCCCACCACCACAGTGTCATCACCAAACTTGATTATGCAGTTGGAGCTGAACCTGGCCACACAGTCATGTGAGTACAGGGAGTACAGTAGGGGACTGAGGACGCAACCCTGGGGGGATCCTGTGTTCAGGTTGAGGGTGTTCGATGTATGTCTTCCCATCTTGACTACTTGGGGCCTGGCGGTGAGAAAGTCCAGGACCCAGGCACACAGCCATTATGAGACTGAGAAACAAGAATAAAACTGTTAGAGACATCAGCTAAACCTTAGGCTTACCAAAATCAACTGTTTGGAACATCATTAAGAAGAAAGAGAGCGCTGGTGAGCTTACTAATCGCAAAGGGACTGGCAGGCCAAGGAAGACCTCCACAGCTGATGATAGAATTCTCTCTATAATAAAGAAAAATCCCCAAACACCTGTCCGACAGATCAGAAACACTCTTCAGGAGTCAGGTGTGGATTTGGCAATGACCACTGTCCGCAGAAGACTTCATGAACAGAAATACAGAGGCTACATTGCAAGATGCAAACCACCAGTTGGCCGCAAAAATAGGATGGCCAGGTTACAGTTTGCCAAGACGTACTTAAAAGAGCTTCTGGAAAAAGGTCTTGTGGACAGATGAGATTAAGATTAACAGCCTGAAGAAGGGTCTCGACCCGAAATGTCACCTATTCCTTCGCTCCATAGATGCTGCCTCACCCACTGAGTTTCTCCAGCATTTTTGTCTACCTTAAGATTAATTTATATCAGAGTGATGGCAAGAGCCAAGTATGGAGGAGAGAAGGAACTGCCCAAGATCCAAAGCATACCACCTCATCTGTGAAACACGATGGTGGGGATGTTATGACCTGGGCATGTATGGCTGCTGAAGGTACTGGCTCACTTATTGTCGTTGATGAAACAACTGCTGATGGTAGTAGCATAATGAATTCTGAAGTGTATAGACACATCCTATATGTTCAAGTTCAAACAAATGCCTCAAAACTAATTGGCCGGCGGTTCATTCTACAGCAAGACAATAACTCCAAACATATTGTTAAAGCAACAAAGGAGTTTTTCAAAGCTAAAAAGTGGCCAAGTCAATCACCCGATCTGAACCCAATTGAGCATGCCTTTTATATGCTGAAGAGAGAACTGAAGGGGACTAGACTCCAAAACAAGCATAAGCTACAGATGGCTGCAATACAGGCCTGGCAAAGCATCACCAGAGAAGCCACCCAGCAACTGGTGATATCCATGAATCGCAGACTTCAAGCAGTCATTGCATGCGAAGGATATGCAACAGAATACTAAACATGACTGCTTTCAGTTACATGACATTGCTGTGTCCCAAACATTATGGTGCCCTGAAATGGGGGGACGATGTATAAACAGTGCTGTAATTTCTACAAGGTGAAAACAAAATCTATAACAATTGCCTTCATTAAAATCTGACAATGTGCACTTTAACCACATGTGATATTTTCTATTACAAATCTGAAATTGTGGCAAAGGCAAATGTCCCAAACATTATGGAGGGCGCTGTATTTATATGCAATACGCAGGGGACATTTTTCCTCAGCGTTTCAAAAGGAATTGTGGTCAGCATTTGAGTTTCTGCATGCTTGATTTCCTTTACCACTGTCATGATTACATTTTATTTTAACGCATTGTTGTCTGGGTTTACTTTTGCGCCGTTCCATTTATTCTTGGACGAATGTCAGCGCAAAACGAACGACTCTCCCAGGAGAATAAAGAACTCCAGTTGCACTATCTGGAACACAAGCAACAGTTGGATGAACTAAAAGATCGCATGAAGTTTTTCACCAAAGTAAGATGCTTACCTACCTGAACTCAATTTATATCAGCTAGAATGTGACAGTGGAATGCTTGAAATGTTTTATGCATGTCATAAGTATACTAGTTTTATGCATCATAAAGCCTCAAAAAAGAGAATGTAAAAATGTGATAGTTTATTTATTCATGATATTCAAGCCAAATGTCATATTTGGTGAGAATCTACTATGTCATTTTCAGTTATGCCTGTATTATTCATTTCCATTTAATAAGGCCTTTTATTGACTATTTTAATTTCAGGAGAGTGATATTGATGTGGCTGAACTTAGTGAAGCACTGATGCTCATAAAGGTACTGTAAAGAAGTTGATCCCTTTTCCAATTCACGTCTGCTCTGTGGTCTAATAACAATCTGACCCTTATATGCCCTGATTGCAGTGACTAGCATTTCAAGAGGCCAATTCGTTGGTGATCTTCAAGTGCCTATTGCAGCCCAAATAATCAAAAACCTCAAAAAGAGAAGGGCAAATTTGTTAGAGAAAAGCGATATTTAGTTTATTTTGACTTAGTTGGTATTTAATTTACATAATAACAATTAATTAGAGCATTTTCAGAAGTTCTGCATATATTTATATTCGTATTGTTGAGAGTGGTTGTTCACGATTAAAGCACTGCAATCCTTTTGGAATCTGACGGTCAGATCAGAATTATAAGGTAATAGAACAGTGTAGCAAATGCACAGGCCCTTCAGCCCACAATAGCTGTGCTGAGCATGATGCTAAGTTAAACTAATCAACTCTACCTGCACGATCCATATCTCTCACTTTCCTGCATTTTCATGTGCCTACCTGAAAGCCTCTTGAATGCCACAATCATAAAAGCTTCCAACATCATTCCTGCTAAAACATTCCAGACACCCGCTATTCTCTGTGTAAAAAAATCCTTATCCAGCACATCTCCTTTAATCTTTGCTCCTCTCACTTTACCCCTCTTGTTCATATGCAAGTTCACTTGTCACTTTGATTTTCTTAATCATCCTACCCTGTACTGACAGGCACATTTGGTGAAGCTCAACATAAACTTGGAGGAACAACATCTCAACCTTTTAGATGCATGTTTTACAGTCTTTCCAAATGAGTTCAGCAATCACAGATTATAACAATTCCATGTCCTCAAACAGGGCCTCAACCCATAACATTGACTATTGCTTTGTTTCCACAGTTGCTGCTTGCCCCAGCAGTTTTTCTCTCTCTAGATTCCAACATCTGCAGTCTCCTGTGCCTCCTGTATAACAATTGCCTCTTTTTTTTCGGCTAGTAATACTACTGCAGCAATTACTCTTGGTATCCGTTGTTTATTAACTTAACCCACTTTGACACCATTATGCTCATTATCTCTTTGGTTATTAAATCCATCGTTATTATCATTGACACCTTTTTGCACCTGTCCCTTTTTGTGTGAACCTACTTCCTTAAACATATTTAATCTCTAACTTTCTCCATTTCTGATATAAGATTTTCATCCTGGAATGTAATTTCTTTCTCTGGATATGTACACTTGCCTGTTGATGACCATTCTGATCATTTCAGATTTTCAGCTCCTACATTTTTGATTTTTGTATTGTATTCAATTTTTTGTCATTATCTCATTTTAGAGACAACAAAACGGATTTTCCTTACAGTCAGTAACATACAAGTAAATAATAAATAAATAAACATTTTTTTAAAAAGCACAAACACAGAAGTCCACACACAACATAACCCCACAGCGGCACCAGAGTTAAGGAAGGTACCATAGTCCAGCCAGCCTCCCTGCCGATCTTCCCAGATGTTCACCCGGGGCCTCGCGAGCGAACCACAGCTCCGCGATGTCGGTGCAGCAGGCCCAGCACTCCGGAGCTCCAAACGGCAATCCCCGGTGAGGCATCGCCTGCCCCGCGATGTTTCCAATGCTGCGCCGCTGCTGCTGGAGCTCTGGTCTGTCCCGGCAGGAAAGGCCGCGGTGTCGGGGGGGGGGGGGGGGTGGGTGAGGACGCGACTCGAATAATAGTAGCATCCACTCCAGGAAGTGACTGGAGGACGGTATCCCCCTTACCCTACCCTCTTCCCCTCACATAAAGACATTAAAAAAAACACAAAAAACGTCTTCAAACATAACAAAAAAACAAAAAGATACCGTACTGAAGGCGGAGGCAGCTAGCAACAGCGCCGCCGGATTTTCTTCACTAATTTCCACTTGACCATTAAGATTGTAGTTGATTTTGTTTGTAATTAGTCTAACAAAGCTGCCTAGAAGGGAGGATTTGTCTTTACTCAGTCGTGTACTTTTATCTATGTTATAGGTTCGTAAGCATCAGGAAAATGGAAATCTTGAATTTCTGGAGAAGGTGGAGGACAGCATTAGTAAGGATTCTGAGATCTCCATACGAGAGCTTCAGGCAACGCACGCGGAGACCGTTCAGGAACTTGAAAAGACAAGAAATCTGCTATTTATGCAATACAAGATTAATAAAGATTATCAGGTAGTTTTCTACATTAAAAAGATAGAGCAAATATTTCAAACATAATACCACTTTTATGACATGGTGCAAATGAAAATGCCATGAAGAAATGAGCTATGTGGCTGGAAACCTGAATGGAAATATTAATACAATAATTGGCACATGCTCTGTCATTTCTCCCTCAGCATTATCATCAGCTTGTTGAGATTTTCTTCCCCATGTGTGCATTGATATATTTTCCATATTAAGTCAGAAATTATTGTTGATTAAGTGTGCCACATGTGGATTAAAGTGTATGATTTTAAATGCGCAATGAGAGACAATTTTAAATACCTGATTTCAGGCGAACAACTTTTCTGAAGCTGAATACAGTAATATCAGAGTCAGCTTATTTTGTGATAGTAACTAGAACAGACCAACAGATCCTGATAACAACACTAACATTTTATGAATAAACAGGTAGTTAGTTTAGTTTAGAGATGCAGCGTGGAATCAGGCCCTTTGGCCCATCGAGTCCGCATCGACAGTCCATCCCTGCACATTAACACTATCCTACACACACTAGGGACAATTTACACATACACCAAGCCAATTAACCTACATACCCATACGTCTTTGGGGTGTGGGAGCAAACCAAAGATCTCTGAGAAAACCCAAGCGGTCATGGGGAGAACGTACAAACTCCGTACAGATAGCAGCCGTAGTCGGGATCGAACCCAGGTCTCCGGCACTGCAACGCTGTAAGGCAACTACTCTACTGCTGTGCCAACGTGCCGCCCATTGTTTCTAATTTGTTTTGTACACTCAAGACATGCCTTGGCCCATAAAGCTAACTATCTTGTTGAACTTTACTATCAAGTCCTGAACCACTTTTGAATTCAAAGTGTCACTCTCCCTTGGATTTCCTTGATTTCTTAATCACTTTGATCCCATGGATTTACTTTACTAATTCTTGATACTCTCTAAGACTTGTCTTAGAAAGATCTCCGGAAAAAGCAAAAAATAAAAGCAAGTAGCATAAAGGTTCATGAAACAATTGTAGGAATATTTATAAATTACATTTAAAACCCTGTGGACATTTTAAAAGACATTCCCCATGCAAGCCAAGTTGACATCCTCCTTGCTGGCTTTCTATGCATATGTTGGGGACTCAGAATCCAGTGCATGTTGAGGCCCGAAAATAGTACATCATTCTCTGGCACTGCAGTTTTCAAATACAGTTCAAACAATCTTAGACCTGGTCACAAAGTGAGTGAGGCCAAAGATCGGCAAGAAATTCTCTGAAAATAATTTTGAGCAAATTTCTCATCTATTTTCATGTACTAAGTAAGAAGTGAAAATCAGTAACGAGATGTGACTTTGTTTCTGATTTTTATAATTGAGCCACTTTCTAAATTCCCAAGTACAAATCTTCAGAATGTAAACATGTTAAATGATTTGTAGGGATTTGTTTATTAATTCTGAGGAACACAATTTTTGCAAGCAAATGAGTTCAAATATCATAATGGATGTAGACCATAAGTAAGTAAAATTCAGTTTCATTCACTCTAAAAACCAATCTTGTGAAAAAGGACTAAGCTACTAAAAAAAAAATCTATTTTCTGTTGAGCCATTCTATTTTCCTTCATTCGCAGATGTAATACACTTAAAGGGAAGCTCCAGAAGCGTGACTGCCACGTATTGTGAATGTGGAAATAATTAGACAAGTGGCAATTTGAATATTTAGAAGAGGCTTAGATATGTTGCCAATTTGATACATTTACAAATTAATGAAAAGTAGATTGGACGACTTCTGTCAATTCATGAGGCAGAAAATCAATGTTAGCTTTTGTGCAATTTGGAATGTACTGTAGCTATATTTTTAAGCAGAGAAAGGAGTCTTTAAGTAAACCTAAACTTGCTATTCTTACTGGGGATTCTTTTTAAAGAAAGCAATTAAGAGAAAGTAGGGGGACATTAAAATATGAGTAGCAACAGTTGCTCTAATAATAAAAAAAATGTTTTCTTGTAATGTGACTGGATGCTATCTAAAATTGCTATGTAGCAGAAAAATAAAGTAATTTAATTATATGTATTTTTTTTGTAATAAGTGAGCCTATTGGATTTCTTTTCATGCCAGGGCTTTTGAAAAAAGATTAAATAGACATACTTATTCATCACCAGGCATGTTAATAGTATCATTTTACTTCTACAGTTAACTTCATCTTTAAGCCGAGTGAAAGGGAATGAAATCATTTCAAGTTCATAACCGGTCTTTTGATAAAATGTAATTTATTTTCGGATTCTATTTGCTCTTTACAAAATCCCATCAGATTCACTGTATTAAATATCGTAGATAATATATGGTAACTGAATTCTAGCATCACTATGAAAACAACTAATTATATATAATGCAAAAGAGGTCCTTACAGAATATAAATAATGTATATTTATATGAATAGTGGCACCAAATAATCTTCAATTTATCATAACAACTGTAATGAAGAGGTAAATGTGCATGAGAAGGAATAAGAAACATAATTCAGATTCTGTAAGACAGTCTATTTAACTTGTGACCAGACAAATCAATAATTATTATTTATGAATCACTATTTCTACAGAATTGTGGCTTTACAAATGATCAAGGAATCCCTGCACATAAAACTGAAATGCCACCATGTGTGCAGCCAAGCTTAGGGTTTGATTTTATTTGTTTCTGAATTAAGCGAGTGGTTTTCAAAGTATAATCTTTGAATTAAATTTATGTATGATTTTACTCTATACATCCTGAAGTGATCTAACTGATTTAAAGCAACCCCACTTGAGGAAATCTGTGAATTATGTCGTGCCTCACATGGGTCTTTTAAATTCAAAGATATCCTCACCAGTCGATTTTTCTTCCCCTGCCTTGTAAACTTTCTCATTTAAACCACTCTTAAAATTTGAATGCTTCTTCGTAGCAGTTAAATTGATTTACCAGAAATTTTTAATCTCATAAACTTAATCATTGCAATGGATTTTTGCAAAATATCTATTGGATACTTACGTACTATCAAATGCTGGAATTTGCACGTGAATATAAAATAAGAGTAAATTGATAGTTCCTTTCTTTATGAGCTGGAGTAGCCTTATTTTGCTGTACAATGAATCTTACATTGATGCTTTGTTAGCAAACAGCATGGAGCCTTGTATTTGCACACTAATAATACTGTTTTGAATCTTAATCAGAACAATCCACATTATACAAACCAGTTGAAGGTATATAAACATAGATCTTACAGATGCAGTCTATGATAGGGGTGATCTGCGGTATTATTGTAGATACCTGGCAAGTTTGCTCTGTTCCATAATACATTAGGCTTTCAAACTAGGATGCAGGGACCCGAAACGTCGCCTATCTCCTTCACTCCTTAGATGCTGCTGCACCCGCTGAGTTTCTCCAGCTTTTTGTGTAACCCCAGGCTTTCAAACTAAGCAGTTATTAGGGCCAATGCTTCACAGTGAGCATTACAATAGAGATAGCCTTGTAGATATTTCCACCAGTTTGGTGCACTGAGCAAAATTACATTTGGAGACTACCAAAGTAGCAAAAGGACAGTTTGTGTCCCGCATTCAGGCCTTCTTCAGAATTTCATTCAAATGGAGTATTTGAAAAAAATACTAAGGAATTAATCTATCTAAACAAGGCAACATTTTTTGTTGTTTTGCTGGACCTGAAGCCAAGTATTGCCATCTGCCAGAGATTTATAAATGTTGATAAATACTCAAATCAATTGCCACCAGTGATTGTGATTTATTAATGATCTGTAATCAATGTATAAATTTTAACTCCGTTTGAATTCAGTTTTCAATTAAAAGCTTAAAATAATAAATTGAATTATTTAACTAATCAAATTTAAAAAAACAGGGAATGAACTGTATTGAAGCTGAATACAGTTTCTCTTTTAAGTCACATGTGAAATATTGGTAAGCACAATTGTGCAGAGGCCACCAAAATGTAACATTTTGACATTATTTTTTGAAATAATATTAACTTTGATTTATTTTCAAAATAGTATAAACAGAAAGTATGTAATTATCTAGTTTTCTTCTTGGACACTTATTTTTAGAATGAGGTTAACACTGTGACCAAGAAAATGGAAGATAATGATCGAGAATATGAGATGAAACTGGAACAGTATGCACAACTACTTGATGTTAGAGCTGAACGAATCAGAAAACTTGAAGGTATGTTGAAACAACTTTAAAGACAATTGTTGAAAATATTTTTCATTTCAGATATACGTATTACAAACTTATTTTATGAAAATGGAAGAATATAGGTCCTAGCTTCTGGTTCCTTATTACTTTTATATCTGAACTAACTGTTGTGCATGTATAGTTCTCAATCTGTAAAGTGCCTTCAGAAATGTTTTTGCAGCATCTATCAGTATGGATGTTATTACTGTGTAGAACTCCAACTATTTTTGTATATTGCTGAAGTAAAGTTGAGGGGCATTTCTTTCCCTCTGCTCTTTTGTGAGGGCTTTGCTCTCGCAGGCTGTAGATGAAAAGCACCTTATCTGGACAACAGTTTCTACCCAGGCTTCCTATGCGGGCACAGGTGACAGTAAATATGTGAGGAGGGTTTATCATTAACGACAAAGGGAAACGATATGCAACAACATCCAAGGTTAATTTAGAACACAATATGGCTTCTGGTCCTTCACTAGAGAAAGGCTGAGCTTCATGCTTTACCTCTGACCAGTCTTTCAGCTGAAACTATACAGCACACGTTACAGAACTATAGTCTAAAATATGTATCGGGATACTCAAAATGTCATAAGATCTGAATTTACAAGCACAGGGATTGAAAAGATACTTATCTATTCATGAAATGGTTATTCATACAAGTAAAAATAATTATGTTACATAAAAAAGGAACATTTGAGGATTGGAGTAGTGGCATTCCATTTAGTAGCATGGAAGTAGCTCAAGACAATGGCTAATTATTAGATGCTGGTTTCACAAGCACCAAATGTAACAGCACTAATACTCGCTATTAAATTTAATGTATGATACCAAGAGAATTACAGAGCTTAGATGATATAAACTATCAATCTACTGCATTAGACTTTTTTTGATGTTCACAAAGATTCCACAATTGTCTGTTTTTTTGGACCTCCTGCAGACTACTATTTTTCAATTTAAAAAATCTGGGTGAATTGCAGGATACATCCAAGACTGAAAAAAATAATGTAGGTAATTTATATGTGATTTACAACTGTATGACAAAAATCGGCAGCCTGTTTTAATCTACGTGCCATTGTTGGTTGTAAAATCTTGCACATTTAAGCCATGGCTTAAAAAGTAAAAATATAAATTGGCATTGTACAGTGCCCTAGATTTGCTGCTTAAGGAAACAGCTTATAAGAAGAAATATTGATTGAAAGCAAGAAATTTATGTTCATGAAGGGATAATTGTAGATAACCGTAAACCGAGCACCATGTTTGAAGATACAAAAATATTTTTACATATATATAGCAAATATATATATTTGGCAAATTCTTAGTTCTCCGAATGTAAGATAAACGAGGAATTGCGGCTTTTAAACTTGCATTAAATATGCGTAAGTTTACTGGTGATTTACGGCCACGTGTGTAATATATGCAAAAATAATTTCAGTGTGCAATTGCATATGTGACAAATAAAGCAGCATTGACTACTTTCCTTTTCTACAGGACAGTGCTTTGTTTCGGCCTGTCTTTGAGTGGGGGAAAACTTATTCTACTCGTTATTTCAAGTAAAAGTGTAAACAAATGTATAAAGAATTTACTAAAAGGTTTGTTGGAAATAAAAGAAAATCATCCACCAGTAGGAGAAATTCATGTGTTAAAGAAGGAACTGCAGATGCTGGAGAATCGAGGGTTACACAAAAAGCTGGAGAAACTCAGCGGGTGCAGCAGCATCTAAGGAGTGAAGGAGATAGGCGACGTTTCGGGTCGAGACCCTTCTTCATGTTTGTTGCTTCCATAACAGAAGGTTCATTTCAGTGGTTACGCTAATATTTGTGTTTTTTACATAATAGTGACAAAATCTTTTAAATTTCTACTTTTGCTCAAATAATCAATGATTTTTCTTCTCCTGCAATTTGGGTGCATTATGGGTTAATCACCTTTTCAAAAGCAGGATCATTAGCAAACACCCTTCTATGTAATATCCTCTTGGACGTTTTAATTAAGATGTCCCTGCTGTGTGTTAAAAAGGCCTTTGGTATGCAGTGTTTCATCTAATTTATCCCAGAATAAATGTCAAGTTGTAATCCTTGTATGCTGAGTAGCTCATATTCCAGCAATCTGCAGAGGTATTTTCAATCTTCTGTACTGAAGAACTTGTTAAAAATATGATAACTATAGTGTGTATGTTCTATATCGTCTGTTTGCCACGGAGAAAATTGCATTACTGAAAAATATTAAATATTTGCATGCGTTTTCATCTTTTTCAGCCCAACTCAAAGACATAGCCTATGGCACCAAACAATTCAAATTCAAACCAGAATCAACAGCCGATGATGAAACTGATGAACTTGATGTGACTGTCCATTTAGAGCGTGGAGAAAACTTATTTGAGATCCATATCAGCAAAGTGAACTTCTCTCCTGAAGCCATTAAGGTGTTTGGTGAGCAAGAACCTGCCACTTTCTGCACCTATGCATTCTATGATTTTGAACTCCAGTCTACTCCTGTAAGACAAGGGCTGCAGCCAGTGTTTGATTTCACATCTCAATATGTTGTCCGAGTGGACGATTTCTTCCTGCAGTATTTGCAGAAAAGCACAGTCAAACTAGAGGTACAGCTCGCGTATGGCACAGACTATGAAACCATTGCAGCATGCCAGTTACGAATGCATGACATCCTGGAACAGAATGGGAGAATTTTTGGCACGGCATTTTTGGTTGGTGAGTAAACTGAATGCCTTATATTTTCACAAGTCTTCACATATTATTGAAAGTTACCATTTTATACAGTGTGCTAATTACATTAAACTTAAGCATTTATCTTAATCACAATACTGACCAACTGGTAGAGCCACTGCCTCACTATCCAGCTTCAGAGACCTGGATATGATCCTAACCTCGGATACTGTCTGTGTGGAGTTTACACATTCTCCCGGTGACATGGTGATCTCATGGGGTTCCTTCTACATCTCCAAGACGTGCTTCTTTGCAGGTTAATTGTAGGTTAATAATCCCTAGTGTGCAGGGATTGGATGCAAAAACAGAACTAGTGCGAACGGGAACTCGGTGGGCCAAAGGACCTTTTTACATGCCCTATCTCAAAATCCAAACCAAATTAACAATTCCTCTCTTGCTGTAGCTTATCTTTATTGCTAATGTTTGTAGCCCTGCAAGGTTTTGAGCATGGAATTATGGAAACAACTTTCACATGATGTCACAGCTCATGCTCATTTTAAAATCCTTCATATTTAACTCAATTTCTTGTTGTGTATGTCACTTATGATGGATGGTGGGAAATCAACGCAAAGCAACAGAAAATAATTGCACGGGTATGTTGCACTCAATACATTTTTAATATAATTCATCAATGAAAATGACAGAGCCTTTCAAATCATGGGATATGAAGTATTTAAAATATGTATTAGCTTTGAAATATTTTGATAGTCTAGAATGGAATACTCTTTAAGCGAGTAGTGTTATTTTTAATGATTTATCAGTCAGCATATCTGACAATTCAGGTCAAAGTCTAAATAGGAATACACAAATAAATGAAAACTAATATCTTTGATCAAACTTATGTTTTTGACAACTAATGCCCAAATTATGTTAGCAATAGTTTGTTAGTTTAAATTACTATAGTGAGTTCATAAAAACGAAACATTGTAAAACTAAGTAAAATTACTGTTTTCATTTGTGTGACATGCCAAAATATATTACAGGGGATTAATATGTTTTATATCAACAAAATAGAATTCGTATTACAAAAGAAAATGGTAATTCACTGCCAAAGAAAGGCAAAGATAGATCATGTGTTCTTTTTTCCTTCATTTTTTTTGTCTCTGTGCCCTTGTTTTAACCACTGGGAAATAACAAGCAGTTCGTCTTTTCATTTTATAATTTTGGCACATGTAGTTAAAAATTTCTGTATGATTGCTTCAAGTTGCACCAAAAAAAGCTTGTTTATCGGTAGATGTTTGGAAGTTTTTATGTAAACCTAATGAACATTATGGATTTGATATAACTGTATACAGAAAATATGTTTCGTATTCTGTCATTGCAGATGGAAGCAATCTTTGTGACAGTAATGCAGTGGAACCATTTTTTTATTAAAATCCTCAAATATTAACTCTTCACAGCACTTTTTCAATGTTCCCATGCTAGTAAAATTTCATTCATTGAGAAATCCTTTCTTACCTCACTCTAAGTGTGTCTGGCACAGCAATAAATTGGCCATATTGTTCTTACTTTCTCAGTTAAGACACTGGTGGATTTATTCCACATGTACCTATGTTCTAATTACACATCTAAATATTCCCATTGTCTCACGTACATGTTTAACCTCAGCACTGGAGATATTAGAATACAGAACAGTACAGCGCAGGAAAAGGTCCTTTGGCCCACAATGCCCACACTGATACCAAGTTAAGTTAATCTCCTCTGCCTAAATGTGATCCATCTCCTTGCTCATTTCTGCTGAGGTCTATTATTTCATGCTTAATGCCAATGAGTGCAGAGGGGCTATCATACAGTACTTGCCAGATTGGATCCCACAGTAGAATATTGACAAGGGCCATAGTCTCCTGCCTGAAATTACTCTGGGTCCCTTTGACAGTAGTCAAAGTTGAAGATCTTCTTTTCATCTCTATCTTGTTACAAATGTTGACCTCGCTGGCATCGTCTGTCCTGAAAAGGACGCAAGCTTCCGGCGACAAGCAGTGGGAGCCATCACTTGTCGCAATAGATGACGGTGGTAGCAGAATTAGCTCAGGATACGTCCAGTTTCCAGCCCCGCGACGTGGACGCTTCTGCTATGGGGCCAAAGTTGAGGATGAAGTTTGCTCACTAATCTTAGTCATTTGCAAATACCTCGACAGGCAGATTCTTTAACATTATTAAAATGAAAGTAAATCGTTTAAGATGTAGAAAAGTATGTTAATTAGAAAAATAGAAGAGACAAATAATTAACTGTCACATTATAAAGCATAAAGAAGGATCTCGACCCGAATCGTTGTCTATTCCTTCTCTCCATAGATGCTGCCTCACCCGCTGTGTTTCTCCAGCTTTGTAATATCTATAATGTAAAGCAAAATATTTTTTCAGGAACTATTTCCTGTTCGGCTCTTAGATATTTGCCTTACAATCCCCCTTAAAATCAATGGCAGGTGTCTCTTGGCAGGAACTGAATGGCATGGGTCTTGCCATGATAGTCCATGTGAAGTCCAGCCGCAGAGTGAACTTGGATTTGGTTCTCCAATTCACAGCACATGTGTGAAAGTCCAGGAATTACTTCACTTTCAATTGCTGAATGGCATCATTTTCAATTGGAAACATTGGGAAAAGTCAAAACAGTCTGAGTGTTTGAACTTCTTGGTATCGAAAGGAACCGTCATATGGCCAGATGCCGTTTATTATTCTGTTTTCTTGTTGACTGTGATCAACAATTGCAGAACCAAATCCACACAGAACCTTCCTCCATCAGGGAGGCTCATAATCAAGATGAGAAAGTAATCCCCACTTTATTTTCACAGTTGCATAGCCAATTGGTGAATGGGATGTTACTGACCGGCAGTGGCCCTACTCCTCTAAATTGATTACATCATGATGTGGAGTTTTGGTCAGCCAGTATAGACTATATCATCCGTACTGTAAGTTTAATGAAGGATATTCTTCCCGTAAGACAGTGAACTGTCAGCATGGTATTTTGGATGTAGAAACCTAAAGCAGGTGGTGTCCAGATGGATTATCTTCAACCCAGTTAGTACTTTCCTGCCTCAGTACAAAGTTGATGTAATGGGTTAAGAACGCAAGAACTTGAAAGCAAAAGATGGCCATCTGGCCTTTCAAGCTTTCTCTGCGCTCCTCAAGATCGTGACTGATCGTTAGTCTGCAGTACACCCATATCCCTCGTTTTCCTTGATATCCAGAAATGTATCCATGTCGGCTGGAGAATACTTGGTAATCCCTCCAGGATAGAGAATTCCAAAGATTCACCAGCATCTGAGTGAAGAAACCTCTCCTGATTTCAGGCTTAAATGGCCTGCCTTTTTGTCAAATGGAAGGGCATTTAAGTAGTTAGATGATTGATATCATACAGAACCATTAATAGATCTTCTTAAGCAATTAGATTAGGCGCATAGCATCTAGAAATCTATCATTTTCAATGGATTAATTTGAGTTGTCTTTGTGGCTGTACTGATACCATGCTACCATTTCTTGCAAAAGGTGTTCGATGAATATGTCCAACAGGTAGCAGGGCCTTTAATACAATAGATGCTGAGTATGAAAGAGAACTTTATACTTTATAGCTGGAATATGCTTCTATTCATTAGTTTAATCGGCGGTAGATTTAAACACATTTTAATTGTTTTTTTCAGTTCTCACTGAGCAAAAGCAGTTTCCATGATATTTAATAAAAGCATTGCATTGTGCAAAATGCTTTGGTCACATGAAAAAAAAAACAGATTTCACAAATTTTTCATACAGTTGTTCCACAAATGACCAAATGATTCTTGATTGATAAGTTATTTAGATTTTTGGCAGAATGGATGTGGTGTTACGAGGATATTTATCTCATAAATGTTCTTTACGGAAATGAAATCGGTGCCTCGGGCAAACTGTAATGAATCAGTAAATTTTGATAATCATGGTTCACCTGATTTTATTCTGCCACATTTTATTTTTTTTATCCAAAAGAAATAATGCAGTTTATTGATTATACAATGGGTAAAAAATTATTCATGGCATAGACTCAAGAAATAGTGAAATCAAAATTCAATATTTATACTTTTGAAGGGTAATTATCTGGTGGTAAGTAGATCATGTTCTTGCATTATCCTGGTCGTAATTTTATTCAGTGTACTATTTTACTGTATCTATGCTGCCGTGCATGCTTTACTTACATTATCAGTTTTGAATGCAGGTGTCCGAGGAGATTCTGAAAAATATGGAACAGTTGAATATTGGTTCCGATTACGTGTAGCAATGGCTCAGGCCATTCGGCTTTATAAGGAACGTGCAAAAGCCTTGGGATATATAACTTCCAGTAATCAAGCAATCAATCAGGCACAACAGGTAAATATCATCGATTTTGGTAGATATAAATCTGGAAGATTTTGGGAAAAAACATGCTCTGTTGAAAAATGAATGTTTTAAACGAATGTGGAGATTTTTAATCCATGCTTAAATTGTGATGGAAATGTAATATGTTTATATTATGATGCTGTATTTGTGTGACAGCAAGCTTTCTCAGTAATTATACCATAAGACTAGCCAAATGTTGTAAGTATTCCATGAACGGACAATTGGTTTTTTAAAACTGTGCAATGGGACCACAAATTTCTGTTTCTATTTCATATTTCATTGTAGCGACATTCAAACTGGAAAATGTTCAATGTTTGTTAAATTTCAAAATTAAAGGCAGAAGCATATATTGGACAGTTTGAAGCTAGTTAATTTTATCTTGGCCTTTGATCAAAGTCATCTTCCAGATTCAAATTCCAAGTCATCTGTCAAAAATCTTTCCTGGTGACTTTCCCAATAGAGTGTGTCGTTCTCATTAGATTCCATTATTCAGCTGCCATAATGTTTCCTCTATTTAAGAGGCTACATATTGATGGTCCGTTCATGCATCATTTTGTTTTCTCTAATTAATTGAGCCACCAATAGCATAGTTAATAGTACTGGCAACCTATCTGTTTGTTGTTATTTACCCTTTTCTCAACATAACAATGCATATACATTCATGGGTTGGCTGCATGTGCAGTGCAATTTATTGTCTGAAATGGCACGGCCCATTTCCTTTTTAATCTTGATAGCTCCACACTGCAATTTGCAACAACTGCTTACTGTATTGTGCATTATGTTTGGATAACTGCTGCAATAAAGATTATTCTCTTAAACTCTGCAGCAACTTGCAATGGTTTCTTGGTAGAACCTTCGTGGCATCGAAGGACAAAAATATAATGGAAACATATTCACTTTCAAAGTCCCAAAAATCAAGCATCTACCTGATTTGAAATATAGTGTTGGTCAAAATCCTGGAGTTCCATCCCAAACAGCACTGCGGGAATCTACACTATCAGATCGGCCAGAGGGATGGGTGGTTAAACATAACTGTCCATGGTCACCTTCTGAGAGTTGGGCAAAACATGCTTGTCTTGTCAGTAAAAGATGCAAACTACGAGTGTAAGTCAGCAGGTCAGGCAGCATCTCTGAAGAACACGGATAGGTCGACTTTTCAGGTCAGGACCCTTCAGACGTTTCGGGACCCTATGTTCTCCAGAGTTGCTGCCTGACCCGCTGAGTTACTCCAGCAGTTTGTGTCCTTTTTCCTAAACCAGCATTTGCAGTTCCTTGTTTCTACAGTCCTGTCAGTGTTACCCAAATCCTGTGAATGAATACAACTATTTGTACAATCAGAGGCAGGAAAGGTGTTAGATAAACACAAGTAAATGCGACTCATTGGAAAAGAGTAGCATTTACTTGATATTGGAAAAGTGATTGGGAATTGCAATGACAATTTAATTACTTTACTTCATCAGTGTTGTTCCTCTTACCTTTTTTTCGCTTATTGACTTGAATGTGAAAATAATAGCAGCAAAGATTATGGGAACAAAATTATATCAACCTGTTCAATAGGAAGGACACAGGAATAGGTGGAAAACTTGTTTTACACCACTTGTGGTTTCAATGGAGCGTAAAATTAACTGGGGTTTAAAGGCTGCCTTGCACTGAACAGTTTCCGAGTTAAAATGGCAGACAATATTCCAGTCTTTCATAAGCCTGAGTGCAGGTCCTGTGATTAACATATTTTTTCATTGATCCCATAGGAACAATCCCATACGTCTCTGGCAGATGGGAATATGAATGATCTTCACGTGATTATTAAATCGTGTGATAACCTGCACCACAAAAGGAAGGACACCCAACCAAGCCCTTATGCTGTCTACAAATTCTTTGATTTTTCTGACCATGACACTGCTATCATTCCCAACAGCAATAATCCACAGTTTGAAGATCACATGAGATTTCATGTCCAAATGAACTCCGAGCTCGACCGGTATTTAAAGTCAGAATCATTACTCATTTACATATTTGACGATACCGATCCTGCTGATGCTTCCTACCTGGGAAAGGCAGAAATCCCTCTTATTCTGTTATCCCACAACAAAAACATCTCTGGTAATAATTATTTTTAACTTTTCCTTTTGGAAAATGCATTTTCCTGTTGTTAATATATTTACCCAGTTTTTTTGGATCCTAATCTGAAATTGTTATGTTCATTCAATGAGTTCTCTTTGTAATACACTCTTATTCATTTACCTCCAGGCACATTTGAACTTACGAACAATGAAGAACAAGTCGTTGGCACCATAAATGTTGAATTAAAATGGATGATCTCTTATATGCCGCCGAATGCATCCATAGTGACAATAGGTCAAGCTAAAGTGGTTCGGAAGCAAGAACCAGAAAAGATGCCAATGAGAAAAGAACATAAAGAATCGTTATCTGACCTATCTGACGACTCAATTTCGGTAACATTTTATTCACTTATATAGTTTCAGGTTTGTTAATTGAGTAGTTCAGTTTACTCAGGGAAGGGAGGTGGGGGGGAGAAGTGTGAATCCAGGTGGGACATGGGGAAGAAAGAGGGTAGGGGGGGGGAAATAAATAAAATCAAAAGTGGGGTGCAGGTAAGTTATTCAAATTGGAGAATTTAATGTTCATACCGTTAGGTTGTAAGCTACCCAAGTGGAAGACGAGGTGCGTCTAGCCTCACTCAGGCAATGGAGGAGGCACAGGCAGAGAGGTTCACATAGGAATTGGAAGGCGAGTTAAAAAGATTGGCATCCGGGAGATCCAGCAGGCCTTGATATACCTAGTGCAAATGTTCAGCAAAGTAGTCATCTAATCTACACTTGGTCTCACCGAAGTAAAGGAGGCCACATTAAGAACACTGAATGCAGCAGATGAGGTTCAGTGAGATGAGGATCAAGGAACATTTGTTTCTCTGCTGGGGTCCCCGGATAGATTAACGCCCCAGAAGATCTTAACGCCGGTGCTCGTACAACAGGGTATTTGTTGCAATGCTGACTCCTCCCTAGAACTCTATTTCTGTGTGGAATCATTTACCTGTTGTATCAGCAGAAATCTCCCACTGCTAACAACAGCGATATTCATGAAGAGAATCAAAATGATTCTCTGGGATTAGTAATAGGGTTGGGTTGCCTTATCAGTTAAAGCAACTTGGCAGATC
The DNA here is from genome assembly GCA_963514005.1 of Raja brachyura. The sequence goes on along the minus strand of OY740797.1, from coordinate 8,284,070 downwards.
AATTTCCCTCCTGGGATAAAGTTACATCTTAGAAACATAGAAAAATAGGTGCAGGAAAGGCCATTCGGCTCTTCGAGCTAGCACTGCCATTCAATATGATCATGGCTGATCATCTAAAATCATTACCCAATTCTTGTTTTTTCCCCATATTCCTTGATTCCTTTAGCCCTAAGAGCTAAATACAACTCTCTTGAAAACATACAGTGAATTGGCTCCCACCGCCTTCTGTGGCAGAGAATTCCACAGATTCACAACTCTATGGATGAAGAAGTTTTTCCTCATCACAGTCCTAATTGGCCTACCCTTATTCTTAAACTGTGACCCCTGGTTCTGGACTCCCCCAACATCGGGAACATTTTTCCTGCATCTAACCTGTCCAATCCTTTAACAATTTTATATGTTTCTATAAGATCCCCTCTCATCCTTCTAAATTCCAGTGAATACAAGCTCAGACATCCCATTCTTTCATCATATTCTATCGTATCGTATCGTTACACCAATGATAAGGGCAGGTGGCCTCTGTCTCAGTGACAATGCAAGAGGGGTGAATGTTGCTCTGTCTTACGTAGCTGAATGTTGGGACTCATGGGGGTCCTTAGGTGGGTCGGTCTCTGTAACATCTCTTTTTGAATTGGCAATAACCTGATAATAAACATTTTGGAGTCATATATTTACTATTATATAAATTGTATTTTCCATGTAAGGAGCAGAAAAAAAATCATGTAGCTAACACAAATTAAGGTATTGGTCATGGTGTGATTATTCATTTTTGTGGTGAGTTTTGAAACAGTTTCCAGCACAAGTCGTGGAAGAATTGATAAGTCTAGTCCAAAACTGATGTAATAATGTAACTATCAAATTAAGCCGTTATAAGATATAACTAGCTGCTTTTAATGGGGGTGCTGACAAAGATTACTGAGTGAATTAAGACGTTATGATCATTTTCTCACGATGTATTCATCTCTATAGGATGCCGCTTAATTTTAAAATCAGATTATCCAAGATTGCATTGATTTTATCTTTCCTTCCATCAGATAAAATGGTGATAATAAAAGTAGACATTAATGAAGCCCAGAATAATGGTTTTCAGATTTTTATGGGAGTATGTTCCTCACTCTAAACCTTTTTTACCAAGGGTTCATTTATCTAAAGGGCTTGAACTTTAGATAAATGGTTTAAATAAAAGTGGTTACTAACATGAGGTATAAGAGTTTTTCTATTGTTTTAACTGGCAGGTTATTACTAATATTACAATGTAGGTAGACAAAAGTGCTGGAGAAACTTAGCGGGTGAGGCAGCATCTATGGAGCGAAAGAATTGGTGACATTTCAGGTCAAGATCCTTCTTCAGACTGATGTGGGGGTGGGAGGGAAGAAGAAAAGACGAGGAGGAGACAATGGGCTGTGGGAGAGCTGGGAAGGGGAGGGGAAAGAGGGAGAAAGCAAGGACTAGCTGAAATTGGAGAAATCAATGTTCATACCACTGGGGTGTAAACTACCCAAGCGAAATATGAGGTGCTGCTCCTCCAATATGTGGTGGGACTCACTTTGGCCATGGAGGAGGCCCAGGACAGAAAGGTCAGATCCGGAATGGGAGGGGAAGTTGAAGTGCTGAGCCACCGGGATATCAGGTTGGTTATTGCAAACTGAGCGAAGCTGTTGGGCGAAGTGATCGCCAAGCCTACGCTGACAACTAGAGCAGCGGATGCAATAGATGAGGTTGGAGGAAGTGCAGGTGAACCTCTGCCGCACCTGGAACAATATTACAATAATCATTTAAAATCAAACTATCAATATGGATTTGTTAATTGACCCCACCCCTCAACCATCACTGAGCTCCATTCAATTTGGCCCCAAAAGTTGTCAAAGTTTCTGTTGATCTCACTTCGAAAACCACTTGTATCGAGATCAGTCAACTGATTGAATGGCAATTGGATTGCTTTAGCTACAAAGATATATTTTGCACACTTTTCTGGTACCTTTAAATATTAGCGAGGCAGTCTCCAATATATTGCTTTTTTATTCTTTGTAAGAATGTGTCAACTGTATCATTAACAGAGATCGAGACAAAATGTAAGTTACAGTAACATAGAAACATAGAAAATAGGTGCAGGAGAAGGCCAATCGGCCCTTCGAACCAGCACCGCCATTCATTGTGATCATGGCTGATCGTCCCCTTTCAATAACCCGTGCCTGCCTTCTCCCCATATCCCTTGACTCCACTAGCCCCGAGAGCTCTATCTAACTCTAGCTTAAATCCATCCAGTGACTTGGCCTCCACTGCCCTCAGTGTCAGGGAATTCCATAAATTCACAACTCTCTGGGTGAAAACGTTTTTTCTCACCTCAGTCTTAAATGATCTCCCCTTTATTCTAAGACTGTGGCCCCTGGTTCTGGACTCGCCCAACATTGGGAACATTTTTCCTGCATCTAGCTTGTCGAGTCCTTTTATAATTTTATATGTTTCTATAAGATCCCACATCATCCTTCTAAACTCCAGTGATTACCATATAACCATATAACAATTACAGCACGGAAACAGGCCCTCTCGGCCCTTCCAGTCCGTGCCGACCATTTATTTTCCCCTAGTCCCATCTACCTGCACTCAGACCATACCCCTCCATTCCCTTCCCGTCCATATACCTATCCACTTTACTTTGAAATGTTAAAATCGATCCTGCCTCCACCACTTCTGCTGGAAGATCATTCCACACAGCCACCACTCGTTGAGTAAAGAAGTTCCCCCTCATGTTACCCCTAAACTTCTGTCCCTTAATTGTCAAGTCATGCCCTCTTGTTTGAATCTTCCCTACCCTCAATGGGAAAAGCTTATCCATGTCAACTCTGTCTATCCCTTTCATCATTTTAAAGACCTCAATCAAGTCCCCCTTTAACCTTCTGCGCTCCAAAGAATAAAGACCTAACTTGTTCAACCTTTCTCTGTAACTTAGTTGCTGGAACCCAGGCAATATTCTAGTAAATCTCCTCTGTACTCTCTCTATTTTGTTGACATCCTTCCTGTAATTAGGCGACCAAAATTGTACACCATACTCCAGAATTGGTCTCACCAATGCCTTGTACAATTTTAACATTACTTCCCTACTCCTATATTCAATGCTCTGATTTATAAAGGCCAGCACACCAAAAGCTTTCTTCACCACCCTATCTACATGCGATTCCACCTTCAGGGAACTATGCACAATTATTCCTAGATCCCTCTGTTCCACAGCATTCCTCAATTCCCTACCATTTACCATGTACGTCCTATTTTGATTTGTCCTGCCAAGATGTAGCACCTCACACTTATCAGCATTAAACTCCATCTGCCATCTTTCACTCTTCCAAATGGCCCAAATCTCTCTGTAGACTTTGAAAATCTACTTCATTATCCACAGCACCACCTATCTTAGTATCATCTGCATACTTACTTATCCAATTTTCCACCCCATCATCTAGATCATTGATGTACGTGACAAACAACAGTGGACCCAACACAGATCCCTGAGGCACCCCACTGGTCACCGGCTTCCAACCTGACAAATAGTCATCCACCATTACCCTCTGGCATCTCCCATTCAGCCACTGTTGAATCCATCTTGCTACTCCGCCATTAACACCCAAAGATTGAACCTTCTTAACCAACCTTCCATGGGGAACCTTGTCAAAGGCCTTACTGAAATCCATATAAACAACATCCACTGCTTTACCCTCATCAATTTCCCTAGTAACCTCTTCAAAAAATTCAAGAAGGTTTGTCAAACATGACCTTCCAGGCACAAATCCATGTTGACTGTTCTTGATCAGACCCTGTTTATCCAGATGCTTATATATATTATCTCTAAGTATCCTTTCCATTAATTTGCCCACCACTGACATCAAACTAACAGGTCTATAATTGCTAGGTTTATTCTTTGAACCCTTTTTAAACAATGGAACAACATGCGCAGTACGCCAATCCTCCGGCACTATTCCCGTTTCTAATGACATTTGAAATATTTCTGTCATAGCCCTGCTATTTCTACACTAACTTCCCTCAATGTCCTATGGAATATCCTGTCAGGACCTGGAGACTTATCCACTTTTATATTTTTCAAAAGTGTCAGTACTTCCTCCTCTTTGAATCTCATAGTTTCCATAGCTACTCTACTTTTTTCCCTTACCTCACAGAGTTCAATATCCTTCTCCTTGGTGAATACCGAAGAAAAGAAATTGTTGAATATCTCCCCCATCTCTTTTGGCTCTGCAGATAGCTGTCCATTCTGGCCTTCTAATGGTCCAATTTTATCCCTCGTTATCCTTTTGCTATTAATATAGCTGTAGAAACCCTTTGGATTTACTTTCACCTTTCTTGCCAAAGCAACCTCATATCTTTTAACTTTTCTTACTTCTTTCTTAAGATTCTTTTTACATTCTTTATACTCATCTAGCACCTCATTTACTCCATGCCTCCTATAATTATTGTAGATATCTCTCTTTTTTCAAACCAAGTGTCCAATTTCCCTTGAAAACCATGGCTCTTTCCAATTTTTACTATTTCCTTTCAACCGAACAGGGACATAAAGATTCTGTACTCTTACAATTTCCCCTTTAAATGTCCTCCATTTCTCTTCTACATCCTTCCCATAAAACAAAATGTCCCAATTCACTCCTAGTCAATACAAGCCTAGTCTTTTCAATCTTTCCTCATATGACAGTCCCGCCATCTCAGGGGTCAATCTCGTGGGATTGTAAGAGCCTGGGAACTAAAATTAAGGAAATATTGAGGTAAACTAAGACAGTTTCCAGTGAAACAGAGTAATAACAATCTTGTAAAGTCTGATTCCTTGGCAATTTAGGCACCGAAACGTAACAAACTCTCAACAGACTTTGATGATCTAGAAGAAAGAAGAGTATCGTGGGCTGATGAAAAGCTTTCTGACAGTTTGGTAAGTGTTTACTTTATTATTAAGCCAATTATTGCTATGGCAAATCTGCTGTTAGTTAGATTTTCCTTCGCATATCTAGATTTTCAAATATTTCAGGGCAAGTCGCTGAAATTCCAAATTGATAATGTCACAATGATGGAAATGGGACAGATGGCCCATGAATAGACAGGGAGGCCCGTGTATGGCATCCTACTCCATCAGAATTTGGAATCGTGAAATTGGCATTAAACAGACTTGAGTAGTGTAAATCAGAGTGAATTAATTCCATGCTACAGAGCCTAAATGAAGTAATGATACCCCATAGTTAAACAGTTCATTTTCAGTGCAAGAAAGATGGCTTGATGGTTATTTCATATCTCACTGACATATTTCAGTACATTTTAGTGCGAGAATGTGGTGGAAAAAATATGGGTAATCATAAATCAATGTTTTCCTCATATAAAATGGAATAGCAACAACAAATGCAAATGGGAATATGAAATGAAATGGAACTGGAAAAGATTTATCATCCAATCAAATTCCTTCCTCAAACCACATATTATCAACATCAACATTTTAATTTCTGTGGAGAAACCTCATTCTGCCTCTCGAGTTGCATAGCAAATGTAATTTCTCCACTATCTGGACTTAATTTGCTGGTCTCCAAACAATGTTTGGCACCCTGGAAACCAGAAACTATTATTTTCCTTTCTATTAAGTATTTTACCATCTAACCCTAACCTATCTTTCTAAGGACCAATCCTGCCTCCGGCCAGATATTTATCCAGTTCCTTTTGAAGAATGTTAATGAAATGCTTTTCCTGAGAGTCTCTTTCACTTGAGTTCTATGAGAAAACATTTCTTTCAATCTTTAGTCTCACTTGAGATATTAATTTTAAACCTTAGTATTATTTTCTATGCTCATAGCTTTAGTCGTGTTTATATTTAAAATGCAAGGGGTCCATCAGAGCTCATTTTGGGGGTCTAGAATGGAGTCCAGGACTGACTCCAGGACATTCAGAACCCTGTGAGGTCTTCTAGCATTTATTTTAATTTATTTCCATGCACATTTTTTTCCCCTTTGTAATGTTCGTATGTTTTTAAAAATTTCATTTCTTCAAGGTTTGGGCCTTACCGGAAAGCATAGCATTTATTGCCAAGCCCCAATTGTTCTTAAACAAATGGTGGCGTGTCATGTTCTTGAACCACTTCACTCCCTTGAGTGAATGTATTCGTACAAAACTTTTGAATAGGAAATTCTAGGATCTAGACCATGGATCGGCAACCTACGGCCCCCGGGCCGAATGCGGCCCGTAACCCTAAATCATCCAACCCGCAGACTTCCGTCATCCCCGGTACCTCCCGGGCCTGAGACCACGGCGCCCAGGCGCAGTGATGCAAGGTCGCAAGGAGGCCTGCGCTGGCGGCCGCATTTGCGGAGCCGCTGAGCACAGGCATGCACTGAGCTCTGAACTCTGGCTGTACCGCATCCTGCGCGCACCTTCTGTGTCTGGGCTTCACTGTCAGGATCGGGGTTGTCAATAGGCTGGGGACAAGTGAGTGGGAGTATTTGAGCCACCGCCTTTAGGACAGAGCCAAGGCAATAGTCCGTAGGTACGTTATGTTCGTGAGCGCGCCTAACTAGGGGCCAGAGCTCCGTGTGGCATCCTCGAATGAGTAGGATCTTTGTGAACACGTGATTTGATGCCTGCCATCCGGGGCGGGATCCTTGTGTACACGTGATAGATGTGGCCCACCATCCGCTCAGACATGTGCCCTGGTCCCTATGCAGAACAAGGTTGCCAACCCCTGATCTAGATACACAGCAACAAAGGAATACCCATGTATTTCCAAGTCACAATTAAATATAATTTGGGAGGGAACCCGCAGGGATAGTGTTCCCATTAGTCTACTCCTTGATGATAGAGGTAGTGGGTTGGAAGATGCTCTCAGAGTTGTCCAGGCAAATAAGTTCCGTGTAATTTGTGGATTGTACGCACTATAGCTATGCTGTACTGGTGGTGGAGAGAATTAATGTTTTTAGATGATTGGTTCATTGGTTCTTTATTATCACATGTACCAAGGTACAAATACATTGTTTTTCTGCATACAGATCAGTAAGATTCGTCATACATAAGTACAAATCTTGATTATGTACAGCATGCATAGAAACAGTCCACTGAGTCCATATGTAGAAATGAAATAATATATCCAGAAATAATGTTTGTGATGTTTGATAAGTTGAAAAAATCAAATGGATAAGCCTCCTGATCTGAATGGTGTGCATGCCAGATTGCAAAAGAAATGTGATTAAAGAAAGTGTAAGGGCTTTCCATAGTTTTGCAATTCCAGTTAGGAATGAGACACCATTGTTGGAAAGTGGCAAATCTTCGAGAAAGGTTACAAGGATATTCCTCGGTCATCAGTTTAACATTGGGTGGTGGATGGAATTTAGAAATAACTATCAGAAAAAAGTCTACAGGCATTTGGACAGGTTGTAGTTAATTAAGGGGAGTCAACATAGACTTGTTAAAAGCAGACCATGTTTAACTAATGTCATTGAATTTCTTGATTAAGTAACAAAGAAGGTTGAGGAAGGCAATACACTGGATGTTGTCTGTATGGATTTAAGAGAGCATTTCACAAGTCCCATGTGAAAAGTTCCCCGCAAACCTGAGGCCTCCTAATAATGTCAGTGGATGTAAGCAAAACTGGTTCAATGACACAAAGCAACAAGTCATGGTAAATGTGCAGGAAGGAACTGCAGGTGCTGGTTTAAACCGAAGATAGATACCAAAAGCTGGAGTAACTCAGTGGGTCAGGCAGCATCACTGGAGAAAAGGAATAGTTGACATTTTGCTTCGAGACCTTTCTTCAGACATGGTAAATGATTGTTCTGTATACTGCTGAATGGTAGAGCTAGTTGTTTCCCCTTGGACAGTGCTAGAGCTGTTGTTTTTGTCGATATGTATAAATTAATTGGATACTGGGGGAAAAATCTCACATTTATGTGATATAGGGGGTGGGTGTGTGGGGGGTGGGGGAGCTGGGGGAAGGATTGGGAAGGTGAAGGATTGGATTGAATAAACATGAATTGAGCATTGGACCTAACATAACCTGGCCCAATATAATCATAATGACATAGTACTACATTGTGCAATGAACTTTAAATGCATATTTTTGATTTTCCATTTCAGTAATCTCTTGCCCTACAATGATATCTTCCATTGAAACTCATTAAGATCCAATGATTTAACTTAAATGCTAGACAAAATTACCACTGATTTCACTTTTGCAACTGGTTTTGTTAATTTGCAGTCACAACCAAAAAAGGAAATTGAAGTTGAAGATCCTCCTTTAGTAAACAAATCTAATAGGATGAAGATTGATGCATTTGAGCCTGAAGTTATTAATCGGGTATGTGAAAAAAATATTATTATAACTGAGCAAAGTTCTTCACCTTGATATATTGCCCATGAGCAATGGCTTAATATTATGAATATGTATTTCCTTTTTGTGCCATATCAATATGTGAAACAACATCTTCCTCACCTAATCATAATTGGATATCCCACTTCACTGGAGAATGCTGGCTGGTCCATACCATCACTCTAGTATGTGACAAGCATGGCGCACACTAGAAACTGAACCCATATATTTTGTTGGACTTCAATCTGACCAGTTTTACTTTAGACTTTCGATATACAGCATGGAAGCATGCCTTTCGACCCACAAAGTCCACACTGACCAGCGATCACACCTATACACTAGCACTATCCTACACACTAGGGACAATTTACAATTTTTATCAAAGCCAATTAACCTACAAACCTGGAGTTTGGGAGGAAACCTGAGCACCCAGAGAAAACCCACGCGGGCACAGAAAGAATGTACAAACTCCATACAGACAGACCAGTAGTCAGGATCGAACCCTTGTCTCTGGTGCTGTAAGGCAACAAATCTACCGCTGTGCCACTGTGCCGACCTGAACTGTGAGTACATGCAGAGAGGTTATGAGAAAGGAAAGAATCAAACTTGATGGCAATGGGGGTTGGGGAAAAGGTGGTGTGATGGTGAATTTGGACTGGAACTGATGTTCATGAATGTTGTGTAGCCATGAATACTGTTGTTATTGTTACTGCATAATGGGGTTCAAAGGAGGAAACATTTATTTGCGATATTTAGTTTAATGAACTTCAGTTGAGTCAGAAAACCAGAGCAACCAGAGCTGACATATTGAGAAAGGTTCTTGAATGAATATCAATTAATTAGTATATACAAGAGACCTAGCACCAGTTTTTGAGTATCCTCCAGGAATGCCTGGTCATTGTCCTAGTAACGATGGCTGTGAGTATACCTCAGACTATCTCAAGTACCTACAAAGCGCTCAAGATAATGCCATGAATCTTTTTTTGCATGAGTAAACAGGAGCTTGAAGGTCTGTTTTTTTCACACAAAAGACATTTCCTCAATATAGGAGCGATTTGGATTTAGATCTAATGTACGGAGGAAATTCTGTTTGGCATAAACAACTGTCATCTCACAGGTTAGATGCCCACTAAATCACAGTCGGGTCTTAAAAGCTTGGATTTGGAGTGTAAGGCAAATTGCTAATGCCAAATTCATCCTGTAACCCTCTAACAAGGCCTCTTAACACAATGTTTTGTTTCCCGATATATTCATAAATATTGAATGGCGTCAATAATTTGATTAAGGTTCACAATTGGAATCGTATGGTGCAAAGTAAAAAACGGCACTATCTTGTTTAAACGTTTTGTTACTTCTCATTTGACAACAGAACCGCAATGTTTACTGATCACATGCTGGAGACTCTGGGATTATTCCTACAACAGAGACGATTGAATGAATATATGATAGAGGTCAACATAATGAGGGACCTAGACAGAATAGATGGAGAAAAATTAGTTCCCATTGGTTGCAAGATAAAGAACCAGAGCAAAAACATTTGTGATTGTCAAAAGATTTAAATATAATAATTTTACACTACGCATAGTTAGCATCTGGAATGCATTGTCTGATAAAGTGGTGGAGGCAAATTCAATTGAGGCTTTCAAAATTGAATTGGATTAGTACTTGAAAAGAAAAGAAAAATGCAGTGCTATAGGAAAAGAGCTAAGGAATGTACCTGACAATTGTGCTCTCGTGGTGTGCTGTTGTGTGCTGTTACCATTTTATGATTCTGTGCAGACCTAATACTAGCTTAACGCGGAGTACTGTAGGTTTTCTCTAGAGTGACTCGGGTTGCAGAAACTGGTAGGGAATACAGTAGATGTGTGGTCGGCTATTACTGTAGCAGTTTGATTCTCAGTGGAAGCCTGTTCTGCAGGTGCTTATGGATTCTAGATTTAGGATCATTAAACATGACATGGGAAATACACCTTATTTGCTGTGAGTTGACCTGTTGCAATGGGTCACCTAAAGGCAACACAGAGGATTGCTGCAGGATAACGGAATCATAACTACTGTCAGAATAAAGAATATTCCTTTTTGTGAACTGATCTGTGTACAGTCATGCTTGGACTCTATAACATGAAAAATGCTGCCATCCATGCATACTCTGACAAGATGAAATTAAAACTTTCATTTATCCCAGAGGGAGACTAATTTAGTGTACAAAGTAGTGTACTGCAACTTATTAGCCCTTATTGATATATGCAGTTGCAGTTTGGAAAATCTCACAGCACTGAAACACTCTCAGTAATTATTAGCTCTCTGACGTCTTAATATTCTTTCTAAATTGTGGAGATGATTGTGGCATCAATGATCGAGTGATTTGTTAAAATTGATCATATCTTTCATGGTTCATTTTATAATTTACGAACATATATCCAATGATGTATTATTAGTTAATTATTCCATTCTTTTTTATTATACTTTCTTGTTTTTTTTGTTTTTTTCTCTCTCACTCTATTATTTTCTATCTATATAGAAAATAAAAAGATATAGTAGAACTATTAAATAATTGATAATATTGACAATATTAATAATGTATGACTGCCACAAACAAAATGTTTTTATTATGTACTTCTACTTTAAAAAATTTTTTTCATGGTTCATTACTCCATGCCACATTTTTTTGATGTCCAGAATCTCACCTTCTAACCTTGTCCTGGTACTGCCAAAGTTCTATGCACACCAAGGTCTTTTGTTGCCGCATGGACACTGTGATAACTTCTTTGCCTAGGTTAATCGTATGGACGCAAAATATTGATTGAGAACCTCAGCTATATCAGTGAATTTCTGCTTACCTTAAAGTAACAATATCATTGCTTGGCTGAGTCTTATAATCAGTAATCCGGTAACTTAAATACACCAATTACAGAGCATGTGACTTTTAATATATTGTTTAATTTGTAATTTAATTTAAATGTAGAAAATAATCTATACTGCATTAACAAAAATAAGACTTTTTGTTACATTTCAAGTTAGAGTGCAACTTAAAACTTTCCATTTTCTAAAACCTGACATAATTGCTGTAATGATTTTGTTTTGTTCTGAATATTATCTGGAATTAATAACATGTTAAAAACACAGGATGCCACAGGCACAGATATGGAAGATGGGCCGGCCCCAGAAAGTGAACCAAGGAGCCCTGACAATTCATCAGAACTTAGTACAGCTGCTTCAGAATCATTTGAAAAACAAGATGCTCCTGAACCCGGCCAAGGTAAATATTAATATTAATCTTATTTGCAGATTATTTACAGGATTCCACATAACAGTTTGTGCACTTTAATGGTGTGAATATAAAATAACTTATTTATATTTATTCACATTTGCAAAACTGGTGTAAACAAATACTCTGAGGTATCAGGCGCCTGCCTGTTGCATCATGCACACCCAATTGACAGACCTTCTTTAATTTGTTCTATGTACCTTTTCGTATCTCTTGTTTCCCTCTCCCCTGACTCTCAGTCTGAAGAAAGGTCTCGACCCAAAACGTTAACTATTTATTTTCTCCAAAGACGCTGCAGCTTTTTGTGTCTATCCAGCTTTTTATGTCTATCCTGATCTCTGGTTGAGTTCCTGAAAAGATCCCATGTACAGAGTAGTTGAAGAGGATGGTCATTTGGTAGAGCAAAGGCCAACAAAAAGCAGGCCTTGCACAAGTCAGCTACAACTTTCTACCAACACCTGTCACAAAATCCTGAGGAACCTCAGACACTGGCGTTCAACATGTAATGGAAATGCGACCTTTAGATAAGATTTCCTGCAAACTGTAACTCCCTGCTGATCCCCGCACATTGCAGATATGTAAAAGCTACCTTATTCTGTTCACCTTCATGGCCTTTACAGTCTATAGCACTGTGAGCATTATCCATCAACTAACTTTACCAATTACCTTCCTTCTAACAGTTGCCAATTTTTGCTAATGATTGAACAACTCAATTTCCATTAACAGCAGAATCTTTGCCTGCATGCAGAAAGACCAAGATATTTTTCATGCACAGGCTGGTAATTAGTAAGTAAAGGGCCTGTCCCACCAGCATGCAACTCTATGCGATGAGCACGACCTAACGTGATCGCTTGAGCCGTCTGGCATTGCGGGGCCGGTCCCACTTCGATCGCCGGAGCCGTGCGGAATTGTGCGGAGGTCGTCCCGACATCGTGCGGGGCTCCGAAAAACTGACAATGTTCAAAATTTCCGCGCGGCAACGGCTTGTCGGCTCGCTGTCGCCTCGACGCATTACACACCGCCTCGACGTCGTGCCTCCGTGAACCTATCTGTAGGTGCCTCCATGACCCTCTGTGTGTGTGGCTCCGTGCCCCTCTCTGTGTGTGCCTCTGTGCCCCTCTCTGTGTGGCCCTCTCTGTCCTGGCGAACTTACCTTTAAGACTTTGCTCCAAGTTCGCCTCACTTTGCGCCGCGTTGTGCCACTCACCCGACCTCCGCGCGGCCCCTGCTGCCGGTTTGGTCGCGCTCACCGCATGGAATCGCATGCTGGTGGGACAGGCCCTTAACAGTGCACCATACAACTATCTTGGAGTGACCATTCCAAAGAAGAGTCAAACAACTGCCATTGACATCATTGCAAATTTCATCTTCAAATCATAAGATTCACTCAACTGGATCAGCCATTAATACTGTAGTGCAAAAGGTCAGAGGTCCACCTTGGAAACACATCACTCTTCCTTTGTCGTTGAGTTCAAATTCTGGAATTTCCTGTTCAACAATATTGTGCGAGAACATGAAGGACTCCAGTAGTTCAAGAAGTGACTCCCCACCATCTTCTTAGGGGAAGTTAGGTATGTGCAATCAATATGGGCCTCGCCAGTGATGTTCATATCCTGAAAAAGTAAATAAAAATAAACTTTTCAAAGCTACTCAAGGAAGCGGATATGAGTGTTTATTATTTTCTGGCAGACTTGCTCGTCACGTCCTCAATATCATCAGTGTAGCTTGTGCTTTCAACGTGGTTTCCTGTCAAGCTCTAAGAAACTTGTGCAATCTTGACTCTCAGTGCTGGTATTTCCACGTGGATCTGTTGGCATTACCCAGTGTTACTGTTTGAAAACTTGGGACTTCCATGCAATGTGCACAAATGTGAAAGACGTAAAATTCCTGGGATGAGTTTCATCATGCTTTCCTTGAGTGTCAGATAGAGTCATACAGCATGAAAACAGGCCCTTCGGCCCCAACTTGCCCATGCCAACCAAGATGCCCATCTATGCTAGTCCCACCTGCCTGCGTTGGCCCATATCCCCCTAAACCTTTCCGATTCATGTACCTCATCTATTCATGTCTATTCTCTCATGGAGTTCAGAGGTGAAGCATCAACTTTCTACAATTCCTTACCAATTATATGGGGCAAAGGGTTAATCAAGCATTTTTTTTAACAGTTTCTCAAATTTCAAGAGTTATGAAAGAAGAAGGAAAAAAATTAGTTTAACTTTATGTAGGTAAACAAAAAGAAATGATTTCCTGCCCAAGGCTTATTTAGATATGATAATCTAATTCTCCATGCTAACAAAGCTTCCAAAAATGTCTTGAAATAATTAATTTACCATGACCCTAGAGCATGTTTGAGCATACAATTACCACTCATATGCAGGTTTTCAGTCTCCCTAGTCTTTAAAGGAAGAGAAAACTGCAGTGTTCACCAATCTGACCTGGAAAGTAACACCAGGCCAATACCAATATGTCTGTCTATCATCAGCACTCTTATGGCTTACAAACTACTGAATCCTTTTTAGACCGAGGCAACTAGCAATGGGAACCAGTTATAGTCACAGAGACATACAGCACTGAAACAGACCCTTCTGCCCAAGTTGCCCATGCCGACCAAGAAGCCCCATGTATACTAGTTCCACCTGCCTGCGTTTGCCCTATATCCCCCTAAACCTTTCCTATTCATGTACCTGTCCAAAGGTCTTTGAAATGTCTTTATGGTACTTTCCTGAATTACCTCCTCTGGCAGCTCATTGCTTATACCTATTAGCCTCTGCGTGAAGAAGTTGCTCTTCAGGTTCCTATTAACCCTTTTCACTTTCACCGTAAACCTTTGTCTTCTGGTTCGTGATTCCCCTTCTCAGGGTATGATGACTTTGCATTCACCATATCTATGCCCCTAATGATCATATACACCTCCATAAGATCACCCCTCAGCCTCCTGAATAACGTCCTTGCCTGTCCAACCTCTCCCTGTAGCTCAGGCCCTCGAGTCCTGGCAACAGCCTTGTAAATCTTCTCTGCAATCTTTCCACTTGAACAACATCAGTTGCTGAACTTGCCCACACACCCCAAAGATTTATTGTGCAGAAATGCCAATGCTTTGGTTTTTATTCAGTAATGCATCGAGTCATTTTCATTAGTGGAGGGTCCCATCCTGGTGGATGGAATAGTGTATTATAAAGCATATATGTGAATTAGATTGGTTTTCTTTAGGCCCCTTGAATTGACAAACTATTACACTCCTTGAATGGGAATGGATATAATATTGTATAAACACTGTTTTTTATAAATAAGGTTCCCTCCATCAATTTTCCGGCACTCTTGGTTTCGGGATTATCAGTTTTCCCAGACTAACAGAGTTCACGGTCTTCGGGAGGAGTCCAACGGTACCAGAACGGGCCTCCTTGGCCGCCAAGGGGCCCGCAAAGTCGGCCTTGGAAGTCAGCTATGGGAACGAATCCACCGGCTCCGGCTGGGCCGGAGTTCCAGAGCCCCGGCCGCAGGGGGCAAAATCGACCCACCAAAAGGCACGGAAGTCCAGATGAGGTCGAGATCGGCTGCCTCGCTGCCCGAGGTGCCACATTTTCAGGGGGACTTGCCCTGTGCAGATTTCCAGTGTGCTCTCATAATTTTGTCCGGATTTAAGGAGGTGCAGGATCATCAGTAGTGGACCTGTAGTATACTCATTTTATTATTTCATTGTTTCAGTCAGCTGCTCTTAACCGTATATATGTTTCATATATTCCTTATTACGTGCTCGAATGTTCCAATCTGTCAATGCTAGAAAAAAAATGTATCTGATAAAGCTGTTGGATTTAATAGACATTTTTGCAGATATACAGACCTAAAAGCCATATACAAATCTAACGTGATTTACTGAGATAGATACCCATCATTTATGTAACTGTTTTGCTTATTCTTTGTAGTTTGAAAACCATATCATTTGTATTAGAAATAACTTTTTATGATGTTATTTGATTGCTCACTTACTCTTTAAACAATCATCTTATCACTATTCTGTAAACATCTGTTCCTCCTATAAATCTTTGAATGACCATCAGTGTAATTGTTTTCAGCAGTGGTTTTCTATCTCTCCTAGTTGTTTACGACGGTGAGGAATCAATAACGGACAGTGATGATTGTATTGTCGCAGGCTTGAAGCCAGGTGGTATAAAACAGGTTAGTCTGTTCATTTCATCCTGTGAACTATAGAAAACAATTCTAATGCAAGGCAATATATTGTTTGAATGAGATATATTGAACGGATCATTTAACAGCAATGGATTGTTTCTTGAAAATCTTTATGGCTGATCAAGGGAAGCAGTGAGTCAGGTGACGTAAAATGACACGAGGAAGGAAATATAACGGCATTAAAATGAAATGCTAACGACATCATACGTTTTGATCCAGTGTAAAGATGCACAGAAAGTGTTTTTTTTTGTAACGTTGTTGATATTTTCATTCATGTTAACATTAGCCTGTCTTCAAATTTAAAATTATTCTACCTCCTCCAACAGTTGCTCTGCAATCCCGTGGATTTGTAATGATATTTCTCAGCTTCATAGACCTAAGTACAATATTGAGGGTTTGGATTAATAGTAACACAATGATTGATGACTGCTGGTTCACACATAGCTGTCAGCAAAATTTGATCCTTTTTTTAGTTTGAATTCTGGTGCTGCTTCCAAACCTGACTTTGTAGCCTTACTTTGAAAGAATAGTAACGTACGTGTTTGCATCTTGCAAAGAAAGTAGGGTCAAAGTAGGTGAAAAGATTTTTATTTTGTAAAGTGAACAACTTCCTACTTTGTTTTTTTCTACTAAAAATTGATTTGATATGGGTAGGGTTGTGCTTTTGACAGTCAAATATGATACAGGCTGATGGCTAAAAGAAATATTCAGCTGCAGGAACTCAATATCAATGAAAAGGTCTTTCTGAAATTGACCTCTAATGCTCTCTGTATACATTAATGGCTTATTGAGCTATCAGTTACAGAACATATCTCAGTACATTACGCTGCCTCTATTGAAAACATCTGATCGATTCATTTATCAAGGCTAAGTGCAGAAGGTCATTTGAACCATGATTTTTCAATGATGTTCTTTTCCCTTGTATGATCTTGCATTTCTAGCATTAAGTAGTATTACCAGCTACTTTGGGTCAATAACTATTCCTGATTGGCTTTCAATCCCTGTCCAGTCCTTAAGTAAAGTATGTCTTAACATCTCATTATGTGTTAGCTACATTAAGCAATTGTCCATGGGTGATTCGCTGTCTACAGATCGTAAAGAGATCCCATCACTAATTTCAAGTAATGGCACAGATACCTTTTTAACTGGAAGAATTCATATAAAAAATTTAATTTCAAATTCTACATTAAAATATGTGAATTTATGGCATTCGGAAATGAATAATTACTAACTCGGTAGCAAAGAAAAATCAATAGCATGTCACTATACCTGCAAAACATTTTAACTTGAAAAGGAATTGGATAAACGTCCCAAATTATTGATACTCAATCTGCTAGTAGCAAAATAGAAAATTACAAAGCAGAAATTTACGCCTTGAGTGGTAATTCATTTTAATTTTGAGTTTGAAATGTATTCAGATTTACTATTTAAAGTGAAAATACAGCATTTATATAATTAGGGTGACTGCACCTTCAATGGACTAGTTTGTAAACTTAGGAAAGTAAGAGAGGGCAAGACAAAATCCTGGCAGATAGTAAGTGTAATTATAGGATTAAAAATGATATTCTCCTGTTGACTGCAAGATAATGAAAATATACACCTCTAGGAATGCTTAAGGTGTAAAACCCAGTAGATCTAATTACATAGTAACTCAGCTGATCCTCAAATATATGGTAATTTGTAATGCATACTGATTGAATTTTAAATACAACTATGTTCATGTTAAGTGTTGTAATTAAAGTGCTGTGCCAATTACAATATTATACCACCGGCATATCAAACTTCAGAATTATTCCTTAGATGTTTTGATCAAAAAGAAATCCAACAGGTTTTCTGGACCATGCTTCACTATAGATCCTGTCTAGTTTTACTGCCTGTGATGTATAATTAAACACAGATTACTTCATTTCATTTACAACATTTATGAGCTGCACTTTGTCAGAATGAAATGCTTGTCCCCTCCTTTCCTCACCAAAGTGGTGTAATTAGTGTTAGCATCTTCCTTAACAGTCTACATAAAGTTTAGTGCTTGTATTAAATCAAGTCATTAACATAATGTGCTGTACAATTTGCCCCTATCTCTTTTCGTTTCCACTACATCAAAGCTTTTTTGAGCAGCAGTGTAATTGGGCCGTGCCAGCTTGTCAAGTTCAGTCAAGCTGATGGCTGCTTTTCCTCTGAAAAGCTTCCAGGCAGAATAATTAATAGAGAAGAAAGTCAAGAAAATGTAAAAATGTGGACTGTTATCTATGAATATTTAATGTATTTGAATAATCAGAAGTTAAGATTATGAATTTGATCTATAATACATCGATTAAAAGCTCTGTGCCGCACCCAGAAATAAATATACAACAGTACTTAAAAGCTGTCCAACCTAATGCCTGATCACCACATTTTCAAATTGAAATAAGGAACAATATATTAATGATTTTGTAATATTTAGTGGGAAAAACGTTTATTGGAAGCATTGATTCCAAAATTCATGAAGTTTGCATTTTGGGAGAGTACTAATACATGTTATTCCTCAGTCACAATGTATCAAACAGTTTTCTGCTATAATAACTTCAGTGGCCATCCTTTATCAATTTTTTTGCCAGTTTTAAACACGTTTATTATTCATGCCAAAGTAATATAGTTGATTTAAGTTTGCTCTCGAAAGGTAGAATATATGCTTGTAAATGATTGTCCTTCTCCACTCGGCAAAATCTTAAAATTAACCCTGGATTATTATCAATGCTGTTACTACTTACATTGCATCTGTTTATCTATTAGTTTTCTTTCACACTATAACTGGAGATAACAACTTGGAAAGTTCGATACAGTGAATAAATTTGTTAGGGAATATAGTTTATAAAAGTTTCCACTTTGAAAGACTATTATGAAATAGGGTTAAAGCACCATCTTACCAGTACCGGATACACACCTGTGCAACCTTCTGATAGATCCTTATGTCCAGTCTCAGCTGGGCTATGTAGTCACCCAATCAGTTTTAGCATTCCTTTGAATTCATGCATGGTCCTAGTTTCCCTGTTAACTCCCAGTTATTTCCTTGTAAAAATACAACAGAAACTATGAGACAATCTTATAAAATGTTGCAAATCAAAATTGTCTTAATCAAAGCATCTCAACTAGAAATGTTACAAAATTTTGAGATTTAAAAAATCAAGTCTGCAATTTATTCAATCAGATAAAGCATAACAATAAGTTTAATTTAACACTTAATTCACTTTCATATCTTCAGTATTAAATAAGTTATGGCCATTTTCATACTCAGAAATTAGCATCTTGTTCCCTATTGCTTTTCCATTGACTTAACACAAAAGCTGTGATCAAGGATAGTCAAAAGCCCATAACTTTCTTATAAATTAAGAGAACTGAATGAAATTTTCAGTTATTATAGATTGAAACATTCTGAAACAAATATGAAACAATCTTACTTGGATCACCTGAAATTAAAGCATATAATTAGTTAGTTACCTAATTGTAGCTAATTACAAAATTCAATTACTAGATCTAAACATTTATCAATTTCTTAAGAAAAGAATAACATTTTAAAAAAGCGTAAGTGTCCAAATAACATTCACACAAGAATTCAAAACATAACATGATTTTTAAATCTCATTGCCATGAATTTATAGGCCAAATTGAAGGAATTCAATTTGTTTAATTCCCGTAAATTAATGGCCATTTAAATCATCTTGCGAATGGGTTTTTGTGGAACGCAATCGTTTGGAACGTTGCAGTTTGCGGTGAATTTAACCCCCAATCGGCAGGAAAAATACTGCCGATTCGTATATTTTTTAAGTCACCTTTTCGCAACATGAAATTTTGATTAAAGGCTTCTTAAGAAGCATGTTTTTATGTAAAAATAAATTGTGTACCTTCTTTTGTCCCCTACGTGAGATCCGTCCCGTTGTTGGCGTTCACGGCTTTAGAAGATGATTTTTAATTCACTCTAGCAATTAAATTATTCAGCGCAGTTTAAAAATACCTCCAAAAAACAAATGTTGGAGTGATTTCTCTTCAGCAACTAAATCACCTGAGATTAATCGATTTGAATGGTCTGGAGTAAACGGCATTTTAAACCCGCCCCCCTCTCAAAGGCGCCAAAGTCGCGCATACGGGCAGTAGCAGAACTGCAGCACCGCTAAAGGTAAGTTTTGTAACATACCTATCTCAACTAGGATCTCTGCAGGGAAGTTACAATGGGTGTCCTCCTCAATAGAATGGAGTCCTGATGCTTTAGCAAGTATTCCCTCAGAATGCGCAAGGAATATCGCAGAAAAGATTCCTTCCTTTTCTGGATAGTCAGCTAGAAACACCTTACCATTTATAACATACCTTATAGGCATCCAATTTGTGCCTCTGCTGTGCCATTGTCACCGTTTGAGATACTCTAAAACCCGTAGGTGAAATTATGTTTTAGATGTTGGAAACTATTCAGAAACCTAACCTAAGCTTAAGGCCCCCTTCAAATAGATAGCAGAATGTGAAATTAGATACATGTTGAAGATTGGATGAATTATCTTTAGGAACCTAGCATAATCATGTAATCAGGATAAAGGTGAGAACAGAAAAGAATTAAACGAACAGTGCCTTAATGGGGTTTTTAGGACTCATTTCTCTTAAGAAATTCTAATCTTTTAAATTCAGCAAGAAGTGATCATCAAACCTTACTAGTGAACACTGTTCTAAGTCAATAACCAGTTTGAAAAATGAGACAAAGCAAAAAACAGCTTTTAAAAAAGATAAGGCAAAAGGTCAATTTAACTTTTGTAATCAAATTGCTGCATGGAGCAAGAGTGTAAGTTATGAAAGTTGGGGACTGAAGGTTCTATTGTGTTTAAATAAATCTACCAGAATTGGCATTGTTTATTTCTTAATTCACACCATTACATCAGTATTGTCTGTAATGATTGAAGTTAGCTAATTTAATTACCTGTTTGACAGTTTAAACCAGTTAAACCAGAGTGATAGCACAAACTCATTTCACTGTCATCGAAGTTGTAGAAATAGTAATCTATGGCAAAGGTGGTGGCACGTTACACCAAAATCTATGATATTGATGTTGATGTACATGTTTATATAAATGTACATGTCTGGACTAAGGAAGTAGTCAATGTCGTTGAAACTATATGTGCCTGATCTAAACATATAACATTAAAATACTTCACATATGATTACTTACACTTTTGAATAAATGCTGCAAAAATATTATCTTTTGTTTCGCTCCTACATGCGTCATAGGATTTGTTCAAAAGCAAAATACTGGTTTAAAAAGTCTCTAGTTTTTTTAAAAAGCTGGATATTCTCATCTGATTATGCAGCCTCAATAAACAGGAATGCAGTTAATATTTCAAGCAAGTGATCTTTGATGTGTTGAGCTATAAATTGTAACAGTTAATGGCCCACTAACAAACCTGAGTCTTCAAGTTTTCAATTTAGTTTTTCAAGATGATTCTTAATTAAATAACATTTTATTTCCAAATGAATCGTGCTCGTATAAAGTTCCACAAAGGACACACAGAAATCTCTTTCTCTTCACCTTTTAAAAAAAGTCTCAGCCAACCTATCTGAGTGTGACAAACATTCCATGAAGGAAGTTTGAAGAAAGTATATTTGTTGAGGTCCAATTCAAATTTGTCTCTTATATTTTCTGTCATTGTCAGTAATTTGCAGATTCAGTTTGCACTCCAAAAAGTGCAGAGATTTGCACTGCTGTTTTGGATGCAGTTTTGTGCCTTCATTTCGGGTTAACTGTACAGCAAAATGACAGCTTTGTCTTGCAGTACTTTCGACAGTCAGCTCCCCTCGGCCATTCCCCATCAAACCAATAAAAATGTTGGCAATTTTCAAGAGCCAAACAAGGAAGGCCAATTGGCAAAGATTTTGTCATGTTGGAATGAGAACTAGAGCTAGGGTGTGATGCCAATTAATGTAGGCAAATAACCTAAAGGAGTCAGCACGAAAAATGGGTATTGATGCCATGAGAAAATATCCTAGTTATTCGTATAGCTTAAAATTATGTATACCAGCTTTAAAAAGTTTTATTTTGTGCCAAGTCTGTGGATAGATAAAGGTACAAAAGGTCATGAAAAGAACTCATGGCTTTCTGAGAACTTTCAAGATTGGATTATTTTTGAATAAATAATACAGATAACAATATCAGAAAATTACAGATTCAGTTGAAATTAAATGAAAGGGAAAACTTGCATTATTTGCTGCAGAAGCTAACGTTAAACTGAGGACAAGAACAGTGTGATAGATATCAAAGGAGTGAAAGGCCATTTGTAAATTCTTTATCAACTCAAATTGTCTTCTAATCCAGCTAGTCTTGGTATGATTACAAGATGGTTGTGCAGAGATTGGCCAACAGACAATCGTTGATCCGCTGTTTTGATTGATGATGCATGTTAACCAGATATTGCCTGTGATAAATAGTCATCAACCTGAAACGCTAACTAAGATGCAACCTGATTTTCTGCCTGTTTTCAGCAATTTACTTTTATTGTACATTTCCAGCACCTGCAATATTTAACTTTTGTACCACTGTTTGGTTTGTTTGGCCAAGCAAGGCGCAATCGCCAACGTTTATAATATATACTCTTAAAAATTGTGGCCCTTGCTATGTTTTGGATTACGGTATTTAATTTGAACATGGGTCTTTTCATTTTTAATGAAGGATGGAAAGAAGTAAACGGTGATGGATAGACAATTTCTGAACAATAATTAAATGTTACTCACATTCCAAATTACTTCCAGCATTTTTATTTGCCAGCTTTATCATTGGTTGTAATATTGATTGTGATGTATCATCCATTGAAACCTCAGAGGCCTTAGAATTCAGAATTTAGAGATACAGCATGGAAACAGGCCTTTTGGCCCACTGGGCTCACTCCAGGCATCAATCACCCACTCACACTAGTTCTATGTTATCCCATTTTCTCTACACATTACAGGAAATTTACAGAGGGCAATTAACATTTAACTTACAAAATTCGTAAGGTGTTGGACAGGCTAGATGCAGGAAGATTGTTCCCAATGTTGGGGAAGTCCAGGACAAGGGGTCACAGTTTAAGGATAAGGGGGAAATCTTTTAGGTCCGAGATGAGAAAAACATTTTTCACACAGAGAGTGGTGAATCTCTGGAATTCTCTGCCACAGAAGGTAGTTGAGGTCAGTTCATTGGCTATATTTAAGAGGGAGTTAGATGTGGCCCTTGTGGCTAATGGGATCAGGGGGTATGGAGAGAAGGCAGGTACGGGATACTGAGTTGGATGATCAGCCATGAACATTTTGAATGGCGGTGCAGGCTCGAAGGGCCAAAAGGCCTACTCCTGCACCTATTTTCTCTGATTCTATGAACAGCCTTGTAAATCTTCTCTGCAATCTTTCCACCTGAACAACATCAGTTGCTGAACTTGCCCACACATCCCAAAGATTTATTGTGCAGAAATGCCAATGCTTACAAACTTACAAACCTGCATGCTTTTCGGATGTGGGAGGAAACCGGAGCACCAGGAGAAAATCCACATGATCACAGAGAGAGTTTGCAAACTCCACAAATAGCTCCCAAGGTCAAGACCGAAACCGGGTTCAGTTCAGTTTATTGTATTGACACATGTACCGAGGTACTGTGAAAAGCTTTTGTTGCCTGCTCTCCAG
The DNA here is from genome assembly GCA_963514005.1 of Raja brachyura. Next base: position 8,260,617 of record OY740797.1, on the reverse strand, counting down.
TCAGCAGAAAGACAATACATGATTACAATCGAGCCATTTACATTTATGGATACGTGATAAAGGAATAACGTTTAGTGCAAGGCAAAGCCAGCAAAGTCTGATCAAGGAGAGTCTGAGATTCTCTGGTGCTGTGAGGCAGCAGCTCCACCAGTTGCGTCGTTGGCCACCCTGGTCTTGAACTTCCACATGGCGATGTCAATTTCGAGAACCACTCAGTGGCTGATTGGCTCAGCACCTGTCACCACAACTCCACATATCGGCTTGTGGCAGAGCCCAATGTTACTCAGATTACCGAGCATTGAGCGCTCACATAGGATCTGGCGTAGGAGGTCCTTGTAGGCTTAATGCGTTTGGAATTGACCTAGCCTTTTCGCAGTGTGATTATTACTGCCAGACCATAAAGTCCTGTTCTTCTTGATGAACATTATTATCTGAATTAAAAATCGTAAAAAGTAAGCACATATTGTGGGACTGGAATTTGACCAGTTAAGGCCCGGATAATTAAGGCTGAGGCCACGCGCCAACTCTCAGACACCTCCTCCTACTTACCCTTGGACCATGACCCCACAGACGAGCACCAGGCCACTATCTCGAGCACCATCACTGACTTCATCAACTCCGACTCCCTGCCCTCCCAAGCCTCCAACCTCATCGTTCCCCAGCCCTGCACGGCCCAATTTTACCTTCTCCCCAAAATCCACAAACCTGACTGCCCTGGCAGACCCATTGTTTCTGCCTGTTCGTGTCCCACCGAACTTATTTCCACATACCTTGACTCCATCCTATCCCCCCCCCCCCCGGTTAAATCCCTCCATACCTATGTTCACGACACCTCACACGCTCTTCGTCTACTCCAGGACTTCTGGTTTCAAGGCCCCCATTCCCTCATCTTCACCATGGACGTCCAGTCACTCTGCACGTTCATCCCCCACCAGGAGGGTCTCAAAGCCCTCCATTTCTTTCTCGACTGCAGAAGCAACCAATCTCCGTCTACTGATACTCTCCTCCGCCTAGCGGAGCTGGTCCTTTCCCTTAATAACTTTTCGTTTGGCTCCTCCCATTTCCTCCAAATACAAGGCGTAGCTATGGGCACACGCATGGGCCCCAGCTATGCCTGCCTCTTTGTTGGGTATGTCGAACAATCCTTGTTCGAGGCGCACCGTGGCCCTATCCCCAAACTCTACCTCCGCTACATCGACGACTGCATTGGTGCTACCTCACGCACCCACACACAACTCACTGACTTCCGTCCGGCACTCAAATACACCTGGATCATTTCCAACATTTCCCTAACATTTCTTGACCTCACTATCTCCATTTTAGGTGATAGACTACTGATCGACATCCATTGTAAACCCACTGACTCCCATGGGTATCTGGACTACACTTCTTCCCACCCTGCTTCCTGTGAGGACTCCATCCCCTACTCCCAATTCCTCCGTCTACACCGCATCTGCACCCAGGATGAGGTGTTCCACACCAGGGCATCGGAGATGTCCTCATTCTTCAGGAAATGGGGCTTCCCCTCTTCTACTATAGATGAGGCTCTCACCAGGGTCTCTTCTATACCCCGTGACTCTGCTCTCATCCCCATCCCCCCCACTCGTAACAAGAGCAGAGTCCCCCTTGGCCTCACCTTCCACCCTACCAGCAGTCATATACAACAAATAATCCTCCGACATTTTGGCACCTCCAACGTGATCCCACCACTTGCCACATCTTCCCATCTCCTCCCCTGTCTGCTTTCCGCAGTGAGCGCTCCCTCCGTAATTCCCTGGTCAATTCGTCCCTTCCCACCCGCACCACCCCCTCTCCGGGCACTTTCCCTTGCAACCACAGGAAATGCTACACTGTTGCTTTACCTCCCCCCTTGACTCCATTCAAGGACCCAAGCAGTCTTTCCAGGTGCGGCAGAAGTTCACCTGCACCTCCTCCAACCTCATCTATTGCATCCGCTGCCCTAGATGTCAGCTGCTCCACATCGGTGAGACCAAGCGTAGGCTTGGCGATCGCTTCGCCGAACACCTCCGCTCGGTTTGCAATAACCAACTTGATCTCCTGGTGGCTCAGCAGTTCAACTCCCTCTCCCATTCCGAATCCGACCTTTCTGTCCTGGGCCTCCTCCATGTCCAGAGTGACCTCATATTTTGCTTAGGCAGTTTGCACCCCAGCAGTATGAACATCGACTTCTCTAATTTCAGGTAGTCCCTACTTCCTCCTCCCCTTCTCAGCTCTCCCTCAGCCCACTGGCGCCACCTCTTCCTTTCTTCTTCCCGCCCACCATCACATCAATCTGAAGAAGGGTTTCGACCCGAAACGTTGCCTATTTCCTTCGCTCCATGGATGCTGCCTCACGCGCTGAGTTTCTCCAGCATTTTTGTCCACTGGATAATTAAGTGATTTTTTTTTTCAGCAATGTCGTAGCTTTCATGTTTTGTGAAGTAATAAAGTGAATAACTCAAGCAAAAATTATCAAATGGGATGGGGAACAAAAATATCAGTAATGTTAACGTGTGTAACGTAACACCAGCGAGTGTGAAGAAAATGAAGCAAATTCAGTAACTTAAGTGGTTCTGATAGATAAGATATTTCACTTTGCAAGTTAATTTAATGGTGGAGACAAGAAGTTGAAGCCCAATTGAAGTACATTTTGACAAAAGATGATGTATAGTAAGAAATTGGATATGCTGCATAAAATTACGCAGAACAGCAAACATTCACTTGAACGAAAATCGCTTTCTCTGAAATTTTAATTGTTGTTTTATTTATTTAGCATCATGGATATAACTTTTCACGATTTATCACCACTCATTGCTGTTCAGATCTGTGAGGGCAGTTTATGTGATTTGTGCCTTAAGTAGACCAAATGATGGATATCAGTCATATTGTGCACTGTATTACATTAGATGCTCATAATTACTTTCAGAAACTGGAGATAGATAGACACAATAAATTAAAGGCATATACTATTCATTTACAACATTGACAATCTTATACTGTAAAGCATTAGACATATTTTGAAGCATCAGCCATCCATCATGTTCCGTACAAGACATACCTTTAAGGAAAACTCAGCTCAAGTTGAATATTTCTATTTGCACCAGCAAAGCCCTTTATTACATTTGATTTAATTAACTTAGAAGTTGCAATGCTGGAGACAAATTTCACATAACAGGAAAACTGAAGATTTTGAAATTAAACAGTTTTTGCCCATGTGCTGATCTTAGATTAAGGAAGTTCTTTTTACAGCAGCTAAATGTTAGATCGTGAAACCTGATCAAATCTGATAGACGGTGATAAAATACTGCTGGTTGTAAAGTTGCTTTATAACCAAGGAAAATATCATGTCCAAAGCCCAAGATTAATGTTAAGATTATAAGTCGATAGCCTTTTAGTGACCAGGGTTTCTTGATTTATGAACCAATAAATGTTATTCATATTCATGGCAGAAAATTCAAGGCATGAAAGGAGACTATTCAGCCCTTCATGCTCAGGCCAAGTAGAGAAGAACTACCCAGCCTAATCCCACATTCTAGCATTAGATCTGTAGCCAGGTAGGCTGTGGTAATTTATTTGCTCATCTAAATATGTGCTAGATTGTCATAGACAATGCACAATAGGTTCAGGAGTAGGCCATTCAATGTGATCGTGGCTGATCATCCCCAATCAGTATCCTGTTCTAGAGCCATGCATCGTGAAAACAGACCCTTCGGCCCAACTTTCCCAACATGTCCTACATGCCTGTGTCTGTCCCATATCCCTGTAAACCTATCCTATTCATGTATCTGTCTAAATGTTTCTTAAACGTTGCAATAGTACCTGCCTCAACTACCTCCGTCGGCAGCTCGTTCCGTACCACCACCAACCTTTGTGTAAAACAGTTACCCATCAGATTCCTGTTAAATCTTTCCCTCCTCACTTTAAACTTACGTCCTCTGGTTCTCGATTCCCCTACTCTGGACAAGAGACTCTGTGAGTTTACTCGATCTATTCCTCTCATGACTTTATATACCAAAATCCTCCTGCACTCCAGGGAATAGAGTTGCTTGTATCTTCTTCGATCTTAACCTGTTGGTTATGAGCTCAAGTTGAAGTTCACATTTATTGTCACATGCACCAATTAAGGTACAGTGACATTTGAGTTACCATGCAGCCATATCATCAAAAAGAGCACAATGCACAACAGAATTTAACACAAACATCCACCACAGTGAAATCAACATTCTTCACTGTGATGGAAGGCAATAACGTTCAGTCAATCTTCCTCCTTTGTTCACCCCATGGTCGGGGCCATCAACCCTCCATAGTCGTCGCTACGGACGTTCCAATGTACAAGCCCTCTCGTCGGGATGATCGAAACTCCGATGTCGTGACGGATTGGAACACGCACTCCACGGCTTGGAGTTCCCGAATTGGCCACTTTCTGACCGGAGACCGCGGCTTCACGATGTTATAGGCCGCAGGCCGGCAGTTGGAGCACTTCTCCTGCCGATCCCCGGCAAGGGATCGCAGGCTCCGTGATGGAAAGTCCACGCCGCGCCCGCGGCTAGAAGGTCCGCAGACCGTGCCTTCACGATGTTATAGTCCGCAGGCCGGCGGTCGGAGCACTTCTTCTGGCAATCCCCGGCAAGGGATCGCCCCGCGCCGCGATGTTAAAGTCCCGCCGCGCCTGCTTCTAGGCCGGTCTCCGAGAAAGGCCGCACCAATCCAGTTGTTAGGCCGTGAGGTGGGGGAAGATGCGACAGAGAGAAAAGTCGAAGTAAGTGACTGTAGCCAGTTTCCCCCTATTCCCCCTCCACCACCCCCCACACTAAAACATACATGTAGACATACTAGAGAAAAAACAAGTTGAAAGGACGAACACGCTGCTGGTGAGGCTGCCGCTCGCGGCGCCACCCAAGGAGGTGACTTTGGTCAACACAGTTTTATATACATCACTTTTAGGTAATCTCCCGCCTTGGAAATGATAAAAGAGTAAGCAATATACCCTCAACTATCTACTATCTGAGCTGTAGCTATCATTGATTAATTGAAATGAACAAACCACCCAAATGCAATCAATGAAATTATAATTGGATAGATTGCACACGATTGAGTGATTCACTGTTCTGGATTACCCAAAGGTGTGATTTTGCCCCTTTTTGATTTTATAAATCCAAAGTCTATTTGCAAAAAATGGGAGCCCCAGAGCCATGTCAATGTTTCCTCAATGTTGAGCATTACTTTACATTGTCCATCAGCTTCTAAAATACCTGAAAATAGGTCAATAATCTATACCATCAATCAGGGATAGTATCCAAAAGAGAGTCCAGGAAATAGGGAGCAGAGAACGTATCTATTATTGTATTGAAGATAGACACAAAATGCTGGAGTAACTCAGCGGGAACTCAGCATCTCTGAGGAGAAGAAATGGTTGGTGTTTTGTCGAGACCCTTCTTTAGACTGAGAGTCAGGGGAGAGGGAGACACAGAGATAAAGAAGGGTAAGGTGTGAAAGCAAAAAATCAAAGGGGATGAAGTTCAAGGAAAATATAGTATAGATTATTGGTAGCTGGGGGAAGGTGACTTAAGAAGGGACTCAAACCTGTCCCACTGAGTTACTCCAGCATTTTGTGTCTATCTTCAATGTAAACCAGCAACTGCAGTTCCTTCCTACACATCTATTATTGTATTTGATTATCTTAGCCGTGACGTTTGTTAATTATATGTTACAAGCAATGTGGTTAAACACTGAAGAATCTTATTGAGAGATTTCCTACAGAAGGTCTTGGCCTGTGAATGGTGCAGAGAGACATTAAGATAGAAAAGTTATGAATATCTATTAATAATTAACATAACAATTCCAAAAGAGATTACATTTTGAAATCAATAATAAGAGCTGATTACATTTAAACTTTTGTGACTAAACCAGCGGATGCGATACTCAATTTTTACAAACATATTAATGAAAACTTAAAAGTCCATTTTTTAATTTGAGCCCGTAATAACTTTAATATGGCAGCAAACCAAGTAGAAATGTCCTATATCATTTTTACTGATATGGTTTAGCATTCAACTCATCTTTATTAAGATTAATATAATCTCTATAATAATCCTGCATCATTACTTTAAAAAAAATTCTGTTGTGAGACTAAATCTTTCAAAGCAGTTTCACTGCGAATATCCTACCTATCTTGGACATTACACTAGCTTCTTATTTAAACTCATTTCGACTGAACAAGTTATTAAAATTGCTTAAAATCAAATTATTCTGCCTTCATGTTAGGTCATTAGTTTGTAGCTCATAGTTGATTTCTTGCTTGGAAAGCAGTCACATAAATATCTTGGTGCGTTATATGAATCTAATGGCATATTTGATGTAAGTAATTATCAGCATGTTTTTATATTACCAGAATTACACAGTATGAGTATTGGTATTGTTTTAAATTAAACAGGAATATTTGATAGATTGCAATGTATTATCTTTTGCTTTCAATAAGTCCATATATTTCTTCCTGAAATTATTGAAAACTAGGGGGCAAATTTTAGGGAACAGCATTTTGGGTTAAAAAAAACGTTGACATCATTATTCACAAAATTGTGTGTCAAAAATTATATTCCCTTGATTTTGCAAATCTGCAATCATGGGTTTATTCTTTTCATCTGATTGGTACCAGAAATAAATGTTGATCTCCGTTGGTTTTAGTTTCTGGAAGGTTAAATTTGCAACCTCTACATTTTGTGCAGTATGATAATAATTTGCCTGATGCATGCAACTTTATTGTTTATATATGTGGGTAAAGCTGATATAATGTATAAATTGTTGCTTGCAGATAGTATCATGTATTTATAGTGTTGATCAAAGATCTGCTGGCAACAGGGAATTGGCTTGGTAATCATTATCATTGGTGAACGAACACTGATGGAATTAACTTTTGTTGTTTGATTACTTCAGGTTCTCAAAATGTATAAAGACTTGAAATGCTAGTATTACTTCTGATTATAATCCTCTACTTTCAGATGTTCAAATGGAAAAACATTCTTACTTGAAATTTTATATGTATGCCTTTAACAATAATATGTCCTTACCAATGGAAATTAGCAGAGTTCTGACTCTTCACAGAATCATGGAATGAATATCAAAATCATAGAATCAAAATGAAACCATTCAACTCTCCAAAAAAAAATCTTCCAATTAATCCAACTCTGCTCTTTGCCAAAGCGCTGCAAATATTTCCTTTTCAAGTATTCATTCAATCCACTTTTAAAAGTTTGTATCAAATCTGCTTGCCCCGTCTTTTCAGACTGCACATTCCAGATGTTTTGAAGCAACTATTAGAGTCAAGCGCTTTTTTAGGCTGTCTAACGGTTCTCGGAGGCTAGTAAAGTTTTGCCGGAGTATGTGAAATAGGGGAATCAAATGCTTTGCCATGGCACAACTTTTTGACTTTTGTTTCTATTTCTAAAAGTTTAGACAGTCAAGTCTTACATTGTCAATTGCCTCGTTTATTTAAAGCATCAATGTGCTTTTAAGAATTGTGTGTACATTGAATTCACTGGTTTTCATGCAAAAAGAAGAATCAGTGGGAACGGCCCATGTTGTTTTGATCAACCACATAATAAAACTTTGATGTGCAGAATGCCGACAACAAAAGCCACAAAATTGGAGAACTTGGCTTGCTACAACATTAGATGATTTGCAACATAATTTGTGATCAAGTAATCAAAGCACAAAATGCTGTTGATAGGTAACAGACCAGGGAACATTTGTGGAGAGAGAAAAAGACTTGATGTTTAACAGTTATGACCTTTCAATTTTAATCCTGTTTCTCTCTCCACAGATGCTGTCTAACCTGCTGAGTATCTCTATCAGTTTCGTTTTTTATTTCAGATTCTCAGCAATTTTTGTACTACTTTTCCTGATCATGCTTGTATTACGTTTCCTGATCATGTGTGTATGGAATTATAATGTAACTTCTTCTGATCATCAAATTGGTATAGTGTTTATCACTAGCACACATCTGAATTTATATAGAATACTTTATGTTGTCAATCTGAATTCAATGCCAGCACTGCTAAATTGGAATTCAGATAATCCAGATAACAACATTCTCTGCCTCAGAAGACAGTGGAGCCTGATTATCTGGATGCTTTCATGAGAGAGTCAGATATAGCTCTTAAAGATAGCCGAGTCAAGCGATATGGGGAGAAGGCAGGAAAGGGGTACTGATTGTATATGATCAGCCATGATCACATTGAATGGCAGTGCTGGTTCGAAGGGCCAAATGGCCTACACCTGCATCTATTGTCTATGTACCTGTCAAGCAGGCAGGAGAACTAGGTGTTTGGCAACAGATAAAATGCCACCTACAACTCCTCTCCTCACCTCACCAGCTAACTCCATCCCAACCCAGTACCAACCCCATCCCCCAATTCGGACACAATGAATGACTTAACAATTTGCTAGTTATTGCTTTTTAAGGTAAATTAGCTTTACAGATGTGCCAATGTTTGATTCTTGGGTACCAATGGAGTTTGGGAAGTCATAGGGCTGGCTTGTTATAGTATCTACTTCTACCACCTCCCTGGCAGCACATTCGAGGCACCCCCCCAAACTTGCGCCCAAAACCCCTTTGTACTTTGATACTCCTAGGGGGTCCTGATGTTTATTGTACTCTTTACTCTTGCCATTGACATTCCACAATGCAACACCTCATACTTGCCTTAATTAAACTCTATCTGCCATTTCTCCAGTCATATTTCCAACTGATGTGTATCCTTTGACAACCTTCCCTAGTCTCCACAACTCCACTGATTCACCTGCCACTTGCGATTTTACTAATCAGACTATCTACATTTTAATCCAAATCATTTCACAAACAACTGAGGTTCCAACAGTGATCCTTGCAGATCACCACTGATCACAGACCTCCAGTGTAAGAAGCAGCTCTCCAGCACTGACTTGCCTCTTCTATGACCAATCTAATTTTGCACAGGAAATGAATTGAAGAAATGGGAAGAAAACTAGATATTAAATACAACTAGATGGACAGAAAGTGTTGGACGATGTCTAGGAAAGAAGAGGGATATAGATAAAAAGAAAGAAAAGGGAAATAATACCTGAAGAAATAAAATTGATACATTCTGGCGATTATAATAATGTTAAGAACAATTCCTAAGCTGGTGTAACGAGGGGAATTAAAACAGAAAGTCAATTATGTTAAAGAAACTGACTTAATGGTTTAGTCCACTTTTCTCAATATATCTCTAATTTCATTTTGTTGCTTTTGAAATTGACATTTTAATAAATGTAACTGATTTGACATAGTCAGACAGCAGAGAAACAAGACATAGAAACCGCCTCCATGCTGGCCATCACATATTTACCCATACTAAGCCCATTTTACCACACTTGGGCTCTACCTTTCTGCACTTCATGTGCTTATCTAAGTACATCGTAATAACTCATGAGTAGTTTTATTCAGTTGCAGCATAGCCTCCTTGTTCTTGTTTCCAAGTATCCCCTATTTATCTTGGTGTTATGCTGCCTTCAGGGATCTCTGCACATATGCACGAAGGTCCTTCTGTGTAAATGCTTTGTCCTGCCTTTATTACCTTTCTTCCCCTCCTCTCTTCCCCCCCCCCCCCCCCAAATAAAACGTTGGTCCCGACCCAAAACATACCTGTATCCACGTTCTCCAGAGATGCAGCTTGACCTACTGAGTTACTCCAGCACTTTGGGTCCTATTATGTATTTGTTTGTTCATTTGAAAGTGATGTGATTTACAAGCGTTAAAAAAAAGAAAAACAGCTGGAGGATCTCAGTGGAACAGGCAGCATCCGTGGGGGGAAACACACAGACAAGGTTTCAGGTTAGGACCCTTCTTTAGGTCCACAGTAAGAACTGAATTCATAACCTCAGTTCTAAAAAATGCAGCCCTGAGGAAGTTGCTCGTTATTCAACATGCCATGTTTTGAACAAGGCCATACCTTTGTATTCAAGTACATCTTTAATTTCTGTGGCAGCAGTCAAAAACATTTTCATTATTTATTTATTATTATTATTATTATATTGCATTATTTATTTTCTTCACCATCTTCACTAAAATAGATGATCTATTCACATCTCATTGAAGTTCACTTGTTGCATTTGTTTCACTACATCACAACACATGAAAGGTACCACAATGGCTTTGCAATTTTCTGTACAATGCAAACAATTTCTTTTTATATTTGTTCTTATTTTTTTTGCCAATGAATTCCCATGTCAGTATACCCTAGTGGCTAAATGGATTACTCTGTATAAATACATTATTAAAATAAAACATAACTCCATTGTCATTCTTAGTAGTTGAGCTCGGGATTATTTGGGTTATTTGCAAAACCTTTCAGTGCTTCCATCTCCTTTTTTTCTCTTTTCTAATTTGAATATGAAAAGCTTATTCAATTCAAAGGCCATTACTTTAATGACACCTGGCAGACATTTGATTTATTAGGTTTAGAGAAAAAAAATTCCACTAAATATTTCATCATGCCCTGCTAATCCTCGTAATATTGCCAGATGAAGCCTTGTTTCTGTATTAGCAGAGACAGAATGGTGCGTAATTTTCTTGTCATCTTTGTAAAATTTCCATGAATCTGCTGAATTATAAAACAGATTTCTTGATATATTCAGATTTTGGTTTCTGGTAAAAGTACCTGAAAATACATAATAAAAGAAAAAAAGATTCATGGTTTAATGTACCTTTCAAGGGTCCTAAAGGCAAGTAAGTGGAAAATTAACTTCTCACGAGAATGCCTCGAGTCATTTTACAGGATGAGACACCTATTCATTGAAATTTCAATAACTTTGTAACCTATTTTGTCTCTTATTTTGTTTTATTTTTTTGTCCCTACAGCCATCAGAAAAGATCCGAATTGAGATTGTATCTCTCACTCTCGGCCAAGACAGTCCAATCCTAAACGATGAAACTATTCAACGATTGTTTGTTGAATTCAGATTCTACAACTTGCCAGCTGAAGAGACTCCGTTATCTCTTCCAAAGCCAAGCAGTGGACAATGGATCAGTTATAATCACAGCAATGGTAAAGACCAAAGTAAAGCTAAAATTAGTTAAACTGGCTAGCTGAACATGTTTCCTCCAAGGATTGCCATTTGTTAATGAGCCAGATTACCAACTAATGAAAAATGTTTCATTTAACAATCTGCTAGAAAAAAAACCTCTGCATTAATGCATTACATCATATTTAACAAAATGAAGCCAATAAAATTAACAGTTGTCAGTCATAAGATAGCAGCACTGGAGTTAACTGTTCACAATTGTGTTGGTGGTTGTTAATTCTGCTAAATTGTTCTCTTCTTTCTGAGACATCTTATTACAAACACCCTTTAATCGGAAGTTGCGGAGAACAGTTAGTTGACTGTAGGTGCAGATAGTACTAATAAATAAATTATGTGTGGAATCATCAAATTTATGGAAATGGAGAAAGGAGGAAATGCAGATGCTGGGATCCGGAGCAAAGCACAAAGCGCTGGAGTAACTCAGTAGGTCAGGCAGCATCTCTGGAGGTCATTGATAGGTGATGTTTTAGATCAGGACCCTTCGTCAGATTGATGCTGCTAGCCTGAAGAATGAATGAACGAATTAATTAATTAATCGGTTAATTAATTTATTTATTAATAAACTTATTGGCCAAGTATTCACATACAAGGAATTTGCCTTGGTGCTCCGCCCGCCAGTGACAACATGACATACAGTGACAAGAATGACACATAAAATATTTTTATTATATATTTTTTAATTATTTTTTATTTTAAAAAAGACACATCAAATATTAAACATTAATAATAAAACATTATTGATTAAACATGTGAATTAAATAAAATACTAGAGCAAAAATACCAGAGCAGAGCAGAGAACTGTCCCAACCTGAAACATCACCTATCCGTGGCCCTCGGAGATGCTGCCTGGCCCGCTGAATTACTCCAGCACATTATGTTTTGCTCAAGTTAATGCAAATCTCACATTCCATACTATTTTCTAAAAAACATTTGCTGTTGTGAGAAGATAGACATAAAAAGCTGGAGTAACTCAGCGGGTCAGACAGCACCTCTGGAGAAAAGGAATAGGTGACGTTTCTGGTCGAGACCATTCTTTGTTGTGAGGATGTCTATGAAACACTTAAAAAAAATATCAATGAACTATTAAGTCGTTTCTGGGAACTGTTTCAATATTATTTCACAAAAAAAATCAGTAAAACAAATAATCATAATTTATTATGTTTGATAATGAATAAATAATGCTTAACTATTGAAAATCACTTAAATCCAATAAAGGTCCAATTATTGATCATAATTTTTATTAGCTCCCAATATAAATGCAAACAAATAATAGTTTTTAAATATTGGAATATATATTGCCAATAAGTATACGAAAACTTACATATTTGTAATGAGATGGTAGTTTCATAAATGATTATTATTTTGTGGATTAAATCACAATTACTTTTCCAACTCAGGAGGTGAACACATTCTAAATAATATTGCAATGATAAAGCTTGAAAGTAGCTTTTAAAAGACATACTTTGCTCATTTAAATCAGGATACAGTGTGCACACATCTGGAAATATGCCAAGAATTAAACTTGCTGAATAATGAATAAGGATAATCTCTGTTGTGACTATATTCAGATTTTTTTAAATGTCAAAAGGTAACTTCAATTAGTTTGCTTTCTTTATCTGATTTATTGACATGCCGCACAGTTTAAATTCTATAATAAAGGTACAATTCCAGAGATGCAGGGCATTATGTATGAAATATGCGAAAAAGAGCTTTGCTGAGGTACAAAAGGTAGATTTACAACATGGAGATCATTGTAACAACAGCAGCGTCGGGAGTGGGTGTAAGATCCAGGCATGGCAGCAAAAAGAGCAATGTCCCAGCAACTGAGCAGGATTCCAGAGGCTGCAGCAGTGGCAAAGGGTCCTGGAAGTGACAGCAGCAGTAGAAAATGAGCCATGGCAGGGCGCTGGGGAATCCCGGAGGCAAAAACTATGAAAGGAGGTCCTGAGACAGCAGAGATCCTCCTGAGATCAGCAACATCCCAGCGGTTGGCAGCAAAACGCAAGGGGTGTAGGGTTATGAAGTTCACATGAGGGGAGGGAAGTGCAAGCATGGGAACAGCATAGAAACAGGTGATGTGGTTTTGATTTTAGTTTTAAAGATGCAGGCCCATCGGCCCATGATGACTTATCGATCACCCATACTTGCTCTAGGTTATCCCACTTTCCGGTGAACTACATCAATGGTGCCATTCCTCAAGTGCAGCCCTGAATATTTGGCCACCTCTCACTCTAATTCTCCTTCTCACACCTGTTATGACTTCTCTGTTTTTGGCCTCCTACATCACTGCAAAAATGCCTACGTAATCTGGAGGAACAAAACTAATTTTCCATTTAAACACTTTGATGCCCTCCAGACAATATTAAATGTATCAATGTCAGGTAACCTCTGCTTTTTATGTCCTCTCCACTAAGGCTGCAAATCTCTGCTTCAAATGTTTTTTTTTCCATTTTTGTTTCCCAACTAGAACATAGAATAGCACAGCATGAACGTCTGTTCGGCCCACAACGTCTGTACCGAACATGATGAAAAGTTAAACTAATCTCAGACCGCATGCGGTTCACATCACTCCATTCCCCCCATATACACTGTTCAAAATGTGCGCTTTCTGAATTACTACCTTGACAACTTTCATCTGCATTCTGTCACAGAAATTCACTCTGTTTCCATCCCTCTCCCTGCAACCGAACATACCGTTTTCTCCATTTTCCAATTCCAATGCAGGATTTGTGATCCAAAATGTTGACTTTGTTGCTCTCACCATTAATGCTGCTTGACATGCTAAATACTTTGAACGTTCTATATTTTAATTTCAGATTACCAGCATTTATAGATTTTTTAACTGTAATGGAAATTAAATTCTGTCTCAGTGATGTGCAAGAAGGAACTGCAGATGCCGATTTATACGAAAGATAGACAAAAAAATGCTGGTGTAAGTTAGCGGGTCAGGCAGCATCTCTGGAGAAAAAGGATGGGTGACGTTTTGGGTCGGGACCCGGGTTGGGAACTGCAGATGCCTGTTTATACTGAAGATAGACTCAAAATACTTGAGTAACTCAGCAGATCTAGCTGCAGCTCTGGAGAAAAGGAATAGGTGACATTGCAGGTTGGAATCCTTCCTCAGACTGAAAGATAGAGGTGAGGGGAGGAGGCGAGACTCAGTGATGTTCTTCACAAAGGAATATTTTAATCCGCTATTTTTCAACTCAAACTTGAACATAGCCTCTCACATTGTATAATCATTGTAGGAAGAAATTAGAAAATAAATAAAAACCAGCGTATGTTTGTGACAGTGCGGCTCAGAATTAAAGAACTGAATTGTTTCGAGTTGTGACAAAATGCCATGCTGTAAGTTTTACTTAGTGCATTATGCTACACCTCTGCCTGAGCAAAGTTGTGGCAGATGTAGAGGATTAAATTACTCGCAATGTCAGGAAGGACAACTGCACTGCCATATACCATCATTATCACCAACTCCATGGGTGAAAGAACATGCAGTAAATCCCTTCAATATATGGCAATAAGTGGTGCCGGCTTTTCCAATTGACACTGTCAGTGCCATTAACAGCAAGTGACAGTTATGTGGCACAGTCAAACATTGCCTGTATCATTTTCTGACAGGACGCATATAAAACTGCCACCAATGTGACATGTGATCACATGATCTTAGATTTAATACCACTATGCCTTTCAGCTTGCTATCTCTAGCAGGGTAAACATGGAAAGGGGAAGAAATGGAGGCCTGCTTTTATGTGCTTTTTCTAAATGGAATGTAAAATTGTTGATGTCAGTTTGCATCAAATAACGTGGGCCGTCATTTCTTGACAGTGATCCATGTGGATAAAGAAAATAACCAGCAGAGGCGGCAGTTCCTCGGGACAGTGCTTCAGGGACTCGAGTCAAACCTTGAGAGGTAAGTATTAATGGCAGTTGTTGTCGCTGCAGTTTCTTCAGGATGTAAGGACTTGTATAGCAATACTCAGAACTTCTGTACATTATCTAGAAGTACTTTTAAATTACCCTGTACTGGTAAAACTGGTGTAGCATGCCAACCCTTTTTAGCTTCTCATTGAATCACAGTAAATAACAATCTGAAGCTTTCTCCTGAATGTATCTATACTCTACGTGGTAAAAGAAAGCTAAACTTTCACATTAGAAGTAATAATAATTGAGCTTGGGTTATTTTTCATCTGTGCTTACAATAGCACAGGAGATAGTTTGGCCCAATTAGTCCATGTCGGTCCAATTCACATCCATCCAATTCCTCTTACTTTCCTGTAGCCCGGTAACCTTATCCTTCTCACTTCCCCTTGGTGCAGTGGTAGAGATGCTGCCTTGCAACACCAGAGACTCGGGTTCGATCCTGACCACGGGTGCTGCCTGTAAGGAGTTTGTACATTCTCCCCATGACCTGCCTGGGTTTTATTTTTTTCAGGAGTTCCGGTTTCCTCCTACACTCCAAAGACGTCCGGGCTTGTAAGTTAATTGGCTTGGTAAAATTGTAAATTGTCCCTAATGTATGTAGGATAGTGGTAATGTGTGCGGATCGCTGGTCGGCACGGACTCGTGTGGGCCGAAGGGCCTGTTTCTGCTCTGTATCTCTAAATTAAACTGACCTAAAACATTTTGTAAAGTATAGGGATGAAACAAGAGCATTTGGAGGATATTCATAAGAATCACAGGAACTTGAAAACTCCACGCAGAAAGCATTCTATGTCATAATCAAACCCAGGTCCCTGAAACTAGAAAGCAGCAGCACTAACTGCTGCGCAGCTCTGCCACCAGTAAGCAAGTGCACCACAACTCTCAGAATAAGTTGCATTCAGACTTGGTGGCTCGGGTCAATAATAATCCATTAAATAATCCTGCAAAGAAACTTACTCAGTGTCAAATGGTTTAACATGTCCTGAAACTAAAATAAGCTACATTATATGTAAGTTCCCTTCCTTTCTTATGATGTGACAGCATCTGTTAGTGAGGCTTTCAATTAGTATTCATTGCATCAAAGCAAGCCATAGAGGTTAGCAACTGGAGTTCTGCCTGTTTCACTTTTCTGTCCTTGCATCATCATTGACAAAGATGGAAATCTTAGAAATCATACATTTAGTGAGATATAACCTCGTGAATGGTGCAAGAAAATGGCCTAGAAATATAATCGCTGTACTGTTTTATTCAGTATTATGTAAATGAAAATTGATAATTAATGGAGTTCATGTACAATAACAGATTTTTTTTGTCCATGTGCTACTCCAAAGAATTGACTTGACATTGCTCATCAAAGAGCACACTTGTGCCTATGACTCCTTTATGAGGTCAGGATCTGTAAAAAATAATTCCTTCTTATTTTGAAATGATACAGAACAAAATTTGGTCATGTTGTCCCAGTCAGTGGCTGCCTCCAACATGACCACACTTTTATGATGGGGCTTAGTGTACAACAATATTATTTAGTTCCAACTAAATTTGGATAAGGGGATTGAAGGCTTTGTGGCCAAGTTTGCAGATGATGCTAAGATAGGTGGAGGGGCAGGCAGTGTAGAGGAAGCAGGGACTCTGCAGAAGGACTTGGACAGGTTAGGAGAGTGGGCAGAGAAGTGGCAGATGAAATTCAGTGTAGCAAAGTGCAGATTCATGCATTTTGGTAATAAGAATAAAGGCATAGATTATTTTCGAAATGGAGAGAGAATCCAGAAATCAGAGGCACAAAGGGACTTGGGAGTGCTGGTGCAGAACTCCCAAAAAGTTAATGTGCAAGTCGAATCGGTAGTAAGGAAGGAAAATTCAATGCTAGCATTTATATCAAGAGGAAAGGAATAAAAAAACAGAGATGTAATGCTGCTGAGGCTCTATAAGGTGCTGGTTAAGCCGCATTTGGAGTACTGTGAGCAAATTTGGGCCTTCATATCTGAGGAAGGATATACTGGCTCTGGAGAGGGTCCAGAGGAGGTTTACAAGAATATTTCCAGGATTTAGTGGGTCAGTACATATTTTGAGCTTTTCACAGCACTGGGCCTCTACTCGCTGGAGTTTAGAAGGTTGAGGGGTTCCTCATTGAAACTTACAGAATAATGAAAGGCGTAGATAGAGTGGATGTGGAAAGGATGTTTCCACTGGTGGGAGAGTCTGGGACCACAGGTCATAGCCTCAGAATTAAAGGGCGCTCTTTTAGAAAGGAGATGAGGAGCAACTTCTTTAGTTAGGGGTAGTTAATCTGTGGAACTCATTGCAGAGATGGACAGATTCCTGATTAGAACGGGTGTCAAGGGTTATGGGGAGAAGGCAGGGAAATGGGATTAAGAGGCAGAGATCAGCCATGATTGAATGGTAGAGTAGACTCGATGTGCCGAATGGCCTAATTCTAGTTTCACCTTCCACAGTCCACTGTCTCCTGGTTTCGCCTTGTAGGAGGTGATTGCATTCAGTTCCCGCCACAGCTGTCGAACATCTGTCTCATTCTCCAGCTTGGAGCAGAACTCCCTTTTGGCCTTTTTGATGGCCTTGCCAAGGTCGTATCTGGACTTCGTGTAGACCACTGTATCATCAGACATGAATGCCCGGTGTCTGGTCTTCAGAAGAGTGTGGATCTCACAGTTCATTCAAGGTTTCTGATTGGGAAATATTCGGAAGGTTTTGGTGGGGATGCAGTCCTCCACACATTTCTTAATGAAGTCTGTAACGACTGTGGCGTATTCATTCAAGTCCGTTGCCGAGTCCTTGAACATTGCCCAGTCTACAGACTCCAAACAGTCCTGTAGTTGTTCCTCTGCCTCGGGGGTAAGACGTCTGGTGTTTGTTGACCACGGCGTGCAGCTCCTCCAGTGCCAGATGGACGTCTGCCTGGGGTGGGATGTAAATCGCGGTCAGAATGATGGAGATGAATTCCCTCGGAAGGTAGAAGGGACGGCACTTCACCGCCAGATGTTCGAGGTGTGGAGAGCAGGAGTTGGACAGGACTGCCACGTCTGAGCACCACGCAGAGTTGACCATGAGGCAGACGCCCCCTCCTTGCCCTCTCACAGGTTTGCAAGCCACTTGTACATATCTACTGCACAGAATTACATCAAACCATTTTTTTAATTCCAAACATTCCACTATAAGATGTATTTGAAACATGGTCTCTATTTCCTTTAACTCTGTTGCATCACTCAACCAGAAATTACTGAAACACTGTCTTCTGAGGAAAGATACCCATTGCACTCTTGAAGCATTTCTTGATGAAATATTTGTCTGTTTTCTTTCCTAGCATAAAGTTTACATTAGTCAGTGATCCACCCGAAGATGAGCAGGACTTGGAATGCGAAGATGTCGGCTTTGCATTCGTTAATCTGCGAGAGCTTTTCCAAACGGGAAAGGACATTGTTGAACAGGATATTGACAGTGAGTGCATTTAACTGAAAGTTCACTATATTGCGTTCACGAACAGAATATATTACAATTTTATCCTGTAGAAACAAGGATCTGTGGATGGTGGTTTACAAAACAATGCACAAAGTAACTGAGCGGGCCAGGCAGCATCCCTGGAGAACATGGATGGGTGACATCTCGGGTCTGAAGAAGGGTTCCGACCCAAAACATCACCTATCCATGTTCTCCAGGCATGCTGCCTGACCTGCTGAGTTGCTCCTGCATTTTACAATTTTACCCGTTGACTTTCTTCGAATTGATGTCCCTCATATCTTTGATAAAGCTATTTGTTTGCACATTGTTATCAGTCATTCAAAATATTTCAATTATATTTTGAAAGATGTCGGCTTTGCATGCGTTAATCTGCAAGAGCCTTTGTAATTATTATAAATTATTTTGTAATTATTTTGTGGTAATTAATAGGAATGAAGGCAAGCACTGTGAAGACCATTATAAATCCAATGCCAGTTATTATTGCTATGACAACTCAAATGATCTATAAATTAAAATGTATGGCAAATATGAAAACTGTTTCATATAGTTTACATATTTTCAAGAAATGTACAACAGTCTATTTCTCTTATGCTTTGCCTTTCTTCATCAGAAGTGCTATCTTATTCTCTTTTAAATATTTCTGTTAGATGCATCCCTTTTCCCCAGAGGAACTGAAAGAAATTAGAGACTTAAAAGACTATGCATGCCAGCAGTATATTTACACGATGTGGGATGTGCATAAGGGAGGGATATTAACCCACTTGCTTTCTGCTCTGAGGCAGTTACATATCCCAAGGCTGGACTCATGTGAATATTAGAACTGAGTATCAGTACTGGGTTGTTGGGACTTTGGAGTAATAGCCCATTACTCCATGGGGGGGATATAGTCAATGAGAGCAAAGATAAAATAATGACTTTGGACTTGGCAGATGGCCAATGACTGAAGGGTCTGCCAACCTCTTCGCCATTCCCCCTCAGCTCCCCCTATACTATATATGTGTGGAGTCAAAGACTGGTGTATCTGCCTGTCTGTAATCTTGCTGGACTTGCCATTAAATCCTCTGGGGGAGCATTGTTGATCTATGATGCACTTCACATCTGGCCTCTCAGCTTTACCCGAAGACATGATATAGCTGCTGCCTCACAGCTCCGGAGATGCAGGTTCGATCCTGACCTCGGGTGCAGTCTGTGTGAGTAGTTTGCATGTTCTCCCTGTGCAACGGTTTGCTCCCACATCCCAAAGATGTGCAGGTTTGTAGGTCAATAGGCCTCTGTAAAATTGCCCCTAATGTGTAGGAAGTGGATGGGAGAGTGGGATAATATAGAGCTTGTACGCCCAGTTGATCAGTGGTTGGCATGGGCTCGGTGGGCTGAAGGGTCTATTTCCATGTTGTTTCTCCAAACTTAATCAAAGCCTAGAGTATAAATGCAGGCATAAGTAATTTGAATGGAGTCACTAACCTTATGAAAAAAGTGAGTTCCCTGACAGGCCAGTTATTAGATAAACTGAAAACACTGCCCATAAACCAGCACGAGGACAAGTGGTGAGGGAATTTTAATTGCCAAACTAATTTCATGTGTAAAAGGAGAAATCCAATTTCTCACAGGTATTTACGCTGCAAAAGGAGGAATTTAATGTCCCAACGGTTTGTATATACCACAGGAGACTGTTGAGGCAGGTACAATAACAACATGTGAAAGACATTTGGATAGATACATGGATAGGAAAGGTGGAGAGAGATATGGATCAAATGTGGGCAAATGGGACTAGCATAGATGGACATCTTGGTTGTCATGAACAATTTGGGCAGAAGGGCTGTTCCCATGCAGTATGGCTGGTTAACATTGAAACGGCTAAAATTGGCAGAAACTAGTTTACGTGCCATTTTTCTTCTGCTTACCCCAAAAGCCTCAGAAATTACATTTCTGCACCAAATTGAAATGGCCCAGAGAGATCAGCACACCAAAGATGTGCTCATCATTTTTTACAGTGTAGCGTGTGCCTGGATTCATTGAGTTGCTGCCCACACATATAAATCTTCTAATGTGCAGCCAATGTTCCTGTAATCCAGCTGCGCCGTGGGCAGTTAAACTTTGAGCCAAATCTTCTGCCAGCCACCCATACAAAAAAATTGGTGGAATCCCGCTGGGTCTCTGGATCTTGTAGACATCTGTAATAAGGTTTCAGGAGTGGAGAAATCTCTTGTATCGTATGCTTGAGATTCCATTACAAGACTGCACCCAACAGACTTAGTATTAAAACAGTCAAGGAATCTAACAGTTGTGTTAGATGTTTATCAAGTTGCTGCAATTAAATATTAACATTTACGATAATAAAAAGGAACTTCAGATGCTGATTTATACCAAAGATAAACACAAAATACTTGGAGAAAATCCCTGGAGAAGGATAGGTGACATTTCTTCAGACAGATTGTGGGAGGAAGGGACTGGAAGCAAGAAAAGACCAGCAACAGATGTCCTCAGGCAGGGTCGTTCCCTAATAGGCTGATTGTTGGCTAGGAATGATATGATCCCAAAAGGGATGTTTAAGAAGGAACTGCAGATGCTGGAAAATTGAAGATAGACAAAAATGCTGGAGAAACTCAGCGGGTGAGGCAGCATCTATGGAGCGAAGGAAATAGGCAACGTTTCGGGTCGAGAAGAAGGGTCTCGACCCAAAACGTTGCTCCATAGATGATCCCAAAAGGGATACATCTTTGCAAACCGTGGAACTGGTTGACCGACCAGTGGAGGAAGGGATGGGGAGAGGAGTTTATGTAGAAGTAACCTAAACTTAGAAATTAAACTTATTGAGTATGAAAATTAAAACATGCTAATTAAATGCACAAATTACACAAAAATAACAGGACCTTTGGCCCACCCAAGCCGTAGTTTAAAAAAATATCCTTATCCTTTATGAAAGAATCTTGATCGCAAAGAATCTGTCTCCCGTCTATGGCAGGTTAATCCCAGTGGGAATCTAGGAAATCTGTCACTCAATGTGTCTTGGCCTTAACAGCGGTTTGGGATTTGCTTGGTATGAATGCCTCAACACCAACATTTCCTTTTGGAATTCTGGGCCACAGCCAACATAAGTTAGTGCTGTAAGGAATCATAGCATCAAGCTTTATGCTATGATATCTATGCAGAGATTTGAAGGTGGTTTTATGAAGTGCACCAGTACCAATATGTTGGGAACACCAGCCAAGAAAAGTCAGTGATAATGTAAGCCCCCCTTTCCACAAATCTAAACTATGTCCACTAGCCTTATATAGTCTGAAGAAGGGTTCTGACCCGAAACGCCACCTATTCATTTTTCTCCAGAGATGTTGCCTGACCTGCTGAGTTACTCCAGAATTTTGTGTCCATCTTCGCTTTAAACCAGCGTCTGCAGTTCCTTCCTACACTCCAATAGCCTTATGTTGATATTAGTATGTGCTTAGTGACCATCAAAGGCCTGCACTCCTAGTGCTAAGTGGATATGCAAGGAATTGAGTGATCTGGGTCACGTGCAGGCAGAGGAGATTAATTTTAACTTGGCATCAGGTCTGGCACGGACATTGTGGGCCAAAGGTCCCGTTACTGTGCTGTACTGTTCTATGGTAAAAAATATAAGTGGGTTCCAAGGGTCAAGCTTCCGACACATCCATCTGAAAATCACTGACAGTGGAAATAGATATATCTTGTTTGTGATTTTCTGTAAATTGCAAACATACAGTTTAGTTCATTGTCACGTGTACCGAGGTACAGTGAAAAGCTTTTGTTGTGTGTTATCCAGTCAGCAGATAGACAATACATGATTTCAATAGAGCCATTTACAGTGCAGAGACATATGATAAGAAAATAAGGTTTAGTGCAAGATAAAGCCACCCAAAGTCCAAGGGTCACCAAATAAGTAGATAGTAGTTCAGCACTTCTCTCTGGTTGTGGTAGGATGATTCAGTTCCCTGATAGCAGCTGGGAAGAAACTGTCCCTGAATCTGGAGGTGTGCATTTTCACATATTCTTTTTAAGTACGTGTATAATTGTGCTATATATGGTGAATCTATGAATTCTTCCCTTTGCTTTATAGTATTCCTGTGGCACTACATGCATTATCCATCAGACAGTCAATCAATGCAGTAAGCAGAGTGAAGACAATAGTTGTGATCTCAGCAAGCCATAACCTTTTATGTTATTGCTTTTTGATGTAAATCACTGAAGATATTGGTCTCTGGAATGAGTTAACAGCCAGTGGTGATTTCTTTTATATCACATAGTGAATGATGTAATAAAGAACTGCTTAATGAAATCAGTTCTGACCAGCATATGAAACTTGAAAATTAATCAAGATTTTGAATATGATAAACCATTTATAAAATACCATGGAGATTTGTGCAAGGTGGTTATTTGTTAAAGTTTTCAAGGAGTTAAACTAAAGATAAAACCTGAAAATATATTTCCAGTATAATCTTCTCTAAACAATGGGATATTGTTTGGAAAGCATTCATTCAGTTTCTGCTTTCCACTGAAGCACTAAGCCCTTTGGGACTAACTGTACATTTATAAATTCTTGATATATTGAGGCAATTAATGCACAGGCTTTCTATCTTTGATAAGTTTTCTGCTCATCAACTTATCAGCTGTAATCGTTTAAAAATACATCAAGCTATCTGCTATATCTTTAAAGTACTTTTTATACAGCTTGCAATCAGAAATATATATTATAAGTGTATTTCCATGTTTTTTGCAAAAGCAGGGTGAAAAGCATAAAGAAATCGGCATCATTTTTTATTTTTGCATGGTATGTAGGAGCAAAAGAAGTAAGATTTCCATTAAAAATGAAAATACTATTTTGACTTATTGATAAGTTGCTTTCACACATGCAAGTTCTACTTCCATTAAAGTGATGTGCAACTAAAGATAACATGAGAAAATGGTTACAATATGGCACATGCCTACTGTGACCTCGTGACAATTCCCTGTTCTATATTTTTTTAAGTAAGTTTGGCTTTTCCAGACCACTCCATAATGAAGCCGCGACTAGTTCCCAGAAGGCGGGACTCCTCACGACCATGAAGGCGACTCCCCTGCAACCACCCGTGAACATGTGGCGACTGCATAGTCTCCTGCAGTTGCCTAAGTGGGACAGGCCCATAAGGAACACAGCTGAGTTTCATAGCCTTTTTGGGATGTCATGCATTTTTGGAGGTTCTTACTTTCCACAATTCCAAACCCAATTAATTTCAGAACCGGGGTGGCACGGTGGTGTAGCGGTAGAGCTACTGCCTTGCAGTGCTAGAGACCTGGATTCGATTCTAACTACGGGTGCTGTCTGTGTGGAGTTTGTATGTTCTCCCTGTGACCTGCGTGGGCTTTCTCCGAGATCTTCGTGTGGTTTCCACCCACACTTCAAAGACGTACATTTTTGTAGGTTAATTGGCTTGCTATTAAAAAAATGTTAATTGTTCCTGGTGTCAGTGTGCTGGTCGGTGCCGACTCAGTGGGCCGAAGGGCCTGTTTCTGCGCTGTATCTCTAAACTAAACTAAACCTGATGGGATTTATCCCACGTTATTGTGAGAGACACAAGAGGAGATTGTGGGAGCTTTGACAAATGCCTTTGCATCTTTTGTGGCCTCAGGTAAGGTCCCAGTAGACAGGGGAGTAGCTAATGTTGTTCATTTATTTCAGAAGGGAAGTAGAGCTAATCCAGGAAATTATAGACCAGGGTATATAATATATAGGTATTCTAATCCTGGGATTATAGAGTTTCATGTCAGAGGTAGGGAAGCTACTGGAGAGCATCCTTCGGGGTTGGATTCACTCTAATTTGGAAGAGAATGGGTTAAATAGTCTTACCAACTTGATCAGTATTTGAGGAGGTGACGAAGATGACAGACGAGGGTGGGGTGACAGTTCAAATCAGACGATGATCAAGGAAATGGTGTTAGCTGAGGGGAACATTCTACAATGAACAAGCTAACAATGAACCATTCTACATTTCCTTGTTCATTGTCTGCATTGATTTATCGTTTGCACACCTTACCCTTCCATATCTCTAGTCTCTCTCTCCCCTGACTCTCAGTCTGCAGAAAGATCTTGACCCGAAACATCACCCATTCCTTCTCTCCAGAGATGCTGCCAGTCCCTCTGAGTTACTCCAGCATTTTGTGTCTTTCTTTGGTGTAAACCAGAATCTGCAGTTCTTTCCTACAAGTTTTGTATAAATTACATTGTCCGATCAATTATTTCATTCGGTCCATTGGAGAGACCGAGTGGACAGCTATCTGCAGAGCCAAAAGAGATGGGGCAGATATTGAACAATTTCTTTTCTTCGGTATTCACCAAGGAGAAGGATATTGAATTATGTGAGGTAAGGGAAACTAGTAGAGTAGCTATGGATACTATGAGTTTCAAAGTAAAAGAAGTACCGGCACTTTTGAAAAATATAAAAGTGGATAAGTCTCCAGCTCCTGACAGGATATTCCCTAGGACACTGAGGGAAGTTAGTGTAGAAATAGCCGGGGCTATGACAGAAATATTTCAAATGTCATTAGAAACTGGAATAGTCCCCGAGGATTGGCGTACTGCGCATGTTGTTCCATTGTTTAAAAAGGGTTCTAAAAGTAAACCTAGTAATTATAGACCGGTTAGTTTGACTTCAGTGGTGGGCAAATTAATGGAAAAGATACTTAGAGATAATATATATAAGTATCTGGATAAAGAGGGTCTAATTAGGAACAGTCAACATGGATTTATGCCTGGAAGGTCATGTTTGACTAATCTTCTTGAATTTTTTGAAGAGGTTACTAGGGAAATTGACGAGGGTAAAGCAGTGGATGTTGTCTATATGGACTTCAGTAAGGCCTTTGACAAGGTTCCTCATGGAAGGTTGGTTAAGAAGGTTCAACTGTTGGGTGTAAATGCAGGAATAGCAAGATGGATTCAACAGTGGCTGAATGGGAGAAGCCAGAGGGTAATGGTGGATGGCTGTTTGTCGGGTTGGAGGCAGGTGACTAGTGGGGTGCCTCAGGGATCTGTGTTGGGTCCTTTGTTGTTTGTCATGTACATCAATGATCTGGATGAAGGGGTGGTAAATTGGATTAGTAAGTATGCAGATGATACCAAGATAGGGGGTGTTGTGGATAATGAAGAGGATTTCCAAAGTCTACAGAGTGATTTAGGCCAGTTGGAAAAATGGGCTGAAAGATGGCAGATGGAGTTTAATGCTGATAAATGTGAGGTGCTACACCTTGGCAGGACAAATCAAAATAGGACGTACATGGTAAACGGTAGGGAATTGAAGAATACACTTGAACAGAGGGATCTGGGAATAACCGTGCATAGTTCCTTGAAGGTGGAATCTCATATAGATAGGGTGGTAAAGAAAGCTTTTGGTATGCTAGCCTTTATAAATCAGAGCATTGAGTATAGAAGCTGGGATGTAATGTTAAAATTGTACAAGGCGTTGGTGAGACCAAATCTGGAGTATGGTGTACAATTTTGGTCGCCCAATTATAGGAAGGATGTCAACAAAATAGAGAGGGTACAGAGGAGATTTACTAGAATGTTGCCTGGGTTTCAACAGCTAAGTTACAGAGATAGGTTGAATAAGTTAGGTCTTTATTCTCTGGAGCGCAGAAGGTTAAGGGGGGACTGGATAGAGGTCTTTAAAATGATGAGAGGGATAGACAGAGTTAATGTGGACAAGCTTTTCCCTTTGAGAATAGGGAAGATTCAAACAAGAGGACATGACTTTAGAATTAAGGGACAGAGGTTTAGGGGTAACATGAGGGGGAACTTCTTTACTCAGAGAGTGGTAGTGGTGTGGAATGAGCTTCCAGTGGAAGTGGTGGCGGCAGGTTTGTTGATATCATTTAAAAATAAATTGGATAGGCATATGGATGAGAAGGGTATGGAGGGTTATGGTATGAGTGCAGGCAGGTGGGACTAAGGGAAAAAAGTTGTTCGGCACGGACTTGAAGGGCCGAGATGGCCTGTTTCCGTGCTGTAATTGTTATATGGTTATATCATTGTTATTCATGAAACCTTATTCTGCACAAATGCGATGAAGCAGGAAATGAGTGAAGATATCATTCTCATGGAAAAAAATATCCTTTATCCAATTTAAGAGGTAGGAAAGAGAGACTGGAGGAACTACAGATGCTGGAATTTTGAACAAAACACAGCGGGTCAGGCAACATCTGTGGAGGTAACAGATAATGTTTTGGGTCTGGACCCTTCTTCAGAAACATTGTTAAGAGGGAAAGAAAGGGCATTCTTACTTTCTGAAGAAGGGTCACACATTCCTTTTCTCCAGAGATGCTGCCTGTCCCGCTGAGTTACTTCAGCATTTTGTATCTATCTTTACTTTCATTTATATTGTCAGTATCCGACTTGATTCCTTTGTACCAACAGTGTGCAAAATATCTCAGATTACCCATTGTTGTCGTCCACATCCAAAAGAGCAAATAAATTAAGCTTGGAGGTACAAGGCATTGAAATCTTGACCGAAACACAGCTGGAGGAATTGAGTGGGTCAAGCAGCATTTGGGGAGAGAATGGACAGACAAAGTTTCAAGTCGGGACCCTTTTTCAAGCTGAAGAAGGGTTGCGACCTGAACCATCACCTGTCCATTCCTTCCTCAGATGCTGCTTGACCTGACGAGGTCCTCCAGCATTTTGCGTTCAGCTGTTAACTTTTTTTTTTATAATGGAGAGTGAATGTCTTGTTTCTAATTGCCTAAAATTGGTTCAAATCATTAAAGAAATGTACTGAAATGTACAGGCTCCACACTGTAATAAATATTTAGGACACGGTATTCTGATTTATTTACAGTTGTCGGCCCCCAGGACAGCTCGTTGGTGATTGGCAAATTAAAAGTGACAGTGGAGGCATTGGAGGCATTGCTCTCAGTAAATGAAGAGACCAAATAGAGACCGTTGGAAAAACTACAGATAATCTCACACTTGTAATACAAATCACAGTGAGTTCCCTTCTATTTGTGTGCACTGTAGGAAGTATAAAAGTTGTTTGATTTTCTGTATTTCTACCTCTTGTTTTCTTCGTTCTGCACTCTTTCCGATGAGTTTGTTTGACTGACTTATATTTAACACCATTGAATACTCACCCTTGTATAGGACTTTGTTAATAATTATTAACAGTGTGATTGAATGATCTGCACCATCTGCATTTTTGAACATATCTTTACATATGTAAGATGTAAAATGAATGCTTACATTTTAATAAAGTATATTTATCACACCAATTGTAAGTTTTTATATTGCCATTGTCACATAAAAAAGAAAATAAAACTGTATGATTAGCCACATTAAGAGCTTCACACTGTGATGTTTTAAATGGTGGCAAAGTATGAAAATCGCACAGCAAAGCCTGGATTAATGTATTAATCGGCCTCTTAATATGCTAATGACCATTTTATGCACATTAAATCTCAATTCTGCTTGCCTTTGATGCATGCAAAATGTTATAAATTAAATATTGAAAATAGTTGTAGGCACCTATAGGTGCCATACTTAGAACATTTTAAGGAATGTTTAAGGAATCATGCTGGAACATGGATATTTATAGCAGATCAAAGACTATTAAATGCACATAAATTGAAATAATTGGGTTCCTCACATTTAATAACCAATAAGATGAGGAAGCATTTACAGTTTAAGAATACTAATGGAAAAATACTTAAAATAGGTATTAATTAAAGAGAAATAACATGCATTAAATGCGAGATTTTGAAGACAAAATGCTCGAGGCCGTTTTGCTTGCATTTTCGACAAGGTGGTTTTTTAAGTGCCTTTGAGACACACTTTTATTTGCAGTTTGTACTTCCTTTTGGGCGTATTTAAATAGGAAAAGAATGATGTGATTTATTAAAATAAACCTAATTTGGCATGATACATTGAATTTTTGTCTCGGTGATCATGACTCATTTAATTTAACAAATTTGGCATTCGCTTTTTCAATGATTAAAACTCTGGAAAATGAGTCCCCTCCACAGATTTGAGAACATTGAAGTCTGTTAATGGAAAGAAGATGGAATCGATTATGAAACAATTCATTACAGTTAAACACTAAAGTAGATATAATGTGTAAAAGCAGAGCAGGGTATCTGCATACAGCTTGAACCATCTGATTTAATGACCCCTATACTGGATTATTATCTTTGAGCCTTTGAAATAATGCCTGTGCAAAATTAACTTGTTGATGTACAAAGTGATGCCATTGGATTAGCCTCTGACCACAGCTATCTGTAATCTTTATAATGATCATGACTCGGTTGTCTTTATCTCAAGTTTATTACTTTGGCAGTCCAATAGAGCATGTTAAGACTTAACCAGTGATGTACAGATATTTGTTACTAAGATTTAACCACATATGTTTAGTAAGCTTTAGTAATTCTGTGCACATTTAGCAACAATTAGTAATGTTATTTCTCAGACGGCATGGTGGTGCAGCGGTAGAGTAGCTGCCTTACTGAGGAGTTGGTGCAGGGGACAGGGATTTAGATTTCTGGATCATTGGGATCTCTTCTGGGGCAGGGGTGACCTGTACAAAAGGTACGGGTTGCACCTTAATTGGAGGGGGACCAACATCCTAGCGGGCAGGTTTGCTAATGCTACACGGGGGGGGGGGGGTTTAAACTAGATTGTCAGGGGGGTGGGATCTCGTACAGGACAGAGGCACGTGAGAGGCTAGAAGTTGGTATGGAGGGTGGTGTGGGGAAAGTTAGTGGACAGAATAAGCAGCTGAAAGGCAGAGAATGAGGAAGGAGGGTTGCTTTAAACACTACGTATTTTAATGCAAGCGGCCTGATGGCTAATGCAGATGAGTTTAGGGCATGGATAGGTACGAGTGACTGGGACGTTGTAGCCATGACTGAAACTTGGCTAAGTGAAGGGCAGGACTGGCAGCTCAATGTTCCGGAGTACAGGAGATTCAGGAGAGACGGGTGAGGTCAAAAGAGGAGGGAAGGTTGCATCGTTGGTTAAGGAGGATGTCATGGCTGTGATCAGAGGTGACATTACGGACGGTTCATCTAGTGAGGCTATATGGGTGGAGCTGAGGAACAAGAAAGGGATGGTCTCCTTGTTGGGGGTGTACTACAGACCCCTGAATAGTCAACGGGAATTAGAAGAACAAATATGCTGGGAGATTGCACACAGCTGCAGGTCAAATAAGGTTGTAGTTGGAGATTTTAACTTTCCCAATATAGACTGGGAACATCATGGTGTGAAGGGTTTAAATGGGGTGCAATTGCTCAAAATTGTTCAGGAGAGTTTTCTTAAGCAGTATGTGGAGGCCCCCACACATGAGAAGGCGACGCTGGATGTAGTATTGGGAAATTGGGAAGGGCAAGTTAATGAAGTGTGTGGAAGAGCCTTTTGGGACCAGTGACCACAGTTCGATTAGGTTTGGGATAGTTATGAATAGGGACAATAGACAATAGACAATAGGTGCAGGAGTAGGCCATTCAGCCCTTTGAGCCAGCACCGCCATTCAATGTGATCATGGCTGATCATCCCCAATCAGTACCCCATTCCTACCTTCCCCCCATATCCCCTGACTCCGCTATCTTAAAGAGCCCTATCTAGCTCTCTCTTGAAAGTATCTGGACAATTCCAAGGACTCACAACTCTCTGTGTGAAAAAGTGTTTCCTCATCTCCGTTCTAAATTGCTTACCCCTTATTCTTAAACTGTGGCCCCTGGTTCTGGACTCCCCCAACATCGGGAACATATTTCCTGCCTCAAGCAGGTCCAAACCCTTAATAATCTTATAGGGACAATTGTTGTGAATTAACTAAAAACACTATGATGCATACATCAGATGACTGTTTCAAGTGTATCTGTGTTTTTGTATCTGTCCCTATTTAAATAAACCTTTTAAAAAAAAAAAAAATGTTTCAATAAGATCACCTCTCATCCTTCTAAATTCCAAGAGGGTTCACATGTTATGCTCAACTGGGGTAAGGCCAACATTGAGGGCATGAGAGAAGTTCTTGCTCAAGTTGATTGGAGCAGGTTATTTGAGAGGAAAGGAACATTGGCCAAGTGGGATGTTTTTAAAAGTGTGCTGACGATAGCTCAGGATGTGTACATCCCCGTTAGAGTGAAGGACAATATTTTATAAATACATAAGGGGGAAAAGGGTAACTAGAGAGAGAGTGGGACCTCTCGGTCACCTCTGTATGGAGCCACAGGAGATGGGCAAGGTCCTGAACGAGTATTTCTCCTCTGTATTTACAGATGAGAAAGACAGTAGGACGGAGGAACTTGGGGCAGTCAGTGGAAGTGCCTTGAGAGCAGTCACTGTTACCGTCGAGGAAGTACTGAAGGTACTACTGTTGTGTATGAAGGTAGACAAATCTCCAGGGCCAGATCAGAAATATCCGAGGACATTGTAGGAAACTAGAGAGGACATTGCGGGAGCCCTGGTTGAAATTTACGAGTTGTCCTTAACTACAGGAGAGATGCCGGAAGACTGGAGGGTGGCAAATGTTGTGCCTCATTTCAAGGGCTGCAGTGAAAATGCTGGGAACTATAGGCAAGTGAGCTTAACATCTGTAGTTGGAAAGTTACTAGAGAGTATTCGGAGGGAGAGGTTATACAGACATTTCGATGGGCAGATTAGCGATAGTCAGCATAGTTTTGTACGTGGGAGGTCGTGTCTCACAAATCTGATTGATTTTTTTGAAGACGTGACAAAAAAGGTTGATGAGGGCAGAACTGTAGATGTTGTGTACATGGATTTCAGTAGGGCATTCGACAAGGTTCCTCATGGTAGGCTGCTCTGGGAGGTTAGATTGCATGGGATCCAAGGAGAGATAGCTGAATGGATAGTAAATTGGCTCCATGGAAGGAAGCAGGGGGTGATAGTGGAAGGATGCTTCACGGACTGGAGGCCTGTGACTAGTGGTGTGCCTCAGGGTTCGGTGCTGGGCCCGTTACTGTTTGTCATCTACATCAATGATTTGGATGAGAACACAGGGCAAGATTAGCAAGTTTGCTGATGATACAAAAGAGAGGGGTTTTGCAGATAGTTGTTAGTGAAATAGATGGTTGTGAAAGATTGCAGCAGGATCTGGATCAATTGGCCAGGTGGGTGGAGTGGCTGATGGAATTTAACACAGAGAATTGCGAGGTGTTGCTTTTTGGGATGTCGAACAAGGGCAGGACCTACACAGTAAATCGTAGGCTTCTGAGTAGTGTTGTAGAGCAGAGGGATCTAGGAGTACAGGTGCATGGTTCCATGAAGGTCGAGTCGCAGGTAGATAAGGTGGTCAAAAAAGCTTTTGGCACTTTGGCTTTCATCAGTCAGAGTATTGAATATAGAAGTTGGGAGGTCATGTTGCAGTTGTAT
Source organism: Raja brachyura (assembly GCA_963514005.1). The sequence continues at coordinate 8,228,759 of OY740797.1, read as the reverse complement.
AAGACATTGGTGAGACTGCATTTATTGGTACACAAAAATGCTGGAGAAACTCAGCGGGTGCAGCAGCTTCGATGGAGCGAAGGAAATAGGCAACGTTTCGGGCCGAAACCCTTCTTCAGAATATTATGTTCAGTTCTGGGCACCATGTTATAGGAAAGATATTGTCAAGCTTGAAAGGGTTCAGAAAATAATTACGAGGATGTTGCCAGGACTAGAGGGTGTGAGTTATAGGGAGAGGTTGAGTAGGCTGGGTCTCTATTCCTTGGAATGCAGGATGATGAGGGGGGGATCTTATGTTGTACAAAATCATGAGAGGCATGGATCGGGTAGATGCAGAGTCTCTTGCCCAGAGTAGGGGAATCGAGGACCAGAGGACACAGGTTCAAGGTGAAGGAGAAAAGATTTAATAGGAATCCGAGGGGCAACTTTTTCACGTAAAGGATGGTGGGTGTATGGAACAAGCTGCCAGAGGAGATAGTTGTGTGTAGGACTATCCCATTATTTAAGAAACAGTTGGACAGGTACATGGATAGAACAGGTTTGGAGGGATATGGACCAAGCGCAGGAAAGTGGGACGAGTGTAGCTGGGACATTGTTGGCCAGAGTGGGCCAGTTGGGCCGAAGGGCCTGTTTCCACACTTGTTCACTCTATGACTATTAATTGGCTTGGTACAAATGTAAATTGTCCCTAGTGTGTATAGGATAGTATTAGTGTGCAGGAATCGCTGGTTAGCGCGGACTCAGTGCGCCGAAGGGCCTGTTTACACGCTGTATCTCTAAATTAAACTAAACTGATGATCCTCAATTGTGGAGGGCTATTTTGCATGTGCTAACATTCCTTTCGAGAGAAAAAAATCACACCATGAAGTTCATTATCATCTTGAGAGCACATTTATCAGAACTGAGCGAAGGCGTGGCTAACGTCTTTGTAGACATGCTTGCCATTTCATCCAACTGAAGGAATGTTTGAAGAACAGAACGATCAAAGAAACTAACTGCCTTAAAGAAGAAATAGTGGAAAAATTGAATATAATTATAATTAGCAAAATCCCTAGCCACAATTTACAAACACAATCTTTGCACAATGTGTGGAACAAATATAGTACTTAATAGTAGGCTGGAATGTTAAATGTTTTTACTCTTGGGTTAAGATTTCACGTTTAACATTAAATCACCAAGTATTGCATTGGCACTCCAATATAACATATTGAGACGTTACCAGTGATGCACAGATATTAAAGATTAAACCACATAATTGTAAGCTAACAATTCTGTGCACATTTAGCAACTATTTTGAATGTTATAATCCACATGTTTTAGGATAAAATAATTCAGAGAGCATAGGGAATTAATTAAAACAAATCTGCTTTAATTTTCTCCAAGACTTTGGCAAATGTTGTCTTGTCACAAACTATGTTCCTTGGCCATCAGTGTCATGCATCTTCTTGGCACCCATGCCTAACTGAATCAGACCTTCCATAGATCCTGATTTTGGATTTCATCCTAAATTGAACCATATAACTGTTATTTTGATCATCTGCCCTAAAATCTCCTTGGTTTCAAAATCTGTTTGACAAAGATCCAGTGAAATTCTCTGAGCCGTCTTGTTTCGTGAAAGTCATAAAATAAATAGATTATTGTTCTTGTACAGCAAACCTGTTAGCAACGTTTTCCTGTAAAATACTGCAGTGTTAATTCCTGCTTCTCATTTGAAGACTCTGCCCAAGTGATCGTTCTATTTCTGCAAATGAAATGACAAAATATGTTTTTAAATGCTAGCAAATAATTATTTTTGCCAAATGAAATACCAGCTCTGCATATGCCATTTTTTACAGAGCAACTAGTGGACATCCTGAGCTTTGCAAATAAATTTAGCATTCAAGGATCTGGCTGTTACTAATCCTGAGCACTTCTGTGCATCAGACAGTCGTTTCATGGTAGCGGAATAAACAATTTATTGTTGAACTTCAAAATCAAATTTAATCAAAATGGTAAAAGTTCCCATCCACAAACCAATATTTCACAATCTGGTGAGCCATTTTGTAGAAATACGAGGAACTGTAGATGTCGGTTCACAAAAAGACACAAAATTGCTGGAGTAACTCAAGGGGTCAGGCAGGATCTCTGGAGGACATGGATAGGCAAAGTTACGAGTGGAGAGCCCTCCAACAGACTGATACTAGTAGTCATTTTGTGTCCTCTCTGCTTTAACCTTCTAAAAATTAGATACAGTGGCTTGCAAACGTTTTCATACCCCTTGCACTTTTCCACATTTTGTCACGTTACAACCACAAACGTAAATGTATTTTATTGGGATTTTATGTGATAGACCAACACAAAGTGGCGCATAATTGTGAAGTGGAAGGAAAATGATACATGGTTTTCGAGAACAAACAGCTTCATGAAGCCCAATGAACACACCAGACAGGTCAGGGATAAAGTTGTGGAGAAGTTTAAAGCAGGGTTAGGTTATTAAAAAAATCCCAAGCTTTGACCATCTCACGGAGCACTGTTCAATCCATCATCCGAAAATGGAAAGAGTATGGCACAACTGCAAACCCACCAAGACATGGCCGTCCACCTAAACTGACAGGCCGGGCAAGGAGAGCATTGATCAGAGAAGCAGCCAAGAGGACCATGGTAACTCTGGAGGAGCTGCAGAGATCCACAGCTCAGGTGGGAGAATCTGTCCACAGGACAACTATTAGCCGTGCACTCCACAAATCGGGCCTTTATGGAAGAGTGGCAAGAAGAAAGCCATTGTTGAAACAAAGCCATAAGAAGTCCCGTTTGCAGTTTGCCACAAGCCATGTGGGGGACACAGCAAACATGTGGAGGAAGGTGCTCTGGTCTGATGAGACCAAAATTGAAAAATTTGGCCTAAATGCAAAACGCTATGTGTGGCGGAAAACTAACACTGCACATCACCCTGAACACACCATCCCCACTGTGAAACATGATGGTGGCAGCATCATGCTGTGGGGATGCTTTTCTTCAGCAGGGACAGGGAAGCTAGTCAGAGTTGATGGGAAGATGGATGGAGCCAAATACAGGGCAATCTTGGAAGAAAACCTGTTAGAGTCTGCAAAAGACTTGAGACTGGGGCGGAGGTTCACCTTCCAGCAGGACAACGACCCTAAATATACAGCCAGAGCTACAATGGAATGGTTTAGTTAAAAGCATATTCATGTGTTGAATGGCCCAGTGAAAGTCCAGACCTAAATCCAATTGAGAATCTCTGGCAAGACTTGAAAATTGCTGTTCACAGACGCTCTCCATCCAATCTGACTGAGCTTGAGCTATTTTGCAAAGAAGAATGGGCAAAAATTTCAGTCTCTAGATGTGCAAAGCTGGTAGAGACATACCCCAAAAGACTTGCAGCGAAAGGTGGTTCTACAAAGTATTGACTCAAGGGAGCTGAATACTTTTGCACGCCACACTTTTCAGTTTTTTATTTGTAATAAAATTTGGAAACCATGTATCATTTTCCTTCCACTTCACAATTATGCGCCACTTTGTGTTCGTCTATCACATAAAATCCCAATAAAATACATTTACGTTTGTGGTTGTAACGTGACAAAATGTGCAAAGGTTCAAGGGATATGAAAACTTTTGCAAGCCACTATAGTACTCTATCCTCTCAATGAAGTGCCTGCACTTCATGTGTAAAGTGCACATCCTAACCAGCCTTTCCAAGACCAATCCTGACCTTACCATCGACAAGTGTGGAGTTCCATCAAGCATAAGTAGACAGCAAAAAGAAGGGAGAATCAATCCATCCTCCACCCCAAGTCCCTGACACCCTGAAACATTGCTCCTGAAATCTGCTTTAACTTGGCCACTGTTTTTTTGTGTCCTTTATTCATTACAAGATATTTGGTACGTCGATTAATACTCTCTTGAACTTCAACAGCGGTACTGTCGAGAGCATATGGACTGGTTTCTTCACAGCCCTAGATTGAACGCCTGGAAATGATGGGGATTACAAAAAGTGTTGAACACCGCACAATAAGGGTACTGGCCTAGCCACCATCGAAGAGATATAAGACAGCCATCATCAATGACTCACACCACCCTGGCCACGGACTCATCTCTCTCCTGCCATCGGGAAGAAGGTATAGGAGCCTGAAAACTGTAACATTCAGATTCAAGTGCAACTTCTTCCCAATGACCATTAGCCTCTTGAGCATTACAAACACTAACAAAACTATGAACGACTAACTGTTGCACTAAGGGCTTTTTGCAATAAATTTGGGGTTTTCTTTTTATTGTACAGGAGCTCCCCAACTTACGTAAAAGGCAACTAACGTAAGCTCGCACCCACATAAGCAATTCTTTAAGCCCACTGCTTTGTTTCCAAGTCTCAGAGGCTACTGCCATGGACTGCGGCTGCCTCCGCAAACCAGTCAGCAGTTCCCGTGTGGTCTCTGCATCGGAGCTCCCCCGTCATCTCCACACCGAATAGTAAGTCTCAGTAGCACTTCCATTTCCGACTTGCACAACATCGGATCACAAGGATCTGAGCAAGGGATCACAGGACATAACAACCCTTACGCAAGTCGGGAAGCACCTGTATTGAGTACTGTATTTACAGGCCTGTTATACTGCTGCAAGTGACCTATGACCCTCTCTGAAAAGGTTTAGTCTTTTTACTTACAGACAACGAGAGAATAAAGGAAAGGTACATTTTAATTCAAATTATGGATTAGCCTCAAACTCAGAGACCTCCAAGTGAGTCCTCAATGTCTTTTTTGTTTCTTGTAAGCTCACCATTATCATTTGCAAACAACATTCCAAAGTTACACAGAGTGCTGGAATAATGCAGTGGGCCAGGCAGCATCTCTGGAGGACATGGATAGATGATGTTTTGAGTCGGGATTCCTCGGACTTGTCTGAGGAAGGGACGTGACCAGTGTGTTTGTAAACCAGCATCTAAAGCTCCTTCTGTCCATGTCTTCCAAATATATAGATGAAAATGAAATATAACTCTGATGTCTGCTGTTTTTAATCTAGCCCATAAGGTAAGATGACTTTGCTGTGGGACTAATGCTGGACAAACATCCACAATGGGATTCACAAAAATATTGAAGATTAAGGTGAAAACAGCATCTAATAATGATAGTTCTACAAAATTAAACTCAAACTGCAATATATGGAGGGAAGACTGAAAATGTTAGCCACATATTTACTGTTTCCAGAGTAATGGTATTGCTGCTTTGTGAAATGACACAACCAATAAAACTATTGTATCAAAAAGCAGGTGCTCCAGATCGCTACTAGTGAACATAAGTTTCACTGATTATGTCTGTACGAACCACGATGATAACACAGAACAGAATGCAAATACACAGACAATTATCAGATTGAAATTCTTGTGGATTTGGAACACAAATAAGCAACTCAGATAAATTGGCCTCCCCATTGCATGGAAAATTATTTCCTCATGTAATGAATGGTGAAAGACAAGTAATATTCCTTTGAATGCAAAACATCGGTATTAAGGGAATTGATAAACATATGTTTATGCCTCTAGACTTCCAAAACAAGAGGATCATTAATCAAAAAACAGAAAGAAATGTCTTAATTATAATTTTTTAGGAATTATCCAGGCATGTTATAAAAATATCAAAGGTTCCGAACTTGTAAGAAAGTCAGCATTCGAGTCCAAAATAGTTCTCAGCATGAGAAAGAAGTCAATCATGGGAAAGAGAATCTCCACTTCATTGTACTTCAGTAAAAACATTTTTTATTATTATTGTCAAAACAATATTGTCCCGCCGACAACGAAAGGGGGGACCCGGTGGGGTGGGCCACTGAGAATTATGGGGGGACCCAGCAGGGGGGGGGGGGGCAGGGGCTGTGAGAACAGAGGGGAGGCCCGGCAGCGAGGAGGCAGTAGATAGGACTGTGTGGGAAGGAACTGCAGATGCCCGTTTACACCGAAGATGGACACAAAATGCTGGAGTAACTCGGTGGGGCATGCAGCATCTCTGGAGAAAAGGAATGGAAGGACTTTTGTAACTTTGTAGGCCTGGGTGACGTCTGCGCTGTCATTTTACTGGGTTGTACACAAAACAAAGCTTTTCACTGTACCTAGGTACATGTGACAATAAAGTATGTAACAGTGATAACTGTAGATGCTGGTTTCAAATTGAAGTTAGACACAAAATGCTGGAGTAACTCAGCGGATGAGGCAGCATCTCTGGAGAGAAGGAATGGGCGACGTTTCGGGTCGAGACTGATGTCAGGGGAGGGGGCGGGCAAAGATAGAATGTAGGTGGAGATAGTAAGACTGGTGGGAGAACTGGGAAGGGGAAGGGGATGGAGAGAGAAAGCCCTTACCTGAAGTTAGAGGAATCACTGTTCATTCCGCTGGAATGAAGTTAAAGAAGTCAATGTTCAAAACCTACCCAAGCGAAATATGAGGTGCTGTTCCTCCAATTTGCACTGGGCCTCAGGCTGACAATGGAGGAGGCCCAGGACAAAAAGGTAGATTGGGAATGGGAGGGGGAGTTGAAGTGCTGAGCCACCGGGAGATCAGGTAGGTTAAGATGGACTGAGCGGAGGTGTTCAGTGAAACAATGGCCAAGCCTGCGCTTGGTCTCGCCGATGTAGAGAAGTCGACACCTGGAACAGCGGATACAGTAGATAACGTTGGAGGAGGTGCAAGTGAACCTCTGCCTCACCTGGAAAGAATGTTTGGGTCCTTGGATGGACACAAAGTATCATTGAATCATTGAACAAATAACTGCAGATGCTGGTTTGTCCTCTTGTCCATATATTATTATTGTTAAACTTCTCTTATATTTAACTTGGTAATGTTATCAAAAGTAATTTTAAATAGCTTACCAGAACCAGAAATTCCAGTTGCATATACTCTGTGTTCTTCTCGCGCTGGTTTACGCTACATGGAACCAAGGGACAGGTACACAGTGAACTGGCATGTTAAAATGCACAATTAACACATCATTCAGTGGAGTACCAGAGCCAAAAGAAGAAACACGCATGGTACAAACTCACATGAGCGACTTAAACTGTGATGCTCAGAGATTCAGGGATGGATTCGGGAAAGCCCAGATGTGTTAAAAAATGGCTTCTTTCAGCACTGCAAGCGCTGTGGCAGCACTGCCCTGGCAGCAGCGGCTCGCCTGCAGTCCGTCTGTTTTTCTTTTTTTTTTGTTGTTTTCTTGTCTTGTTTTAGCGTTAATTTGAGTTATTATGTAGTGTATGTGTGTGGGAGGGGTGGGAGAAACGTTTTTAGTCTCTTCCTTTTGGGGGGAACGCGACTTTTCTTGTCGTATCACCTGTCTCTGTCTCTGTCTCCGTCTGCGCTGAGGCCTAATGGCGGAGCTGACGGCCTCCAACTACAACCGACCTCGAGGCTCCGGAGGCAGAGCCAGCCAGGACTTACCAGCGTGAGGCTGGCCGACTTCGGGGCTGTGGCGGGTTCAGGCGTTCCGGCGGCCCGACTCGGAGCTGTGGCGGCTTTCCGGTGGCGGCGGCAGCGACTTCGGAGGTTCGGCCGTGGGCCCGGTGGACGACATCGTCGGGAGCGCGCAGGTCACAGGTTGGTGACATGTTTTTCCGGAGCTCCCGCGGCAACAGCTGCGTCCGCTGGACTTGAGGGCGGCAGCTTCGAGGAAGAGGAAGAACAAGAAGGGAAGAGACAAAGACAAGATTTTTGCCTTCCATCACAGTGAGGAGGTGTCTGGTGAACTCACTGTGGTGGATGTTAAATATGTGTTTATTGTGGGTTTTGTTATTTACTATATGTATGACTGCAGGCAATGAAATTTTGTTCAAACTATGACAATAAAGTTTTCCGTGAATCTGGCACTGTGCAGCTAGGGTTAAGAACATTTTTAGAATACTTAGAAGGTTGTAATCAATAGTTTTGATCAAGATCACTTTGGTGTTATTTACCCTCATTGTATAATTTAACATGTCTGGTGAAAATAATGTTATTTCCTGCAAATTAAAAAGAAAACCTTACAGTTGCCAAATGGAAATGCCAATTTATCCGAATCACTGATGCATCACTATGTAAGTATACTCATTTATACCAGTAACTAAATAATCTGTTAGATGTGAAGCTTAGTTTAGTTTAGTTCAGAGATACAACGTGGAAGCAGGCCCTTTGGCCCACCGAGTCCACGCCGACCCGTGATCCCCGCACATTGACACTATCCTACACAAACTAGGGACAATTTACAATTATGCCAAAGCCAAATAATCTACAAACTTGTACGTCTTTGGAGTGCAGGAGGAAACAGGAGCTCCCGGGGAAAACCTACATGGTCACGGGGAGAACGTACAAACTCCATACAGACAGCACCCTTAGTCAGGATTGAACCCGGGTCTCTGGCGCTGTAAGGCAACAACTCTACCACGGTGCCACTGTGTCGCCGTATTTTGCAACCATAGGGGCAACCCATGGATGTTTTGTGGCACTAAAGGAGTTGAGTGACTGGACAATAACAAAATTAAATGCTCCAACTGTTACAGAAGGATCTGAACGTGTATCTCTGGATTTTCGGCAAGTGTCCTTGCATCAGAGTCAAACGAGAGAGTGAACGTCTCAACACTGGAGGATCAAATTGTTTCGTTGATTGTCACGTGCACCGAGGTGCAGTGAAAAGCTTTTGTTGCGTGCTAACCAGGCAGAAAGACAATACATGATTACAATCGAGCCATCCACAGTGTACAGATACCTGGTAAAGGGAATAATGTGAATAACGTTTAGTGCAAGATAAAGTCTACTAAAGTCTGATCAAATATCGTGAGGGTCTCCAATGAAGTAGATAGTAGTTCCTGATAAATATTTCACTGAGAAATATAACATGGTTAAAACCTGTGCTTTTTTAACAACAGCACACCATAACGGCATCTCTAAAAGGCTGAACCTCATGACTTTGTTTTCTGGCAACATGTCACGTATGTTTATTAATCATGCATACAAAATCACAAACCAAGCTCTGGTTAAAATAGTTAAAACAATAGATTTTGTCGGCAAATTTTGAATATTTTTGTGTTCACAATCTCATCGGTATCTTGTTTGGGGAAAGTGCTTGTTGGTCTTCGACTTTCCACTTCCATCACTTCTCATTAGGATGGATGCAAAATGTTGGAGACCATAATTATGCTTGTTGTGTGTGCTCCCATTGATTTGGAAAATTACCAGCGACATTCATCTTAAAATAACAATGTAAGAAATGGGAGCAAGAGTAATGGGCCTGTCCCACTTAGGCGATTTTTTTTGGCGACTGCCGACGACTGTCATACTCGTAGCGGGTCGCCGAAAAATGGCGACTGGACCCCTCCCTACCACAATGTCTACCACAATGTCTACAACAACCTACCTCCTAGTCGATGTCAAGTTACGGCAAGCTACCGACAACCGGCGACCCATTAGGACGTCCACACCTATGACAACCTACGTCCACCCGCGACAAGCTATGGCAAGGTACGACAATTCAGTCGCCGGTACCTTTCGTCAGTTGAAGTAGATTGACGTAGGTAGTCGCCAATGGAATTCACCGAAGTCAGCACCGGTGACAACCCACGCCATCCTGACGACAACCCACGTCATCCTGGTAACAGCACCTACGTCAGGCTACGTTCATTGGCATCAAGCCCACGGGCGCCGTCTGTCGCCGAAAAGTTTTGAACAATTCAAAATCCAGCGGCGACCAGAAAAAAGGTACGAATCATTGGGCGACTGAGAAGATCATACAGGCGACACCCTGGCGACCGTGTGGCAACAGCCTAGTCGCCTGTAGTCACCTAAAAAATCGATTAAGTGGGACAGGGGCATAAGCCAGGTGGCCCTTTGGGCATGTTCCACCATCAATCAAGAACATGAACATCTTCTACACCAGCATCATCCCCAATCCACAGATGTTCTTAACGCCATCAATCTGTCTGGCTATTTGGAATGAACATGAGTGGGTTTGTAGAGTAGAGAACTCAAAGTTTCAAGGATTCAAGGTCAGTTTATTGTCACATGTACAGTGAAAGTTGTACATATACATGTACAAGGTACAATGTAATTTGTGTTACCATACACCCATTCTAAGTGAACAGCAACGAGACACACAACTACATAAAAGTTAACATAACCATCCATCGCAGTGGATTCCACATTCCTCACTGTGATCAAACCAATAAAGTTCAATCTTCTTCCTCTTTGTTCATCCTCTGAGTGAAGATATTTCTCTTCATTTCATTCCTAAACAACCTAACCCTTAATCTGAAACAGTACCTCTTCGACCAAGGGTGGGGAACCTGCGGCCTTCTAGGCCATTAAGTGCGGCCTTTTGAATGAATCCAAATTTTGAAAACAAATCCTTTTATTTTTATTAATATATTTTGGTTCGTTTTTTATTATTTTAATTTTAATCTGAAAATGAACGTATTTAAAATACCAATGAGTAAAAGAAGATTCAACGAAATAATCCTCCCCGACTGACGGCCACAATTAAAACATTAGTAAGTCATGAGGACTATTTTAACAAAATAATGTACATTTTGAAGTATATCTAATTGAAGTTTCCTGGATGCGGTTTTATTAGATTACAGCTAACTTAATGCGGCATTCCAACATGAAAACGTTCCCCACCGCTGTCTTAGACTCTTTACTCAGCAGAAACATCCTCCCTGCCTCGAGTGTGATAAAACCTTTGACAATTTTAGGTATGTTGATGAGGTCTCTCATTCTTCTAAACAGTCCTGGCTGACTCAAACTCAACCCGTCATCCCTGGAACCAGTCTAGAGATGGCCTCTATGGCAAGGACATCCTTTTTGTTAGTTTAGTTCTGAGGTACAGTGAAAAGCTTTTGTTGCGTGCTGAGCAGTCAGCAGAAAGACAATACATGATTACAACTGAGCCATTTACATGATAAGGGAATAATGTATAGTGCACGGTAAAGCCACAATGTCCGAACAAGGATGGTCCAAGGGTCTCCCAGGAAGGTAGATAGTAGTTCAGCACCGCTCACCGGTTGTGGTAGGATGATTCAGTTGCCTGATAAGTTGCCGTTCTTAGGTAAGGAGACCAAACTTATCCAGTATAAAATGTAATGACATGTAATTTGGCTGGGATTTATCCTGTATGTAGCTGAATTATACAGGTCAGAATGGTTCCTAGTTTGAAGAGGCCTGTGTTGATAAAGCTGATCTAAAGTGACAATAAAAATAAATGCCCTCAGCTTCTGAGATGCCAATCTGTATCACTATCCAGGATTATGGTGGATCTGTACATGTGTGCCTATTGGAGGGGCAACAGAAATGACTGCAGTGCACTTTGGTGCTGAAGACCTAACCCAACCATGGAATTCATGGAACCACATATTCTTGCAAAGTTTCCGTTTCAGTTTATTGTCACCTGTGAACACTGAGGTACAGTGAAAAGCTATTGTTGCGTGCTAACCAGTCAGCGGAAAGACAATACATGATTACAATCGAGCCATTCACAGAGTTAACATCTTCTGGTAAAGCAGGAGAAATATTGAAAGGAAAACAAAAATTGTTGGCCTTTTTACACCTGTCATGACTTTTATCCTTCTAATCAGATGACCCATTAAGATTAAATGGAAATTTCTGATACATAGCAAGCTTTTAAGTGATATAAACTATACCGACTCGATTTGGTGACTTCTACCAAAAGCTATAAAATGTGGAAAATGCTAGCTTTAAATGCTCACAGAGGAATTAATCTCCTGACAGGGAAGTGACTAATAGACTTTAAAGAGACAGCTATTAATAAATCAATATTCTTCAAGCTTTTGGAGTTTTTAATGCAGAAGTTGTTCAATATTTTTACCGAGGATTGAAAATGAGTTTGCAGAGGTAGCTTATTACATCGCGCTGATGAGCGCTTAAATCTGAGTGAAAGTTGCAAGGTTTGACAGCTCGGGCTGGCTCACTTGGATAGAGATTTGTTCACTTCCAGTGGCATTTTTAAGGAAAAAGTGGTTACATTAGAAGTCTACATGAGAGGAATAGATCGGGGTGGACGCACAGAGTCTCTTGCCCAGAAGAGGGAATCTAGAACCATAGATTTAAGGTGAGGGGGGAAAGATTTAATAGAAACTTGAGGGGTCACTTTTTCACACAAAGGGTGGTGGGTGTGTGGAATGAGCTGCCAGAAGAGGTTGTTGAGGTAGGTACTATCGCAACGTTTAAGAAACATAGAAACATAGAAATATAGGTGCAGGAGTAGGCCATTCGGCCCTTCGAGCCTGCACCGCCATTCAATGTGATCATGGCTGATCATCCAACTCAGTATCCCGTACCTGCCTTCTCTCCATACCCCCTGATCCCTTTAGCAACAAGTGCCACATCTAACGCCCTCTTAAATATAGCCAATGAACTGGCCTCAACTACCTTCTGTGACAGAGAATTCCAGAGACTCACCACTCTCTGTGTAAAGAATGTTTTCCTCATCTCGGTCCTAAAGGAATTCCCCCTTATCCTTGGACTGTGACCCCTTGTTCTGGACTCCCCCAACATCGGGAACAATCTTCCAGCATCTAGCTTGTCCAACCCCTTAAGAATTTTGTAAGTTTCTATAAGATCCCCCCTCAATTTTCTAAATTCCAGCGAGTACAAGCCGAGTCTATCCAGTCTTTCCTCATATGAAAGTCCTGACATCCCAGGAATCAGTCTGGTGAATCTTCTCTGTACCCCCTCAATGGCAAGAATGTCTTTCCTCAGATTTGGAGACCAAAACTGTACGCAATACTCCAGGTGTGGCCTCACCAAAACCCTGTACAACTGCAGTAGAACCTCCCTGCTCCTATACTCATTTGCTTTCTTCATTGCCTGCTGCACCTGCATGCCTACTTTCAATGACTGGTGTACCATGACACCCAGGTCTCGTTGCATCTCCCCTTTTCCTAATCTGCCACCATTCAGATCATAGTCTACCCTCATGTTTTTGCCACCAAAGTGGATAACCTCACATTTATCCACATTATACTGCATCTGCCATGCATCTGCCCATTCACTCAGCCTATCCAAATCACCCTGCAGCCTCCAAGCATCCTCCTCACACCTAACTATACCCCCCCAGCTTGGTGTCATCTGCAAATTTGGAGATGTTGCATTGAATTCCCTCGTCCAAATCATTAATATATATTGTAAATAGCTGGGGTCCCAGCACTGAGCCTTGTGGTACCCCACTAGTCACTGCCTGCCATTCTGAAAAGGACCTGTTTACTTTGCTTCCTGTCTGCTAGCCAGTTCTCTATCCACATCAATACAGAACCCCCAATACCGTGTGCTTTAAGTTTGTATGCTAATCTCTTATGCGGGACCTTGTCGAAAGCCTTCTGAAAGTCTAGATATAACACATCCACTGGTTCTCCCTTATCCACTCTACTAGTTACATCCTCGAAAAATTCTATCAGATTTGTCAGACATGATTTACCTTTCGTAAATCCATGCTGACTTTGTCCAATGATTTCACCACTTTCCAAATGCGCTGCTATCCCATCTTTAATAACTGACTCTAGCAGTTTCCCCACTACCGATGTTAGACTAACTGGTCTGTAATTCCCCGCTTTCTCTCTCCCTCCTTTTTTAAAAAGTGGGGTTACATTAGCTACCCTCCAATCCTCAGGAAGGACTCCAGAATCTAAGGAATTTTGAAAAATTATCACTAATGCATCCACTATTTCTGTGGCTACCTCCTTGAGTACTCCTTGAGAAACATTTAGACAGGTACATGGATAGGACAGGTTCAGAGGGATATGGGCCAAACACAGGGAAGTGGGACTATTGTAGATGGGACCTGTTGGTCGGTGTGGGCAAATTGGGCTGAAAAGCCTGTTTCAACGCTGTATAACTCCATGACTCTTAGTATTATCCATCACACCTGGTTTAATCCAAGATTTAACTAACATACTTCAAAACTGAGTAATAAAGTGATGAAGAAGAATTTCCCTTTCTATGTAACAAGTTGGACCCATTGAGTATCTCCTTGTAATGATGTAGCTGAAATAAGGAACATCCTCCATATCGATCCCTCCTCAGAATCTTATTTATTTTTATTCGGTCATCTCTCATTTCTCTGAACTCAAGTGAATAAGGCCTCATTCTATGCAATATTTCCTCACAATTCAATCTCCTCTTCCTAGGAATCAATCTAGTAAACCTTGGCTGTGTAGCCTCTCAGGCTAATACAGGTAAATATGGGCTAATGCGGGCAGCATGGTGGCGTAGCGGTAAAGTTGCTGCCTTACATCACCAGAGGCCCGGGTTCGACCCTGACTACGGGTGCTTGTCAGTAAGGTGATTGCATGTTCTCCCTATGACCAGAAAGGGTTTTCTCCGGGTGCTCCAGTTTCCTCCCGCGCTCCAAAGACATACAGGTTTGTAGGTTAATTGTCCTGAGTGTGTGTAGGATACTGTTAGTGCACTGGGATAGCTGGTTGGCGTAGACTCGGTGGGCCGAAGGGCCTGTTTCCGCGCTGTATATCTAAACTAAACTAAACTAAGATCAGTGATGTCTACCTTCAGTGATGTCAAAGATCTACAACCAGCTCCTTCCCACAGTGCCCTACTTTCATTCCCAAAAGAATACTCAGTTAAAGGAATACTCCTATTCTCAAAGGTTATATAATTTTTAAAGTTTAAATACTGTTGTACTTTTCCAGGAAGTATTTTGAAGAATGGATTTTCAATAATGGATAAAAAACTTGCCCATTTCAATCGCATGATATCAGCATCAAACATTTCTTGAACCTGTCCATATGGACTAGATTTGGTCCACTCCCTAAAGGGAGATATCTAACCACTCTGATGGTTTCACCAATCCATGAGTTTACGAAATATTTTAATACATGGTAGCAAGAAAGGCAATATGCCGCCTTGAACCTGCACCACCATTCAATAAGGTCATGACCATCTATTGATCTCAGCCTTGAGCATATATAATGACTCAGCATCCACTTCTCTCTTTATGTAGAGTGGTACAAATATTCACAACTCACTGAGAGCATCAATTCCTCCTCATGTCAGACAGAAGCGGACAACCCCTTATCCTGAGACAATGGTCCTGAGCTTCCTCAACTCATCTATCCTGCCAAACCCACTTTAGATTTGTATTTATTTTAATTAGGTAATCTCTCATTTCTCAAAACTCAGGAATATCTGGGTTCATTCTGCTGGATCTTCCATCAGAGTTCAATTCCGTTATTCTATGAATTAACCTAGTAAACTTTAGCTGTGTAGACACAAGGCAAATATCTCCCTCTTTCAATAAGGAAGCCAAAACTGTACCCCTTGCTTTCCCTCTCTCTCCATCCCTCCCCCTTCCCAGTTCCCTGTCCAGTCTTACTGACTCCACCTACATTTTATCTCTGCTTGCTTTGTTGTAACTTTTTTCCCCAGCTAACAATGATCTATGCTACATTTTCCTTGATCTGCATTCCCTTCGCCCTGTTTTCACACCTTACACTTCCTTCCTTAGTGGCATGCAACAGTAGAGTTGCTGCTCTACAGCGCCAGAGACCCAGGCTCGATCCTGGCTGTGGGTGCTGTCTGTATGGAATTTGTACGCTCTTCCTGTGACCACGTGTGATTTCTCCGGGTGTTCCAGTTTCCTCCCACACTCCAAAGATGTGCAAGTTTGTAGGTTAATTGACAGGTAAAATTGTACATTGTCTCTAGTGCTGGTGTATTGGTGCCAAAGGACTTGTTTTTGCGCTGTATCTCTAAACTCTAAACAAAATCAGGCTGACTGACTGATCTATAGTTTTCTCTCTATCACCATTGTTTTTAATAGTGGGACCACAACTACCCTTCAATTCATTTCACTACTCCCAGGGTATAGAACTTTACAAAATGACCAGCAGTGCATTTATTTTTTGAGGACTTCCCTAAGTGAGATGTGGATCATTAGTAGACAAGAGAATGCAGATATTGATAAAACACAAAGTGCTGAAGTAACTCAGTGGTTCAGGCAGTGCTTCCGGAGGACAGAGATAAGTGACGTTTCAATTCGGGACCCTTCTATCCACGAGTAGTTGCTCTACTCAACAGCCAAAAATCTGTAGCCTCCCTTTGATCTGGTATTTTGTTGGTTCACATGCTTGATCAATGGTGTTTTACCATTAATGTTTTATTATTATTAATGTTTAGTGTTTTCTGAGTCATTCATAACTGTCACTGTATCTCATGTTGTTACTTGTGGGTGGAGCACCAGGGCAAATTCCTGGTATGTGAATACTTGGCCAATAAACTTACTTACTTACTTACTTATTCAAGCCCTTTGTGAGGCTTGTGTTGTTTGGAAGTGCTGGCCTCATTAGCTTGCTGCGACCTCTCCACTTCGTCTGCCTTTTATCATTTGAATTGAATGATCCCACTCTGTGTCCTGCCATCTTCAGGGGCTGACAGTCTCAATTAGATTATACCTCTGTACCTAATAAATTTCATGTGTCCCCTTTACTCATTATTTAAAATGTTGCCCACTAGTTGGAAATGTTAAATGGTATTGACAATGTATTGACAATAGATAGAGTAATAGAGTTATAGAGCACAGGAAAAGGCCCTTTGGCCCAACTCATCCATGCAGAACAAGCTGCCTAATTGAGCTGGTCCCACTTGCCTATCATCATCATCATCGTTGAAAACATCAACGGGCATGGTGCCTTACAATGCCATGTACGACAGTGATCGCAACTTCTGCCCGACCTGACCTCACTTGCCTATGCTTGGCCCATATCCCTCCAAATGCCTCCTACCTATGTGCCCGTCTTACAAACATAAAAAATCAGTGCTGTAGGCCATTCAGCCCTTGAAGCCAGCACCGCGATTCAATATGATCCTGCTGATCATCCAAAATCAATATCCCGTTCCTGTCTTCTCCCCGTATCCCGAGGTTATGTTAGTCCTAAGGGCTCCATCTAACTTTTGAAGACGTCCAGTGAATTGGCCTCCACTGCCTTCTGTCGCAGGGAATGCCTCTTTAAGTTCTGTATCAACAGCTACTTCCCTTCAGCTATTAAACACAACAACAAATAAGCTCTGAACTACAATAGACTATTAATATTATTGAGTATGTGTGTATGTGTGTGTATATATACACGCTGAACTTTTTTTCTCGCCCCTGTTATGTACTATGTTTACATATTTCTGTTGTGCTGCAGCAAGTAAGAATTTTATTGTTCTATCTGGGACATGTGACAATAAAACACTCTTGACTCTTGACTCTCTTCTCTTGACCTTCTTATCTTCCTCACTGGATCCTACCCCTCTGCCAGTCTCAGTTAAAACCACCCAAGTAGCTCTGGCAAATCCACTCGCAGGGATGTTGGGTCCTCTCCAGCTCAGGTGCAACCTTTCCCCCTTGTATAGGCCACCTCTGCCCCAGAAGAGATCCCAATAGTCCAAAACCATGAACCCTTGCCCCTTGCACTGACTCCTCGGCCACACATTCACCTGCCCAATCAGTTAACTGCCTAATCCAGCATAAGTGGCAAAGTGGCTGCTTCTTCTTCAATCAAACCTTATTTTAGACTTTAGAGATACAGCGTGGAAATAGGCACTTCGACCCACCACGTCCACGCCAACCAGCGATAACCATGTACACTGGCACTACAGAGAAACTTAGAAACTAGGTGCAGGAGTAGGCCATTCGGCCCTTCGAACCAGCACCGCCATTCAATGATCATGGCTGATCATGGCCAAAATCAGTACCCCATTCCTGCTTTCTCCCCATATCCCTTGATTACATTAGCCCTGAGAGCTAAATCTAACTCTCTTGAAAACATCCAATGAATTGGCCTCCACTGCCTTCTGTGGCAGAGAATTCCACGGATTCACAATTTTCGGCGTGAAAATGTTTTTCCTCATCTCAGTCCTCAATGGCCTACTCCCTATTTTTACACTGTGACCCCTGGTTCTGCACTCCCCCGACATCGGGAACATTTTTCCTGCATTTGGCCTATCCAATCCCTTAAGAATTTTTAAAGAATTTTGCACTAATTTACATTTCTTTTAACCAAAATCAACTCACAGACAAACCTGTATGTCATTGGAGTATGGGAGGAAACCCGAGCACCCAGAGGAAACCCACGTGGTCGCGGGTAGAACGTACAAGCTCCAGACAGACAACACCCGTAGTCAGGATCGAACCTGGGTCTCCGGCGCTGTAATGCCACTGTGCCACCTTCAAATATTAAATTGCAAACGTCATATAACTACTGTTAAATATATCTATTAAATTTACAGAGCACAGAAAACTAGAAAAGGTAAAAAGTTAATTTCCATTGAGTGAGATCCTGATACTCTAATGCATTCTCAAAAGTCAAATACAACCTCCATGCTGTTGGGATAGTTCTTCAAACGTTTTGCTTATTTTTCAATCTCCCTCCCCAACACAATTATTAACCATTCCCTTATATTGCATTCCTCTTCCTAAGGCTTTTAAGGTTAATAGACAATAGACAATTGGTTCAGGAGTAAGCCATTCGGCCCTTCGAGCCAGCACCGCCATTCAATGTGATCATGGCTGATCATCCCCAATCAGGTAATTTGATGCAAATATACTTGCTAAATGTATAAAAATATCAGAATTTTGATTTTTGACACATGTGAACTCAGCCACTTCCATTTTCTGTTTGACGATCTCACCTCCCATCCATAACTTGATGGTTTTGATCCTTCAACTAAATTCTGCCCTCTCTCACTTGAATGTGCCACAAACCACGGACGATAATGAATGTTCAACAACGCCTTTCAAAAACTGGTTTATGAGTAACCACGTTAAAATTGGAAGAATAAAATTTGCTTGCATAGAGAAGCTGCCTCACGATCTTGTATAAACAACCGTGGCTCGGGGTGCTTTGTGTGTGTGACCCTCCTGCCCTCTGCAGGCACACAAAGGTAGTGAAGCTCATTGGCTTTCAATGCTGAAAGAGGCAATTTGTAAATGTTGACTTCTCAAGGACCAACATGTTCTGGTCATTTCAGGTTCTTTAACTCTTCTGCGCAGTCAACACTAATTTTTAATAGTAATCAGACACCAGTGAAGAAGCAGCCAGTTTAACCACTGCAAATACAATCCCACTGGCATTAGAAAAGCCTAAATGCTCTTGGATCTCAATTTCAGTGATAAACATTTGTACATTGAGTCTCAAAAGCTGTAAATTGCCTTCTAGTGCTTTCATTTAATTTAACAGTGTAGCTAAAAGCATGTCTTTGATTCTGAATTCCCCGACGACTTCACATTCGCTTGGCTACACCAACTGGAGAAAGCTGTCAAATACATGTTTTTCCCCCCCTCAGCAAAATTAGCTCATTCTGGCTGATTTCACATTTACAAAGAAAACAAAGTGATACAAATTTATTAATTCTAGCCGAACAAAGTAAGTAATTTAAGCTTTGTCAAAATCTATAAATTAAACAGCTTACGGTCAAATGAATACCTGACCACAGATCCGCACACTGGCGGTTCAAAATCTTTTTTTTAACGTGGAATACGATTCTGCAAACTTAATGGAATGAACAGTCATTTGCCAGGTGGAAGATTTCATTGACCTTTCAATGGTATGTTTCTGATCAAAACAGCGGGCATATGAAATAGAAACCTTAGCAATCAATTAAGAGTCAAGACATTTTCTAACAACACTGCCCGAGTCTGACATTCATATTGTACTTTCTTGTATTTATAAATCAGAATTCTTTGCTTTGAGGAAATGAAGTACATAGGACAATCTCTTTCCGAACATTAACCATAAGAATACAATTATCATCAGCATTTGCAATGCTAACGTGGGCAAGGCTGTCATATAAAGCCTATTGAGATAACTGAGAAAGTGTTTACGTCCTATTAATATTTACATTAGCAAATCTTTACCAACCTTTTTTGGTCAGGTATTTTACAAATGAAATAAAAATGAACACATAATTGTATCATAGACTGACTACAGTGACTTCCTTAAGCAGAGTAATCCTTTTATTTAACATGTTTTTAAGGCTTTGCTGATACAGCCATCTGTATATGGATGAAATATTTACATGTAAGTAACTGTGAAAATTACTCCTTTCCATAAAACCCAATAAATGGTGATCAACAATCTCTTAGACTAATGAAATGTTCGGTAAATCACCCTTGGACATTCACGGATGTCCTTTCTACAAATGAAAAACTGTAAGATAATGCAGACCAGATCATCTCACTACTTTAACTTTTTTGATAATGTTTTTCATAAAACATTTATAATCATAAATGAATGTATAAGAAGTTAAAAACATGAAATGCGATGAACATTTATTAATGTCTGCAGGGTCACACAACACTACAAGTACCCAAGGATATATTTTGGTGTGTTTTTTATTAAGTTTCTATCCTTGAGTCTTCTATTATAAAGTATCAGTGTAAAGTTTACTATATTTCAACAATCATAAATTTCATGTCTCCAAAATAAATCAATCTGATACCTTTGGCCATCTGCATTCAGTGATCTTTGAGTGGTGATTAATACTACTTCTGACTGGTCTAAATCAAATTTGATTTACGGAGTGCATTCAGTTCTGCGTGTATTGATTATAACAGCCAAATGAATGCAATCTTCGTCATACCTTGTCACATGGATATTGTTACAATGATTGTAAATTGAGAAGCCATTGCAGTGTGTACAACATCAGTTCCTGGTGTCACAGCAACCCCTGGAGTCTGAAGTTGAACACTGCATACTCGAAAGCAACAAAACTGAAGTTGGAGGAATTGAAAATAGATTCAAGATTCAAGAGTTTATTGTCATGTGTCCCTGATAGGACAATGAAATTCTTGCTTTGCTTCAGCACAACAGAACATATTAGGCATGACTACAGAACAGATCAGTGTGTCCATATACCACTATATAAATATATACACACATGGATAAATAGGCTGATAAAGTGCAAATAAACAGATAATGGGCTATTAATGTTCAGAGATTTGTCCGAGCCACGTTTAATAGCCTGATGGCTGTGGGGAAGCAGCTATTCCTGAACCTGGTCGTTGCAGTCATCAGGCTCCTGTACATTCTACCTGAAGGTAGCAGGGAGATGAGTGTGTGGCCAGGATGGTGTGGGTCCATTGATAATATAGGGAGAGGTTGTAAAATGGGACGCTGGTTCTCTATGTCTCATTCCGCACGCATGCACTATTACCACAGGTGAACACGCGACCTTCTTTCCTGTATTCTTGAACTTGCGATCAATATTGACATGCATTTGGGTAACAAATTGTTCATTGTTTAAAGGGGGGACCTCATTGAAACGTACAGAATAAAGAAAGGCACAGATAGAGTGGATGTGGAAAGGATGTTTCCACTGGTGGGAGAGTCTTGGACCAGAAATCACAGCCTCAGAATTAAAGGGCGCTTTTAGAAAGGAGGTGAGGAGGAACTTCTTTATTAGATGTAGTTAATCTGTGGAACTCATTGCCACAGAGGGCTGTGGAGGCCAAGTCAGTGGATATTTTTAAGGCGGTGATAGACAAATTCATGATTAGAACGGGTGTCAAGGATTAGGGTGAGAAACAGAGATCCGCCATGATTGAATGGCGTAGTAGACTCGATGGGCCGAATAGCCTAATTCCACTCCTATAACTCGTGAACATATTAAAAATGTAATAATCCTGATCCTTTATCTTTAATATTTTGAGGACATTTTAATAGGAACAGGAAGAGTACTCTAAACCCTCCTCTGCTCTTGACCAAAGTGTGAACAGCATGTTCCATAATGATAATACATTTTTTAAAGGCAAGAATGTTATTCCAGTAAGGGTTGGTGAACCTCTGGAATGGGGTGGGAGATTGCAACCTTCACCTGGTCCACCCTGTTTCGACTAATGCAATCAACTCAACGTGCACACACAGAAGATCAAATAGAACAAGTTGTCCTACAACTTTAGGCTGTGCACGCCATATGCAAGAAGAAGAAGAAGCTGTGGAATTTATTGCCACAGATGGAGGTGGAGACCAAGTCACTGGGTATTTTTAGAGTGGAGATGGGTAGGTTCTTGATTATTGAGGGCGTCAAAAGTTATGGAGTGGAAAGACGGGAGAATGGGATTGAGAGGGAAAAAGACATCAGCCATGATCGAATGGCGGAGCAGACTCAATGGGCCTAACTCTGCTCCTATGTCTTATGAACTTGTGAAGAGGTCAGTGTTTATCAAGCTAAGGCCATACTGATTTCTCATGGTTTGAATTACAAAGACAAATTTATTGTAACCCTTTTAATGACTTTGTTATTCTACAGTTTCCATCCTATCCAATCCTTTCCCAATCTCTAATCTTGAAGACATAAATCTGCTGAAAAGTAGTTGCATTAGTCTGAAGAAGGATCTCGACCCAAAACGTCACCCATTCCTTTTCTCCAGAAATGCTGCCTGGCCCGCTGAGTTACTCCAGCGTTTTGTGTCTATCTTTGGCGCAAACCACCATCAGCGATTCTTCATGGGAATTGTGAATTTCCGTGTGAATCAAGACTCTGAGAGTGGGTAGCTGATCAACAAGGAGGCCTTTCGTTCACCAGATAATAATATAGGAATGCCAGCAGAAAAAAATGTCACCTCACCTACATTGATAGAGCTAATGGTAGCACCAGTGCTAAACTGTTGTATGGGCAGCACGGTTGCAATGTTGCTGCCTTGCATTGCTTGCAATGCCGGTGACCCAGGTTCAATCCTGGCTACGGGTGCTGTCTGTATGGAGTTTGTACATTCTCCCTGTGACCGTGTGGGTTTTCTCCAAGATCTTCGGTTTCCTCCCAAGGCGTACAGGTATGGCTGTATTGGCTAATTGGCTTGGTATAAATGTAAATTGGCCCTCGTGTGTGTGGGGATGTGATAATGTGCTGGGATCGCTGGTCGGTGCGGCCTCGGTGGGCCGAAGGGCCTGTTTCCGCACGGTATCTCTATACTAAACCAAACCTCTACCTTCACAAACACCAGCCATCACCACCACTCTGATTAAGCGAGTGCAGGTCAAGAGTTAAACTTGATATATATTATTTCCCCATTTGGGGTTCATTGCACGAATCATTCGATCATCCACAAAGCCTTTCTTTTCACAGGCATTCATTTGGCGTGGTACAAAACGCTTTTAAATTCGAATTTTTGTTACAAGATGACAAACACTGCCAGTTTCGCTCATTAATTGTGCCCAGTGATATTCGTGATTTAAATTTGAAACAGGCTGCCTAGTTTTCTTTTATTAGTTCCCATGTTATTTAAATATGATTGTTTATGACTAATATGTGGCAAAAAAACTCAGGACGTAGCTTCAAGCTGTTATTCAAATCAAATAACATGCACTTTACTTGTGCAGAGTACTAATAACTGCCAACTTTGAAACATTTGGAGGCTGTTATCATTTATATTAAAGAAGGCATTCCTGCCAGCCAAGTTTCATAACCCGACAGACTTGTGAATAACTAAATGCAATAATTTTTTTTTAAATTCTATGATTTAAAGCCTAGAGCAGCAGATGCTTTGCAGTCGCCCAAGCAGTTTATTTACTGTGTGAATTGGATGGGTTATGGCTGAAATTAAAGAATGCAATTTTGCAGGAGAGGGAAAAAATGCACTTTTGGAATTAATAATTTACTTTCTTAATAATGTAATGTTTTAACATATTTTATCAGAATTCATGTAAATAGGTTTATATTTACTGCTAATCGACATGAAGGTGTATCATAAAATAACTCTGGAAGATGAGTGTCCAAAGTCTTGTGCAACTGCAGTGATTCTGTTGGGAACTCCTTCAAAAACTACAGTTTTCTAATGTTTAAATAACATTTAATGCGAGATGAGGTGGCAGAAGTAGACACTGGTTGAACTGTGAAATCTGTCCTCCTCACTTTCATCAATCTGGCTGTGTGGAGTTTGCGCGTTCTCCCTGTGAATGAATGGGTTTCCTCCGGGTGCTCCTATTTCCTCCCACATCCCAAAGGCATGCGGGTTTGTAGGTTAATTGGCCCTCTGTAAATTGCCCCTAACGTGTCGGGTACGGATGAGAAAGTGGGATAACATAGAATTGGTGTGAGCGGGTGAGCAATGGTCAGCATGGACTTGATGGGGCTGTTTCCATGCTGTATCTCTCTTCAAAACAATCATAATAAGAACATAAGAAATAGAAACACCGAGATGAGGAAAACATTCTTTACACAGAGAGTGGTGGGTGTCTGGAATTCTCTGCCACAGAAGGTAGTTGAGGCCAGTTCATTGGCTATATTTAAGAGGGCGTTAGATGTGGCACTTGTGGCTAAAGGGATCAGGGGGTATGGAGAGAAGGCAGGTACGGGATACTGAGTTGGATGATCAGCCATGATCACATTGAATGGCGGTGCAGGCTCGAAGGGCCGAATGGCCTACTCCTGCACCTATTTTTGTATGTTTCTATGTTTCTAGAAGCCGGACTGACTGGTCCCCTGTGCCTAATCCACCATTCAATAAGATCATGGCCAAAATGACCCTGACCTCAAATCCATTTTTCTGCCCGATCCTCACTTTCTTTGATTTCCCCTGAAGTCTCAACCTCTAATATATTCATTGACTCTATGGTGTGTCACAACAGCACAGCTGATGGAGTGCTGCCTCACCACACAGGAGACCCAGATTCGATCCTGACCTCCAGTGCTGTCTGTTCACAGTTTGCACGGGGTGGGAGATTGCAACCTTCACGTGGTCCGCCCTATTTCGACGAATGCAATCAACCCAGCGTGCACAATTAAATAAGATCAAATAGAACAAGTCCTACAAGTTTAGGCTGTGCACGCCATACGCAAGAAGAAGAAGAAGAGTTTGCACGTTCTTTTTGTGACCGGGTGAGGTTTCTCCTGGTGCTCCGGTTTCCTCCCACATCCAAACCACGTGCGGGTTTGTAGGTTAATTGGCTTCTGTAAATTGTCCCTTGTATGTACAGAGTAGATGTGAAAATTAGATAACGTAGAACTAGCAAATAGGTGATCCATAGTCGACGTGGACCAGATGGGCAGAAGGGCCTGTTTCCATGGTGTCTAAATGCAAAATTCACAAAGATTCACAAAGCAATATAGCGTGGAGGCAGGCCCATTGGCCCACTTTGTCCATGCTGAGCAAGTTAGCATAGTAGATTGGTCCTATTTCCTTACATTTGGCCCCTCTAAATTCTTTCTATCCATATTTCTGAACACAGGTCCACCTCCACTGCTTTGTGGCATAAAGCATTCCACAGTGGAAATTCCTCCCCACTTTCTGAACAATTCTGAAGATATCCTCTTATTATAAGAAATAATCTTTAAATTACCTTCCCGTGTGAAAATAATTTTCCCGTAGGCTTTTCACGGGAGCTCTGGTTTCCTCCCACACTCCAAAGACGCACAGGTTTGTAGGTAAATTAGCTTCAGTAAAAATTGTAGATTGTCCCTGGTGTGTAGGATAGTGCTAGTGCAGTGGAATCGTTGGTCAGTGCGGACTTGGTGGGCCAAAGGGCCTGTTTCTGCGCTGTCTCTCTAAAATAAACTAAACTAAACTAGTTTGTACCTTAACTAAAAAGAGGCAGCTTTAATTAGCCAGGATAGCGTAACCAACGTTACTCAAGGATTGGCACGTTGCCAAAATACTAGACGTGGTTTACATTATCCCATAACACAATTGTAGTCACAGTTCCAAATTGTTAATCTGAAATAGAAAAGCATGGTAACATAAGCATTAACGAATCTGCTCACCATAATGACTGACTGGTCTTAGGTTTGCTGCCAGAAAATAAGTTGAAAGCAGCTCGACAGAGAGGGGATGAAAATGGAACGGAGGGAATGGATTCTCTTCAAAACAAATTCACTGGCAGAGATATGGCGCAGTGGAACAGTTGCTGCCTTACAGCGCTAGAGGCGGCCCTATAGCAGAAGCGTCCACGTGGTGGGGCTGGAAACTGGAAGTATCCCGAGCTAATTCTGTTACCAGCATCATCTATTGCGACGTGATGGCTTCCACTGATTGTCGCTGGAAGCTTGCGTCCTTTTCAGGACGGGCTATGACAGCGAGGTCAACATTTGTAACATGATGGACACGAAAAGAAGAAGCGGGTTCGATCCTGTCAACGGGTGCTGTCTGTATGGAGTTTGTACGTTGTCCCTGTGAGCGTGTAGGCTTTCTCCGGGTGCTCCGATTTCCTCCCAAGAGGTTTCCGTTCAGGTTTCCTAAGTGGGACAGGGGCATAAAGATGTACACGTTTGCAGGTTAATTGGCTTCTGTTAAATTGTAAATTGTCCCTAGTGTGTGCAGGATAGTATAAGTGTGTAGGGATTGCTGGTCGGAGTGGACTTGATGGGCCGATGGGCCTAATTCTGCACTGTATCTGTAAACTAAACTAAACAAAGGATATCTAGGGTATTTAGAAGAAGAAATAGTGCTTGCATCAGCAGTGACTCAATACTGAGAAAATCATTGACAATGTGGGATAAAGAAAGAAATAAAGACAAAATACATTTGTCTGAAGAAGGGTTTTGACCCAAAACATTGCCTATTTCCTTCGCTCCATAGATGCTGCCTGAGTTTCTCCAGCATTTTTGTCTACCTTTGGTTTTCCAGCATCTGCAGTTCCTTCTTAAACTTAAAGACAAAATACATCATCACTTTATAATAACGTGTCGGAAGGAACTGCAGATGCTGGTTTACATTGAAGATAGACACAAAATAGCTCAGTGGGACAGGCAGCGTCTCTGGATAGAAGGAATGGGTGACGTTTCGGGTTGAGACCCATACCAGGATTTGATGTCATAGAAACATTGAAATTAGGTGCAGGAGTAGGCCATTCGGCCCTTCGAGCCTGCACCACCATTCAATATGATCATGGCTGATCATCCAACTCAGTATCCCGTACCTGCCTTCTCTCCATGTCATGCCAGATTATGGAATAAGGATCCTCAACCATTTCCGGATGCTGTGCAATTAGTCAAGTTATTCTTGTGAGTAAGTTACAATGAACCTGAAATTTTAAAACTAGCATCTTTGCATTCCCCAATTTCAAGTAATACCCTCCACACCCCTCTCTTTCCTGTGCCCCACCCGAGACTGTCCTCACCCATTTCTCCCTTTATCTCCCCCCCGCCCCCCCCCCCGTCTCCTTGCCCCATTATTTTTCTTTGTACACCCATCTCCCCTTCCTATGTCCCACAACCCAAAACATTGCCTGTCCATTGCTTCCACAGATGCTGCCCGACCGGCTTAGTTCCTCCAATGTGCGTGTCCACGTGTGTGTGTGTGTGTGTAAATCTATTCCATCACAAAGCCAAACAGAAGCAAGAGTTTGCGTAGCCTCAGAGAGCAGAAGGTACAGCTGCTCCGAGACCCTGGAGGTGCATCAAGATCCGTTGCCAGTACAGACAGCTGCCTTCTGAATGGCATGCAGTTAGCAAGCTGTTAATGTCAGCGCACAGTATTGCTATTCATTCAATTCATCCTAGGGGGGCAAATCCGAAAAACAATGCAGAGTAATTCGCGAAGCACAAGAGGCAAAGATGCTAAATGGACAGATTGAGCATTTGCCGCACCATATGAGTCGACCAAATTCATTCACGTTTACCGCAACATGCAACCTTTCCATTCTCGAGATAAGTTGCTCAGAGATTTAGCAATGTTCCCAGAGCAAAACAAAATATCTGATTCTGGAACACATGAGGGAAGTTCATCGCTGGTATGCATGACACTTGCATCACACCTGAGTTTATCTCCTCCGCATCTTCAGAAGATGCACGAGTGTGCTACCTGCCGAGATTGGAATTACGCAGAAATGTGCGTTTCGCTTGTCCACTGCATTCTCAGACTGCTATTCCCACCTCATGTGGGATATATCCATTCAAACTCCGTGACAGAGAAAACATGCCTCGTGTTACGATCCCCCCCCCCCCCCCCCCAGCTCACCCATTTACCCATGCACACATTTCTCCTTCTATCCCACCTCTTTCCAATTTAATTCCGTCCCCTTCCACCTCTATCCTAATCTCTTGTTTTACATTTCACTCCTCTTCTCTCCTTATCTGACACCTATTTTGTCTCCTTTTCATCTCTAGCCTTTGTCCTCCCATCATCTGTATCAACCTATCATTTGCCAGGCTTTGTCCTGCAGCTTTCTCCCTTTCACTGCAATCAGTCTGAAGAAGGGTCCTGACCCAAAACATCGCCTATTCATTCCCTCAAGAAATGATGTCTGACCATCTGAGTTACTCCAGAACTTTGTGTTTTACTTAAGATTCCAACACCTGGAATTTCTATGCCATTACTTTATTCTGGTCACTGGAATGGTGATGTTTTGAAATGTTCCTATTCATTAGTGTCACGAATGCCAGGGTGAAGATACTACTTACACTCAGCTGCAAAGATTCGCAGACAGGTTTTCTTTGTTTTTTTTTAAGTAGTCCATGAAAAAGATTAGCTTCCTTCCAAGTTTTTCTAACACGGCCACCTTTCACTCTTGTGGAAATCTCCACAGCAACTTGTGACTAATAAGTGATTCTGTTGTTCCTGTGAGCTAGTCAGAATAGGAAATAAAACCATGAGTATTATGTGAAGTGAATCAGAACTCATTTTCATAGAGTATATGTAATACCCACTTAAACCTTTTTATGCTTTTAGGGGAATTAATTGAATTGAGTATTTTAAGATCATACATATTTCCTTATGATATTGAATGGAGACTTTTGGCACATCAAATCATTGCCATTTTTCAGAGTAATCTTACCAATGACATCCCCCATTTCTTTCCCTGAGATAAGGTTATAAGGTCATAAGGAATAGTAGAATTAGGCCATTTGGCCCATCAAGTGTACTCCGCCATTCAATCATGGCTGATCTATCTCTCCCTCCCTCCCCCCATTCTCCTGCCTTCTCCCCATAACCTCTGACACCTGTACTGAACAAAAATCTATCCATCTCTGCCTTAATCTCTTCTCTCATACCCCAATTCCCCAGTCACCCAGCAACACCAAGGGGAATTTATATTTTCCAATTCACCTACTAACTAACATGTCTTGGAAATATAGAAGGAATCTTGAGCGCCTGGCAGTATTCACATGCGATCGATGGGAGAAAGTTCAGATACAGGAAAAAGGGAATAACATTTTGTTGAAGATAAAGTCCAGTAAAGTCCGATCAAAAATAGTTCGAAGGCCTCCAGAGGTTGATGGGAGATCAGGATGCTCTCGCTGGTGAGAAGATTGTTCTGTTGTCTGATAACAGCTGTGAAGAATGTTCCTGAATGGAGAGGTATGTGTCTTCAAACTTCTGTATTTGGGGTAAACTTAATCTGGAAGAATTATACTAGTACTTCCAAAAATCTAGTGTGAAAGTCAGGGTTGAATTCTCCCCCAGACATAACATTGCTTCACTCCATGTTAAACGTCCTTTCAACTGCATGACACTTTTTCGTTCCAGAGCCTGTGAAGAGATTAGTGGGCCTTTGTTCTGAACTTGTTTAGACAGCATGAGGAATATCATCAACACTTTAAACTTCAGCCAGAGGGCGGTGGATCTGTGGAATTCATTGCCACAGAGGGCTGTGGTGGCCAAGTCAATAGATATTTTTAAGGTGGAGATTGACAGATTTTTGATTAGTTTGGCGTCAGGGGTTATGGGGAGAAGGCGGGAGAATGGGGTTGAGATGGGAAGATCGATCAGCCATGATTGAATGGCGGAGTAGACATGAATTCTGCTCCTTTCACGTAGAACCTTATGAACTTAAACTTCCTCTGCAATTCAGCACATTTTATTGGCTGGAACATTTGCTGGAAGAACTGATACTCATCTACCCACCCTTGTAAATTAAATCATTTTGAAAGCACAAAAATGGGAATATTGCAATATTTTAATTGATTGGTGTGTTAAATTTTGCAATAATTTATTTAATGTCCTGAATTGAGTAAATATATATTTTCATAATAATTGAGCACAGTATGGAAAAGAAAACCTGCTGCTAGCATTTTAATCATGGATTTGGCTGATGATATAAAGTAATCTAATTCATCCACCTACTCATAGGAATGCAGGTTATTGCTGCCAAAGGTTTTCTGATTGAAACTGCCTCTAATTGGTAACATCCCCAACTCATTGGCAAAGTTAAGTCAAATCAAGACAATCTGGGATCAATTCTGGGCAACAATGAAACTGCTGAAAGGTTCTACAATGAAATTGCTTTCTTCTTACTTGTCCTTGGTATGTGAGTAACATGCAAACAGCCTAATTTATTGTTTATCGCTACGAATGGTGAGATGGGCTTCTCCCGCAGCTTTTGTGGTGATGGTTCTCTAAAGTTAGGGGAAAATCTACAGAATTTTGGTAACAGAGGACATTAATATACACCAAAATCAGAATTGCATTGAATCTGGGCTGTTGAGCAGGGCGACATAATGGTGCAACTGGTAGAGCTGTTGCCTCATAGCGGCAGAGACCCAGGTTCGATCCTGACCTCAGGAACGGTTTGTGTGGAATTTGCATATTTTCCCTGTGACCACGTGGGTTTTCACCGGGTGCACATGGGTTTCCTCCAGCAACCCAAACACGTAAGGGTTTGTAGGTTAATTGAATTCTCTAGTGTGTGGGGAGTGGATGCGAAAGTGGGATAACATAAACTAGTATAAATGGGAGCTCGATGGGCCAAAGGGCCTGCTTCCATGCAATTTCCCTGAACTAAACTGAGAGATAAGTTAGATGGTGTTGTGGCACTTGACTTTCTTATGCCCCTGTCCCACTTAGCAAACCGGAATGGAAACCTCTGGAGACTTTGTGCCCCACCCAAGGTTTCCGTGCGGTTCCCGCAGGTTTTTGTCAGGTTCCCGGAAGTTTTTTCAATTTTTTGAAATAATCGCCTGAACATGGAAGAAGCGGAACCACTTTCGACCATTAGGGAGACTGACAAAAACCTCCGGGAACTGCACGGAAACCTTGGGTGGGGCGCAAAGTCTCCAGAGGTTTCCGTTCAGGTTTCCTAAGTGGGACAGGAACATTAGTGTCAGAGAGTGTTGGGGCAGGAGATGCTGCTAGGGTTAGGCTCATCAGTGCTGCACTGCACTGCAACACTGAGGAAGCACAGTGCAGCGGGGATGGACGGATAGTCCAGCTAATGCCAGTTGAGCGTGAAGACTGTTGCACCTGAAATAGTATCTACATCAGGCTCTTTAAGCATTACTGCAGGTGCATCCAAAGGCATTTTGACTGGAAAAGTGTAAATGACCTAAAGGTAAGATGGGGACATAGAAACAAAAGAAAGTAATTCCGCTCTTTGAAACTCCGAGTCATACAGCATGCAAACATTCCCATCGGCCGACTTGCCCACACCGACCAACATGCCCCATCTACACTAGTCTCACTTACCTGCCTGTGGCCCATCTAAATCTATCCTATCAATATACCAGTCCAATTTTATTTTAAATGTTGTTACAGTACTTGCCTCAACTAACTCCTCTGGCAGCATGTTCCATGTATCCAACACCCTTTCTGTAAAATAGGCGCCCCTCAGGTTCCTATTAAATCTTTTCCATCCCTCACCGTAAACCTTTCAGGAGGTCATGACTAAATTATTCTGCAACGTTAGGCCGACCATGTTCTAAACATGTATCAAGTGCTTTGTTGCACTATTGATGCCAATTTCTGCACAGTTATCTTATTTGGTTGGACCTTAATTGAATGATAACTCCCAGAGATGGGACTGGGAACAATGTCTTGGTGTTAGAAACATAGAGCAGTACTGTCCAGGAATAGGCTATTCACCGCACTATATCCATACCAAACATGATGCCATAAATGGAGCCGTAGATTCGGTTACATCCAATTTGCAAAATAAAAAGCATACAGTGGATGTGGAAAGGATGTTTCTACTGGTGGGAGAGTCTAGGACCAGAGGTCATAGCCTCAGAATTAAAGGGCACTCTTTTAGAAAGGAGGTGAGGAGGAACTTCTTTAGTCAGAGGGCTGTGGAGGCCAAGTCAGTGGATATTTTAAAGGCGGTGATAGACAAATTCATGATTAGAACGGGTGCTAAGGGGAAAAGGCGGGAAAATGGGATTAGGAGGCAGATATCAGCCATGATTGAATGGCGGAGTAGACTCGATGGGCCAAATGGCCTAATTCTACTCTTATAGCTTGTCGACTTGTGTGAACTGTTGAGTACTTGTTTCAACGTACTAACTCCTGAGTGCATAACTCCTTCATTATTCCTTTGCAGTTCCAACTGGGATTACTTCTGAAGTTCTGGAGTGAGGTTGGAGCCCACCAACATTTAACAGAGGCAAGTGAGCTACCACTGCATGCTGTATTACATTACATGGAGAAAGGTGGTCAGGAGGAAATAGAGGTTTAAGCACAAGAAGTTACACAAAACATGTATTGTGACACACACTTGCACCATGTAAAATGAGATTCTATCCTAGGTTGCAGGCTCATACCAATGCCTAATGAGTGAAACATGAATGATGGGATAGTTTGTTTAGAAAGCAGACACTTTGTACTTGAACCCGAACACAGGAAATATTACAGATGTTTTGAATGAGTTTTTTTTTTTACTGGCAAATCTGGTTGATTAATAAAACATCGTAATAATTCCTCCTCACCTGCTTACAATTGTTCCTGTACTTTTGATATTTCCCACATGCTTTGATAACACATGACCCAGAGCGTTGCCTTGTCTTGCAGCGTGTAATTATAACATTACCATTGCCTTGCACAATATTGGGTTTGCCAAAACCTAGTAGAGGTCCTGGCTCTGACACATTCCTGACATCGAGCCAGTCTCCTAAAATCACAGGGAAACTCAGGGAGATGGTAATGCATGTGGACAACTTGCTTCACAGGTTAAATCTCACGAGCTGTGGCTGTCATAAGATTCAGCAAAATGGCAGGTGGAGAACAAAAAATAGCAGGACTTTCTAAAACAAGAACAGGTGTGGCCATTACAAATGAAGCGAGAAAAACACATTCCAACTTGTATAATAAATCTCAACCACACATTTTGTATTAGACAAATTCATTAATTTAGAAAAAAATAGACCTTGGTCTTCTACAAACTATTACACAGATATTGATCTGTATATATTTGAACTAGATTAATATAGATGTGTCTGGAAGTTGGACACAAAACGCTGGAGTAACTCAGCGGGTCAGATAGAATCTCTGGAGAAAAGGAATAGATAATGTTTCTGGTCGAGACCCTTCTTCAGACCTGTTGATTTGCTCCTGGATGGTAGCTCCAACCCTTCATGGTGTGATTAACATGCACTTGGTACAGGCTAGTTGGGGTTTGAATTCCGATCTGTGCAAAACAACATGCAATGCTATGTAAAATGGAAACCTACTTGAATCAAGTACTTGAATTTAATACAGCGGTTTAGTACTTCATCAATTGACTCCGTGGTTCTACATCTTAAGGTATAGTCTGCACTACTACAGTGCTGCTGTTAGTTCAGTGTGTTCCCACTGCTTTGAAGGAAATGGCACAAGGAGTGGCTGAGCAGGGTGGGGTGCATCCGCCTCCCCCAATTCCCATTTCCCCCCCCATCTCCCCTCCACCCCCCCTCCTCCTCCAATCTCCCTTCCACCACACCCCATTCCATCTCCCTCCTCATCAGACAATAATGTCCCCATGGAGAGAAGGGCTGGCCTGTGGTTATGGATTGATAAAGGCCTTTCAAAATAATCACCAAGAAGATCAGGAGGTAGCCAGGGAAATCCTTTCCAGGTTGAAGTACCAGAGGTTGTGCAGCATAAAATACTGAATATCCAATTATCTGGTTGGCTTTGACCTCTCAATGTCTGCACACATCTCCATTTATACTGATCATGTCCGAAAATGGCATGAGACACTCGCAGTTGCCACAGACTTCATCATTAGAAGAGATCCACTAAATAGCTGAGCGTTGAGCGGAAATCATGAAGCAACAGATATTGACTCCGCAAGATGCGAAGTGTCTGTTTCATAAGGAGCAACCATAGCGATGGCCAGCACCATCTTCATTTAGGATTGTAATGTTGTATGACATCATTTATTTCTCAAAAACAACAACAAAACCTCACTGTTCGTATCCCTTCGTTATCACCTCTTCCACGGCCAACAATGGACCATTGTGGGCTCCACATTTCTTTGGTCATCGGTGCCGGCTCTGATTTGTTTGTTGTACATTTTCCATACCTTTAATTTCCCGACTCCCAGTCTGAGGATGGGTCTCGACCCGAAATTTCACCTATTCCTTTTCTCCAGAGATGTTGCCTGACCCACTGAGTTACTCCAACATTTTCTGTCTCTCAACACAAAACCTCTAATCCCTCTGATCCTTCAGATAACATAAGTGGAATCAGTCCGAAGAAGGGACCTGTCCTGAAGCATCATCTATTTATTTCCTCCACAGATGTTGCCAAACACACTGAGATCTTCCACACTTTGTGTTTTGTTCAAGAAACTGGGATAATTTCTGTCATCAAGTATAAATAAACCAGTTGCAATCTGTTGTGTAATAGCAATAATTTAAAAAATATATATTTTTATTTATTAGAGGTACAGTAAGTTACATCAGTGTAGCAATAATTTTAATAAACTCAAGTTACATTCTTTATTAGACAGGTAGACAAAAATGCTGGAGAATCTCTGCGGGTGAGGCAGCATCTATGGAGCGAAGGAATAGGTGACGTTTCGGGTCGAGATCCTTCTTCAGACTGATGTGGGGGTGGGGGGGGTGGGAAGAAGAAAGGAAGAGGCAGAGACAGTAGGCTGTGGGAGAGCTGGGATGGGTAAGGACAGATAAAGAATCCACGATTGAAATGTGTAAAGGCTGATAAAGGACCTGCAATTGAAATCTGTAAGGACATATAATGAATGCACTTGATTGGAAAGAAAGCTTCATCTCAGGGTGCTGAGCGTTCGACATTACTAAACCTGTTAATGAGAAAGCCGTGTTGACATACACAAAATGCTCGAGGCATAAACTACTCAAGTAGCAGGGAAGCTGTATATTCATTCCCTTTGTGTGAACGTTGGGTGTTCAGGCTGACGGGTTGAGGTTTTGAAGAGCATTTGTACGCGAGGTCTACTGAAGCTGAAGAGAAGGTGGCAGCAACTTCACACCAAAGGAATTTGGCAATTGAACCTCAAAAGTTGGTCCTGGTCTGGAGGCTATTTTTCCTGCACAATCAATATCCCTCTCCGAGAGGCCATGGAATGGCATCCTCACGAGAATGTGGGAACAATCCCCAAAAGGAACTCCCTTTATTATGCATGCCAGGATCCCATTCTTATCTTATAGAAAATATATGAAATATATATGAATATTCATGTGTTAGAATGGCCCTGTCAAAGTCCAGACCTAAATTCAATTGAGAATCTCTAGCAAGACTTGAAAATTGCTGTTCACAGACGCTCTCCATCTAATCTGACTGAACTTGAGCTATTTTGCAAAGAAGAATGGGTAAAAATGTCAGTCTCTAGATGTGCAAAGCTGGTAGAGGCATACCCCAAAAGACTTGCAGCTGTAATTGCATCGAAAGGTGGTATTGGTGGTAAAGGTGATATACAAAGTATTGATTGACTCAGGGGGGCTGAATACTTTTGCACGCCACACTTTTCAGTTTTTTATTTGTAATAAAATTTGGAAACCATGTATCAATTTCCTTCCACTTCACAATTATGCACCACTTTGTGTTGGTCTATCACATAAAATCCTAATAAAATACATTTATGTTTGTGGTTGTAACGTGACAAAATGTGGAAAAGTTCAAAGGGTATGAATACTTTTGCAAGCCACTATATATGAATTATCCCATTCATAATCCATATCCCTCCATTCTCTGCACATCCCTGCGCCTATCCAAAAGCCTCTTATCTGTCACTATCATTTCTGCCTCAATTACCAACCTCGGTAGTGCATTCCAGGCACTTACCACCCTCTGTGTAAAAAAACTCGCCCCGCACATCCCATATTGTCATAGGTTCCTTTGGACCGACGACCATACCAATCAAGATGCCTCAACTAAGCTAATTGTTTTTTTCTTGTTTTTGCCCCTCTTACCTTAAACTATGCCCTCACACCTGTCCTGCACGATAGTCTACTAAATACAGATTTAGAACAGCCTTGTAAGTCAGCAGGCAGCCTTGAGAGAGTTCTTAGCAGATGGACAGATCATTTAAAAAGTGGCTTAGTGGTCCTTTAAGTGGCACTGCTTCGCAGAATGGAGACATTTGGCAACATGCTAGCTGACCACCTAACGTGGGAATATGACACCCAACTCTCCTGGCAACAGTCTCAATGACTGTTGTATGAGCACTAAGGTAACACTGTGCACATTTCCTTCATCAGATGTACGGTGTACATAATCTTACATTGCAACTGGAAAAGCCTGTTAAATGTCCTAATCTGCGTGATTCTCGAGTAACATTTTGTGTTCTATTCCAAAAACAAAAATGATTTCTATCACAAGGCACTGAAAACTTCAGCATCTTGCAATCTATTTTCTGAGCTATCAAGTCCAAGGTTCGACAATACTAGACCCACCACTGAGATATAATCATTCTACACACATTCTTGTCATTATTATTGGCAAGAACATCATATATAGCCTCAGGTGTTTTTTAAATTAAATCTACTCGCATCCTACCAATTCCATTTTAAATAAAAAAAATATTGGAAAATTAATTCAATTCTTCCAGTTTAATGAAAGCATACTTAATTTTTTTTTAGTTTTGAAAATAAATTGCTATGTGCTTGATGCCTGATCTTTTAGTTTTGCCTATTAAATGTTGTACAAACAAATAAGTTATGGAGATCAGATCTGTATGAAGTAATTCTTCCCCTGTCATTAAGGAGATTGATTACAAAAGTGCAGATTCTTGCTGAGATCAGCAAATAATCTGCCATTAATGATGCACGAAACTGGGCAATTCTTCAGCTCAGGCTGTTGTAGCCTCTTGAACACAGCACACACCACATGTGAATGGACTCCACATACTGTGTGTCCATGGGGACGATGTGAAGTTCTACACATTCCATACGTCGAGATATAGTGAAACACTTTGTTTTGAACACTATTGAGTTAAAACAACCTTAAATAAATACAATTAAACCATGCAGAACAGAATGCAATTACAGAAAAGGTGCAGATAAAAGAAGGAATGAAAGGGTTGCAACAAAGTTGATTGGGGGAAATTGGAAATCCACCATTAGCTTTTAAAAGGTTTATTCAAGAATCTGATAACAGTGGGGAAGAAGTTGTCCTTGAATCTGGAGATACGTGTTTGCAAGCTTTAGTATCTTCTGCCTGATGATAGAAGACAGAAGATAGAAAAGAGGACGACCAGGGTATAAATGATCCTTAATCATGTTGGCCACTTTCTCAAGGCAGCGAGGAGTGTAGAAGGAGTCAAAGGGAAGGAGACTGGTTTGCGTCATGTACTGG
This sequence comes from Raja brachyura, assembly GCA_963514005.1. The sequence goes on along the minus strand of OY740797.1, from coordinate 8,191,350 downwards.
GCTACATTCACAATTCTGCAATTTCTTGTTGGCTTGGCCAAGCGGCGGGTATTCCAATAGGATGCTTTCTATGATGCACCTGTAGAAATTGGCAAGAGTCCATTGAAAAATGCCAAGTTTCCTCAGAAGTCGGGGGAAGTAGAGACGTTGGTGTGCTTTCTTGGCCGTAGCATCAATTTGTTTGTATCAGGATAAATTGTTGGTGATATTTATGCCTAGGAACATAAAGCTCTCTTCTATCTCCACTTCAGTAGGGTTGGTGTGGATTGGGCAGTGTAATCCACCATGCTTTTAGAAGATAGAAACATAGAAATTAGGTGCAGGAGTAGGCCATTCGGCCCTTCAAGCCTGCACCGCCATTCAATATGATCATGGCTGATCATCCAACTCAGTATCCCGTACCTGCCTTATCTCCATACCCTCTGATCCCCTTAGCCACAAGGGCCACATCTAACTCCCTCTTAAATATAGCCAATGAACTGGCCTCAACTACCCTCTGTGGCAGAGAGTTCCAGAGACCCACCACTCTCTGTGTGAAAAATGTCCTTCTCATCTCATCTCGGTCGTAAAGGATTTACCCCTTATCCTTAAACTGTGACTCCTTGTCCTGGACCTCCCCAACATCGGGAACAATCTTCCTGCATCTAACCTGTCCAACCCCTTAAGAATTTTGTAAGTTTCTATAAGATCCTCTCTCAATCACCTAAATTCTAGAGAGTATAAACCGAGTCTATGCAGTCTTTGTTCATAAGATGATGACTTAGCTGACATTGAGGAAGAAGTTGTTGTCTTGATACCATGTTTCTAGGTTCTCCGTTTCATTCCTGTACTCTACCTTGTCATTGTTCGAGGTCCAGGCTCCTCCGGTGGTGTCATCAGCAAACTTATAAATGGAGTTGGAGTAGAATCTGGCTGCACAGTCGTGATCGTATTGGGTGTGAGAACAAAGGGGCTGAGAGCCTGGTGAGGCATGGTGTTTAGAATTATTGTCTGCGTCTGTACTTTTTCATTTCCCTTCTTCCATGATTTAAAAAATGTTTCATTAATAATCAAATATGTCTTCACTGTTAGCATTTTAGAAAACTCAGAATCTGCTCCGTCTTTTTCCCCAATTGCATTTTTCAGTTCACAATCTCTCTTATTTCACTCCCAGTGGATAATTTCAAGAAGAGTCTCTATGGATTTTTTAATATCTTCCCCCTCCCCCACAATTTTCAGCTCACTGCAGTCAAAGGATCAGTAAACTGGGCTTTATGGTTTGGAATTCATTCTCTAAATCTCTCTCCCCCTTCAACACGATCTGTAAAATCCTCTTTCCTCCCAAGCCTTTGGTCTCTGCCTTAATGTCTTTCTTCTTTGACTTCATGCAAATGTTCCTCTGATCAGACAGCTGTGAGCTGCTTTAGGATGTTTTACTAAGTTAAATATGCAATAAAAATGTACTCTACTTTCTTCATATCTATTCTTTATCATTGTGTACTGTAAATTGATAAACCTTTACCTTCCAGCTTTTTCTGCCAGTGCCTGAGTACCAAGCCAATCTCATCGATATTCATGAAAGAACATTTTAAACCGATACCTGAATGTTTTCACATGAAAGCCACCAAATATTATGGATTCTTAACTATTCATTGCAATGCATTTGATCACTATTTCTATTTCAGTATTAATCTATTAATTTTACATAGATTAAGATCACAATTGGGATCTTATAAAATTGCATTCACATCTATTAAGTATTAACTATTGATCATTCTTACACTGTTATCCCTTCAAGCCAAAAATGATTAACGTTTTGAATCAATTGGCAAGAAGGATAGTAAATGTTAAAAGGATTCAAAATACTTGCTGAGGAATATTGTCAATGGCCAGGGTATAAAGTTTGTCATGCAGCCATAGAGCACGGAAACAGGCTCTTCGACCCAACTTGTTCATGCCGACCAAGACACCTCATCCAAGCTAGTCCCATTTTTCCACGTTTGACCCAAATCCCAGTTCCTTCTAAACTTTTCCTATCCATGTTGTTCTGTATCCACTTCATCTCCAGTCCACTAGAAAGCTAACATGGGCAAGAAGAATAGATTCTAGTTGACAATGCCTTCACTAATCCACATCTGATGCCATGTAGAATGCCATGATTTGTATATTTCGCAGCATGAATGCCTCCAATAAGTTGTATTGGTTTCACAATGAGAATATCTCATATGCCAAAGCCTAATGGTAAAGCAATCACAAAACAATTCCATTTACTAAACTAATAGGAAAATTGTCACAACTAGAACCAATTAACCCACAAACCTGCACGTCTTTGGAATGTGGTAGGAAACCAGAGCACCTGGAGAAAACCCACACAGTCAAAGGGCGAATGTACAAACTCTGTACAGACAGTACCTGTGGTCAAGATCGAATTCTACCGCTGCTCCACTGAGCATTTATTGAATGTTTTATTTATTATATTATCTCCGCGTATTGCATTTATGGGCATGTTATGCTGCTGCCAATAAGAATTTCACTGTTCCATTGTCAATACTTATGGCTATTAAACACTCTTGACTCTTAATTATGAAGTAGCAGCTCCACCAGAGGGGATTAAAAGAAAGTTAATTTATCGTAAGAATATAAGTAGCTCAAATTTTGTGGAGAATAATAAAGTAACTTGCACCATAACATAAATAATATTCCAAATCTGAGTGTGAGACCCATATTTTCATTTCAGTAAGGTGTTTAATATGTTTTGACCTACATCAGTCATATGTTCTATTGCTGCCATGATTTTTCAATTATAATGAAAGGAGAAATTCTCTGACATTTAGGTCGCAATAAGACTACAGTAAACAACAGAAATCAAACTCTAGGTCCTGGATATGCTGTGAATAATGTCACAGGAAATCTATTAGTATACATTAAGCATACAGTGTGCCTCATTATATACTGGCAGCAGCCCCTACCAGAATTGAAGGTGCATGAATAGACCCACATTGTACTGCTGTAAACTTCACCAACACCACTGCCACTTCCAGACAAACTGAATCCATTACCTCCTTTATTTGGTTCACAAAAGGTTAAAATAAATGTCTTCATCACATCTCCCCCTCCTCATAAATGTCAACATCTTTGAAACAAATTTGCTGAAAGAATTTGACAGCAGGGTTCATAACTAGTGCCCACTATATTTTCTGGGAACAGTGACAAATGAATTTGAGAAAAATGACTGCATTGCTGGTCTGTAGTTTGGAACATATACATGGATGGTCAGAACAATAGGACTACTTTACAATTTGCGTGATATTTATCCTTGTCCATCCTTGGAGTAAATGAAAACATTGAATATCATAAATCATTTTGCATTAACAGACAAAGATCTATTGTAAAAGTCTGGTGTGTTTATCTCTTAATTAACATTTATTAACTGTAGGTGCAGCGCATTGCTTTTATCAGTTACTCTTTGTAGCAAAACACACAAGGGTTCTGAAAGAAAAGCCAATCAAATGTGATATGAACTGCTGGCTTTGTGATTTTATTAGCTCTGTATCTGCACTGTCTTAGTGGAGTTGAAACAGTGATATATGCGATTTCAAAGATCAGAAGAAATAATGATCATAGGCCCCCGAAAATAAAAAGCACATTGAAACATTTCTGTGACATTTTGTCAGCTTGCTAACAACATGAATTAATATGCACCATCATCTCCTTTATTTTCTTATGGAGGAATGCCAAGTAACTTTATCAACAGTAACATTATCAAGAGCCTTCCTTGGAGCAGTGCTCTATTGCATTCACATCTGTGATTCCTCAACACTTGTCACTGTCACTCAAATTGTAATAATGTGCAACTGATTTGCTCATTTGGTTTAATAAAATCTCAACGCTTATTTGCATTGCAGTCATTATACCAGATAATTGCTGTACTGAGGTGCAAGCAAGGCAGTGGCCCAAGGGGATGAAAAGAGACTACTGCTATATGAGGAATTGCTTTTTGCCTCTGATTCTCCCCAGTCACTCATATACCTAAAATTAATCTTATATTTAAGCAAGTTTTGCCTTTTTCATACACAAACATCATTATTACTGATTAGCAGGGTTTGAATTGACTTGATTTTTTACTCTTGTGTCAAAATGTCAACATCCATTCAATTCAAAAACCCTATGCAAATTTTCTCATTGCGGTTTTAAATAAATGGAAATTTAAATCCAAGGTGAAGGTTTTCAAGGAACCCAAGTGATTTGAAGTAACGTTGGATTACAAGTTATCACCAGTGGGAGTACTTTGTCAGATTGTGTACAATAATCATTATCTTGCAATTGTTTTTGATCCTAATGCTGAACAAAAGTCTACAGTGAGCCGCAGCATACAGCAAAGCAGCTATCTCATGGATGAAGTAACAGGCAGTTACTCACAATGACAGCAGTGGACAAGAGCAAAATATGTACAGAGAAATGAAACAGCTATACAGGACAACCCAGTGCTGCTCATTAATTTGGATTTTAACAGTTCATTGATATTCTTGTAAACCAAATTAAAACGAAGTGAATAATGTACTTGAACAGTGTAGTTTAGAGATACAGCAAGGCAACAAGCCCTTCAGCCCACCGAGTCCGTGCCGACCAGCAATCCCCACACATTAACACTATCTTACACACACTAGAGACAATTATACATACCCGCATGTCTTTGGAGTGTGGGAGGAAACCCACGCGGTTTCAGGGGAGAACATACAAACTCGGTACAGACAGCACCTGTAGTTGTATCCGTACAGATCGAACCCGGGTCTTCGGTGCTGCAAACGCTGTCAGGCAGCAACTCTACTGCTGCGCCACCGTGCCGCCCAAGTCTAAATTCTATTGATGGGATCTACGCTGTTTAGAGCTACCCTGGGAGGTGCACTTCCTTCTAAAAATTAAAAACCCAGTTTTCATAAGTTTGTGAAAGGGGCAGCACAATGGTGCAGCTGGTAGAGCTGCTGCCCCACAGCACCAGAGACCAGAGTTCAATCTCAACCTCTGCTGCTGACTGTGTGGAGTTTGCACGTTCTCCCTGTGACTGCATGAGTTTCCTCTGGGTGCTCTGATTTCCTCCCACATCCCAAACGCTTGTGGGCTTGTAAGATGATTGGCCTCTGTAAATTGCCCCTAGTGTGCAGGGAAGAAATGGAAAAGTGGGATAACAGAACGATTGCCAACGGGTGATCCACAAACAAATGTGAACTTGGTGGGCCAAAGGGCCTGTTTCCATGCTGTATTTTTCAATCATCTATCACTTTGTTGTCCTCACTCACACTATAATTCGCAATAGATTCTTGATTAGTACAGGTGTCAGAGGTTATGGGGTGAATGGGGTTAGGAAGGAGCGATACATCAGCCATGATTGAATGACAGAGTAGACTTGATGGGCCGCATGGCCCAATTCTACTCCTATTCCTTATGACCTTATAAACATTTGTAATAGCATGTATTAATTTGCATTTTTTAATTGATACAGGTGTTACTCAATACTCAAGAACTGTGACTCATGAGGACAAAGATTAATCTGACACACCCAGAAAATGGATCACTTTATAATGCAACTTTGACAGTTTGGCATGATAGGGCAGGTATGTTACAAAACTTACCTGTAGTGGTGCTGCAGTTCTGCCGCTGGCCGTGTGCGCGACTTTAGCGCCTTTAGGGGGGGGGGGGGGGGGCGGGGTTGAAATGCGTTTTTTCCCTTGCCATCCGGAAAAATATTTTGTCGGAGTGCGATCTATTTCTGGAGATTCGTTCCGACTGCCGGTAAGTTAATTTTTTTTAATAAATAGCCCGAATATTTCATCGCTGCAGTAAAATAAAAATTAGCTCTTAATGCCGTGAACGCCGACAACGGGGACGGATATTACGTAGGGGACAGGTAAGTGAAAGCTGTTTATTTTTACATATATACTTGCTTGTTTAGGGGACTTTAATCAAACTTTCATGTTGCGAAACAGTGATTTAGTCCCCATATGAACCGGCAGAATTTTTCCTGCCGACATGGAGTTTAAATTCACCTCAATCGCAACATTCTAATCCATCGCGTTCCAGAAAATCCCACTCGCAAGCTGTTTAAAATGCCCATTAATTTACAGGCATTAAACACAAAATTCCTTCAATTTGGCCTATAAATTCATGGCAATTAGACTTAAAAATCATGTTATATTGTGAATTCTTGGGTGAATGTTATTTGGACACTTAGGCTTTAAAAAAAATGTTAATATTTTCTTAAGAAATGGATAGATATTTAGATCTAGTAATTGAATTTTGTAATTAGCTACAATTGGGTAACTAACTAATTATATGCTTTAATTTCAGGTCATCCAAGTAAGATTGTTTCATATTAGTTTCAGAATGCTTCAATCTATAGTAACTGAAAGTTTATTTCAGTTCCCTTAATTTTTAAAAAAAGTTATGGGCTTTTGACTGTCCTCGATCACAACTTTTGTGTGAAGTCAATGGAAAGGCAATGGGGAACAAGATGCTAGTTTCCAAGTATGAAAATGGCCATAACGTTTTTAATACTGAAGATATGAAAGTGAATTAGGTGTTAAATTAAACTTCTTTGTATGCTTTATCTGATGGGATAAATTGCAGGCTTGATTTTTAAAATCTCAAAATTTTGTAACATTGCTAGATAGGGCACACCACAAATCATGTTCAGGTGAAATTGGGCAAGCACTTACTTGTACTATTTGTGTTTGTAGGCATGATTATTTTCTGACAGTCAGCACATACCAGGTGATTCACTCATTGCGCAATTACCATTTCCGCCTGTACTAATGTGAGCTGGACCAAAAATACCATTGCATACGAAGGAACTGCAGATGCTGGTTTAAACCGAAGATAGACACAAAAAGCTGGAGTAACTCAGCAGGTCAGGCAGCATCTCTGGAGAGAAGAAATGGATGACAATTCAGGTTGAGAACCTCCAAAACGTCACCCATTCCTTCTCTCCAGAGATACTACTTATCCTGCTGAGTTACTCCAGCTTTTTGTGCCAAAAATACCAAATCATTGTTCAAATGTTTTTCAAGAGCTAATGTGCTAATTCGTTACTTTTCTAATTACTTAAAGAGATACTGTGCTGCCAGAGGAAGGCCAGTGTGGGAATTTTCATGTAACTACTGCCGACTCAAATATCTTTAAAAGTCCTTTCAATTTACTACTTCATGGGGGAAGCAGCAAGCAGCCTAACGCATCAGCAAACACGCACACAGCACTCAAAATATAGTTACCATGAAGGGCAAAGGCAGAGAAGTCCCATGATTTTATCAAAGAACATGGAAATCCTCATCAGGGTAGGTAGCTTCTTCTAAATCAGTGGTTCTTAACCTGGGGGTCATAACCCCCATGGGGTCGTTTGGGATTTTTCCAGGGGTCATGAAGGGGTTATAAATAACATATCAATTTGTTGAGCCCATTTTTAGGAACCTAACAAAGGTACATACCACACACAGTATTTTGTTTGCGTATGCGTGTACGTATACGCACATGAACTGTGTGCGTTGTGAACCACGTCTGCTGAGAAGTGCACGTATAGTGAAGCATTTCTCAAGTTTGGCTTCACAAGCATTGTTCAAAAATCCATTGGCAATGTGTTATCTGTGCCAAGGTTTTGAGCCACGAGTTCATGAAGCCCAGCAAACTGAAGATCCATTTGGAGTCTTGTCACAACGACCTGGTGGGGAAGGGCATGGAAAAACGAAAAGAAGCCGCAACTGCAACTGGACAAGTCAACAAATGTTGCTTCATGTTCCCAACTGCCAGTCTACGTTCGTTACCTCTATGGAGAAGCCATGAAGGAAGAGTACCTGTTCTCGAAGCCGTTGGCCACTACCACTCGGGGAGAAGATGTGTTCAGAATGCTGGAAGCCCCCGTCATACATGAGCTTGACTGGGAACGACTTGTCGGGGTGTGTACAGATGGGGCACCTTCCATGGTTGGATGCAGCTCCGGCCTCAAAGACTTTGTGAAGGATGTCGCTCCCCATGTCTCCTTTACCCACTGCATGATACATCGCCATGCTTTAGCGATGAAGACTCTCCCTCCTGGTCTTTCAGAAGTGCTTTCAGATGTGATGAAGATTGTGAACCACATCCGAGGGAGCGCAACAAACACAATAAACTTCAGAGCAATGTGTGAAGTAATGGGTGCCTATTTCATTTCGCATGTTAAAGTTCTTAATCGTGTGAATCAACTTCGAGAGGAAATAGCGCTGTTCTTGGAGAGAAGGTGTACCGAGAAGGAAAATCAGCTTCATGAAAAGATGCAGGATGAACTGTTCGTGATGAAGGTTGTTTACTTGGCTGACTTTTTCGCCGAGGTGAATTCCTTGAACCTGTCACTTCAAGGAAAACTCCCAATGCTACACACGGCTCGTGACAAAGTGGCAGCGTTCAGGAGGAAGATTCACATTTACCAGAGAAGAGTTCAGGACGGTGACACAACTATTTTCCCTGCGATTACGCCTCTCCTGGATGCTACACCAGATGCTGAATGCCACTTCCACGAAGAGATCTCAACACACCTTCAGGCAATTAGCGAAGCCATCTAACGTTATTTCCCCGGACTGGACGACTGCTCTCATGATCAGTGGATCATCTGACCCATTTCCATTGTAGACGGTGCTATCAGCAATACTAACGTGGCTGCAAAGGTTGAATTTTACTGAATTTGTGAAGATGCGCAGCTCAAGAGTGACTTCATGGAACAAGAGCTCGCCACGTTTTGGCTGAAAGTGAAGGGCTGTCCTGTTCTTTCGAACAGGGCTCTGACCCTATTGGCCGAGTCCCCCTCAACCAATCACTGTGAGGCTGGATTCTCAACCATGGTAACTCTGAAAATGAAGGCACGCAATAGGCTTGTGATCAACGCCGACATGAGGTGCTGCCTGTCGAGCATTTGTCCTCGTTTTGATTGCCTGATGGCTGCGAAGCAATTTCAGCCATCCCATTGTCTGTGTATTGGCAGACATGTTTTAATAAATCGGGCTGATTTTTTTCAATTTTTGTTTCAGGGGCCACGGTACTGACCAAGAATGTCTGATGGGATAGTGAGGCCAAAAAGGTTAAGAAGCACTGTTCTAAATCTTCCAAATCTGGTCTGAACCCAACCAGGTAGGGGAGATCCATGAAGGCACCTGGAGCAGCACAACCCAAAAATCTCTTAAAATGTTTTATAAAATCAGATCAAATACCACAAAATAATACAAACACAACCAATAATATGACATATGTTACATGAAAGGTAACTACAAAATATTATGAAAGTAGTATTTCGTTTACATCAAGCTCAATATATGGGCGGCACAGAGGCGCAATGGTGGAGTTCCAGTTTCCTCCCACACTCCAATTACATACAGGTTTGTAGGTTAATTGGCTTTGGTATGTTGTCAAATTGTCCTTAGTGTGTGTAGGTTAGTGTTAGATCTTTATCTGAGTAGTCTGTGGACGTCTAGAATACAAACTATTCCCATTGAGGGACATTTCACTTCTAACTCACTACCATTTTGTTCAGTAAAGATTCCTTTAAAGCAGAGAGATACTTTGACTATGCCTTTATTAAAAGCAAGTCGTGGTGCAGGAGTGAGTAAGGTAATGGAGGATGAAAAGGAGGGTATACGTAGTATGAAGTGGCTGTGAAGACTTTAGCTGCAGGAGATAGAGTGGAGTGTGGCATGTGAATGTCATCACACTTGGAGAGAAGGTTAGAAGTGATAGAACTTTAGAAGTGCAGACTAATGCACAAGAGGAGTTAGAATTATGATTTAATTTCCTTGGTCAGGTCATTGAACTGCTAATGAGCACGCATCTATAAGTATCTCTTTTTCATAATAAATTATAGTTTCTCCAGGAATACATTATCGGTTAATGTAATCAGGAGCATACGGAAGGCCACACACTATTTCTGGTTTAGTTGGACAGCAAAAAAGGAAAAATTAGTAGCCCTGAGGCACAATGCATTAATTCACTACAACCACAAGTATAATTTTTTTACAATAAATCGTGATTGAAAAAGTATTGGCAGGTGTATCAAACTATAATATTTATGAAGCTGTGACAGTTGAACACAGCTCAGATGTAATTTTTATTTAATGATATCTGCTTTGTCCACGGGTATTTTACAAATATGACATTCATATAATGCAAGGTAGACAAAAATGCTGGAGAAACTCAGCAGGTCAGACAGCATCTATGGAGCGAAGAAAATAGGCGACGTTTCGGGTCGAGACCCTTCTTCAGACTGACTTTATGATCAACATTACTAACAACCATCCTTTATAAAACATCAAGATTACTGAGTGGAATTACAAACTCAGATTATAGATTGTTAATGAAGTAGGTAATGAATAAACCACATTCAAGTGATTGTTAATGAGACAGTAAGTACATGTGCAATAGAAGGTAGCCAAGGTGCAGACTCAAGAAAATGATATTCTCTGCCACAGAAGGTAGTTGAGGCCAGTTCATTGGCTATATTTAAAAGGGAGTTAGATGTGGCCCTTGGGGCTAAAGGGATCAGGGGGTATGGAGCGAAGGCAGGTACAGGATACTGAGTTGGATGATCAGCCATGATCATATTGAATGCGGTGCAGGCTCGAAGGGCCGAATGGCCTACTCCTGCACCTATTTTCTGTTTCTATGTTTCTATATTGCAGGTGATTCTCTGGACATGAGACTAGATCAGGGGTGTGGAACCTTTTCAGGTCGGAATGCCGCATTGAATTAGCTGTAATCTAATAAGGCCGCATCCAAGAAACTTCAATTGGATATACTTCAAAATGTACATTATTTAGTTAAAATAGCCCTCATGACTTACTAATGTTTTAATTGTGGCCGTCAGTCGGGGAGGATTATTTTGTTGAATCTTTTACTCTTTGGTATTTTAAATAGGTTCATTTTAAGATTAAATTAAAATTAATAAAAAATGAACAAAAACATATTCATAAAAATAAAGGATTTGTTCTACAAAATTTGGATTCATTCAAAATGCCGCATTTAATGGCCTAGAAGACTGCATGAGGCCTTAAGGCCGCAGGTTCCCCACCCCTGACTAGACAAATACAAATTAAGGCAGTTGAGTGTACCACACCCAGCAAAGTGACAGTAAAGAGGCAATGGAAGAAGATGGTGTAGCCAGTTATGCCAAAAGCCTCAGGCAGTTTGCAAAGGGTAGGGAAGGATAGGTTACTTTGATTAGCAATGTTACAAAATTTTGAGATTTTAAAAATCAAGTCTGCAATTTATCCCATCAGATAAAGCATAAAAAGAAGTTTAATTTGACACCTAATTCACTTTCATATCTTCAGTATTAAGAAAGTTATGACCATTTTCACCATTGACCAAGCTGTGATCTAGAACCGTTAAAAGCCCATAACTTTCTTAAAAATTAAGAGAACTCAATGAAATTTTCAGTTATTATAGATTGAAGCATTCTGAAACAAATATGAAACAATATTACTTGGATGACCTGAAATTAAAGCATATAATTAGTTAGTTATCTAATTGTAGCTAATTACAAAATTCAATGAGTAGATCTAAACATCTATCCATTTCTTAAGAAAAGATAAACTTTTTTTTTAATTGCCTAAGTGTCCAAATAACATTCACACAATAATCCACATTATAACATAATTTTTAAATCTCATTTTCATGGATTTCTGGGCCAAATGGAAGGAATTTAGTGTTTAATGCCTGTAAATTAATAGCCATTTAAATCAACTAGCGAGTGGGTTTTAGTGGAATGCGGTGGATAGGAACGTTGCGGTTTGCGGTGAAGTCGGGAGGAAAAATACTGTTGGTTCATACGTTTTTTTGGACCCCATTTCGCAACATGAAAAAAGCTTCCATAAAAACCAACTTTTAATATAAAAAATAAACTGTGTACCTTTTTTTCTCCCCTACGCAAAATCCTTCCCGTTGTCGGCGCTCACGACTTTTGAAAGTGATTTTTAAATTTACTCTAGTTAATAAATAAACTAGCGTAATTTAAAAATACCTTCATGAATGAAATGTCGGAGCGATTTTTCTACCGCAACGAAATCGCCCGACATGGATCGATTTTCCCTGTCTGCAGAAAAACGGCACTTTAAGCCCGCCTCCCTCTGAAAGGCGCCAAAGTCACGCACACGGGGAGCGGCAGAACTGCAGCGCTGCTCAAGGTAAGTTTTGTAACATACATACTTTGATCAAGATGACCTTGATTAAGTCATTTCAGCACTGGAGCAGAGCCAAATATTTAATTGGAGGTGTTGAAATAAACACTTAGAAATTGGATTTCATCTCTTTTTGGTGTACTAAAACATCATTGGGTTATTCTCCTGTAGATTCTTCGAAACAAGATCTGTATGATTCTCGACTGTACTTCATTCAATTCAGTGCAGCATCTATCACTTTATTGTGCAGTAATCAGAGGATAATAACCCTTAAAGACATAATCTTAAAACAAGCACACAACACTCACATTATGGCTGTCATGAAAGGGAAAGGCAGGGAACCCCCATGATTTTTATCACAGGACATGGAAATCTTCATCAGAATTGCAAAGTCTGGTCAAGGATAGTCTGAGGGACATCAAAAAGGTAGATAGTTCAGCACTGTTGTGGTGGGATGATTGTTCTGCATGTGGACTTCACAAGTTATAGGAGTAGAATTAGGCCACTCGGCCCCGTCAAGTCCACTCCGCCATTCAATCATGGCTGATCTCTGCCTCCTAAACCCATTTTCATGCCTTCTCCCCATAACCCTTGACACCCGTAATGATCAAGAATCTGTCGATCCCTACCTTAAAAATATCCACTGACTTGGCCTCCACAGCCCTCTGTGGCAATGAGTTCCACATATTAACCACCCTCTGACTAGATCACCTAAGATGGCGCCTACATGTGGCAACATTTTGCGAACGGCACAATGAAAAATAGTAAAATACAGTATTTTTTAACTCACCTGCATCAGAGAATCCACAGAAATCTACGCTGTAAGTGGCGAGCTGCTAACGCATTTAAATGCATTAGCGCTACTGAGAACTCCCGATGTTAGTGACGGTAAGGGAATCGCCAATCAGAGGGGAATCCCCAACCTCGCTGAGGAGCGCAGGCACAGCAAGAACCTTACCTTACCTGCAAACACCGGGGAGGCCTTCATGGAGTCCGGAATCGAAGCCGTCGGGCAAGATCTCCCAGCAGCAACAGAGCTGGAGGTGCCGACTGTACGTGAATCCCCGATCTCAGGGGATTCCCCGACCTCACGGAGACCCGTACTCTACCTTTAAACACCGAGGATGGCTCCATGGAGTACGGAAACATGGCCGTTGGGCAGGACTACAAGTAAGACTGAAGCGGAGGGGACTTCGGCCCCCTCTCCATACTGTCCTACTGGCCAATGTACAATCACTTGAAAACAAAGTGGAGGACTTAAGGGCAAAGTTGCTTTATCAAAGGAGCTGAGAGAATGCTCTGTGTTCTGTTTCCAGGACTGTTTGGAGTCTGCAGACTGGGAAATGCTCAGGGACTCGGTAACGGACCTGAATGAATACGCCACAGTCGTTACAGACTTCATAAATAAATGTGTGGAGGACGGCATTCCAACAAAAACCTTCCAAGTATTTCCAACTCAGAAGCTTTGGATGAACTAAAAGATCTGCACTCTTCTGAAGTCCAGACACCGGGCCTTCATGTCTGAAGATACTGAAGACTACATGAAGACCAGATACAACCTTAGTAAGGCCATCAAAAAGGCCAAAAGGAACTTCTGCTCCAAGCTGGAGGATGAGACTGATGTTCGGCAGCTGTGGCGGGGCCTGAATGCAATACCTCCTACAAGGCGAAATCAGGAGGCAGCACACATGTCAGCGAAACATCACTCCCTGATGAGCTCAATGCGTTTTACGCACGCTTTGATAGGGAGAACAGTGATGTGCCTTCTCGAGCCCCCATTCGCTGTGATGGTATTTCGGTCACGGTCAGAGGTCGACGTCAGAAAATCCGTCAGAGGGGTGAACCCTCGGAAAGCGCCTGGTCCTGATGGCATACCCAGTCGTGTTCTAAAAACCTGTGTGGACCAACTGGCTGGAGTTTTTACGGACATTTTCAACCTCTCACTTCTGGGGTCTGAGGTTCCCACCTGCTTTAAAAGGGCATCAATTATACCGGTGCCCATGAAGAGCCCAGTGGCACTAACTTCGGTGGTGATGAAGTGCTTTGAGAGATTGATCATGGCGCAAATCAACTCCTACCTCGACAAAAACCTGGAGCCACTGCAGTTCGCTTACCACCACAACAGATCAACGGTGAATGCGAGCTCGCTGGCTCTCCACTCCACTCTGGACCATTTGGACAACAAAAACTCATATGTCAGGCTGTTATTCATTGATTACAGCTCTGCATTTAATACAATCATCCCCTCCAAGCTGGTTACCAAACTCTCAGAACTGGGTCTCTGCGCATCCCTCTGAAATTGGATCCTCGACTTCCTCATTCACAGGCCACAGTCTGTTCGTATTGGTGGAAATGTGTCAATGTCGATAACAATCAGCACGGGAGCACCACAAGGCTGCGTGCTCAGCCCCCTGCTCTACTTACTCTATACTCATGACTGCGTAGCCGGTCATAGTGCGAATTCCATCATCAGGTTCGCTGACGACACCACTGTTGTGGGACGAATCACTGATGGGGATGTGTCAGAGTATAGAAGGGAGATCGACCATTTGACAAAATGGTGCCAGCACAATAACCTGGCTCTCAACACCAGCAAAACCAAGGAACTGATTGTGGACTTTGGAAGGGGTAGGATGGGGACCCATAGTCCCATTTATATTAACGGATCAATGGTGGAGAGGGTCAAGAGCTTCAAATTCTTGTTCCGAGAACACTGATGCAATTGTAAAGAAATCACATCAGCGCCTCTACTTCCTAAGAAGATTACGGAGAGATGGTATGTCAAGGAGGACTCTCTCGAACTTCTACAGGTGCACAGCTGACCAGTTGCATCGTGACTTGGTTCGGCAACTTGAGTGCCCAAGATCGGATAAAAGACTGCAAAAAGTTGTCAACACTGCCCAGTCCATCATCGGCTCTGACCTCCCTACCATCGAGGGGATCCATCGCAGTTGCTGCCTCAAAAAGGCCAGCATCATCAAGGATCTACACCATCCTGGCCACTCACTCATCTCACAACTGCCTTCAGAGGTAGAAGGTACAGGAGCCTGAAATCTGCAACATCCAGGTTCGGGAATAGCTGCTTCCCCACAGCCATTCGGCTATTAAACTCAACTCAAACAAAACTTTGATCATTAATAGCCCATTGCACTTTATCTGTTTATTTATGTGTGTATATATATATATTAATTGGTATATGTCACACTGATCTGTTCTTTTCTGTATTTAATTATGCCTACTTTTTTCTGTTGTGTTGAAGCAAAGCAAGAATGTAATTGTCCTATCTGGGACACATGACAATAAACTCTCTTGAATCTTAAAGAAGCTCCTCCTCACCTCACCTCCTTTATAAAAGAGAGCCCTTTAATTCCGAGCCTACGACCTCCAGTCCTAGACTCTCCCATCTTTTCTGTATCTGTATCTTGAAGTACAATCACCATCACTGGTTATCGCATATTCCACATTCACACTATATCTATGTGTATGAAGGAACTGCACATCATAGGCAGACGCAAAATACTGGAGGGACACAACGGGCAGCGTCTCTGGAGAGAGAATGTCGCCCGGTACACAAAATGCTGGAGAAACTCAGCTGGTGCAGCAGCATCTATGGAGCGAAGGAGATATGCAATGTGTTAAAGAAGGAACTGCAGATGCTGGAGAATCGAGGGTTACACAAAAAGCTGGAGAAACTCAGCGGTTGCAGCAGCATCTGAGGAGCGAAGGAGATAGGCGACGTTTCGGGTCGAGACCCTTCTTCAGACTGAGGTGGGGACAATTGTTCAGAGATATGCAACGTTTCGGGCCGAAAACCTTCTTCAGACTGAGGTGGGGACAAATGTACGGGTTGCATCTCGCAGAGAACGTCGCCCATTCACTCATCCATCACTTCCCTCCAGAGATGCTGCTGCTGCTGCCTGTCCCGCTGAGTTACTCAGTTCAGTTTTATTTCTCATATGTAGGTTAACACCGGGTCAACGGTACAATGAAATGTTTTTGACAAGACAACGGGTCACCTCAGCAAAGTTATTGCAGCATTTTTGCGTCTGCCTTCACTCCATCTATGTCTTTCATTATTTTATTTTACTTCTCTTTTGATGATGTGCGGCCCCGGTGTTGTTGTTGTTGTGGTGGAGCAGCTGTCGGTGGCGGGAGGAATGGCGGGCGGCAACCGCCGCTTTGTTGACTGAGAATCAAAGATGGCGTCCGTGACAACAGGCGGGTCACGTGGGGGCGGTCGGGCTGCCCCGCCCACGTGACGGCCCGATTGACAGCCCCCCGCGGCCTATAGGAGGACGCCGCTGCCTCACCGGGGAATGCGGACGGTGTCGACCAGGCAATCGGAAGGCGTGGGGGCGGGACATCCTGCGCGGGGAGGGACGTCGGCCGCGGCTGTGTTTTAATGGGCATCGGCGAGCGCTGGAGGATGCGGGCGAGTCGGCGGTGTGAGGGGTTCACCGGGTAAGATTGTGGTCGCTGCTCTCTGGGGGGAGATGGGGATACGGCTTGTCGGTGTTGACAGGAGCCGTTGCCGCCGGTGTCCGCGTCTCCCTGCCTGCCTGCCTCAGGCGGCGGTTCGCGGCAGCTCCGGTCGCGGTGACGGCCCGCGGTCCGCCTTGACTGATCGACGCGGCGGCCAATCCGCCTGCCCGGTGCCCGTGACGCGCGCGAACTCACGGCCAATGGGGCTCGCGGGGGGCGGGGCTCAGGGTTCGTCTCAGGTGCAGGGTGCCCAGAGATGGGGGATGGGTGCAGGGTGCCCAGAGATGGGGGGCCTGGGTACAGGGGGCACGGGGATGGGAGATGGGGCCACAGAGAAGGGCGATGGGTGCAAGGGCCACAGATATGGGGGACTGGTGATGGGGCCCCAGAGATGGGGGATGGGTGTAGGGGTCACAGATATGGGGGGGATGGGTAAAGGGGCCCCAGAGATGGGGGACTGGTGATGGGGCCCCAGAGATGGGGGGTGGGTGCAGGGACTACAGAGATTGGGGGGCTGGGTACAGGGGCCATGGAGATGGGTGATGGGGCCATGGAGATGGGGGATTGAAATTGAAAATCTTTATTATCATTTTCCTGAGTACTTGCATACCCAGAGGAAACGAAAAAATGTTGCTCAACCAGTGTCCATTCAGTGTGCGGTAAAAAATAAATAGAAATAAAAATACATATATCAGCATGGGTTCCAATCGGCAGTGGCACAACAATGGCTCTGCTTCAGTGTGTCCAGGTTGGCGGTTGGTGCGCGATACTTTGGCAGGGGGCAAAGTCATGATAAACAGTGGCCCCATCAGGGCCACATGCCATAGACTCATAGTCTTAGAGTCATGACCCGAGATGAGGACTGGTCTGGTTGGCATAGAGTTATGGCCCGAGATGGGAGCATTCTAGTCATAGAATCATGGCCAGAAATGGGACAAGAGCATGGGCCAATGTCATATAGTCACGGCCAGATATGGGGACAGGTGCACTGGCTGTGAGTCATAGCCAGAGGTGGGGACAGGTGCAGGGGTTGCATCTCACAGACATGTAGGCATGGACTAAATAGGCAAGATAGACAAAATGCTGGAGTAACATGGTGGGTCAGGCAGTATCTCTGCAGAGACATAGAAAATAGGTTCAGGAGGAGGCCATTTGGCCCTTCGAGCCAGCACCGCCATTCATTGCAATCATGGCTGATCGTCCCCAATCAATAACCTGTACCTTCTCTCCATATACCTTGATTCCACTAGCCCCTTGAGCTCTATCTAACTCTCTCTTAAATGCATCCAGTGATTTGGCCTCCACTGCCCTCTGACAGGGAATTCCACAAATTCACAACTCTCTGGGTGAAAAGGTTTTTTCTCACCTCAGTCTTAAATGGCCTCCCCTTTATTCTAAGACTGCGGCCCCTGGTTCTGGACTCAGCCAACATTGGGAACATTTTTCCTGCGTCGAGCTTGTCCAGTCCTTTTGTAACTTTATATGTTTCTATAAGGTTCCCCCTCATCCTTCTCAACTCCAGTGAATACAAGCCTAGTCTTTTCAATCTTTCCTCATATGACAGTCCCGCCATCCCAGGGATCAATCTTGTGAGCCTACGTTGCACTGACTCAATCACTCCTTACTCAAATTAGGAGACCAAAACTGGACACAATACTCTGCAGAGAAGGAATTGGTGATGTTTTGGGTTGAAACCCTGCAGACAGACTTGGGAGAGATATGAAAAGATGCATAGAATAAATTAATGAAAGATTTGCAAAAGGGCCATCTAAAGCAAGCAGTGATGATCAAGGAAAGGTGACCACAATGGTCAATTGTTGCCTATGGAGAAGGTGATAGAAACAGTGAAACTCAGCAGGATGGGAATGAAAAAGTATAATGACTAGGGTGGGGGAGGGACTATATGACCGTTGATATCAGTGAAGACCTAAAATGTCACCCATTCCTTCTCTCCAGAGATTCTTCCTGACCTGTTGAGTAACTCCAGCATTTTGTGTCGTGCATTGTGGATAATAGTTCTTTGGCCTAACTTATCCACACTGACCAACATGCCCCATCTACACTAGTTCCACCTACCTGTGTATGGCCGATATGCCTCTAAACCTGCCCTATCTGTGCACCTGTTTAAATGTTTCTTAAATATGGTGATACAACCTGCCTCAACTACCTCCTCATTGTAGACGCTCGCTACCCTTTGCATGAAAAAAGAAATTACACCTCGGGTTTATATTAAAACAAGATATCAGAGGTTATGGGATAAAGGCAGGACAATGGGGTTGAGGGGGAAAGATAGATGAGCCATGATTGAATGGCAGAATAGACTTGATGGGCTGAATGGCCTAATTCTGCTCCTGGAACTTATGAATCTTTCTCCTCCACACCCCCCCCCCCCCCCCCCTCCCTCACCGCATATTATAAGCGATGTCTCTGGTTCTCGATATTCCCCTACTTTGGGCAAGATCTATTCCTCTCATGATATTGTGCACCTCTAAAATCACCCATCTCGGACCTTCCCTGACTTCATCAGCCTGACGTGCTTGCGTCTGTCCATCCTGGTTGTCTGTGCCTTTTAAAGCAGGACTGAAGAAGGGTCTCGACCCGAAACGTCACCTATCTCCTTCACTCCTTAGATGCTGCTGCACCCGCTGAGTTTCTCCAGCTTTTTGTGTAACCCTCGATTCTCCAGCATCTGCAGTTCCTTCTTTAACACTTTGTCAACCTCCTACCTATATCACTCTACATTTGCCTGGCACTTACTTGTGGCTTGAGAATGACCATAAAGGTTAGAAGTGAGTACCCTCTATGCAATGCCTATCCTACACTTGTTCAGAGCCTTGATCAAATAAATGTTAACACCAAGGATCAGAAGGAAGTGAAAGAAGTCGAGCTGCTGGCATCGGTTTTTGAATATTTAACGTCTCCTCACTCACAGTTGACATTTTCAGAGAAATTTTATAAAAGATATCTGTGGTCATAAGTAATTGGAACTGAACCTATTTCAATCTTATTCAATCTTCCTGTGTGTGAAAGCTGATGGATGAGACCTCCAGAGTCACCCCCAAATTGGTTGGGGGGGGGGGGGGGAGGAGGAGGAGGAGTGAAACTACTCTTCTGACCTTTTGGTTCTGAACAGCTTGGGTTATAGCAAGTAACCTAGTTAATCTATATGTTACACATGTAGTTTCAAATAAATAATGCAACATGGATTAGTGATGCGTACCTCATTGTGTATGTTTCCCTTTTGTGATTCCACGAAATAAATAAGATATTAATTAAAGTGATGAGTAAATTGCAGTGATGTGCAGTGTGATTTCCCTTCTATCTGGTAGTTATTTTTATTGTTGCTAACATGCATTAATATAGTATAAAATTTAATTGTATAATAATGACTTGGATGAGAATTTAGATGGCATGATTAACAAGTTTACAGCTGACATCAAAATTGTTGGTATAGTTACAACCAAGGTTATAGGATGTAGATCAACTGGGGAAAGTGAGCAAAAGAATGGCAAATGGAATTTAACGTGGACAAGTGTAAGGTGTTGCATTTTGGAAAGTTAACCAGGCATGTATATTCAGTGAATGGCAGGACCCTGGGTAGTGTTATAATATTGAGACACACTGGAGTACATCGACACAAGTTGCATGAAAGTGGTGACTTGCATAAATGGGGTGGTCGGGAAGGTACAATGTGCATGTCTATAAAGAGATTGTGTGCATGTGTATATAGGTTGAGGCATTGAGCATAAAAGTAGGCGCATGATACAGTTATACCAAATGTTGGGTAGGCCGCACTTGAATTACTGTGTAGAGTTTTTTGACTGTGCTATAATTAGATGTGATTTTATGATGGAGAAGGTACAGAAAATATTCACAAGGCTGTGGCCTGGAATTGTAGGGCTTGGTTTATGAGGACAGATAAGGCTGGGTCTTTTTCCTTGATGTGAAAGAGTCAAGAGTGTTTTATTGTCATATGTCCTGGATGAGGCAATGAAATTCTTACTTGCTGCAGCACAACAGAATATGTGAATATGTAAACATAGTACATAATGGGAGAAGTGAAAAAAAAAGATAAAGTTCAATAAATAACAAATATAGTGCAATAATAATGTCTTTTGCAGTTCAGAGCTCAGAGCTTATTCGTTGTTGTGTCTAATAGCCTGAAGGCTGTAGGGAAGAAGCTGAACCTGGACGTTACAGTTTTCAGGCACCTGTAGCTTCTTCCTGATGGCAATGGTGAAATGAGTGTGTGGCCAGGATGGTGTAGGTCTTTGATGATTTGAGCCAGCGACTGCGATAGATCCCTTCGACAGTGGGGAGGTCAAAGCCGGTGATGGACTGGGCAGTGGATACAACTTTTTGGAGTCTTTTTCGCTCCTGGACATTCAAGTTGCCGAACCAGGCCATGATGCAACCAGTCAGAATGCTCTCTACCATGCACCTGTAGAAGTTTAGGAGAATCCTCTTCGACATGTTGTGTCTCCGTAGTCTTTCAGGGAGTAGAGTTGCTGATGTGCCTTCTTTATAATTGCATCGGTGTGCTGGGTCCAGGAAAGATCTTCGGAGATATGCGCGCCCAGGAATTTGAAGTGATTGACACTCTCCACCATCTGAACAGGATTGATCTGAACAGGATTGTGGGTCCTCATCCTTCCCCTACCAAAGTCCATAATCGGTACCTTGGTCTTACTGATGTTGAGAGCCAGGTTGTTGTGCTGGCACCATTTGGTCAGTCGGTCGATCTCACTTTGAGGCCGAGTGGACATAGTCATAGCGTGATATGGCATGGAGACAGGCTTTTCATCCTAACTCGTTCATATAAATTGCTTACTGAGCTAGTTCCACTTGCCAGCGTCTGATGCGTATGTCTCTAAACCCCTCCTATCCATGTACCTGTCCAAGTCCATTTTAAATGTCATAAGTGGATCAGCATGTACCTCTTTCTCGGTCGGCTCCTTCCACATACATAATCATGTGGTGAAATCATCGGGCAAAGTCAGCATGGATTTACGAAAGGTAAATCATGTCTGACGAATCTTGTAGAATTTTTCGAGGATGTAACTAGTAGAGTGGATAAGGGAGAACCAGTGGATTTGTTATATCTGGACTTTCAGAAGGCTTTTGACAAGGTCCTACATAAGAGATTGGTATACAAACTTAAAGCACACGGTATTGGGGGTTTAGTATTGATGTGGATAGAGAACTGGCTGGCAGACAGGAAGCAAAAGGTAGGAGTAAACGGGTCCTTTTCAGAATGGCGGGCAGTGACTAGTGGGGTACCGCAAGGCTCAGTGCTGGGACCCCAGCTATTTACAATATATATTAATGATTTGGACGAGGGAATTGAATGCAATATCTCCAAGTTTGCGGAGGACACGAAGCTGGGGCGCAGTGTTAGGTGTGAGGAGGGTGCAAGGTGACTTGGATAGGATGGGTGAGTGGGCAGATGCAGTATAATGTGGATAAATGTGAGGATATCCAATTTGGTGGCAAAAACAGGAGGGTAGACTATTATCTGAATGGTGGCCGATTAGGAGAATGGGAGGTGCAATGAGACCTGGGTGTCATGGTACACCAGTCATTGAAAGTAGGCATGTAGGTGCAGCAGGCAGTGAAGAAAGCGAATGGTATGTTAGCATTTGAGTATAGGAGCAGGGAGATTCTGCTGCAGTTGTACAGGGTTTTGGTGAGACCACACCTGGAGTATTGTGTACAGTTTTGGTCTCCAAATCTGAGGAAAGACATTCTTGCCATAAAGGGGGTGCAGAGAAGGTTCACCAGACTGATTCCTGGGATGTCAGGACTTTCATATGAGGAAAGACTGGATAGACTCGGCTTGTACTCGCTAGAATTTAGAAGATTGAGGGGGGATCTTATAGAAACTTACAAAATTCTTAAGGGGTTGGACAGGCTAGATGCAGGAAGATTGTTCCCGATGTTGGGGAGGTCCAGAACAAAGGGTCACAGTTTAAGGATAAGGGTGAATTCCTTTAGGACCAAGATGAAGAAAACACTTTTCACACAGTGGTGCGTCTCTGGAATTCTCTGCCACAGAAGGTAATTGAGGCCAGTTCATTGGCTATATTTAAGAGGGAGTTAGATGTGGCTCTTGTGGCTAAAGGGATCAGGGGGAGGGGGTATGGAGAGAAGGCAGGTACAGGATACTGAGTTGGATGATCAGCCATGATCATATTGAATGGTGGTGCAGGCTTGAAGGGCCAAATGGCCTACTCCTGCACCTATTGTCTATGTTTCTATAAACAGTTGCCCCTCGCGTCCCTTTCAAATAATTCCCCCATCACCTTAAATCGAGATATCTAGTTTTAGACTCGACTATCCTAGGGAAAGATTGGGGCTATTCACTTTAGCTATGCTCCTCGTGATTTTGTAAACCTCTAAGGTCATCCCTCAGCCTCTTACACCCAAGGTAAAGAAGATCTAGTTTCTCCTCTATAACTCAAACCCTCCAGACTTGGTAACATCCTTCTTATTTTTTAGGTACTCTTTCAAGTTTAATAACATTCTTCCTATATATCAGAGTGACCAGAACTGTACATAGTATTCCAAATGTGGCCTTACCAACATCTGAAACAGCTGTAACATGACATCAAACACAGACATTTGTGAGGTAAGAGGGTGGAACTTTTGAAATAATTTTTAGTTGCATGGTCGCTCTCAACTTTAGACTTCAAATTGCCATGCAATCAAGATTGTTTCTTATAGTGTAGTCACCATTATGATTAAGTAATGCGAGAATATATTTATGAAGTTCTAGCCACATTATCTGCTGTTGACTGAGGGGTACTTATTAGTCAAGATGCTGGGAAAATTCAACTAGCTTTCACCAAGGGGATGATAGAGTGAACATGGAACACTTTATTCTGGCCTTCCTTTTGGAAAAACTGCTGATTCTGAATTGTAACACTTCCAGATTACACAAATAAATCTTATGACAATGTGGAAAAGATGAATAAAAAAAACTATCCTTGTTAATTTCCATGTTGCAAACTAATTTCAATTAACTGAGCACAAAGATATAAAGATGCTGTTTTACTTAGTTCTGATTTATTTGTCCATCTTGTGTTACAGTACACCGAGGTTAGCTTTTATACGTGCAGAGTTTGTGAAGCCAACTTTAGCTAGGAATTTAAGGAATTTTTGGCTTTGTTATAGTTCTAGCTCTGAGCCAGTTTGACAGGTAATCAAGTCTGAATTGTTAAAATAGCTTCATTATCTGAATGGAATCTACTGGAAAATTGAGTTCTGCCACTCTCAGTCGGCCTATACCTGCTCTTGCCTGTGTTAGACGTAGACAGTCTATGTTTTGGGTCTACTCTAGTCTAGAGTGCAATGGGATAACATGGGCAAGGAGAAGACCTTGGGCAGCTTGTTGATGAGGTAAAGTTCATTATGGGGCTTTGTAACCTGCTTTATTAAACAGAAAGATGCAATTTATTTTAATAAACGTTATATATTTTTTAAAAATGTTTACGTTTTTGTGAATGGTTAATTGAAACTATCATATAAATTTAAAAGCACAAACTTGAAAGATATGAAAGTAGCATGAATGTTTTTGTCTTGTAAACTTTGATTTTAGAAATACTAGGAACTACAAATGGGCTGGAATTTAGAAGGATGAGAGGGATCTTATAGAAACATATACAATTCTCAAGGGATTGATTGGACAGGCTAGATGCAGGGAAAATGTTCTCCATGATCAGGGAGTACAGAACCAGGGATCACAGTTTAAGAATAAGGGGTGGGCCATTTAGATGAGGAAACACTTTTTCAGCCAGAGAGTTGTGAATCTGTGGAATTCTCTGTCACAGAGGAAGTGGAGGCCAATTTACTGGATGTATTCAGGAGAGATTTAGATACAGCTCTTGGGGCTAATGGAATCGAGGGATATGGGGAGAAAGCAGGAACGGGTACTGATTTTGGATGATCAGCCATGATCATATTGAATGGCGGTGCTGGCTCGAATGGCTTACTCCTGCACCTATTTTCTATGTTTCTACGAGTAACTCAACAGGTCAGGTAGCACTGGAGGGAATGGCGAGGTAAAGTTTCTGGTTGGGACCTTTCCTCTGAAGAAGGATCCTGACCCGAAACATTGCCTGTCCTTTCTCCCCACAGATGCTACTGAGTTTCTCCAGTTTTGCTCTTTGGCTACAGTGAAGGTTGTAGGACATTGGGTAGCAGGCCAGAATTCAAGACCCCAATTCAAGAAATGTCTCCACTCCTGGGATTTCCCAGGAACACTGGGAATCCCGCATTAGATACCAATTCGGACATCCAAACCTGTCAGTAGATCGCAGGTTTTGGAGTTTTACACATGTGTAGAATGTCTGGAGTTTCTGTTTCATGCATGAACATGTTTTCATTTGAATAGTTGCAAATCGTCAGTGCAGTCTGGTGTTTTGATTTAAAACAAGCCTTTTAAATGCACTAAATGGTGTTCTTGAATAATACACTGCTGCAGTTATCCACCACATGAATATATATTTTTAAATGGCAAAGGGTATAGGAGTAAAGAGGTTCTTCTGCAGTTGTACAGGGCCCTAGTGAGACCACATCTGCAGTATTGTGTGCAGTTTTGGTCTCCTAATTTGAGGAAGGACATCCTTGCTATTGAGGCAGTGTAGGTTCACGAGGTTAAGCCCCGGGATGGCAGGATGTCATATGAGGAAAGATTGTGAAGAGAGGGCTTGTATTCACTGGAATTTAGAAGGATGATAGGGGATCTTATAAAACCATATAAAATTATAAAAGGACTGGACAAGCTAGATGCAACAAAAATTTTCCCAATGTTGGGGGAGTCCACAAGGATGGGCCACAGTCTAAGAATAAAGGGGAGGTCATTTAAAACTGAGATGAGAAAAAATGTTTTCACCCGGAGAGTTGTGAATTTGTGGAATTCTCTGCTACAAAAGGCAGTGGAGGCCAATTCACTGGATGGTTTTAAAAGAGTTGGAGCTCTTGGGGCTAGCAAATTCAAGGAGTATGGGGAGAAGGCAGGAATGGGTTACTGATTGTGGATGATCAGCCATGATCACAATGAATGACTGTGCTGGCTCGAAGGGCCGAATGGCCTCCTCCTGCACCCGTTTTGTATGTTTCTATCTCTTGGAATGTAAAGTATGCCGCATGACGAGGGCAACTATTCAATGGGTGTTGTTACTAAGTAGGGTTGTTACTACTTGCTACTAAGTGTAAGATTCAAATTTTGCTGATGCTTAATTTGCTCTCGGTGACGAATTCATGCAAGGCATGATTGCATAGATTTTTAATGCACAGCAATAATAACTGCACTCAAAATCCAATTTGCATTTTAAGCATGGAAGTGTAAATGCTCATTGGCATGAAAATGGCAGGAGACTTGTTTTCACCTAGGCCACAGCTAACAATGGCCTGTTTCCTTGTTCTTTGTTACATATCTTTCATTCATCTGCTTTATATCTCTCTACATCGTCTAGATCCCTTTTTTCCCTTTCCGCTGACTCTGTCTGAAGATTGGTCCCAACCCGAAATGTCACCTATTCCTTTTCTCCAGGGATGCTGCCTGACCCGCTGAGTCTAGCTTTTTGTGTCTATCTTCTGTTTAAACCAGCATCTGCAGGTCCTCCTTGCACTTAATTAAGTTGTTTTGTCCAAAGTCAGATTTCAAACGGAAAACTTTTGAATTTGCGAGTTTCTGTTTTTTACAAGTTTCAGAAGATCACATTACTAATGTAGCAGTGTTGTAATTATTGCGCAAGTATGATTTTTGTAACAATATTGAGTTATTTATGTATCGCTTTATTTGGTGTTCACAAATGAAAAGCTCCTTTAGCTTAATTATTTTAAAAGGCACCAAAAATCACTAATTAAATGTATTATTGCATTGTTTCTTCAGTTTGCTTGAACTTTGCAAAACATAATTTCCAGTGAAGTTTGGAATTGAAAATGAATTTAAAAGTACTATGGTTTTAACATTAGTAAGTAAGGTTATTGGCCAAGTATGCACATACAAGGAATTTGTCTGGGTGCTCCGCCCTCAAGTAACATGACATACAGTGACAGTTACAAATGACTCAGAAAAAACGAAACATTAATCATAATAAAACATTAATGATAAAACACCATTGATCAAGTATGTGAACCAACAAAATACCAGATCAAAGGGAGGCTACAGATTTTTGGCTGTTGAGTAGAGCTACTTTTTATGTCTGGCTGTGGCAGCTTTGACAATCCGGAGTCGCCTTCGAGAGGGAAGTGATTCAAAGAGTTTGTGGCCAGTGTGAGAGGGGTCAGAGATGATCTTGTCCGCTTGCTTCCTGGCCCTTGCAGTGTACAGTTCACCAATGATGGGAAGGTTGCAGCCAATAACCTTCTCTGCTGATCGGACGATTCGCTGCAGCCTCCAGGTGTCATGCTTGGTGGCTGAGCCAAACCAGACCATGATGGAGAAGGTGAGAACAGACTCAACGATGGCCGTGTAGAATTGGACCATCGTTACCTGTGGCAGATTGTGCTTCCTCAGCTGCTGCAGGAAGTACATCCCCTGTCGTGCCTTTTTGATTGGAGTTGATGGTAACCCCCCACTTAAGGTCCTTGGAGATGATGGTTCCCAGGAACTTAAAAGACTCCACAGATGTGACTGTAGTGTTGTTAATGGTGAGTGAGGGGAGGGGGAGCTCTCCTAAAGTTTACAATCAATTCCACTGTCTTAAGAGCATTGAGCTCTTGGTTGTTGCGACGGCACCAGGACGCCAGCTGTGACACTTCCTGTCCATAGGCAGATTCCTCCCCGTCCTGGATAAGTCCAATCAGGGTTGTGTTAAAGAAGGAACTGCAGATGCTGGAGAATCAGGGTTGTGTTGTCCGCAAACTTGAGAAGCTTGACAGAGGTGTCTGTGGAGGTGCAGTCATTGGTGTAGAGGAGAGAGTGGTGCTCCTATGCTGAGCGTTTGCGCGTCTGAGATGTGCTTTACCAGCCTCGCATGCTGCTTACTGTCTATCAGGAAGCTGGTGAACCACCGACAGAGGGGTTCAGGCACAGTCAACTCGGAAAGTTTGGAGTGTAGTAGCTCTGGCACAATGGTTGTTAAAGAAGGAACTGCAGATGCTGGAGAATCGAGGGTTACACAAAAAGCTGGAGAAACTCAGCGGGTGCAGCAGCATCTAAGGAGCGAAGGAGATAGGCGACGTTTCGGGTCGAGACCCTTCTTCAGACTGGTCAGGGATCAGGGAAACGAGAGATATAAACAGTGATGTGGAGAGATAAGGAACAATGAGTGAAAGATATGCAAAAAAGTATTGGTGACAAAGGAAGCAGGCCATTGTAAGCTGTTTGTGGTGTGAAAATGAGAAGCTAGTGCGACTGGGGAGGGGGGGGGGGGGGGGGGGGGGAGATGGAGAAGGAATGTCAGGGCCCGAGGGCTGAGGGAGAGGTGGGAAGGGGAGGAGGCAGTCTGGGTTAACAGAATTGAGAAAATTCAATGTTTAAGCCCAGAGGATGCAGACTCCCCAAGCGGAATATGAGGTGCTGTTCCTCCAACTTGCGGTGTTGATCACTCTGGCCGTGGAGGAGGCCCAGGACCGAGAGGTCGGATACGCAGTGGGAGGGGGAGTTGAAGTGCTGAGCCACCGGGAGGTCGGGTTGGTTATTGCGGACCGAGCGGAGGTGTTCGGCGAAACGATCGCCCAGCCTCCGCTTGGTCTCACCGATGTAGATCAGCTGGCATCTGGAGCAACGGATGCAGTAGATGAGGTTGGAGGAGTCCCATAGCTACCTGGACTACTCTTCCTCCCACCCTGCTTCCTGTAAGGACTCCATCCCCTATTCCCAATTCCTCCGTCTACGCCGCATCTGCTCCCAGGATGACGTGTTCCACACCAGGTCATCGCAAATGTCCTCGTTCTTCAGAGAACGGGGTTTCCCCTCCCCCACTATAGATGAGGCTCGCACCAGGGTCTCCTCCATACCCCGCAACACTGCCCCTCTCTCCCCATTCCCCCACTCACAACAAGGGCCGAGTCCCCCTGGTCCTCACCTTTCACCCCACCAGCCAGCGCATACAACAGATAGTCCTCCGCCAGTTTCATCACCTCCAACGTGACCCCTCCACTTGCCACATCTTCCCATCTCCCCCCCCTGTCTGCCTTCCGCAAAGACCGCTCCCTCCGCAACTCCCTCGTCAATTCTTCCCTTCCCTCCCGCTCCACTCCTTCCCCGGGCACTTTCCCTTGCAACCGCAAGAGATGCTACACTTGTCCCTTCACCTCCCCCATCCACTCCTTTCAGGGACCCAAGCAGTCATTCCAAGTCCGACAGAGGTTCGCCTGCACCTCCTCCAACCTCATCTACTGCATCCGTTGCTCCAGATGCCAGCTGATCTACATCGGTGAGACCAAGCGGAGGCTGGGCGATCGTTTCGCCGAACACCTCCGCTCGGTCCGCAATAACCAACTCGACCTCCCGGTGGCTCAGCACTTCAACTCCCCCTCCCACTGCGTATCCGACCTCTCGGTCCTGGGCCTCCTCCACGGCCAGAGTGATCAACACCGCAAGTTGGAGGAACAGCACCTCATATTCCGCTTGGGGAGTCTGCATCCTCTGGGCTTAAACATTGAATTTTCTCAATTCTGTTAACCCAGACTGCCTCCACCCCTTCCCACCTCTCCCTCAGCCCTCGGGCCCTGACATTCCTTCTCCATCTCCCCCCCCCCCCCCCCCCCCCCCCCAGTCGCACTAGCTTCTCATTTTCACACCACAAACAGCTTACAATGGCCTGCTTCCTTTGTCACCAATACTTTTTTGCATATCTTTCACTCATTGTTCCTTATCTCTCCACATCACTGTTTATATCTCTCGTTTCCCTGATCCCTGACCAGTCTGAAGAAGGGTCTCGACCCGAAACGTCGCCTATCTCCTTCGCTCCTTAGATGCTGCTGCACCCGCTGAGTTTCTCCAGCTTTTTGTGTAACCCTGGCACAATGGTGTTGAATGCAGAGCTAAAATCAACAAACAGGATCCTCGCATAGGTCCCCTGGCGGTCCAGGTGCTGTAGGCTGAAGTGCAGGCCCAGGTTGACATAATCATCCACAGATCTATTGGCCCGATATGCAATCTGCAGAGGATCCAGCAGGGAGTTTGTGATATTTTTCAGCTTGGCCAGCACAAGCCTTTCGAGTGTCTTTGTGACCACAGAGGTCAGTGCGACATGCCTGTAGTCATTAAGACAAGTAATCCTTGCCTTTTTGGGTACATGGACAATAGTGGAGACTTTGAAGCAGGGGCTGGTGAAAAATGTCTGTATATACTGGTGCCAGCTGTTTGGCACGGCTGTTTGGCACAGAGCTTAAGAGTAGAGGGGGATGTCAGGACTGTCTTATGAACAAAGACTGCATAGACTCGGTTTATACTCTCTAGAGTTTAGGAGATTGAGAGGGGATCTTATAGAAACTTACAAGATTCTTAAGGGGTTGGACAGGCTAGATGCAGGAAGATTGTTCCCGATGTTGGGGAGGTCCAGGACAAGGGGTCGCAGCTTAAGGATAAGGGGGAAATCCTTTAGGACCGAGATGAGAAGGAATTTTTTCACACAGAGAGTGGTGGGTCTCTGGAACTCTCTGTCACAGAGGGTAGTTGAGGCCAGTTCATTGGCTATATTTAAGAGGGAGTTAGATGTGGCCCTTGTGGCTAAGGGGATCAGAGGGTATGGAGAGAAGGCAGGTACGGGATACTGAGTTGGATGATCAGCCATGATCATATTGAATGGCGGTGCTAGCTCGAAGGGCCGAATGGCCTACTCCTAATTTCTATGTTTCTATGTTTCTATGAAACATTGTCAGGTCTTGGAGATTTCTGGCTTTTTTTGTCCTCTGAAAAGCCTCTCCACCTCCTCTATTTGTATTGTTGATGATGGAGAAGTAATGTTGTGCAGCTCGGAGGGTGTGGGTGATTGGGTATGAAGTGGTGATTGGAGGGGGGTGGGTGTAGAAGGGCCCAGTCTTTGCAGAAAGAGGTCAGGCTGTTAGTTGGTGTGAAGTATTGGTTGAGGTGGGAAATAGTTCAGTCATTTCATACTGGAGTCTTGTCTTAAGTAGGTGTGAAGTGGTGAATGGGAAGGAGAGGGTGCAGGGTTCATTCTTTGTAGACTGGGGTCTGGCTGTGTTGGTTGGGGACGGGGGGGGGGAGAACCAGGGTTATGTTTCTGATTTTCAAACCTGCAGTAAAACACATTCAGGTCGTTGGTCAGCTGACGATTGTCCAAAGAGCGGGGGGCTTTCCTCTTGTAGCTGGTAATTTCCTGCAAGCCCTTCCAAACTGAAGAAGAGTCACTAGCTGAGAACTTGCTCCTCAACTTCTCAGAGTTAATTTACAATAATATTATTAAAATGGGAAGCATAGAATACAGTGTTGCAATTAATTGCTACAGACATGTTGATAATCAAGCCGAGATAGAATACTGGGAACTTTGCACCTGGTCAGAAATAGTTTGTATTGTTATGTTGCTTTTGATTTAATACAATCTAAATCTGATTCAGACACAATGCTACATGACTGTAATGAAAGTTGCATTGCTCACATGCCATTATACTAATATCTTCCACAGGTGGGTCTTTAGTGGTTTTGGGATGTCGGTTAAATTGGCCTATTGGAACGTGGAGTTTAAAAGAGTGCGACAGTTTCCTCTTCACATCTGCAATCGTTTACCCAGCCTAACTTCCTGTGTAGGAATGAAATGCAGTTGCTGGTTTAAACCGAAAATGGAAAGATAGATCAGTCCCAGGTAGTGTCTCGACCCAAAACATCACCCTTTCCTTCTCTCCAGAGGTGCTGCCCGACCCACTGAGTTACTCCAGCATTTTGTATCCAACTTCCATGTGACTGCTTCTGCCTTTTTCTTTTTGTTTAACTTCAACTGTAGAAAATTTGCACTTTTATATTGGATTTTGCAATCTTCAGTTAAAATGTCAATTAACTTTCTCAGACATGCGATTTTCCCGCGGATTTTGAAATTCGGCAAGGCTTCCCCGCCGTGGCCCCATCATCGCGAGGCACTGCCTCTGCCTTACTGTTGTGACGCCCCACTTCACGCCTCTGTGGTGCCGACCCGGGCTTCTACCCCAAGGCCCCGGACGGGGTTCTACGCGGCGATCCGGGAGGCATTGAGACAGCGGCGCCTCGATAAAGGCCTCTGGCCGCGTTCCCAGTCCACAGCCGCAGCCCATCGGGATGCCTTCGGCCATACGGGCCGTCGGGAAGCCTTCTCGCTGCACAATACAATGTGTTGTTGCATTTCCAACTTGGACTCGCCATTGAGTCAGCAATTAGCATTCCTTAATAGTCACGGACTTTGCAAATTCTGGCAATCAGAAAATGTCCAGCAAACAAAAGATAAAAGATTATTCGCTTATTTGTTTTTTAAATAATTTGACCATAGATTTTAAAAAATATGAATTTTTTTTAATTTTGGGAACTATTATTTTCAAACAATGTCTTAAATTGCAGGTTGAGATGTTAATATATTGTCCATTATACTTAATTTGACTGAGTAGCTATGTAGCACAATATGATCATCTTTGCAGCAGTTGGGATCATCATTTCCATCCTAACTATTTAAATACAATGGTAAAGGATACTTGGCTCTAATTAGAGTAAACAAGCCAGGAACAGGTATCATGTTACAAGTAGGTGTAGGTGTAATATAAAATATTTTCAATATGACTTAAGTGCAAACAAGCAAGGAGTTGGTGTCATTTTAAGGTATGATTATCATGGCTTTTCTGTGTAAATTAGTAAACAAGCAAGTAAAATGTGTTATTTTAAGGTACTATTAAAAAGAATTACGGTATAAATTAAGAGTAGCAGGCAAGAAAATTGTGTTATTTCAAGGTACAATTATCAAAAAAAATTCTGGACCCCATCACTTTTTAAAACGTTTTTTTCCCCCATCTCGCGCCTGCTTTCTCTTCAGTTTAAAACCTGAAATCTTGCAGGTCCTAACATGGCCATTTCATTTCTTGAATGCATGTACCACCAGACGCGGGAACAGCTTATTCCCCTCAGTTATCACACCACTGAACGGTCCTCCTGTAAGCTAGGGTGCAGTCCTGATCTTCCAACCTACCATATTGTGGACATTTTTTCTGAAACTGTAATGCTATCATGCTGTAAACCCCCGCACCTTGCTGCTGCATTAGTAATGTGTGATCTTCTTGATTGTGTTCATGTATAGTCTGATCTGATTTAATTGGATAGGTGGGTGAGAAAAAGCAGATTTGTCAGTTTCCCTGAAATTAGCAGTAAGTTGCTTGATTTCTTTAGTAGTTGGAACTACTGTATCTGATTTGGAAATCACAGAAGTTCAATCACTGTATTTTAGTGTTCACGAAAAATATAATTTGTGTGGGCTTCTCACAAATCCTTTTGAAGTCTCTGTTCATTAAAACTGTATATTGTTAGTTGATGAGTATGTATATTTTGTTGAGTTCGATCATGCAGATATCATTTTACTTTAATTCCCTACCCACAAATCCAGTGCATTAATTCCATTAAAGATAGACACAAAATGCTGGAGACACTCATGCTACTGGTTCGTAGCATCTCTGGAGAGAAGGAGTGGGTGAAATTTTGGGTCGAGTCACTTATTCAGACCAACATTTGCAGTTCCTTCCTGTGCATTAATTCCATTAATGCAGAAATATTTATTATCTTGTGCTTTTCGTTATTAAACTGCATTGGGCCTCCTTTAACTATACAGTATTATGTTACGAAAGCTAAATAATCTGTCTTCCCACTCAAAATTCAGTATCGACGCCAGAAGATGAATTAAATTAGAAACTCTCTTAATTTTGTATGAAAGGTGTTTTGCTTTTCCATGATCTTCAGAGATTGGGATTCATTCTTTCTCGGATCTGACAAAGCCATTATTTAATGTGCTAAACTATTATATTTTACTTGTCTTGATATATTGGATATTACAAGATCCTCCAAGTATAATTTATGAACCCACGGTAACAGTGAACATTATCCAGTCATATAAATAATTTAAAATCTCTGAATATTGTAACGTTGAAGCGAGAGATCAAATTTCAGGTATAAGCCCTTTCAGGTGAGTTATCTTCTGTTTTTTAGTTGGGTGTGTCCAGAATGAGTTGCTGATGGCTTCGGTTTGAATGTGTATTTTGCGTGACTTATGTTCATGCATGCAGCTGCTTTCTGAGTCGTATATTAGAAATACCATTTTTTTTTTTAAATGTGAGGTTGTATGTTTTTTCCAAACGATGCTTGCAGTCCTATAAGTTGAATGTATCTAATACTCAGTGGTATTTAAAAGGGTTCTCGGTTCTGCTCACTGAATAATTGCCACACTTGCAATTTTAACTAACTTGATTCCTGAATGAAAAGACGAAAGTGCTGGATTAACCCAGCCTGTCAGGCAGCTTCTCCAGAGAAGGATCGGGACCCTTCTTCAGATGCTCCAGCATTTCCCTTTTATTGTAAACCAGCACCTGCAGTTCCTTGTATCTTGTTTCACGAATGATTGTTTAGAATTCCTGAATGGTTAGTGCTTGAAGTTGTTTGTGACAGCTTTACACTTTAGAGGCAATTCAGTCACTCCTGTGCAGAAGTAATTATGAAACGTAATTATGGCTAGTACAGAGATTAAATTATACTATAAAAAGACATGCAGTACTGGAGTTACTCAGTGGCTCAGGCAACATATCTGGGGGACATGGATAAATGACATTAAATGCTAGCATTTAATACAAAAGCAGGGATGTAGTGCAGAGGCCGTATAAGGCGCTGGTCTGTCCGCATTTGGAGTATTGTGAGCAATTTTGGGCATCCATCTGAGGAAGGATGTGCTGGCTTTGTAGAGGGTCTGGAGGAGGTTTACTAGAATGATGCCAGGAATTAGTGTATTAACGTATGACGAGCATTTGACGGCACTAGGCCTTTACCCGCTGTAGTTTAGAAGGATGAGGGGGGGGGGGCCCTCATTGAATATGGATAGTGAAAGGCTTGGATAGAGTGGATGTAGAGAGGATGTTTCCACTAGTGGGAGAGTCTAGGACTGGAGGTTATAGCCTCAGAATTAAAAGACTTTCCTTTAGAAAGGAGATGAGGAGGAATTTATTTAGTCAGAGGGTGGTGAATCTGTGGAATTATTAGCCACAGAAGGCGGTGGAGTCCAAGACAATGGATATTTTTAAGGCAGGGATAAATAAATTCTTGATTGATACGGGTGTAGGGGGTTATGGGGAGAAGGCAGGAGAATGGGGTTGGGAGGGAGGGGTGAATCAGCCATGGTTGAATGGCGGAGTAGACTTGATGGGCCGAATAACCTAATTATGATCCTATCACTTATGACCTTAAGGCCAGCAATGATGTTTCGGGTTGGAATCTCTTCAGAGTGAATGGTCCTAACCTGAAATGTTGCCTATCCATGTTCCCCAAATATGCTGCCTGACCCGAGTTTCTCTAGCACTTTTGTCTTTTCTTTTGTAAACCAGCATCTGCAGTTCCTTGTTTCTATTCTTAAATGATGCTATGGTTCTTAAATCAAGCAGAGAATACTGGACAACAATGTTTCATTGTACATTTGCTGTATTAAAAAAAGCTAATTGACCAGAACTATTAATGCTGTTCTATTTACTCAGTCGCCGCTTGACCTGCTGAGTATCTTCAGCTTTTTTTCAGTTTCTTATTTCAGATTTCCAGCATCTACAATTTATTTTTAAATGTACTGCATGTCAGGGTAAATGCCTGTCTTGCTTTCAGAATGTATCGAGCCAAAGCAAATGAATCCCTAGAAGTAAGGATTTATTTACATGATAGAATAGTTTAGACTTGCTGCAAACCTATTCATGAAATTGCGTGTTAGTCACTCCAATTTTTGCTACCCAATACGATCGAACACCAACATACCAGTATTTTGCATGCTTTGGGACTTCAAAGCTAGAATGTTCATGGATTTTATTTTTTACAGTTTATAATCATGCAATGATTTTTATCATTGAAGGATGCTATTCAGCTGTCAAGTATGCAGCAGTCTAACTGGTCTTTCCCTCCACAGTGCTGCTGATTCTTTCTTTTCACATGTCTTGTTCCCTGATGAATGCTACAATTGAATCTGTCCCCACTACTACTCTTAAAGCAATATTTTCCAGACCCTAAATACTTGCCATGTTCACTGAAAATAATTTTATTTCCTTGTGACTCTGGTTCTTTTATCTGTATCCTAAGGACTTGAACTTTATTTCGCCTTCCATCACAGTGAGGAATGTGTAGGAGTCACTGTGGTGGATGTTCATGTTAAAATGTGTTTTTGGGTGATCTGTTACTTTTAATTGTGTGACTGACCTGGCAAATGAAATTCCTCGTATGTTGCAAAACATACTTGGCGAATAAAATGTGATTTCTAGTTCATGACCACTGGACTAATCCATCTATACCCTTAATGATTTTTAAATATCCATCTCACTTGGCATCTAAACTTCCTTTGTTCGGATCAACCTTGGTTTCTCCAAATTTCCCAAGTGAATGAAATGCCTTGTTTGCAGCATTATTTTACTAAATCTCTTTTGTACCATTTTGAAACGTTTTTGTGTCTTTCCCAAAATTTGATGCCCAGAACTGGATACAATGCTGTGGTTGTGACTGAACAGGATCAAGCATTTTTTTTATTTTGTATCTAAAGGCTCATTGTGCCTTTCTTGCTCTTGAAATCTGTGCTTCAATTCATGAAGTCCAAGTTTCCATCTGATGTTTTAACCACTTATCCCAATGTATTCTACTACTATCGACAAACTTCTCGTATATAACAGGATAAGTATTGATGAACGTTCATGTATTAACTAGAAAGATCAGCATTAATCTTGCGTAGTCAAACATAATCCAGTCAGGCACAATTAAAATTGTGACGAAGACAGAAAGAATGAGCCTTCTCTGGTTTGTATCTTTGACATTTTTTTGACAATCTAGAATCTGCATTTTAGTTGAACGAGCCCAACTGCTTTCTTGGCCTTGAGGGCTTGACAATTGCAAATTCCCTGTTAGTGTGCAGAGTTGGCCTGCACCTTGAGGAATTGCCCAATTCAGCATTACACTTGAATATTCTTGCAGTGCTTGCGTCTTGAGAATTTCCTTACCTATTCTGGTGGTTGCATAAACAAAAAGATACGATGGTACAGCTATATGTTCAATACCACTCCATTACATAAAATTTGAAATCAAAATGGATTGAAATTGAAAGACCCCTGTCAGAAAAGGGCTGTATGAGCAAACCATTGCAAGTGCATGTATCTTAACCGATCGCAGTGCATTCAGCAGTAGCGTGTGAGCCCACATGTTTCACTCCAATCCACTGCTAATATTGATCAATCAATCGCAGGAAATTGTCAGTTCCTCGCACTCGCAGGCCATGATTATGATTTTGGATTAATATTTTTTGTTGGCTTTATTGTTCTACAACTTTAGCAAGCAAATGCAATATTTGCTAATGATTTTAAATCGATATCCATATGAGATGAAGGTAGAATTGCTTTTATTTCCATTTTGTATATGCTTGGCCAAAATCTTTCCCCTCCTAGTAGTAGGGTTTATCCCTCTATATAACTACATTTATTTTGTACTATACTTAATATTTTTGTGACAACAGAAACCATTTCAGCTTACCAAGTTTAGTTTGCTTCACAGTGCAATCCTAATCATCTCTACTAATTTTTCTTATAACCTTTTGTCCCCATATTCTCATCGACTCTTCCATTTCACTCCCTCACCGCTAAACAAAATGGTTAAAGAGAGTCTAGAAGTGGGTGAAGGTGAGTTCACCACACGGATTCCGAGACTGCCTTTGGGTACACTGGAGCATGTTCAAGAAATGTAATGCTTAATACCGAACCAGTTCCATTCTCTTGGATGCAATACTACAAGATAACACTGAATAGCTAACGAACACACAAAGCTAAATGAAGAATAAAATGGAAAGGTCAAATTTAGAACAAGTTCTGGTCACAGTGATGCAAAGAAGCAAACACGGCTTTCCAGTAAGAGATGTGGAAAGGAGAAAAAGAAAACTGGCCAAGAATAGCAAAGTCAATGCACATGTATCATATAATCAGCAAGTAAATGGAAAAGTAATAGTGGACATGTTGAGTATTTCAATATTGGGACTTGGACATAGGGAGAATCCCATAATTGCTAATTTGAATTGGAAATATGGACATGCCAAAATGAATTAAGCAATGCAACAGTAATGAAGTAAATAATTTGGTTTATTTGACCCAATTGATGAAATCATGCGGTTTTAAAGATTGCAAAGCCCGAACAATATAATTATTTGCGAATTGTATTTTTACATTGGCAAGTTGTCAATACAGTGTTGTTTGAGAAAGGCGAGGGAACGAATGCAGGAAATCATAAAGCCAAGCCTAATCTGCATTGAGGAAATTATTAATGCCTATAATTACCTGAACACTTGGTCGAAGAGAGCCAACATGGAGTTGTAAAGAAGATAGACACAAAATGCTGGAGTAACTCAGCGGGACAGGCAGCATATCTGGATAGAAGGAATGGGTGAAGTTTTGGGTCGAGACCCTTCTTCAGACTTCCTCAGACAAAGTATAGTTTGTACCAGAAGATTTTTGAAAACTAGTGGACAGCAGACCAGCAATGAAGACTAGCAAGCCTATTAATGAGATTTTTAAACAACGTGGATAATAGTACAAAAAGCAATGCGTCTAAATTTATTAATGTATGAAGATAGGTGATTGTTAAATAAATTGAAGCACTGAGTTCTGAAGATATCAAACTACTTGGGCAGTGTTTGATATCTTCAGTAGGGAACTGATGGACCCAGTTAAATAGTACTTTAGGAGACTGTAGGCTGAATGGGTATCTACAGATGCTCCTTAAATTATGATATTTCGACTTTACGATGGTGCAAAAGCGATATACATTCAGTAGAAACGGTACTTTGAATTTTGATATTTTTCCTGGGTTAGCGATATGCGGTACGATATCGCTAACCTTGGAGCGCAGAAGGTTAAGGGGGGACTTGATTGAAGCCTTTAAAATGATGCGAGGGATAGACAGAGTTGACGTGGATAAGCTTTTTCCATTGAGCGTAGAGAAGATTCAAACAAGAGGACATGATTTCAGAATTAAGGGACTGAAGTTTAGGGGTAACATGAGGGGGAACTTCTTTACTCAGAGAGTGGTAGCTGTGTGGAATGAGCTTCCAGTGGAAGTGTGGAGGCAGGTTCGATTTTATCAGTTAAAATAAATGATAAAATTATCTGGTAAACGATAGCGGCAAATGATAGCAGCAGGACCCTGCAACAAAACCCAACAACTTTCCGTCCAGGCAGGCAAATGGCAAGAAAGAGCTGAGCAGGAACCTAGAGCACCTGAGCTGGTGCCTGCTGATGGGAAGGACCTCGGAGTGGCCCAAGCCCCAGCTCAACGGGAGGGGAAGGTCAAGCAGCCCGAGACCAACAGCGGCCCAGACCCGATTGCAGTACAAAACAAAGTCAATAGCAAGCAGAAGTTAAAATCGCAGGCAATCAAACCAAGTATTGATGGGCACTTGAAGCCGGCTGAGGGCTTCAGATCCTGCGACGTGCACCAGAAAACCTCTGTACGCCCCAGTGCCTTCTCCCACTATTCTCGAGCCTTATCCGGGGGGGGGGGGGGGGGGGGGGGGGGGGAGGGAGGGAGGGAGGGAAGGAAGAGGGGGAGAGGAGAGAGGAAAGAGAGAGTCCACTCTTTTGGACTTGCGATATTTTTGATTTACGATGGGTTTATCGGAACATAACCCCATCGTAAGTTGAGGAGCACCTGTATTGTACTTTTTTGTTTATTCTGAACATTTTCTTTAAAAGTAGTACAGTATTAGATTTCTAAACAAGCTATCATCTCTTTCATGTTCTTCAGTGTGCATACATTGTTGACCATACTGCAATTGAGAAATTTGCAAAGTGTTCTTGGGCAGCTGTTAGTTCATTAATATTGTGTAGGAAGGAACTGCAGATGCTGGTTGTGTCTGCCGAAGATAGACACAAAATGTACTCAGCGGGACAGGCAGCATCTCTGGAGAGAAGGAATGGATGACATTTCGGGTCGAGACCCTTCTTCAGACTGATGTCAGGGGAGTGGGCGGTACATAGATAAGGAAGTGTAAGGTATGAAAACAGGACAAAGGCATGTAAGTGAAAACACTTTTAACTTGTCTTAAGTTAAAATTTACCCCCTGTTTGTTAGTGTCTTTGAATGCGAATTGGAATAATTTACAGGGCTTTGCAAGGATGAGAGAATTAATCTGGTGTGGTTGTTTTAATGGAAGCACGCAGAGTTTGATAGGCCAAATGGCAGCCATCTGCAACTGGGTAATATTGTGAAGCAGAACTAACTGCCTTATTATGTGACAGTAGATACTACTACAGTTAAAGTAGAGCATACCATTTGTGTGTGAATTTGTTTTATGTGGTGGAGCCTTTGCACTCCAGCTGCAATGTGGTCTTAACTGAGTGAACCTTTAGTCTTTGGATTGTGACATGAGAATGCAGGAAAGTTTGCAATGCAGAAGGGTGCTGTTCAAAACGTGCTGCCCTGCGTACTCCCACTCCCCAACACTCAGTGCATAGTTCGCAGGTACGTGCTTCAAGAACTTGATGGCTGGTGAGAGTTTCTGCCTCTACTGACCCTTGTGGACATTGAGTTCAAGATTCCTGCATTCTGCTGATCTACCCAGTTACACAGCAAATTCAATATGCATAACTTTATTTGCACTGCCTCAGTTGACCCCTCACCCAGTTCTTTTCCCCTCCTCCATCCATTTATCTCCCACCCCTTCCTGCTCCAAGTCCTCCATTTTCTCTTTTTTTTGCTCTCTTCAACCCCATAGCCCTCCCTCTGGTTCTACATTTCACTCTCAGAATGCTTCTGCACCTTTCGGTCTCACTTCACCTCCAGCCTTTGGCATATATGGATGGAGATTATCGCAATCGCCCCTTCTCGCCATCTCCTTCTCCCCGTATCACTTGCCAGTTCTTGCCCTACCCCTTTTCCTTGTGCCTTTACCAGCTTTCTCCTCTCCACTCCATCTTCCTGAAGAAGGGTGCTGACCCAAAACGCCGTCTGTCCATCTCCCTGCACAGACACTGCCTGGCCTGCTGTGTTCCTCCAGGACTTTTTTTAAAATTCAAGATTCCAGCATCTTTGGTCTCCCATGTTCTTTTGAGTTCAATTTGGTATCCAGGTTTCCCATTATATGTCAGTCCCAGCGTAAACAGATGTGGCAGTGGGACCAAATGTTCTGATAACAGGAAGTTTCCAGGTGAACAAAATGTTAGGTGCGTGTGCATATGTTTTGATCCAGCTTCATGCATGTGGGACACACGACACCAGCTGGGATTGATTCAATGCTAAGGCTTTGCTGCAGGATATTGCAATGAAAATAAACTATTTGCAAACTCCAAGGCAGTGATGTGCTCCAGTTCTTGATGCAATTTATTTTTCAATCTGACATTTTATTCCTTTTCATAAAATTGTACCAGTGCAGGTGTTGCCAGAACAAATGCTGTAGGTGTTGGAAATCTAAATCACGGAACGACTGTAATAGTTTAGTTTAAATATACAGTGAGGAAAAAGGCCCTTCGGCCCACCGAGTCTGTACCAACCAGCAACCACCCATACACTATTTATATCCTATACCCAAGGGATTTACAGACATCAATTTAACTACAATCTGTATGTAGACACAAAGCTGGAGTAACTCAGCGGGACAGGTGGCATCTGTAGAGAGAAAGAATGTGTGAAGTTTCGGGGCGAGCGAAACATCACCCATTCCTTCTCTCCAGAGATGCTGCCTATCCCACAGAGTTACTCCAGCTTTGTGTGTCTATCTTCAGTTTAAACCAGCATCTGCAGTTCCTTCTTGTACGTCTTTAGAATGTGGGAAGAAACCGAAGCACCCTGTGAAAACCCATGCCGTCACAGCGAGACCATGCAAACTTTGTACAGACAGCAGCTGTAGTCAGGATCGAACCCAGGTCTCTAGCACTGCAGCAGCTCTGCCTCTGTGCCAATTTGGATTGGGAGGTATTTGCGGAGAAAGTCATAGATTTGGCTATGGGACGTTTTATCAGAAGTGGGATATGGGCTTCGATTGGACATTCGTAAACAAATGCACAGCCTGAAAATGATAGCAAAACAATAAATATCAATGCCCTGTTATAGAGTAGCAACAGTTATTAAATAAAATAAGGTGGAAGCTACAAAGCTCACTTTAGTTTAATTTAGAGATACAGTGCAGAAACGGGCGCTTCGGCCCACCGAGTCTGCACTGACCACCGATCCCCGCACATTATCTTTATCCTACACAAACTAGGGTCAATTTTACATTTTATACCAGGCGAAAACCATACCAGTCAAGTCAAAGTCAAACAAACTTTATTGTCATTTAGAAATACATTGATATATGCAGTTCCAAACGAAATTACGTTGCATTTGGCTCCCTGTGCAACACAATAAATTAACCGAAGGATAGGTATGTATGAAAAGGATAAATAAACAATAGTGGCAGCCCATTTACATGGCATTCAGGAGTCTGATGGCTCGTGGGAAGAAGCTGTTGCGGAACCTTGATGTTCTGCTCCTCATGCTGCGGTATCTTTTTCCCGAGGGCAGCAGAGTGAACAGTCCGTGATGGAGATGTGTGGGGTCCTTTATGATACTGCTGGCCTTAGACACACAGCGTTTGGTCGCAATATCCCCGATTGAGGGGAGATAGGTCCCGATGATTTTTTCCGCTGTCCTCACCACTCTCTGCACAGACTTCCAGTCGGAGGCTCTACAGTCCCCAAACCAGACAGAGATACAGCTGGTCAGAATACTCTCTATGGTGCCCCTGTAGAAAGTGGTGAGGATGGGATGGGGGAGATGAGCTCTTCTCATCCGGCGCAGAAAGTGCAACCGCTGCTGCGCTCTCTTAACAGTTGATGAGACGTTAGTCGACCAGGTCAGACTGTTAGTGACCTGCACCCCCAGGAACTTTGTGCTACTGACCACCTCCACATCGCTGTCATTGATGTGAAGTGGTGTGGGACTGTGCCGGGTTTTCCTGAAGTCGACGATAATCTCCTTTGTTTTCTCGACATTCAGGATCAGGTTGTTCGTATTGCACCAGTCCACCAGTTGTTTCACCTCCTCCCTGTAAGCCAGCTCATTGTCGTCCCTGATGAGGCCCACCACTGTTGTGTCATCTGCGTACTTCATGATGTGGTTTGTACTAAACCTGGCACAACAGTCGTGAGTCATCAGGGTGAACAGCAGTGGACTCAGGACACAGCCCTGAGGGGAGCCGGTGCTTAGAGAGATGGTATTGGAGGTGTTATTTCCAACCCTCACAGACTGAGGTCTGTCAGTGAGGAAGTCCAGTAGCCAGTTACACATGGGGGTGCCGAGGCCCAATGGAACCAGTTTGCTTATCAGGTGCTGGGGGATAATGGTGTTGAATGCTGAACTGAAATCCACGAACAGCATTCGCACATAGGTGTTTTTCTCCTCTAAATGTTCCAGGCTCAGATGGAGCACGGAGGATATAGCGTCCTCTGTGGAGCGGTTTGGCCTGTAAGCAAACTGGTATGGGTCGAGTGTGGAGGGGAGTCTGGAGGTGATGTGGTCCCTGACCAGCCTCTCGAAGCACTTCATCATTATGGGGGTGAGTGCTACAGGGCGGTAGTCATTGAGACATTGTATGTTGGATTTTTTTGGCACAGGTATGATGGTGGCAGTCTTGAAACATAATGGGACGACCGCCTGGTTCAGCGAGGTGTTAAATATGTCCGTAAGGACATGTGCCAGCTGATCAGCACATTCCCTGAGCACCCGCCCTGGTATGTTATCAGGGCCTGCCGCCTTTCGCGCGTTCACTCCTTTTAGGGACCTCCGAACATCCACTATGTCAAGACTGAGTGCCTTTTCCTCACAATGAGGAATACCTTTGCTTGCAGGTGTGTTATTTAGTGCCTCGAACCGACCAAAATAGTTGTTGAGTTTATTGAGGAACTCAATGTTGTCATCACAGGGTGGTGAAGTCTTATAGTCCGTGATTGTTTTGATTCCCTGCCACATGCGCTTGGTGTTCTTGGGGTCATGGAAGAAGCTCTGGATTTTCTGACCATGGGCACGCTTGGCCAGCCTGACGACTCGGTTCAGGTTGGCTCTTGCGGATCTGAGTGCCACCACGTCGCCGGATTTAAACGCGGCATTACGTGCTCTCAGCATTCCACGTACCTCTGTGGTCATCCAGGGTTTCTGGTTGGCCCGTACAGTGATGGTCTTGGTGACACAGACATCCTCAATGCACTTCTCCATGTAAGCCGCTTCTGTTGTAATAAAGCATGTATGGAAATAATAGTTGGTCAAGAGTAGGTGTGAAATGTTAAAAGCACAACAGAGATGGAGGAGTAAATTAAAAATCCAGCAGAACTAAGTGGATTATGTGGTTCAACCATGACAGCAGAGCAGATTAATACCAGGGGTTTTTCCGTAGCACTGACATTGAATCCGCTCCTTCTGCAATCCTAGTAGCTCTTACGCAACTATTTGAATCTTTTTTTCAGTGGTGGGAGGTAGTCAGAAGGGTTTATTTTTTCACTGCTTCTGTCGTGTCGAACAAACACAAATGTAATCGTTACAGCAAATTAGAAATCTGGAATAAAAATAAAATGCTGAAAAAGTAATCGGGTCAGGCAGCACCATGACCTGCTGAATGTTTCCAGCATTTACTGTTTTTAATTTAATTATAAACAGCTAGGAGAAATTAAAGCTAAAAATACCAGAGCCAAATTCTGAAGGTTCATGAATTGCTTGAAAAAGAACCTTTAAAGTTTTTGTCCTAAAATCTTTAATGGAAAATAAATCTGGTTTAATTTAGTTACCAGCTTCTGTTTCCAAGTCGAAATAGTCATCTCTTCAGGCTGCCAGATGATTACGGCACTGGCTGCCTGACTTAGCAGTGAATGTCACCGGCTGCCAGAACACGTCAAAACATTTGCTAAGTAACTTTCTGCAGTGGTCTT
Organism: Raja brachyura; assembly: GCA_963514005.1. The sequence goes on along the minus strand of OY740797.1, from coordinate 8,146,624 downwards.
TGCACATGGGTTGTGCTTCCAGAGAGTGGACTTCTTCCTAACTGCACGACAGCTCCAGGCAGGATGCATTTCTCTAATACTTGCATTTATTTCATGGTTCTGCTTTTTTACACCAAAGCAGTGTTCAATGAAAACTCTTTGATCTGGAACATTAACTCCTCCACCCACCAGAAATGCTGCTTGATTGGCTGAGTTCTTCCGGTATTTGTTTTTTTGCTTCATATTCCTGCACCTGTGATTTTTATTTGTTGTCCCTGCTGTTTGCGGGATATCATTGTTGTTTATCACCAGCTTAACCTATCATTTGTAAGTGCAAATACCCTTACCAAGCTTCCATGGTGATAATTCCCATGTCAGTGGTACAGCCTTTTTCTAATTTGCGTGCATACTGTATTTTGCTGCCTCCCTGCCTTTCCAAACTTTTCTCCTCAAGTTCTGAAGTGGAGTTAATTATTTTCATTCTGCAGGGAGCTCTCTGCTAGTTTCTCCCAGCTGCTTGCTGCTGGTTATGTGGTCTACATTGAACCCGAGCCAGTGGTAATGTTACCTGAACTAGAAAGTTGGAGGCTTTAAATTCTAACCCAACACTAAACTCTATCCAAGCTGGTGTTTTGACTCTGGCCTGGAAAAATCTCCACCCGAAATGCTGCCTGTCCCGCTGAGTTACTCCAGCATTTCATGCCTATCTTCGATTTAAACCAGCATCTGCAGTTCCTTCCTACACAGAACGTTTTGAAAGTTTGAGGGGGGTGGTTTTGAGGTGTTGCCAAAAAGCATTTCGGCACAAATGTGGAAATTCACTCCTTCCAAAAACTGAACAGGTTGTTCCAACTTTGTAAACATCGAGATTGATAATCATTGAGCAAAAATATTAAATGTAAAAAATCTAGTAAATAATCAACATAAATATCCCCTCATCTGAATAAACGGGGGGACCTGCATAAGAGGACTTGATATTTACTTGTACTAATTGCATATTTCCTTCTGACATGGGAGGCGAGGTGGAAATTGGATCCAAAATTGGCTGCTTAATGAGGCTGAGGTAAATGGTAGATGACTGTCTTGGTGAGTGAAACCCACGACCAGTAGTGTACCACAGGGATCAGCTGGGATCCCTACTGTTCGATTATAGCTAAAACGATGAGGACTGAGGTGATGAGGTGGACATAGCTGATGGAATTTAATCCTGGTAAGTGTAAGGTGGACAATTAAGAATAAGAGACACATAATGAACTAGGACCCAGAGCATTAAGAAACGGAAGGACCTTGTGTACAAGCACTAGCAAGTGAACATTTTTTTTAACTCTCTTCCAGGATTTAAAGTCGAGGGAAAAGCTTAAGTGTACGTTTGGCTTGGTCGTGGTGCAAGTAATGAACCCTTTCTGGAGCATGTCTACAAGTTCTGCTCGAAAGGTAATGAAAATTTATTCAAAGGCAATTATTTATTCTCTTGAGTAAGTTTAAGATCTACTGTCTTTTTTGAAAGCAATCTAGGAAAACGCTGTACCTATATTCTAAATGACTAGAATGTTTCTATATTAACAAATATTGCATGTGAAAATAGTTGTAGTATTTTTGCTGATAGTGAACAATAATTTGCTAATGGTGAACAATGCTGACAGTAGTGACAGGTTAGGTTGTTTAGTTAAGCAAGTAGCTATGCAGCCTAATACCATCGTTCATCATTCGATCTGTGACCCTGCCCTTCAAATGTACATCCTGATAAGTTTTAAATATATCTGCAACCACCTTTTCCAAGCCACCGGAGTGAAATTGTTTTCTTCCTAATAACCCGTTCACCAATTACTTTAAATACCTCCCTCCCTTTCACATCACCAACGCATCTCTCCAGTAATGTAGTGAATCAGAATTGCACACGCTATCTTTGCTTTGACCCAAGGAGCACTGTATGCAGTTCTAGCATATCCTCCCTGCTTTCACAATCAAACTAAGGTTAGAAAGGTAAGCATACTGCCAATCTTGTTAACCACCACATGTCTTTTTAAGTATCTGTGGACATAACTCCAAGCCTCCTCTTTCTTTCTGCACCTCAATATCCTGCTCTTATTTAATGTTTCCTTTACTGTTGCATCCCTCCCCCACCCCCCCGCTCATTTCTCTGGATAAAATTCCGTTTTCACTACCTATATAACTACTTGAAGTTGAACTTTTCCCATTGCTACTCACTGGCGACCATGTTTTGTATCGTGCCTCCTACACATTGAGTTTAAATCATTAACAAGTAACCAAGTGCTGAGTATTGATCCTTGACTGCCTCAGTACCTTTAATTACCAGCTGTAACTACCTTGGTCACAAATACGTATCATGGTTGCCTCCCTCTGCTACCTACCATTTAAGATCCAATTTGCCTTCGACTTTGAATCCTTTGGACCTGTTACCCTTTTGACTTGCCTAGTGTATGAGATCTTTTATATTTAAAAAAAAAAAACAATGTTTACATCCATAACATTATTTTAAACACTTGACAATATTGTGGAACACTTCATAATTTAAATTATCTACCCATGATAATGGCTTTGTATTCTACAGAAATCTGACAGTGAAGAAAGAAGTGTATCTGGTGAACAGAAGACAAGTCCACCAAGGTCTTCAGCAACCAAGAAACAGTTGCCCTCTATACCAAAAAATGCCATTCCTGTAACTAAACCCATATCTCCTATCACATCTACACAGTCAACAAATGGTACACATGCTTCTTATGGTCCGTTCTACCTGGAATATTCACTCCTTGCTGAATTGTAAGTAGTATTTTTTTTTCAATTAATTCCTAATGGTAGTATATGACTGGTCTTAAAGAAACTATTTTTCCATGAAATTTGCAGAAATAAACGAGGTAACAAAATACAACTAAGGCCTGTTTATTAAACATTGCTGTATTGACACCATTCTCCTTGTATAATTCTCAATTATCCCTTCTTAGAATATGTAATATCTTCATTTTGAAATGAAAATCTTTACATAAATTGAAATAGGCATATGTCATAGCTACAAGTTATTTTAGAAACCTTAATTAATTTGGATAGTTATTTGACCTTGTTGATCTGATAATATCTACTTCACAATTCTGATATTTGTAATATTTTGCAGTACCTTAGTTGTAAAGCAAAAACTGCCTGGTGTGTACATACAACCTTCCTATGGCTCCGCTTTAAGTAAGTATAAAAGAATAACAATAATTTTAGTTGAACTCTTTCTGCTTTGTTTTCCCTGGTTTTTAACAATATTTTTGTCCCTTTTTCCCCCCCGCAGTGTGGTTTGGAGTGATTTTCATTAGACATGGGTTATACCAGGATGGCGTTTTTAAATTTACGATTTACATCCCTGATAACTATCCAGATGGCGATTGTCCTGTAAGTGATGTTCAAACTTAATTCCTTTACGATATGTTTAATTTATCCTTGCACAGCATTGATATATTTACTGTTTAAGATAAAACCAATTTTGATTTAAATAGTATAATGTAATGCTTTATATCACGATTTACTTCTTTGCTGTCAGTCTGCCAAATAGAGTAATAAAATAGCAACTTATGAGTGCCATCTTTCCCCAAATAAATCACAGCCGAACTGGTTCAAAGGTGCTTCCACACTCTTGTAGTAAAAACACACATAGCTGGGGGAATTCAACGGGTTAGACAGCATCTATGGAGGGAAATAGACGGAGATGTTTCAGAAGACCGACACAAAAAGCTAGAGTAACTTAGCTGGTCAGACAGCATCTCTGGAGAAAAATAATAAGTTGCGTTTCAGGTCGAGACCCATCTTGAGACCGATGAAGGGTTCTGTCCTGATCTGCTCCTTTCCCTCCACAGATGCTACCTAGCCCACTGACTTCCTCCAGCCGTTTGCGTTTTAGTCACATTTTCAGCATCTACCGTCTCTTGTGTCTCTGTCTTTCTTGCTCTCTCCATTTTCTGTGTTGCTCTGAGTGAATTCTCTTGTGATATTATTTTTGGTGGCAGTTCCCTTGATTTGAGAACTGTCAGATTATTCTAGCTAACGTGGACTTAAGTAAGGTCTTGATGCTGCCAGACCTGTTATGAATCTCTCGTAGTAAAAGCCAAACTGCTGGAGGAACTTGGCAGGTCAGGCTGCATCTATGGCGGGAATGGACAGTTCAGGACGGGACCCTTCATCAGTTTGGAAAGTCACCAGCAGTTTGTTTTTATAACATTGTTTGACAGTCTTGTAACTTGTAACCTGGTTGACATTGAAATATGTCAAATATAACTTATGACCAATGCATTTGTTTATGAACACATATTAGAATACGCCTGGGGTGGGGAAGACCACAGAGGCATTGGATAATTGTGAATGTGCAGGTATTATTATCAATTAATTGTAATGTTTCAAGAGGGAGCTAGATAGAGCTCTTAAAAATAGCGGAGTCGGGGGATATGGGGAGAAGGCAGGAATGGGGTACTGATTGGGGATGATCAGCCATGATCACATTGAATGGCGGTGCTGGCTCGAAGGGCCAAATGGCCTGCTCCAGCACGTATTGTGTGGTGTAAGTTTAAAACATGGAGATGTGTAGGGCACATTTATTTTTAAGAGTGGTGGGTGCGTGGAACACATTACCCAGGGTAGTGGTGGTAGCAGATATACGATAGTGACATTAGAGTGGCCTTTAGATAGATGCATGGAAGTCCAGGGAACATAGAACATGTACAGGCAGATGAGATCAGTTTAACTTGCCATCATGTTTGACCCAAACATTGTGAGTTGAAGGGCCCATTCCTGTGCTGTACTGTTCTACATTATACGTTCTATGTAATACAGAAACTGAAAGTTGATGCATTTGGCTTGTCTTTTCAAAAATAACAAGAATTACCTTTTGCCTAACACCAGTAATGACTTGAGAAAAAAACATTCTGAACTAAAATAAAATTAAAGGCCAGTGTTATATTTTGATTTTGTCAATGTTCTGATATCAGTGAAAATTAATTGCTGTAATTCTAAAATATCTTGAATAATAATGTATGTGGATCGATCATCTATTTTAATGTTCTGCATTCTTTTAGCGCTTGATATTTGATATACCAGTCTTCCATCCATTAGTCGATCCAACGACAGGAGAATTAGATGTAAAGAGAGCATTTACAAAATGGAGGTTAGTATGTTTTGCCTTCTCCAATTTAGTCAACATCTCGACCTATATTAATGTCTTCCTTTGATGGATGAGTGGGATGCTGCTTCTGTGGCAAAAATATTCAAGTGGGGTCTGTGTGGTACAGATGTTATTATAGAATTTGCAAACGGGTGCAACATTGAGGCAGCAAACAATCTAATGAGACAGGATTTAATAAATGGCAAACCATGAAACAAAACCACAGACATTTAACTTTGCAGTCTTTTATCGTTAATTCTACCTTGGTAAACTAATCCCTTTTTTAAAAAAAACAAAAACCTCACAGCTTATTTAACAAAACTTCTCACTGAGAATACAATGAGAACAGTGTGCAAAAAGTTAGAAATGGTATTGAGTAACAATTTTCGTTTCGATTGCATCTGCAAAGAATGCAACAAGATAGCCTGGGGTGGAACAATGATGGGAACTTGGAGATTCTCCTATTGAAACTATACAATGCCAAAGTTGTCATTTGAAATTATAGTGCCAGCCTCAACTGTGGGTATTGCCATAATTCAATGCACCTTGACCTCTAATATTACTACCTCAATTGCTGCAAACCAGGGTGAATCTGCTCTGTTAATCATTTATTGCCTCTCGAGCCCCAAGGAACAAAGGTTACAAAAAATAGTGGACACCACCTGGTCCATTAAGGGCACTGATCTCCCCACCTTTGAAGGAAGCTATAAGACCTACCATCGGGAAGAAGGGAGAGGGGTCTGAAAATCATGACCTCCAGTTTTAAGAACATCTTCTTCCCAACAACACTGAACACTGCAACACACTAACCACTTTATGAATTCCGGACAGTCTTGGCTGCACTGTGGACTTTTGATTTTTTTTTTCCACTAGCATTGGGGTTATTTTTTTGTTATCTAGGTGTATTGTGTTTACAAACCAGTTATGCTGCTGCATGTAAGAATTTCATTGTTCCATCGTTGGAACGTATGACAGTGAAACACTCTCGAATCTTGGGATAGTGGGGGAAAGTAGCATAATGATAAATGTAAATGACGCAGAATATATTGTGATTCCTTCCTGATGCCTTTATATATACTTGGATCCCACAGGCGAAATCATAATCATATCTGGCAGGTGTTGATGTATGCACGCCGGGTGTTCTACAAGATTGATACGGTTAATCCCTTAAACCCTGAAGCTGCAGTTCTGTAAGTTTCAATATTTGTAGCCCACCTAAACTGAAAATTGCTCTTAACTTTATAACCAATTTTGCACCTGAATTTAAATAGACCTAATTACAGAACAGTTTGAATTTTTGTTTTTAACAAAGAAGCTGGTGGTGAATCTGTGGGGGGTTTTTACCACAGGAGGTTGTGGAGGCGAAATCAATGGATTTATTTAAAAAAAAATTTTTTTTTAAGGTGGAGATTGATAGATTCTTGATTAGTATGTGTGTCGGGGAGCTCTGGAGAATGAGGTTGAGAGGGAAAGATAGATCAGCCATGATTGAATGGCAGAGTAGACTTGATGGGTTGAATGGCCTAATTCTACTCCTAGGGCAAATGAAGCGAAAGATCTTGCATTTGGAGTTGGCTGCAAAGTGGTGGCACTCTCAGCTAATTTGACAGTTGTCCACAAAGTACTAACTGCAGATGTTGGTTTATGCCAAAGAAAGACACAAAATGCTGGAGTAACTCAGCGGGTCAGGCAGCGTCTCACAATTGCTGGCATACATATCCCCTCTCACAATGTAATTTGCTGTGGAGAATCAGTTTGGGTGCTTTACAATAGTGATCATCACACATGTTAAACAGCAAGTTATGGTGAAGAATACTTGGTTATAGTGAAAAAAATACAATTTGTATTGGTATTTTTAAAATGCAAATTCAGTTGTAATGATGATGAAATATCACAAATACTATTATAACAGATATACCATTTTGGACACTGTTGGGGGAGCTGGCTCATCAGGGGAAGGCAACAGCAGCTAAGTTCCTGGCACCATTCCTGGCTCTGCGGTACAGGAGGGGAGAAAAAAGAGTGGAAGGGCTATTGTAATAGGGGATTCAATAGTAAGGGGAATAGATAGGCGTTTCTGCGGCCGCAAACGAGACTCCAGGATGGTATGTTGCCTCCCTGGTGCAAGGGTCAGGGATGTCACTGAACAGCTGCAGAACATTCTGGAGAGGGAAGGTGAACAGCCAGCTGTCGTGGTGCACATTGGCACCAACGATATAGGTAAAAAACGGGATGAGGTCCTACAAGGCGAGTTTAGGGAGCTGGGAGATAAACTTAAAAGTAGGACCTCAAAGGTAATAATCTCTGGACTCCTACCAGTGCCACGTGCTAGTCAGAGTAGAAATAGGAGGATATTGCAGATGAATATGTGGCTTGAAAAACGGTGCAGGGGGGAGGGATTCAAATTTCTCGGGCATTGGAACCAGTTCTGGGGGAGGTGGGACCAGTACAAACAGGACAGTCTGCACCTGGGCTTGAAGGGAACCAATGTCCTTGGGGGAGTGTTTGCTAGTGCTGTCAGAGAGGATTTAAACTAATGTGGCAGGGGGGTGGGAGCATGAGCAGAGCGACAGAGGGATGTAAAATGAGGGTAGAAGCAATAGGTAGCAAGGTGAAAAGTAAAAGTGGCAGGCAGAAAAATCGGGCAAAAATCAAAAAGGGCCACTTTTCAACATAATTGTATAAGGGGTAAGAGTGTTGCAAAAACAAGCCTGAAGGCTTTGTGTCTCAATGCAAGGAGCATTCGTAATAAGGTGGATGAGTTGAATGTGCAGATAGTTATTAATGAATGTGATATAGTTGGGATCATGGAGACATGGCTCCAGGGTGACCAAGGCTGGGAGCTGAACATCCAGGGCTATTCAATATTCTGGAGGGATAGACAGAAAGGAAAAGGAGGTGGAGTAGCGTTGCTGGTTAGAGAGGAGATTAACGCAATAGAAAGCAAGGTCATTAGCTTGGAGGATGTGGAATCGATATGGGTAGAGCTGTGAAACACTAAAGGGCAGAAAATGCTAGTGGGAGTTGTGTACAGGCCACCTAACAGTAGTAGTGGAATTGTGGATGGCATCAAACATGAAATTAGAAATGCGTGCAACAAAGGTAAAACAGTTATAATGGGTGACATCAATCTACATATAGATTGGGTGAATCAAATTGGCAGGGGTGCTGAGGAAGAGAATTTCTTGGAATTTATGCGGGATAGTTTTCTAAACCAATATGTAAAGGAACCAACGAGAGAGCAGGCTATTCTAGACTGGGTACTGAGTAATGAGGAAGGGTTAGTTAGCAGTCTTGTTGTGCGTGGCCCCTTGGGCAAGAGTGACCATAATATGGTTGAGTTATTCATTAGGATGGGGAGTGACATTGTTAATTCAGAAACAAGGGTTCTGAGCTTAAAGAAAGGTAACTTTGAGGGTATGAGACGTGAATTGGCCAAGATCGACTGGCAAGTGATTCTTAAAGGGTTGACTGTGGATATGCAATGGAAGGCATTTAAAGACTGCTTGGATGAACTACAACAATTGTTCATCCCAGTTTGGCAAAAGAATAAATCAGTGAAGGTAGTGCATCCATGGATAACAAGGGGAATCAGGGATAGTATCAAATCTAAAGATGAAGCATACAAATTAGCCAGAAAAAGCAGCCTACCAGAGGACTGGGAGAAATTCAGAGTCCAGCAAAGGAGGACAAAGTGCTTAATTAGGAAAGGGAAAATAGATTATGAAAGAAAACTGGCAAACGTTTTTATAGATATGTGAAGAGAAAAAGGTTCGTTAAAACAAACGTAGGTCCCTTGCACTCAGAAACTGGTGAATTGATCATGGGGAACAAGGACATGGCAGACCAATTGAATAACTACTTTAGTTCTGTCTTCACTAAGACATAAATAATCTGCCGGAAATAGCAGGTGACCGGGGGGTGACCGGGGGGTCAAATGAGATGGAGGACCAGGTTAGCCGGGAAGTGGTGTTAGGTAAATTGAATGGATTAAAGGCCGATAAATCCCCAGGGCCAGATGGGCTGCAGCCCAGAAGTAGCCCCAGAAATAGTGGATGCATTAGTGATAATTTTTCAAAACTCTTCAGATTCTGGAGTAGTTCCTGAGGATTGGAGGGTAGCTAATTAACCCCACTTTTTAAAAAGGGAGGGAGAGAGAAAACGGGGAGTTACAGACCAGTTAGTCTAACATCGGTAGTGGGGAAAATGCTAGAGTCAGTTATTAAAAATAGGATAGCAGCACATTTGGAAAGTGGTGAAATCATTGGACAAAGTCAGCATGGATTTATGAAAGGTAAATCATTTCTGATGAGTCTTTTAGAATTTTTTTGAGGATGTAACTAGTAGGGTGGATAAGGGAGAACCTGTGGATGCATTATACTGGACTTTCAGAAGGCTTTCGACAAGGTCCCACATAAGAGATTAGCATACAAACTTAAAGCACACGGTATTGGGGGTTCAGTATTGATGTGGATAGAGAATTGGCTGGCAGACAGGAAGCAAAGAGTAGGAGTAGAAGAGTCATTTTCAGAATGGCAGGCAGTGACTAGTGGAGTACCGCAAGGCTCAGTGCTGGGACCCCAGCTATTAACGATATATTAATGATCTGGATGAGGGAATTGAATGCAACATCCCCAAGTTGGCGGACGAAGCTGGGGGGCAGTGTGGGCTGTGAGGAAGATGCTAAGAGGCTGCAAGGTGACTTGGATAGGTTGGGTGAGTGGGCAAATGCATGGCAGATGCAGTATAATGTGGATAAATGTGAGGTTATCCACTTTGGCGGCAAAAACAGGAGGGTAGACTGTTATCTGAATGGTTGCCGATTAGGGAAAAAGGAGATGCAACGAGACCTGGGTGTCATGGTACACCAGTCATTGAAAGTAGGCATGCAGGTGCAGCAGGCTGTGAAGAAAGCAAATGGTATGTTGGCATTCATAGCAAAAGGATTTGAGTAGAAGAGCAGGGAGGTTCTACTGCAGTTGTACAGGGTTTTGGTGAGGCCACACCTGGAGTATTGCGTACAGTTTTGGTTTCCTAATCTGAGGAAAGACATTCTTGCCATAGAGGGAGTACAGAGAAGGTTCACCAGGCTGATTCCTGGGATGGCAGGACTTCCATATGAAGAAAGACTGGATAGACTCGGCTTGTACTCGCTTGAATTTAGGAGATTGAGGGGGGATCTTATAGAGACTTACAAAATTCTTAATGGGTTGGACAGGCTAGACGCAGGAAGATTGTTCCCGATGCTGGGGAACTCTAGAACAAGGGGTCACAGTTTCAGGATAAGGGGGAAGTATTTTAGGACTGAGATGAGAAGATCATTTTTCACACTGCGAGTGGTGAAGGTAGTTGAGGCCAGTTCATTGGCTATATTTAAGAGGAAGTTAGATTTGGCTAAAGGGATCAGGGGGTATGGAGAGAAGGCCGGCACAGGATACCGAGTTGAATGATCAGCCATGATCATATTGAATGGCGGTGCAGGATCGAAGGGCCGAATGGCCTACTCTTGCACCTATTTTCTATGACTCTATAAAATTGGTTATTTTTAAATATTTGATCATCTTGAATGTTGTTTTCTGTAGGGCTGGAGAAATTCATAAACAAGAAATGATCATTTAAACTTCTTTTAAACTTGCTCTCACTTCATGCAACAAAGCATTAAGTTTGAGGGTAGACACAATGCTGGAGAAACTCAGCGGGTGAGGCAGCATCTATGGACAGAAGGAATTGGCGACGTTTTGAGTCGAGACCCTTCTTCAGACTGATGTCAGGGGTGGGGGTCTGACAAAGAAAGAAAGTAGGTGGAGACAGTGGGACTCGTGGAAGAAGGGGGAGGGGAAGGAGAGAGGGAGCAAGGGCTACCTGAGGTTGGAGAAGTCAATGTTCATACTGCTGGGGTGTAAACTACCCAAGCGAAATATGAGGTGTTGTTCCTCCAATTTGCGCTGGGCCTCACTCTGACAATGGAGGAGGCCCAGGACAGAAAGGTCAGATTGAGAATGGGAGGGGGGGTTGAAGTGCTGGGCCACCGGGAGATCAACTTGGTTAAGACAGAATGAGCGGAGGTGTTCAGCGAAACGATCTTTCTTAAATATTAAGTTTGAGCGTTTAGTTTAGGGATACAGCATGGAAACAGGCCTTTCGGCCCACTGAGTCCGCACCGACCAGCGATCCTACACACACTAAGGACAATTTACACATACATCAAGCCAAGTAACCTACATACCTGTACGTCTTTGGATTGTGGGAGGAAACTGAAGATCTTGGAGAAAACCCATACGGTCACGGGGAGAATGTACAAACTCTGTACAGACGGTACCCGTAGTCGGCACCGAACCCGGGTCCCCGGCGCTGCACGGCAGCAACTCTATCGTTGCGGCACTGTAACGCCCTATGGGTATTCCTAAAGTCTTTCAATGTGTTAATGTTTGAATGTTATACTGGAGATGATCAGAAAGTGGAGGTCACCAGGGTAGCACGCAATTACTGGCCGAAGATTATTTTATTTCCCCGCTTTATTGCACATGTGAACATCCAGATTTGTTGCCAATTTCATGGTGTCCTCATAGTAATTGTAACATTTGCAAAATCCAATCCATTAATGTGATATTGAGAATGTTTTGTGTTTAAAGTGACCTTTCAAAAATACTGATGTTTGAGCTGAATATTTACAATGGAGGGAAATTAGTACGTTTGTCTTGCAATTTTAGAACATAAGGACAGACTAGCAAAGGAATAGGCTCTTTGGCCCACGATGTCCGTGTGGAACATGATGCCGAGCAAACTAATTTAATCTGCTTACACATGATCCATTCCCTGCATATCTATGTGCTTATCTAAAAGCCTCCTAAACGGCACTCGTATCTGACTCCACCGTCACCCATGACAACGTATTTCAGGGGACCCAAATAAATAAATAAATAAAACAGCTTTGGCTACACATATCTCCTTTTTAAACTTGGCTCTCTCGCCTCATAGCTATGCCCTCTAACCTTTGACATTTTCTCCCTGGGGGAAAAGGGTTGTGACTGTCTACCTTCTCTTTGCCTTTCATTTTATATACTTCTATCAGGTCTCTCCTCAATCATAGAAAACAATCCAAGTTTGCCCAACCTCTCCTTGCAGCTAATACCCCTAATCCAGGCAGCATTCTGGTCAAGTTTTTAAATCGAAAATAGGATTTGAACAGTGTTTGGAATATTGATCTGTCTTTCATCCCTTAAATTGCTCTGAAACATCATGGGATTTTGTGTGGGTCAATATCTATTAGCCGCATCACCCAAATGCCACTAAATTGTGTAAATAGGCTTGCCGTGTTGATTTACACTGTTGTGACTTTGTGCAGGTCTTATGATTTGATAATTTGAGGTTATTGCTCTGACAGAAATCTTATGCCTTTTTATCGAGTCCACATCACCAGATTAGAAATTGATCGTGAACACACTTCTCCGCATCTGCATACAATTGCTTCTTGTGCATGGTAGTGGAAAGATTGGTGGAAACAGGGCCGTGACGTGAACGCTCTTTCCTCGACCCCATGCCATCACTAAATTCATTAAAGGATGTACAGGATAATTATAGATAAAACTGATGTGAATTAAAGATTTGAAAGCAAGCACTGCAGTTTTAAGCCCAGCCTTTCTGCATTTTTCAATTGGTCTCAAACATGCTCGATTAGAAATCATTAAACTAGTCAGTCTGAAGTTGTACTTTCTTTTTCAGATATGAAAAAGACATTCATTTATTCAAAGGCAAAGTAATTGATAGTGTGAAACTATGCAATAGTCATCTTTTTGATCAACCTAAAATGGATGACCCTTATGCAATTAGGTGAGTTTTGGTCATTTTGAAACTAATTGATACCTTGCCATCAGTAAGTTTCTTGTGCATAACCTATTTTTTGCAAGACTGTATAGAAGTTTGTCTGCCAGCTTGTTATTGTCACAAGTAAAAGATCATTTAGATATTGTCTACAAGTAGCAATTTTATATTTGGTCAGTCACTCGAGTATAATTTGTGCTATTGTATAGTGAGACATTTTGCTGAACTGTATGTGAAAAAGAATTTCACTATCTCGTTACATGTGACAATCGAGCACCATTGAACCATTCTGTTTAAAAATCATTAATCCGTTAAGTGGGAACTTGGTAACAGCTTAAATATTCAAATGGTAAGAATAGGCTGGGAACGCAGCGTATCTCAACCGCATCAGGACTTCTGTGCCAACTGATGGGCCGAATTTACTACCTGCAGTGGGGCTGTGGAACTCTGGCCTGGCCGGAGCAGGCAGAACCGTTCCCGTAGTCAACTTCAGAGGCTGGTATCTCGGTCCCTCACCTGCCTAAGCTGACAGTTCCAGGACTTGTCTGAGGCCATGACCACTGTTGGTCCGACAAAACGGATAATCCTGAAAGTCTCTGGAAACAGGGGTGTCAGAAAATCTGTGGTGGACCTGTCCTTCTGCTAGAATGTCTGCAGATGAACGGAATAGGTTTTTTAAGGCAGAAGTCAGAAGATGACTTGGTAAAGCTGCTTAAGGCTGTCAATGCTTGTGGAATGTCATACCACCAGGGAAGCATTGATTTTAAAGCAGGTAACATTCTGACCTTCATGTGCAAAGTGAGAGGTAAATATTTTTTCTTCCGTTTCTTCCAAAGCTTTTCACCGTGGAATCCAGCAGTACATGAAGAAGCCAGAGAGAAGATGTTATCTCAAAAGGTAAATTAATCTCCTATATTGTAAATTGAAAAGCATTGTTCATGGATACCTGGCTAATATGTCAGCCAGCTGACCTGTTCCCCATGACAAATGCACTGTGCAATCCTTGATCGTAACTCTTATCATTTCTTGACCACGACTGCTTTGTATTTGTATTGGATGCTGGTGTAAAACGAGTGCTTGTGTGCATTTCAAACAGAGCTCACACAAATACTTATTTATTATATGCAGTAATCTTTTGGCCTGGTGCCATTTGAGAGAAATCTGTTCCACAACAGTTCCTCTTGTTCTGTTTTCAGTAGCATTGTTCAAATAAGTCTTGGACTTTTTATTTTCGTCTTCCTTTCTCTTCTCGTGCTCAATTCCAACCCACTCCATTCACAGATGTATTAAAGATTAAACATCTTCTTGGATAGGTTCCTCTGTTGTTGTACCTTACCCAAACGTATCCAGGTTCAGACTTCTGGTGCTTAGTCTCCAAGTTATTTAAGACCTTCCTTTGGCCTCAACATGTTTTACGATGAAACTTGCCTCTTTAGGCCAAATGTTTGGTCATGTCCTGACATCTTGTATGGCTTGAAGTCATATTTTGGTTAATTATGATGTTGTGGAATATTACTATGGTAAAAATAAAAATCTCATAATTTTAGTGAAATCTTTAAGATGTTCTCTTTCTACTCTGCTATTGGTGGGAAAGCTTTTTGCCCCTCGGTCCATCTTTAAAATGAACTTCAAACTGTGAGCCCCCATTCACCATCTTTCACATTATATACTTGCCAACCTTGTAAAAAGCTTTATGGGTCTAGTTATAGAAGTTGTGATACTATTTCCCATTTTATTGTGTAGCCTTGCGTTAGAATTGTGAGATGCCTGGTAATTTTACATTTTCTCTTGCGTAGAGGAAGCCTGAAGATCAGATGAAAAGCATGCACGTGTCTGGTCTTTCCTGGGTCAAACCCGGTTCAACGCAACCTTTCAGCAAGGATGAAAACACTGCACAAACCTAGTACATCTTATCAACGGCACACCAGGCACTTTCTACCCATTGAGGCATAATGGACGGTTAATTGAGATGTAATTGTTTTGTGTTGGTGCAGAAGTTGGACTTTTTTAGCAGTGACAGTTTAAAAACAAAACTGCAGAAGATGGTGTTTCCTGATGCATAAATTATAAAACATTTTAATTTTTTTTTGTTTGAATTCAACTTTTAACAAAGTTTGTAAGACTTGCATTTTTTTGGAGACCTCTACTACCTAGGTAATTTTGGCAATACAACTATCAATTATGTTGAGATGGTTAAACTGAATTGCGTGGTTCTTTCATAAAGACGTCACCATTTTTGTAATACTGCCATTATGATGTAGAAATGTTTTTCATGTTTCGGGGCTGGCCACTGGAGATTTGTGATTTTGAGTTTAGACATTGAGTAATCATTCAGATCAACCACGTTTTGCATAGTGTATGACTTTGCCATTTTCATAAAGTCACAATTGAGTTTTCTAAATGTAAATATTAGCATATAAATTTTTTGTAAATAGCATTTTTGATCCTATAGTTAGCACTTTGAGATGAAATGGCTGAAAGTGACATCAGTTCATTGGATGATACATTTGGTAGGTTGATCTGTTAAAGGAATAGAGTGCTTTCAGTGAGCCAGAAGCTTGGTAATTTTGGTGGTCTTGGCCCCATTTTCGTGTTCTGATATCTTGTGCAATAAAACAGCACGTTGTGTTCTAAAAGTGCTGTTTACTTGCAGTGGGGTCTATTAAAAGGTGAAATAGCTGCAAGCCAAGCAACTGATGTCATGGCTTAAACTTTAAAATAAAAACCAACAAATTGCAACCTGCTCTTTCACGTTTATTTACTGTGTGTGCATGTACTTTTAGTACATGATGTCCATTGAAGCGCTTTTGGCAAAAGTGCTGGAGTAACTCGGTGGGTCAACCAATATCTCTGGAGAATGTGGGTAGGTGACAATTTTGAGTTGGGATCCCCATTACCTATCCACATTCTCCAGAGATGCTGCCTGACCCACTGAGCTACCCCAGCACTGTCTTTTTTTGTAATCCAGCCTCTGCAGCCCTTTGTCTCTGTCCTTTTACATTTGGAGTTTAGTTTTTTAGATGAATGTTGTCAATTCCAGTTAGGTACGACAACCACGAGGTGGCGCTGTGTTGCAAACTGATCTGCTTTGGTTTTTGCTCGTGCAAAGCTTTTAGCTGTTAACATTTTTAGGAGGTGACGTTCTTGACCTAGTTGTGAATTCTTTTTTCTCCTGCTTTGCTTATCAGCAAGATCTTCAGCACAACAAGCAGCAAAAGGCTTTCTTGCATGCACAAGACTGCAGATGCTGGGATCTTGCAAAGTGCTGAGGTACTCAGTGGGTCAAAAAAGCAACTGTGGAGGGAATTCCGTTTTTGGTCGGGACCCTTCAGACTGATTGCAGTAAAGGGTAGAAAGATGGAAATGAGGAGTAGAGCAAAGCCTGGCAAGTGACGGGATAGATACATGTGGGGCAATTCTGCTTGGGTAACTTCCAACCGAACAGTACAAGCTTTGAATTCTCCAAATTCACATCATTCCCCTGTCTCAGTGCACATACATTTCTCCCACCACCCTAGTCACCCTGCTCCTTACCCTCGCCCCAAGTACAATATTTACTTTTTGTCAGTCACTTCACCGGGTCTCGACCCGAAAAGTCGCCTATTTCCTTCGCTCCATAGATGTACTAATTGCTTTCTCTCCACTTGCCAAGCTTTGTCCTGCCCCACCTCTTTTCCATCCCCCCCCCCCCCCCCCAGTTGAAGAAGATTCTCAATCCAAAACATCATCTGTCCATTCCCTCCACAGTTGCTGCCTGATTGGCCAAATTCCTTCAGCACTTTGTGTTCTATTACCTTGTTTTTTAATCTCTGGCCTCAACCTTCCAAGACAAATTGATCACTTTTTTGGGTATTGTACCACTTCCACCTAATAGTAGATTTCTTCCAATCCTTTATTTTTTCTCACCATGAAGCTTATTGCAATCTAACCAGTGACAGATTAAAAAAGTATTAATAATCATCATATCCATTATTTTTCCCCCAACATTTTACTGTTCTGTCTTTTGGTTTGATATTATCTGCTGTCATATAACACAAACCAGGAATTTGATCTGAACTAAAAGTGCAATGTGATAAGAGATTAGCACTGCTTGAAATAATGGACAGGGTTTATCAAAATGAGGTTAACACTTGGTAATTAAACAGGAAGATAAGATGGCATGGCTTCAGTCCCTTAAACTCATGGGAACGCCAAAGGAAAATGATTTGTTATTTAGAATTTAAATGTACCATTTTAACCTCATCCTCCTGGAATGTAATAATACACAATTGAGTTTTCGGTCATAAAACCTAAAAGTGCTTGCTTATTCCCATCTTGAATTATAAACTATGGACAATTAACTAAAATTAGGTCTCATGTCAACATACAGGGGGATGTTGATAAATATATATTGGTACAGGATTTAAAAAAAATCTATCAAGTTTTACAGAAATAGAAAAAGAAAAGGTAACCTTTTGGTTTTAACCTGATTGTAAATCATACACCATTTTCTATTTTGCTAACATACGTCATTTTATAAAAGGATGCAGCCACATACAAACATTCAATCAATTTTTCACAACTCTTACAGAGATACAACACAATAACATGTTTCTTAAAGAATCAGTTATCATTTAAATACTTTTTGTAGATTAACAAGTATTAAAGCAAATTGTTTTTAGTCACACTCGTGAAGGGTCCTTGTTTAAAATGAGTGACCAGAAGTATTGCAATGATATCCAAACTTATTTCCGGGCTATACGCATTTACTGCCAATAACAGTACAATAACCACGTAACAAAATAATTGATATCTAAAATCAATTATCCCCTTGCAATCTTTTTTAAATGCTACACAATTTAGAAATTGTATTCAAAGATTGATATTAAAAATGTACACCCATCTACTCAAAACTTTAATATTTGCTTTTCACATTGATCTATAAAACTCCCCCATTCATAAATAATTGGATAAAGGTCATATGAGACCACTTTTTTTCCCTCATTCTTTGACTGAGCCACAATGTGCATTCGGATATTTTCAACTGATCTGAACTACATGGTAAGTCTATGATGCCCAGTAGAATTTGCTTAACTTCTACGATTTGGAATGCTATGGGCTCAACTTGTATTGTGCATTGTATGAATGTTTTGGTATTAGATACCTCCACTGCCGAGAAGAATAAGAATATAGAGATCGCTAACACATTTGCCATAATATTTGCATGTGGTTGAGAATTCTATTGCCAGGGACTGGTGGATCAAGCTGATAGGAATGTTTAAAAACAATTACATTCTAAAGAACTGATAAGAACTAGTTGCTTACCTCATCTGTAGCTGCTAAATCCAAATTTTGAGGCATTCTTCTACCTTTTTTATGCCAATGAAATATTAATAATGTAAAATACAAACCATTGTCTATACACAGGGCAAAATGGGAATCGCAGATGTATAATGAGTGTTGGGGAAACGAGAAAACTGACACTTCTGTTAAAGGTAAGTCAGGCAGCATCTGTGAAGGCAATGTTACAGTCAGGACCATTCTTCTGAAACTTGTCCAATGCCTCCTCAGGTGCTGCCTGACCCACTGAGTTCTTCCAGCACCTGCAGTTCCCAGCGTCTCCTTGAAGTACACCTACTGAGGGCAAAGAATATGTGACCACGATGTATTAAATGATGCTAGTGCTGATAGTTTGCTACTTGTTGATTTGGATATCTAAAGATCTTTAATTTTAAACTTGCTCTTTCCAATTGTTGCCTGACTTGCATTTTTTTTTGTTATTTTGGATTATCACATCTGCATGATTTTATTTTTTACAGGATATTAACAAACTAGACAATAGAAAATGTAAAGTCTAAGCATCATATCCAGGATGAAAACTTCACAATATTATTGAGCATCTTCCTTTTTAGATGACTATTATACTTATAAATGGAAGCTTTATGCCTTAACATTTTCTGTCCTAAGCTGCTGGCTCTCCATGTTGCACTCTTGACAGCTATGTATTTATTATTAGCATGCTATTCATAGGATCAACTGTGGGCAAATGGGACTGTTTTAGATGGGACATCTAGGTTGGCATGCACAAGATGTGTCTGTTTCAGAGTTTATATGACCCTGACCTTGCCTCAACATCTGCCAGTTTTGGGGATGAAAATCCATTGTGCATAAATACACTGAATGTAATCCATAAATGTGGAATGTTGATGGGAAGTATAAACACATCCGTGAGGAATTTTCACCTGGTTGTCCCATCTGAGCAGTTGCACCAAAGGGTTCCATATCAATAATAGGATCATATCCTAAAGCTTTGCTTTAAAAATAATCTGCTGCTTCTAAAATTTATTAATGTTATAACATTTAATCTGAGTTTACATACAACAAATGTATTAATAATAACTGATTTTGGTATGAAAACTTGTTATAAGCCCATTTTAATATTTATTTCAGAAAAGCTTAAATTTAAAAATACTTTGCTTCATAAATCTTAAACTAAAATTTCCTTGTCCAACAATCTGATCTGTTAAATTAAGCTGCTTTACAAAGCAAGAAACTGGCTATCTGTTAAAGCAGACCCTCCATTCTCCACTGAATGTTTCTATAGCCCATCTTCACTGCTGTAACCCTCTGGTCTACCTTTCCAGTTTTTGAAACTCTGGAGGGGAGAGAGGGGTGAACGTGGAAGCTGATGCAATTAGAAGGTATTTATACCAAAGCCCGTACTATATCTCAGCAAATTACCAAAGCCAAGTGGTACAAATAGCATCAGTGTGAGCCGCGGTCATTGGCTACATCTTGCAAACGTCTATATAGTGCAGTGTGGTTCTCCTGACAAACCCTCTTAGCTGGCAATTCACTGCCGTCGTCCAACGCCAAGCCACGTTTCTTGGTTGGAGTTTCGCCTGTCTTAATCATACTGTTGATATCCCTCAGCCTCTGCAGGTGGGACAAAAAATCAAAGGAAAACATATTTTGAGTTACAAGAAAATGAATGTTGGGCTTGTTTCTAAAGCTCATATTAAATATTTGGGTGGCAGAGTGAGATCAAATAAGATGGACATTTAGCACATTTGATATGTTTATTAAGACAGTTGCTGTATAAACTATCTTCTCTACATTTTCATTATGGGGCAGGCAGCAGAGAGAGACTGTAAAGGGCCTGTCCCACCAGCATGCAACTCCATGCGATGAGCGGGACCTAACGTGGTCGTTTGAGCCGTCCGGCGTCGCGGGGCCAGTCCCACTTCGATCGCCAGAGCCGTGCGGACTTCGTCCCAACATCGCGCGGGGCTCCGAAAAACTGACTGTTCAAAAATTCCACGCAGCAGCGGCTTGTGGGCTCGCTGTCGCCTCGACGCATTACACACCATCTCGACGTTGTGCCTCCGTGGCCCTCTGTGTGTGCCCCTCTGTCCTGGCGAACTTACCTTTAAGACTTCGCTCCAAGTTCGCCTCACTTTTCGCCGCGTTGCGCCACTCACCCGACCTCCGCACGGCCCTCGCTGCCAGTTTGGTCACGCTTGCCGCATGTAGACGCATGCTGGTGGGAACGGCCCTGTACAGGGGATCACCCGACCTCCGCGCGACCCCCGCTTCTAGTTTGATCGCGCTCATCGCATGGAGTCGGATGCTGGTAGGACAGGCCCTTTATTCGAAATGCACTGTGCTCATGCATTATTCCTAGACATGCTCAATTCTAACTGCCTTGTGATATGTCATGGCCAAGCCTTAAACTAAAACACTGTTTGCACTAGCCCACCATACCATGTAGGACTTTGTTCACAACATCCTTCTTCCGATACTTTCCAAACAAAAACTCTGCCAACTCTGTAAACTACTCCCTTGCTTCCTGTTACCTCCTAGGATGCATCTAGTGAGACCATGGGGATTAATTCTTGTTAGGAACTCCAACAGTGAAGGGTGATACAGTGGTAGAGTTGCTGCCTTAGTTTATTTCCCCAGGGCTCCAGTTTCCACCCACATTCCAAAGACCTGCAGATTTGTAGGTTAATTTGCTTCAGTAAATTGTCCCTAGTGTCTAGGATAGAACCAGTGTACAAGTGAATGCTAGGAGATGAAGACTCGGTGGGCCGAAGGGCTAGTTTCCACGCCGTGTCTAAAACTAAACCTTCATAGTAGTGATATGTTCCAGCATGTCACTATCCCCTCCCCTGAACTCACTCGCTTCCATGTCTTTCCTCAGGATAAACATTGACAAGTATTCATTTAAGATCTTGCCCATTCTCCTTCACATATCATCATTTTGAACTTTAAGGGGAACATACTTTCTCCCTAGCTACTCTTACAATATATTTAAAGAATCTTTTAAGATTCTCCATTATCGGCCAGGAATTTCTCATGTTACCTATTTGCCCTCTTAAGTGTACTCCCACACCCTTTATGCTCGAAGGGACTCGCTTGATCCCAGCTGCTTATGTATGATGTGCTGCTTTTTCTTGAACAGACCCACGATATTCCTTATCAACCACTGGAACTAATCCCTTTTGCAAGTATTTAATCTGTCGGATAAATTTGTCGCAGGTGATTTTGAACATATGTTGTTTTTGAAAGAATTGTGACTCACCTTTGAAGGACTTCTGCTGAAACAATAAAACATCTTTTCCCGTGGTGAAAGGGAACCTCCGTTCTTGTGTGGTGAAATATAAATGGAATGATGCTGAGAGAGTAGGACTCTGCGAGGTGATCCCGTCCGTAAGGATGGGAAGGGAGATAAAAGTGGAGCTTCGCTCTGCACAAACAAACAAATTCTTCAAACTCGTGCATATGCAGCAATAGCATGTTTAAATGCCTTAAACATATTCCAGTTTTTCTTTTACAATTCTTCAAACATTTTGACACAGTAAACACTAGTACACTTAAAAAGCTATTGTTTATTCAATTTGCACAAAACAGGGCAAGCAGTTTACAAAATACCAGTTTAAGAATAATAAAATTGGTACTGATTGCCGTGTTTAGTATAAATTGAATAAGCAATAGATCTTTTGATCTCTCCACAGCTTTGGCCCACTTAAGTTAGGGTGTGTTTGCTATAATTGAGCACAATTATCTGTAACTCATTTTCACCCAGCCCACAGCTAACAATGGCCTGTTTCCTTCATCATCATTACTTTTTCGCATATCTTGTTTCAATTTCCCCTGACTCTGTCTGAAGCAAAGATTCTATAACTCCGCTATAGGATCTTTGGTTTGAAATGTCATCTATTCCTTGTCTCCAGCGATGATGTCTGACCTGCTGAGTTATTCCAGCTTTTTGTGGCTATAAATTATCTCCATACTTTGTTAACAATATCAGAATTGCCATAATCTGCATTTTGTTTTGTTTTTAACTATACAAGATTATGTTAGATTTTAAAATATATTACAGGAACCCTTTTGTGAAATAAGAATTTTGCGCAATTCGAGTTAAAGCTTCAGTTAGACATTAGCTACAGATGCTTCTCTTTCCCCGAGCTAGAAGATGACTCCATCCCACACACACAACCCAAGCATTGAAACAAAAAAAAAGGAGCGAATTTGTGGTTTTGGGTGTGTATGGCAGACATTCCAAACAGCATTGCTACAAACTCACATGCACAGTGATTTTTTTTTAAACGCTATAGTACTCTCTTGTGGTACAATCTGGGAAGTACAACTCTACAATTCAAGCAATGGAACAGCAGCAGACAAAATGTCGAAATCCAATATGCATATTTTTTAAGCAGGCATAAACCCACAGAAAGACTTCTGGTGAAATTCCCATAGGGATAAATTAATCAACCAACAAACTCCCTGCCTGAACATCAGCTACTACAGGAAGCTCATTGACCACAAAAACTACTACTTCAGATATGTGAAAGTTGTCCACAACTGTAAATCAGTTTGCAAGCTAGAGTGACTTCCACTTTCATGGGCAGGCACGGGTAAGTGGACCTAGCTTGGTTAACCAACTTGATTGGCAAGGCCAAGTCGTGCTGAGGGGCCACTTTAAGTGCTGCATGGTTCTATATCTCCACAACCCTGCATTCTACGGCTCGTGGGAAGAAGCTGTTGCAGAACCTTGACGTTCTGCTCCTTATGCTGCGATATCTTTTGCCCGATGGCAGCAGAGTGAACAGTCCGTGATGGAGATGTGTGGGGCCTTTATAATACTGCTGGCCTTAGACAAGCTACGTGTCTCTTTTTGTCTATGTGTCTCTTTTTGAGCTTGTCAGGTACTGCTGCAGCCATAGTATACAGGCCCAGTGCTTGCAACCTGATACACTCGAGGAGAGTAGCATTGTACTTCATAAGTTAAAGGAATAGAATTTGGGCATGCGGCCCATCAAGTCAACACCATTCAATCAAGGCTGATCTATCTTTCCCTCTCGACCCCATTCTTCTACCTTCTCCCCATAACCCCTGACATCAAACTAATCACAAATTTGTCAATCTCCACCTTAAAAACATCCATTGACTTGGCCTCCACAACTGTTTGTGACAATGAATTCCAGAGATTCACCACCGTCTAACTAAAGAAATTGCTCCTCATCTCTTTTCTAAAAGTATGCCTTTTGCTAAATATTTATCGTTTGCCCACGCTTGAACCACGCTTCCATTGTAATTACATTTACACTTTCACAATTGTAAAAAACATCAAAATTTCAGCCTAACATCAATAATGATCAGATTGTTTATTAAGATTCAAATATGATCTAGAAAAATTGCAAATGTGTTTATTATTCACATTGGTACTGTACTGAGGTCTCATTAAATGAAAATCCCCAATATTAAAACTGACAACTCACCCCACTTTCCGTGCTTGATGTGGAATATTTCAGTGCAAATGCTTTTACTCTTCGGATGTAAATGTTATTGTAGAATTGAATAAGGTCGCCCCTCTCCTCCTCTTCCATGTCGCTGTTAGCTCCAGCCAGTCGGGTAGGGGTAGGTGGTGCGCTACTTGGTTGAGGTACTGGGAGTGTACTGCTGGACCTCATGTTTGGACTGGAGTCTCTACTGTCTACCAAGAAACAAGAGCACATCTTACAATCAAAGATCACCAAAGGTACAAATCACACTGGTTAGGAACAGTGAGAAGAAAGGGCAAGTAGTAAGAGGATTGAAATACTGCCCTGGAGGCAGAAAGTACTTTGTGCCCAAAGTCTCTGTCCACTTGGTTCCAAAAGATGCTATATGTTTAAAACAAAAATCTGTACAAGGAGACCAAATAAACAAGGCAGGAAGGAACAAACTTTAGCAAAAAGCATTTAGAATAACGCATCAGGATTAATTTTCACACTATTTTGGACATCAACTAATTTATAACCCAGAATGTGAACAGTGAATTCTCTAACTTCAAGTACTAATCCCTTTACCTTCTCCTTTCCCACCCCACCCCGATGCTCTCTCATTTCTTCTAGTATCTCTACCCCCCCCCCCCCCCCCCCACCATCACACTGCTCCCCTTTTGTCTCCCCTTATCCCCCTCCTTTGTCCCCTTCCACCGACATCCTTCTCTCTGGCTTCACATTGCACTCTTGTCCTTATCTCCTGATCTCACACATTTGCCTTTTCATCTCTGTCCAACTATCTCCCAATCAAAAGTAGACCCTCTCGTCTAATTTGTATTTGAAGAACTGTTGTACCTTAGACAATATGCATTGCTTCTAATAAAAATATATATATTTAAAAGTAGACCCTCTCACATGCCTGGCTTGGTCCAGTCCCTCCACCTCTTGCAGTTTTCTCCCCGCCCGCAACAATCAGTCTGAAGAAGGGACCCAACCGAAACATCACCTATCCACGTTCTCCAGAGACGTGGCCTGGCATGCTGAGTTACTCCAGCACTATCAACCCCAATCAATCAAACTTTATTGTCATTTAGAAATACATCGATATATGCAATTCCAAATGAAATTCTGTTGCATTTGGCTCCCCATGCAACACGATAATAAACAGAAGGATAAAAAGATAAAATAGACAATGGTGGCGGCCAATTACATGGCATTCAGGAGTCTGATGGCTCGTGGGAAGAAGCTGTTGCAGAACCTTGACGTTCTGCTCCTTATGCTACGATATCTTTTGCCCGATGGCAGCAGAGTGAACAGTCCGTGATGGAGATGTGTGGGGCCTTTATAATACTGCTGGCCTTAGACAAGCTACGTGTCTCTTTTTGTCTATGTGTCTCTTTTTGAGCTTGTCAGGTACTGCTGCAGCCATAGTATACAGGCCCAGTGCCTCACATTGTTGACCCAGCCATGGGACATTTTATCTGAACTAATCAATCGCTGTGAGCTGCCATAAATAATCGGCTGTAAGAATAAAACAAAAGTGGAAGTGTGTTCACCATGCTATCTATTATTATATAAGGTAATGTTAGAAATACCTACTCCGATCTCTGGTTGCCTCGGTTGGGGAACCTTGGCGACAACTACTGTCACTGCTGCCTGACGTTCGTCTCCTCCGAGCTTTTAACAAAACACTCCTATAAATCTGCAGAGACAAAGAATATGAGGCCCAGAATGTCTTGATTTGGACAGAAACAAAATAGTATAAATCACGATTACAAAGCGATTAGAAGTGTCAAATGACTAAAATTTGAATTATTACGGATACTCTTGTAAAAGTCAAAATGGAGACAATAGAGGGGCAAAATTATGTGAAGGATAATTTCAACCAAACATCCTGCACATGAAATGGTCAATAACTTGGATTTATTCTTATTGTACCCAGTATAGAACATAGTACAGCACAGCACAGGTACAGGGCCTACAATGACTGTGCCAAACATATTGCCAAAATAAACTAGTCTCTGCCTGCACTTGATCCATATCCCTCCATATACATGTGCCTATAATAAGGGTTCTTAAACACCACCATCATATCTGAAGAAGGGTCTCGACCCGAAACGTCGCCTATCTCCTTCGCTCCTTAGATGCTGCTGCACCCGCTGAGTTTCTCCAGCTTTTTGTGTAACCATCATATCTGCGTCCACCATCACATTTGGCAGCCCGTTCCAAGCACCCATCACCCTCTGTGTAAAGACAAACATGTCCCACACAGTTTCTTTAAACGTTATGTGCAGGAAGGAAATGCAGGTGCTGGTAAACGCCGAAGATAGACAGAAAATGCTGGAGTTACTCAGCGGGACAGACAGCGTCCATGGAGAGAAGGAATAGGTGACATTTTGTGTCGAGACTCGAGAGTCTGAAAAACAGTTACGTAGAAGGTACACAAAATGCTGGAGAAGCTCAGCGGGTGCAGCAGCATCTATGGAGCGAAGGAGATAGGCGACGTTTTGGGCCGAAACCCTTCTTCAGACAGTTAGGTAGAGCTGGTTCTTTGCAGTGCCAGAGACCCAGGTTTGATCCTGACCTGCAGCTAACGTAGATGAGAGCAGACTCTGGGTGGGGGCACAAGTGTAGAAACATCGAAATTAGGTGCAGGAGTTGGCCATTCAGCCCCTTTGAGCCAGCACCGCCATTCAATATGTTCATGGCTGATCACCCCAAATCAGCATCTCATTCCGGCATTTTCCCCATATCCCTTGATAGCCCAAAGAGCTAAATCTAACTCTCTTGAAGACATCCAGTGAATTGGCCTCCACTGCCTTCTGTGGCAGAGAATTCCACAGCTTCACAACTCTCTGGTTGCATTCCGATACAGGCGGCCTTTCAAGTTGGGATGGTGAAAAGCAGTGTGTTGTGAACTATATGTGAGTACATCACACAGGCATCTCTAAAAACGTTCAACGTTGTTATTTTGTTTCCTGGCCACGTAACACATAAGAAAAAAAGCACTTGTGAAAAGTAATGTGTTTGGTTGTTGGGAAGGTGAGAGTTTGAAAATGTTAAAAAGAATAAGATTATAGTTCAGAGTACCATAATGGATATTGATAACCAAAGCCTATCAGGAAACAAACATGAAACTACCTCAAATTAAAGTCAAAAGTGAACTCTTGAGTAACTCGGGCAGCATCTGTGGAGGGAAATGGTCAGATGATGTTTCAGGTCATGATCCTTCTTCAGATTTGGGGGCCTTTCTTCAGACAAAACTGAACTCTCTTTATCTAAAGTAGACAAAAATGCTGGAGAAACTCAGCGGGTGAGCCAGCATCTATGGAGGGAAGGAATAGGTGACGTTTCGGGTCGAGACCCTTCTTCAGACATCTGGTATATGCCGAAGGTAGACAGAAAATGCTGGCAAGTATCTAAATGCAAGCAGCATTCATTAATTCAAGCATAGAGAAAAAGGATGGTCTTAAACAGCCAATACAGAAATGTGACTCTAACATGACCAAGAAGGGGAATTATATATGACAGAATTTTAAAAGAGAGACAAAATGGTAAAAAGGGGTGTGGCCCAGATAATAAAGATTGAGTCAAATGCCAAGAGAGTTTCTTTATTCAGAAAATCAAGAGGCAGAACCAGTTTGAAAGGAGCTGAGTAAACAGCCACAGGCAGGTTATGCGCGTTGTCTATAACAATAGCCACATTCATAGTATGAATCAGAAGATTAGAGGCAAGGATGTCAAGGTTAAAACAAAATCATGGAGAAATTGTAATCTACATTAAAAAGTGCAAATCAAATATGTCCCTGTAACTTGCCCATAGTATGTTGAAAGTGGGATAACACAGAACTAGTGTAAACAGATGATCGATGGTCAGCGTGGACTCGGGGGGCTGAAGGGCTGGTTTCCATGCTGTATCGCTAAACTAAACTAATTAATATAGAGGATAGACACAAAATGCTGGAGTAACTCAGCAGGACAGGCAGCATCTCTGGATAGAAGGAATGGGTGACATATCGGGTCGAGACCCTTCTTCACCCGATATGTCACCCAGTCCTTCTATCCAGCCTGCCTGCCTGTCCCGCCGAGTTACTCCAGCATTTTGTGTCCATTTTCGGTGTAAACCAGCATCCGCAGTTCCTTCCTAGATAATTAATATAGAAGGCAAATTCGTGGAGTGTGAAAGATATGATTTACTTTTTATGGATCAGTATATTAATGAAGCAATGAAGAAATAGGCTAATTTAGATCACGTATTGTGTAATGAGTAGTGGTTAATAACCTGGAGACACAAGGAACTGCCGATGCTGGACTTGAATTGCTTTGAGATTATCACACGTTAAAATGTGAGACACAATTGTCTGAAGAAGGGTCCCGACCCGAAACGTCGCCTGTCCATTTCCTCCAGAGATGCTACCAGAGCCACTGAGTTAGACTGGTTAATAACCTGGTGGATAAGGGGCTGCTCGGAAAAAATGATCCCAATGTGATACAATCTAATAAAAATATTTAAAGTAATTTGGTTCCATCTGAAATCAGAATCCTGAATAAAGAATACCAGGAATGTATGAACTATGATTTAGGAACAGCAGACTGGGAAACGAGTGAAAGGGAAGTTGGCACATCTGCAACAGTTGTCGTTTAAAGATTTAATAATAGCTTACAGAACAATAATATCTTTTTGCTTTTAAGTCTAAAGTCTATAGCAACATCCTGCAGCAACCTATATAACCATAAAACAATTACAGCACGGAAACAGGCCTTCTCGGCCCTTCTAGTCCGTGCCGACCATTTATTTTCCCCTAGTCCCATCTACCTGCACTCAGACCATACCCTTCCCGTCCATATATCTATCCACTTTACTTTTAAATGTTAAAATCGATCCTGCCTCCACCACTTCTGCTGGAAGATCATTCCACACAGCCACCACTCTCTGAGTAAAGAAGTTCCCCCTCATGTTACCCCTAAACTTCTGTCCCTTAATTCTCATGTCATGCCCTCTTGTTTGAATCTTCCCTACCCTCAATGGGAAAAGCTTATCCACGTCAACTCTGTCTATCCCTTTCATCATTTTAAATACCTCAATCAAGTCCCCCCTTAACTTTCTGCGCTCTAAAGAATAAAGACCTAATCTCTTCCTCTAGCAAAGTCCTAGACTGTCCAAACTCTCCCCACAGTAACGTCCAGTACATCTGCTCCAGTACATAGAGTGTGCGGGCCGACCGGACTTTGGAAATTTGCCTTTGAGCCGTGAATACATGACAATTCGCTTTTATTCCTTCTCTATGGGAGGGAACAGTTCATTGTTGGCACACTCAGTGAAATGGCCAATCACTTGTAGAATTCATAGTTTTGTTAACGCCAGGGATTTGCACAATTAAACCTACTTCTGTGCTCACTTCACGTCAACACACTCATTTTTCCCCACAGAGATCAAAGAGAGGAATTGTGAATTGGAATCCAAAATTATTTTCCCTTTCATCATCTTTGGATGCTGAGCCAACGTAACTAATGTCCCAGCTGAGATCACTTAAGATTTACACTGCACAGCATGAAGGACACTGCATGTGAACAGTGGAACTGGTAGGATGACTAGGGGGCGGGGAAGGGGGAGAGAGGGAAGGCAGGAGTTACTTGAAATTAGAGAAATCTATGTTCATGCCGCTGTGTTGTAAGCAGCCCAAGTGAAATTTGAGGTGCCGTTCCTCCAATTTGCATTGGGCCTCACTCTGGCAGTGGAGGAGGCCCTGGACAGAAAGGTCAGTGGGGGAAATGGGAAGGGGAGTTAAATGTTTGGCAACCGTGAGACCACGCAGGTGATCACCGAGCATAAAGGGCCAGTCCTACCAGCATCCGACTCCATGCGATGAGCGCGATCAAACTAGAAGCGGGGGCCACGCGGAGGTCGGGTGATCCCCTGTACAGGGCCATTCCCACCAGCATGCGCCTGCATGCGGCAAGCGCGACTAAACCGGCACCGAGGCACGCGCGGAGGTTGGGTGAGTGGCGCAACGCGGCGCAAAGTGTGGCGAACTTGGAACAAAGTCTTAAAGGTACGTTCGCCAGGACAGAGAGGGGCACAGAGGCACACACATACAGGGTCACGGAGGCACCTACAGAGAAGGTCACGGAGGCACGACGTCGAGGCGGTGTGTAATGCGTCGAGGTGACTGCGAGCCGACAAGCCGTTGCCGCGCGGAATTTTTGAACATAGTCAGTTTTTCGGAGCCCTGCGCGATGTCGGGACGAACTCCGCACAATTCCGCACGGCTCCGCCGATCGAAGTGGGACCGGCCCCGCGACGCCGGACAGCTCAAGCGACCACGTTAGGTCGCGCTCATCGCATAGAGTTGCATGCTGGTGGGACAGGCCCTTAAGTGTTGAGCGAAACGATTGCCAAGTCTGCGCTAGGTCTCGCCGATATATGGGAGCATACACTAGGAACAGCGTATGATGTTGGAGGAGGTGCAAGTAAACAGATGCTCTATCGCAAGCTCAGTGGGAAGAGATTTCATTGTTGTCAGCGTAGACCGAGGAAAAGATTCAAGGATGCGTTTGCAGCCCCCATGTATCCTTTTAAGGATAAGGGGGAAGTCTTTTAGGACCGAGATGAGAAAATCATTTTTCACACAGAGTGGTGAATCTGTGGAATTCTCTGCCACAGAATGTAGTTGAGGCCAGTTCATTGGCTATATTTAAGAGGGAGTTAGATGTGGCCCTTGTGTCTAAAGGGATCAGGGGGTATGGAGAGAAGGCAGGTACAGGATACTGAATTGGATGATCAGCCATGATCATATTGAATGGCGGTGCAGGCTCGAAGGGCCGAATGGCCTACTCCTGCACCTATTTTCTATGTTTCTATGTTTCATCACTAACACTTGGGAATCCTCGGTCCATTACAGTTCCATGTGGAGAAGCAGTATTTGTGATGGAAATACGAACCTCTTGTCTATGTGTAGGAATTAACTGCAGATGCTGGTTTAATCCGAAGATCGACACAAAATGCTGGAGTAACTCAGCACAGCGTCTCTGGAGAAAAGAGATAGGTGACCTTTCAGGTCGAGATCCTTCTCCAGATTTGCGTCTTCAGAATTGCTGTCTGACCCGCTGAATTACTCCAACCTTTTGTGTCTACCTTCTATTCTATGTGTTAGGAACACTCAGGCGCTCAGTATAAATGGTAAAGAAACCCACTGCCTCACAAACTATCCCAATCTGATGAAGGGTCTTTAACACAGTGCTGCGGGGTCCGCTGAGCTTTTGTAGTGTTTATTTCTGGGATTTCCAGCTTCGCTAAGCGTTTGATTTACAATGATCAACCTGACTGCCCCTCCAAGCACCTCCTGCTCCATCTGAGGAAGATTCTGCAGGGCCCATGTTGTGGTGGTCACTATGGAACTGCAGTGGAAGCCAGTCATTCTCAATAGAGAGTGACTGCCATCGGCTTAAAGCAGCATGAGTTTTAACTAACTCAACCCAGCCTTTCAAGTTAGAAGATTCAAGGTAGCATTGAATGGCACAGTGGTAGAGTTGCTGCCTCACAGCACCGGAGACTCGGGTTCCATCCTGACTACGGGTGCTATCTGTAAAGAGTGTACAGGTTCTCCCTGTGCTTGCGTGGGTTTTCTCCGGGTGCTTCAGTTTCCTCTCTAAAGACGCCCAGGTTTGTAGGTTAATTGGCGTTGTTAAAATTGAAAATTGTCCTTGGCGTGTAGGATAGTGCTGGTGTACGGGCTGATCACTGGTCAGTGCGGACTCGGTGGGCCGAAGGGCCTGTTCCCTCTCTATCACTAAAGCCGAAAGTAAAGTCGACAGTAAGGATGTGAAATACTAACTCCCAATGAAACTCGGTTTATACTCGCTAGAATTTAGAAGATTGAGGGGGGATCTTATAGAAACTTACAAAGTTCTTAAGGGGTTGGACAGGCTAGATGCAGGAAGATTGTTCCCGGTGTTGGGGAGGTCCAGGACAAGGGGTCACAGCTTAAGGATAAGGGGGAAATCCTTTAAGACCGAGATGAGAATTTTTTTTTTCACACAGAGAGTGGGGAATCTGTGGAATTCTCTGCCGCAGAAAGTAGTTGAGGCCAGTTCATTGACTATATTTAAAAGGGAGTTAGATGTGGGACTTGTGGCTAAAGGGATCAGGGGGTAAGGAGCGAAGGCAGGTACAGGATACAGAGTTGGATGATCAGCCATGTTCAGCCATGATCATACTGAATGGCGGTGCCGGCTCGAAGGACCAAATGGCCTACCCCTGCACCTATTGTCTATGTTTCTATGAAAGGAATGAGAAGGGTGTGAGATACAGGACATATGAAATGCCTGTTTTTAAATGTAGATTAATTTTGGAGACCTTGAATTGTCCCTGTATTCCTTATTGAATAGTTTGAACTTCAGTAAATCTGCTTCAGTAAGATCTAAAGCACATAATGAACTAACTTGGAAAGAATGTAAGTGTACTGCCAGCGATTCTCCCTGTATTATTTTCCCAGGTGCTGGTCTTTTGTGCTTGTTAAGAGGAATATAAAGGGCCAAAGTAAACTCGTTCCCCGAAATGTGGAGCATTAAAAGCACCATGCGAAGAAAAATTATTTGCCCAAAAGATTCAACTCACATTGTATCACAAAGCCTCACTATCTTTACAGAAAGTATGCAAGAAATTTAAAAGGTTTACTTTGAGGATTCTAGCATAAGATCCTTTAAAGCCTTCGTGCAACCTAAGATTTCAAATTATAAAACATAGAAAATAGGTGCAGGAGGAGGCCATACGGCCCTTTGAGCCAGCATCTCAATTCATTGTGATCATGGCTGATCGTCCCCAATCAATAACCCGTGCCTGCCTTCTCCCCATATCCCTTGACTCCACTAGCCCCTAGAGCTCTATCTAACTCTCTCATAAATCTATCCAGTGACTTGGCCTCCACTGCCCTCTGCGGCAGGGAAAACAGTGACTGTTAGCTCAATCTTAATAAAATGTGGTTAATAAATTCATAGCATTCCATATCTGTTAAATTCTCAAATGGTAAACTAATAAGACAATTGGCAAATCAGTAGCTCCTGTGTTAAAAAGGAGAAAAAAAAAGGAACTGCAGGTGCTGGTTTACACACAAGGTCACAAAGTGCTGGAGAAACTCAGCGGGTTTCTGGAGAACATGGATAGGTGACGTTTCGGGCCGGGACCCTTCGTCAGTCTGATGGTGACCACTCTGCGAAATCCTGACTCTTCCACAGTGGAGCGTATGAAATTATATCGGGCAGTTATGCTGGAAAACATCTGCAGTTTCACTCTGGATAGACACACAATGCTGGAGTAACTCAGCGGGACAGGCAGCATCTCTGGAGTGAAGGACTGGCTGACACTTCAGGTCAAGACCCTTCTTCAGAAGCTCTTCTTTCAGGTCTTGACCTGAAACGTCACCCATTCCTTCTCTCCAGAGATGCTGCCTGTCCCGCTGAGTTATATTTTGTTTCTGTCTTCAATATGAACCAGC
The DNA here is from genome assembly GCA_963514005.1 of Raja brachyura. The sequence goes on along the minus strand of OY740797.1, from coordinate 8,113,430 downwards.
ATCTCCACATTCTGTTAACCCTGGCTGCCTCCTCCCCTTCCCACCTCTCCCTCAGCCCTCGGGCTCTGACATTCCTTGTCTCTCTATCTCTCCCCTCCCCCACCCAAGTCGCACTAGCTTCTCATTTTCACACTACAAACAGCTTACAATGGCCTGTTTCCTTTATCATCGATACTTTTTTGCATATCTTTCATTCATTGTTCTTTATCTCTCCACATCACTGTCTATATCTCTCGTTTCCCTGATCCCTGACCAGTCTGAAGAAGGGTCTCGACCCGAAACGTCGCCTATCTCCTTCGCTCCTTAGATGCTGCTGCACCCGCTGAGTTTCTCCAGCCTTTTGTGTACCCTCTACAGTTCCTTCCTCCACATTGAAGTTTCACTCTTGTTGGTGGCATTTATCCCTCTTCTCCCAATCTCTCCTGAGCAAGTGCCAGGAAGTGCTTGACATCCACGCTAGTGCGCGAATGCTTCTGAATGTCGGGAAAAATTTGCATCAATAGTTTCATGGGTACAGCTTGTTCTGCCCTGCCCTCATGAGGCTGTTTAGGATCACTTCAGCTTTGACGAGAAAGCTAATCCCAGTAGACTTGAATAAGAGCTTTCATTCAGCCTGAAACAGGCCCTTGACCCAAAACATCATCTCTCCAGTCCCTCCCCAGATGCTCCCTGACACATACGTTCCTCCAGCACTTTGTCATTTGCTTTTAACTATTTCTGATCATCACAGTGTTCATAGCTACTGTAAAATTAATGAACTGTGCCACTGACATTAAAGGAAAAAAAACACATATATAAAGATAATTAGGTTTTTGAATTATTTTGAAGTCATTAAAAACTTCTAAAACGCAAATTGCAATCAAATATAATTTTTAAATCCCAGTTTGATGCTGATTACACCCTTAGAATTGGCAGCATTTAGAATTATGAACATATGATACATTTAATAATTGGACAGTAAAATATTGAAAATGATTGATGATGAAATCTAATAAACCTACATTCCCTTGAGAGCTGCATCTCTTTACTTTAGACTTTGGAGATGCAGAGCGGAAACAGGCCCTTCGGCCCACCGAGTCCACGCCGACCAGCGGTCACCCCAAACACTAGCACCATCCTACACACTAGGGACAATTTACAATTTTACCAAAAGTCAATTAAGCTACAAACCTGTACGTCTTTGGAGTAATTTCAAAGGAGTCTGATGACAGACACAACATGCTGGAGTAACTCAGCGAGACAGGCAGCATCTCTCGTTAGAAGGAATGGGTGACGTTTTGGGTCGAGACCCTTCTTCAGGCTGGAACAAAGGAGTCTGCTTCAGCTCCAGACAGCAAAGGAGGTTAGGCAATATAAATGTCTTTTTTAGTTTAGGTTGCATGTGGAAAGATTAAAATGTTCAGAAATTATATAATTTATTCACGGTTATATTTAATGGTTTCATCAAATTAATGACACACAACCATTAAACTATTCATTAGAGCCTCATCTCGTTTTAATATGCTGTTCAATGCATAAATATTTTTTTAATTTAAAAACATTTTTTACAAGATGTCATTGGACAGAAGGCAATTGCAATTAGCGATTCAGCTTGCAGCCATATACGAGTGGAGACACAAAGAACTACACATATTGGAACCTTACGTTAGACACAAAATGCTGGAGGAACTCAGCAGGTCAGGCAGAGATGCTGTGTGACCCGCTGTTACTCCAGCAATTTGTGTTCCATCCATATACGAGTGTTGGGACAGGCAACTCATAAACATGGCCTTGGTGTTAGAAATGAATGTGGATGTTCCCAATGGGGTGGAAGATTGCAACCTTCACCTGGTCCGCCTTGTTTCGACTAATGCAATCAACTCGACGTGCACAAACAGAAGATCAAATAGAACAAGTTGTCCAACAACTTTAGGCTGTGCACGCCACACAAAAAAAGATGTTCCCAATGTTTCCATTGTGAAAAGTTACTACCGGTGTGGCACTGTGGCAGAGCAGCAGAGACCTGCAACGCTTTGTCCAGCCCCCTCCTGCCACAGAAGGCAGTGGCGGCCAATTCACTGGATGGTTTCAAGAGAGAGTTAGATGTAGCTCTTAGGGCTAAAGGGAATCAAGGGATATGGGGATAAAGCAGGGACGGGGAACTGATTTTGGATGATCAGCCATGATCATATTCAATGGTGGTGCTGGCTCGCAGGGCTGAATGGCCTACTCCTGCACCTGTTTTCTATGTTTCCTCCCTTCCAGCTTTCTTTCCCCTCTCCCACAATCAGTCTGAAGAAGGGACCTGATGCGAAAAACGTCACCGCTCCATGTTCTCCATGGATGCTGCCTTACTCCAACACTTGGTGTCCTTCCTATTCCTCTAAAGCACACCTTATTTAACATTAAATCAGCTCAGATAAACTTCCTTTGACAGAAGCAATAAACTCACAACGTGGTTGAAATCCACTTCAATTGAAGTATTGAGGCCAAATTTTAAAGGCTGTTACAAAATTTTACGTGTAGTGTTGCCCTCCTGGGGGAGATTCTAGCTTGTCACATTTCAAATCCATAAACTACACGAGTGTATGGTGGCGCAGCGGTAGAGTTGCTGCCTTAGAGCTCCAGAGACCAGAGTTCGATCAGGACTATGGGTGCAGTGTGTACGGAGTTTGTACGTTCTCCCCGTGACCTACGGACGTTCCGTTTTCCTCCAACACTCCAAAGACGTACAGGTTTGTAAGCTAATTAGCTTGGTAAAAATTGTAAATTGTCCCTTGTGTGTGTGTGTGTGTAGGATAATGCTGATGTTTGGGGATCACTGGTCGGCGCGGACTCGGTGGGCCGAAGGACCCGTTTCCACGCTGTACCTCTAAACTAAACAAAATTTGAGACTGTTAATAGTAAAACGTACATTGCTGCTGGCCTGTGGCTGGGTCCTGTAGTTACGCAAGATGTTCTGGAAAGAGCTATCTTCCTTCGTTACCTGAAAATCAAAAGTACGTTTTTACAGATTCACAGGTAATCAAACAAGTTTTGGTTTATTACGGGAGGCAGCAGCTCCACCAGCCGTGCTGTTTGCTTATTTTCTCTCCATTAGTGACAGCTCTAAAAGCAATTAAGTTAGAGCCACAGAGTGATACAGGCCTTCTCCTCCCTAAAACTTAATCATTTGTTCACTGGTTTGTCTGCACAGATGACGACCATCCGCTTGAACGTAGAGTGATACAGCGAGGAAACAGGCCCTTCGGCCCAACTTGCCCACACCGACCAACATTCCCCATCTGCACTAGTCCCAGCTGCCTGTGTTTGGCCCATATCCCTCTAAACCTGTTCTATCCACATATCAGTCTAATAGTGCCTTAAATAGTACCTGCCTCAACTACCTCCTCCGGCAGCTCGTTCTATACACCCACCACCCTATTAAGAGAGACTCTGTGCATTTACCTGATCTATTCCTCTCATGATTTTATACACCTCTATAAGATCACCCCTTATCCTCATGCACTCCAGCCTACTCAAACTATATCTGTAGCTCAGATCCTTGAGTCCTGGCAACATACTTGTATATCTTCTCTGCACCCTTTTCAACTTGACACCATCATTCCAATAACATGGTGCCCAGAACCAAACAAATAGTGTACAATTTTGGTCGACTAAGTATAGGAAGAATGTCAACAAAATAGAGAGAGTACAGAGGAGATTTACTAGAATGTTGCCTGGGTTCCAGCAACTAAGTTACAGAGAAAGGTTGAACAAGTTAGGTCTTTATTCTTTGGAGCGCAGAAGGTTAAGGGGGGACTTGATTGAGGTCTTTAAAATGATGAAAGGGATAGACAGAGTTGACGTGGATAAGCTTTTCCCATTGAGGGTAGGGAAGATTCAAACAAGCGGGAATGACATGAGAATTAAGGGACAGACGTTTAGGGGTAACATGAGGGGGAACTTCTTTACTCAGAGAGTGGTGGCTGTGTGGAATGATCTTCCAGCAGAAGTGGTGGAGGCAGGATCGATTTTAACATTTAAAAGTAAAGTGGATAGGTATATGGACGGGAAGGGAATGGAGGGGTATGGTCTGAGTGCAGGTAGATGGGACTAGGGGAAAATAAATGGTCGGCACGGACTGGAAGGGCCGAGAAGGCCTGTTTCCGTGCTGTAATTATTATATGGTTATATGGTTACTCTAAATGCAGCCTCACCAATGTCTTATATAACGGCAACATGACCTGCCAACGTCTATACCCAATAATCTGGCTGATGTACCTGCAGAGTGTTGCCTGCATGTTTGGTTATGTAACCCATACACAGTGTATATTTATGTGCAGGCATTATATTGGAACTTTTCTCGAACTGGTTGTACGTTTTTGTACCTTGGCCATCATGTACACAGCGCACATCAGAAGCTGGTCCAAGTGCCGATCGGCCATAAGATCAGTGCAGTTGACCAAGGAATACTCAAAGCACGTCCAGATTTTCCTCCTCAGGTTATCTGAAATATCCAGCTTTGCACAGAGGTCCCTCAGACGAACACTGGCTAAATGATAAACCTACGCAAATGACAACAAACACAGAGACAACCATGGTATTTTAATTTAACAATTGTTCAGTGACACGGACGGGAGAATTCAGAAGACAGATACAAAATGCCGGCAGCATCTCTGGACTCGGGTCTGAAGAAGGGTCTCGACCCGAAACGTCACCCATTCCTTCTCTCCAGAGATGCTGCCCGTCCCGCTGATTTGCTCCAGCATTTTGTGTCTATCTTCAGTGTAAACCAGCATCTGCAGTTCCTTCCTATACTGGACAATTCAGGTTCCTTAGTCAAATACGATTTTGTCAAAGATGAATTTGTTATTCTTAACAATCCAAGATTAACATACTAAAACAATGTCATTTCTTGTTACCATGAACCAAATATCTGAAGCTTGATATATGGTACTTTGCGTGATGCCAATATACCTCAGCATGATGCGTAGGACGCAACTGCAGATCCTGGTTTAAACCGAAGATAGACACAAAATGGTGGAGTAACTCAGCGGGACAGGCAGCATCTCTGGAGAGAAGGAACGGGTGACGTTTCGGGTTGAGACCCTTCTTCAGACTGATGGGAAGGGTCTCGACCCGGAATGTCACTCATTCCTCCTCTCCAGAGATGCTGCCTGTCCCGCTGAGCCGAGGGCCTGTCCCACTGTGCGAGGTAATTCAAGAGTCCTCCCGAGTTTCCCCTAATTCGAACTCGGAGGGTTACGGTAATGGCCGCTCGTAGGTACTCGGGGCTCTCGTGGACATTTTTCAACACTGTTGAAAAAACTTCACGAGCTTACTGCGTTTCCCCGAGTGCCTGCCGTTAGCGTTATGAGCCGCTAAGAGACGTCCCCGAGCTCCGACGTACCCGCTACGTACATTCTACATGCCTACCACGAGTTTGATTTTTTTAAAACTCGGGAGAGCTCTTGGGTAAACTCGTACAGTGGGACAGGATTTTGAGTCTACCTCAGCATGGCAACACACTACTAATATTTATGGCGAGACATACCTTTCGAAAGAACAATGCGACGGAGCCTGTCTTTTTGGATTGGTTGTTCATTCCTCCTTGGTGTTGGGTTTGTCGTTGGCCTGGGGATTGCTGAACGGGCACCGGTCCAGCAATCTGCACTGCGGTGGCCGCCAGCTGGTGACCACCTAAGCTGCTGGCAAGGGCCTGGGCTGTAAGGGGTTGGATGGTACTCGTCACGGTCTGAGCCTGTCCGGAGACTCTGAGCTGAACCGGGATGAACGTTATCCCCCCGTTTTCATTTGCGATACCTGAGGATTAAGAGAGGGAATTGAAAACAAAGTTTAGTTTAGAGATACCACACAGAAGCAGGCCCTTCGGCCCACCGAGTCCGCACCGACCAGCGATCCTCCCCTACACTACACGCCAGGGACAACCTACAATTTTCACTGAAGCCAAATTAACCTACAATCCTGTGAGTCTTTGGAATGGGAGGTGGAAACTGGAGAAACCATGGTCACAGGGAGAACGTACGAACTCCGTACAGACAGCACCTGTAGTCAGGAGCGAACCCGGGCCTCTGACGCCGTGAGGCAGCAACTCTACCGCTGCCCCACCCAGATACGTAGTCAATGATCCTCCCCTCCCCACAAAGCCTGACAACAAACCTCTCTCCAACTTCCTGCGACCATTATGATTCAAATACAAGGACAGAATGTGCTGGAGTAACTCAGTGGGTCAGGCACAGTCTCGGGACAACATGGATAGACAATAGACAATAGGTGCAGGAGTAGGCCATTCGGCCCTTCGGGCCAGCACCGCCATTCAATGTGATCATGGCTGATCATCCCCAATCAGTACCCCGTTCCTGCCTTCTCCCCGTATCCCCTGAATCCGCTATTTTTAAAGAGCCCTATCTAGCTCTCTCTTGAAAGCATCCAGAGAACCTGCCTCCATCGCCGAGGCAGAGAATTCCACAGACTCACCACTCTCTGTGAGAAAAAGTGTTTCCTGTGTCCGTTCGAAATGGCTTGCTCCTTATTCTTGAACTGTGGCCCCTGGTTCTGGCCCGGATAGGTGACGTTTCTGGTCGAGACCCTTCTCCTTGCTCTCCTTGGCATCCCCCTGCCCGTGAAATCTGATTTTTTTAAAACCCCTCCCCCCTCATCACTGTGCTTCATCCCTCCCGGCCTTGGGTTAAATGTTACACCCCCCTCCCACTTCAATCAGTTAAAGGACACCATCCCTGTCATTATTTATTGCCAGGGTTTACTGTACTTCAGGTGAAAACTCCCTCACCTAAAATCATCCAACAAAGTCAGGGCTCCGATCGGAAACATCTCCTATCCATTTCCTCCAGGGGCGGCCTCTGACCCGCTGAGTTACTCCAGCACTTTGTGTCTATCTTTGGCATAAACCAGCATCTGCAGTTCCTTTTCATTACAAAATTACCAAGGCTGATTTGGCTCACTCTCTACAGCCCCACGTTTAAACTGCAGGAAATGGTGGAAAACCTTACATAAGTAGTAAGGTGTTTAAGAAGGAACTGCAGATGCTGGAAAATCGAAGGTAGACAAAAATGCTGGAGAAACTCAGCGGGTGCAGCAGCATCTAAGGAGCGAAGGAAATATTTCCTTCGCTCCATAGATGCTGCTGCACCCGCTGAGCTTCTCCAGCATTTTTGTCCACCATAAGTAGTACGTTGCTTGCCTTGAACCGGGATTGTAACCGTTTGCCCGTTGGTAGCAGTAACGGTTGCCGTTGCCATGGTGACTAAGGTCTGCCCTGGGACGTGTGCAATGGGTACAGTCTCAGAGGTTACGTTCTGGACCGGGACAGCGTTCACCGTTTGATGCTGGGAGGGTCGAGGACAGTTGCCTGAAGAATCTGTGTTGGTGTCAGTGTCCACAAATAGCCTCCTGCGTGTATTGGTCGCGGTTGGAGAACTGTATCGATCGTGTAGCGTTGTCGGTGACGCAATGGCATCTAGAGAGAAAACGACAAAAAAGTAGGAATTGTTCATAAAATATAGATAGCTCAAATGTCCCTCCCATCTGCGATAAATGTTCATCTCAAGATGCAACCATAGCACTCTCCTATGTCTTTTGCATAAAACTCCAAAAAAATTTGGAATGACATTTTTCAATAAAATAATCACAAAATTATTTAAAACAAAACTGAAACCCAACGCAGAACTGATTTTCTTTGGAACAATGGAAGTCGGCTTTGAGCTGACCTCGTTCCAAAAGATTTTCCTTAACTAGGGCTTAATAACGGCAAAAAAACCTATACTAAACTTCTGGAAAAATGCACCCACACCAACCTTTAAAATGTGGATTTCAAATATGTCCGAAATGTTACACCTCGAAGACATGAGATTCGTCCTAGCAAGCAAATATGACCACTTCTTAAAGATTTGGTCTCCATTTATCGACTTATTACAAGCGTAAGATGCAACGTAACTCTGGAAATAAAGATTTCAGGACCGGGTGAGGGGCGTGTAAAGATATGAAGCCGGTACATCCCATTTATTTTATTCTCTTTATATATATTTTTTTTTCTCTTTTTCGTGCTTTACATCTTTATGGGCTCTCTCTTTCTACTTTTTCCACGAACTATCAATGTCACTACCTTATCTAACTTTCTTTCTCTTTTTCTTGCTTCTGTTACTTTTCTATTATTAAATTTTATAACAAGAAGTTACACATTAAATATATTATGTTATTCTTGGTTTATACCACTGTACATTACTTCTAATAAAAATATATATATATATAGATAGCTTATAGAAAAGGCTGGCAGCATCATCAAAGACCCACACCATCCTGGACACACACTCATCTCCCCGCTACCTTCAGGTAGAAGGTACAGGAGCCTGAAATCTGCAACATCCAGGTTCAGGAATAGCTACTTCAGGCACGTGCCGTGAGTAATTACTCAGGGTAGGCACTCAGTCAGCTTAAAAAAATTAAACCGCGCATGGGCAGTTTGTTCTCTCCGTTAAAAAAAATAAATAAATAAAAGGGTGACAATTCGATTTGCCCAAGGCTTCCTAGTCTCCTTTATTCTGAATTACTCAATGGGTAGGGGGGGAAGGGTGATGGCAGATGGAGCGATGGTGGGAAAAACGGGAGTACAAGGAATAGTTGAATCAGTTGTCATCTTATTGAATGACAGCACTTGTTCAAGGGACCAATTGGGGGAACAGTCCCTTTCACAGCGTGTGGAGAGTCTGTGCCAGGGGTAAAATTGTGGGGAGGGCACGAGTGTTGAGAAGGAGGGTGTCGGGGATACTGCCAGTAACTCACTCACCGTTACCGCAGCTCTCCAGGCGCGAAGCCACGCACTGAAGCTGGGCATAGATGCAACTCGGGGAGCTGTGAGTGGCCGCCGGGACCCTACAGCAGAACTGGCCCCCACTTCAGCGCCTTCTGCGGGCCCGCTCACCTTTGGCAGTGTTCTCCGTCGGAACACCTGTCACCTGCCATTCGCCGACTTCGCTCATGTCAGCAGCTTCCTGCAAATCCTTAAATTCCCACAGCCGAGTAACCTCAATCGCGCTGTCGGAATTTAAGGACATGAGTGAGGCCAGCGAGCGGCAGGAGAGTGGTTTTTAGATGGAGAGCTGCCAGAGGTGAGCGGGGACTGGCAGAAGAAGCTAAGGTGGCGGCTGGTTCCTCTGTCCGGCCCGGCGGCCGCTCAGCCACCCGGGCTACTTCTCTACCCCCCCCCCCCCCCACCCCCAATGCGGTGGCATTCCACGACTCCATGCAAGGAGCGTTGCAAGTGGCATTATCCCAATCCCCTCCTTCATAACATTCGTGCCCTCCCCGCAACTTTACCCCGGGCCAAACTCTCCAGATGCTTGGAAAGGAGCTCTCCCCCCACCCCCACACCCCGGGAAATACGGTATTTAAAAACATCACCAAGAAATGTACTTACCACATCATTGGTACAGGACAAACCATATTTGAAAACCCGCCAAGAAACTTACGCTGCGCATGCGCAGTAGACTGATGCGCATGCGCAGTGCTGCAAAGGCAGAATTTCTGCTGCCTTCAGCCCAGCTTGAAACTGACGGCTTCAGGCAGCGCTGACGGCACGTGGGCTGCACAGAGCTTCCCGTGTTACAAGCGCTGCGGATGAAAGGCACGGAGAATTATGCCTACCTAAGAGATCGATCTCTTACATAGGCATAATGCTCCCATGCCTTTACTATTATATATTTAGTAATCACTATGTTATAATTTTAGTCAGGGTAGGCAGTGCCTACCTTGCCTACCCTGACGGCAAGTGCCTGAGCTACTTCCCCACAGCCATCAGGCTATTAAACTCAACTCAAACAAAACTCTGATCGTTAATAGCCCTTTGCACATTATCTGTTATTTATGTGTGTGTATATATATATGTATTGGTATATGGACACACTGATCTGTTCTGTATGTATTCATGCCAACTATATTCTGTTGTGCTGAAGCAATGCAAGAACGTCATTGTCCTATCTGGGGCAATAATCTCTCTCTGCACGTGATCCATATCCCTCCATTCCCTGCATATCTGGGTGCTTACCCAAAATGAAACTATTTTATCTGCTTTCACCACCACCATCATTCACTCCCACAGCACATTCCAGGCACCCATCTGCTCCACATATCTCTTTAAACTTTGCCCCTCTCACCTTGAGAGGCAGCTATGCGTTCTTGTCTTTGACGTTTCTACCTTTGGGGAAAAAAAAGGTCTACTCTATCTGTTCCTCCCATAGTTTTATGGGCCTGTCTCACTTCAGGCGATTTTTCAGCAAACTGACAGCGATTGTCAAGTTGCAGGCAGTCGCCTGAAAAACCGGCAACTGGAACGACGACTGTCAGAGTGGAACACACACACACACACACACAACGCTTCCTTCACCAGCCCGTTATGCAGGCGGGGGACAGGGCAAGTGGGGGGAGCGCTGTCTAAAAAATTCACATGGTGCAAAACCAAGGTGATGCAGACACACACCGCGATGAACAGGAAGGTTGGCGCTGTAAAAAGACGGCTAAAGCACAGTGTACGGTAAGTCCTTTAAAAGAGGGGGGGAGAGGAGGAGTGGAGACAACTTTAAAGAAGCCAGAGATACACGGCTGTGAAGCTTGGCGGACATTTAACATTACCGGTCGGTTATCCTTGGTTCTGAAACCTCCTGCTTACGTTTTTTTACCCAATGAGCCAATCATGGTCACCACCGGCTACAACCTCCAAGAACCTTCAACCTCCCGGCGACCCACTAGGACCTCCTGGCGACCCACCTACTTCACGAGAATTCTCGCTGCTCCCCATGACGGCTTCATTCTAGTCGCCGCTAATTTTACAACATGGTGAAAAATTCACGGCAACCATAATGAGGCCGCGACTAGTTCCCAGAATGCGGGAACTCCTCACGACCATGAAGGCGACTCCCCGGCAACCACCCACGAACATGCGGCGACATGCATAGTCTCCGGCAGTCGCCTAAGTGGAACAGGCCCAGTACATGCCTCTATCAGCCACAGACTCTCCAGGTAAACCATCCAAGTTAGGCCAACCTCTGCTTTCGGCGAATACCTTCCAGATATGGTATCTTTATATATGGTCGAATATCTTCCAGATATGGTCCAATTCTACACGACCATCGTAGAGTCTGTTCTCACCTTCTCCATCATGGTCTGGTTTGGCTCAGCCACCAAGCACGACACCTGGAGGCTGCAGCGAATCGTCCGATCAGCTGAGATGGTTATTGGCTGCAACCTTCCCTCCATTGATGAACTGTACACTGCAAGGGCCAGGAAGCGAGCGGGCAAGATCATCTCTGACCCCTCTCACCCTGGCTACAAACTCTTTGAATCACTTCCCTCTGGAAGGCGATTCCGGACTGTCAAAGCTGCCACAGCCAGACATAAAAACAGTTTTTATCCACGAGTAGTTGCTCTACTCAACAGCCAAAAATCTGTAGCCTCCCTTTGATCTGGTATTTTGTTGGTTCACATGCTTGATCAATGGCGTTTTATCATTAATGTTTTATTATTATTAATGTTTAGTGTTTTCAGAGTCATTCGTAACTGTCACTGTACGTCATGTTGTTACTTGTGGGCGGAGCATCAAGGCAAATTCCTTGCATGTGAATACTTGGCCAATAAACTTACTTACAAATGCAATGTAATGATCTTGCTTGACAAAGAAGAAAGTTGAATTGAACTGGAATGTCCATATTTATTTAGCCTTAATGTTTGGATCTCTTTGAATGCCCGGGGCAAAATCAATCAAATCAAGATTTTTTATGGAATCTCAATATGTTTGCCAACTCTGGCTCAGTACATCTACTGATTCAACCCAAACATTGTCTTTATGTTCATTAAATGGCTGCTTGAAAATTGATGAGAAATTAAGAAGTAGCAGAGACAACACATTAATACATTTTTTTTTTTGGATTTTTTTTTTTTTGATTTGTACAGCGTGGAAACTGGCCCCTCCGACTCCGCGCCGACCAACGATGACCCATACCACTGAGTTCTATCCTACACACTGGAAATAATTTACAGAAGCCAATTAACCTACACGCCTGTAGAATGTGGGAGGAAACCGGAGCACCCGGCGAAAACCCACGCAGATCATAGGGAGAACATACAAACTCCATACAGACAGCACCCATAGACAGGATCGAATCGGGGTCTCTGACAGTGTATCTCTGCGCCACTGGGCCGCCTCTACACTTCCCTGCGTGGGATTCCTGCAAAAGACACTCGACCCTGTGGGAGCCATTACTGAAATAGTGCCATAACTGAAGTGTTTTTTTCTTCTTCAAATTTCACAAATAAACTTTATTCAGAATATATATGTGAAACAAAACCTGTGCAAAAACTCTTCATACAGTCTCTGTGTCCTCACATTCAATGGTGTCAAACTCAGTGGTGTTGGTACCTATCTACCTGAATTGAAGTTACTAACATGTTTGTTCATAAGATCATAAGTGATAGTAGAATTCAGCCATCAAGTCTACTCCACCATTCAATCATGGCTGATCTATCTCTCCCTCCAAACCCCATTCTCCTACCTTCTCCCCTTAACCTCTGACACCCGTACTATTCAAGAATCTATCTATCTCTGTCTTAAATATATCCACTGACTTGACCTCCACAGCCTTCTGCGGCAAAGAATTCCACAGATTCACCACCCACTGACTAAAGAAATTTCTCCTCATCTTCCTTCCTAAAAGAACGTCCTTTAATTCGGAGGCCGTGACCTCTAGTCCTAGACTCTCCCACTAGTGGAAACATCCTCTCCATATCCACTCTATCCAAGCCTTTCACTATTCTGTACGTTTCAATGAGGAGGCCCAGTGCCGACAAATGCTCATCGTAGGTTAACCCACTCATTCCTGGGCATTATTCTTGTAAACATCCTCTGGGCCATCTCCAGAGCCAGCACATCCTTCCTCGGATATCGTGCCCAAAATTGCCCACAATATTCCAAATCTGGCCTGGCCAGCACCTTATAGAGTGTCAGCATTACATCCATGTTTTTGTACATAAGCCCTCTTGAAATAAATGCTAACATAGCGTTTGGTCTCTTTACCAAATGTTACCAATCTGTTATCAAGTGTACCCAGAGCTGTATGTTGTGCTCCATACCTTTCCTGGCACTCTCTGTGGGACCTTCCTTTGGCCGTGCAGGGGTAGTGGGGGTGGACATCTCATTGTTCCCGACATTCTCCGGATTGTCAAAGTAGTGTGGTGGCATCACCTGAAGAAACATACCAATTCCAAATCAATTCTGTTGCTGCATCTTCACCTTGATCATCGCCTCCTGCTATCCTCAAGGTGTTTTCTGCCAAAGAGAACCTATACGTTTTTATTCTGAAAATAATACATAGTTTTCATTCCATTGAGGTCAGGTCGGGGTGGAGTTCCCCCCGCCACGGGTACCATGTAATCCCGTGCGACCTGCTCCATGGTCAGATAATTTAAACCGTCCCCCCCCACCTGGTTTTCCTGGTGAGGAGGAGGCTGTGGACCCCCAGCAGGACCAAAAACCAAGACCTGTCAAAGGGCGGATGAGCTCCTAGCGAGCCAACGGCCATCCACACTTCAGTAGAAGTTGCAATTACTGTCGTGCACGGCATTGTAAGGCACCGCGCCCGTTGATGTTTTCGATGATGGTGATGATGATGATGATGATTAAGATGAAGATGAAGATTGAACCATTATGGTAAGAGACACATGAACTTGGATTGTACATCCACAAATTCCTCAATGGCGCAAGGCAGGCAGATGAGATGTAGACTCAAGGAACTGCAGACAAAATGTGTGAGAAGGAACTGCAGAGTTACTCCAGCTTTTTATGTCTATCAAGAAACTGCAGATGCTGGTTGACAAAAAAAAGGACATGGAGTGCTGGAGTAACTCAGGGGGTCTCACGGCAACTCTGGAAGACATGGATAGTGGACATAGTCACCGATATTTGGTGGCGCAATGGTAGAATCGCTGCCTCACAACGCCAGAGACCCGGGTTCGATCCTGACCACAGGTGCTGTCTGTATGGAGTTTGTATATTCTACCTGTGACTGTGTGGGTTTTCTCCGGGTGCACTGGTTTCCTCCTACACTCCAAAGACATGCAGGTCTTTTAAGGTCAATTGGCTTCTCTAAATTGTGAATGGACCCTAGTGTTTAGGATAGTGCTAGTGTACGGGGTGATCACTGGTCGGCACGGACCCGGAGGGCCAAAGGGCCCTTTTCTGCGCTATATCTCGAAAGTCTAATGTCTTATAAACTTGCCGAGGACACGTCTTCAGACATGAATAAGTTGGTTTGGCAGCATCACTGGATACCTCATTCATGCACTCTGCAACAACAAGCCTCGTGTAAGAAAGACCTTCAGAGAGTAACAGTTGGTCAAAACAGATGTCTTGGGTGGAGTATGGTACAGATCTACCCATCAGTGGGAAGCCTCTCAAGCCAAAACCTCAGTGGCCTGAACAACATAACTTTCAGTCCGAAGAAGGATTCTGCCCCGAAACGTCATCTATTCCTTTCCCCCAGAGATGCTGCCTGACCCACTGAGTTACTTCAACACTCTGGGTCTATCTTCGGTATAAACCAGCATCTACAGTTCCTTCCTACACATGCTTTGACAGGTAGCGGGCAATTCCTCAGCAATAATTTTCCGCAACTGTGTTTCTTCCTCTCCTCCTCCCGCAGGCTGTTATGGTTATTAGTGCAGGGCAGCAGCAGTGTTGGGTTCTGATACGCTGCAGTCTGAATAAATGCACTTAGTAGAACAGTCCCTGCAACACTTAACTAATGAACAGCAGACAGAGTCAGAATGCTGTCTAGATGATGCCATGTATTTCTTTCAGCCCAGTTTGTGGGCCGTGTATTTCACATGAACCACACTCATAGTGGACAATAAATTCACAAGCGGAACTCACCTCTTCACACGTTGGAACCTTGTTTTCGGAATCTTTAATTCCATCCCAAAGAGGTGACTCTTGTTTCCATGCAAAGTTTTCCAGGATTGTTTCTTCAATATAATTCAGATGTTTAACTACCTCCCTGAATAGACCATCCTCTGCCCTTATGAGGACTTCTATCACCTACAAAAATGACAATCAGTTTCAATAAAATGTATAAAATAGATATCCTATTGCAATATACACCAACCAATTTCCCAATGCCGCCCGCACCTTAACTGTATGTAGCGTGTTGTGAAGTATCTGTCGCTCGGGAATAATTCACAGTAGCATTCTCTTATAATCAACAATAGCTTAGGATGGCATGAAATATTGCACTTAGCATTATTAATAACTAAATGCGGCACGGTGGCGCAGTGGTAGAGTTGCTGCCTTACAGCTCCAGAGGCCCGGGTTCGATCTTGACTACGGGGGATTGTCTGTACATTCTCCCCGTGACCTGCGTGGGATTTCTCCGGTTTCATCCCACATTCCAAAGACGTACAGGGTTGTAGGTCGATTGGCTTGGTAAAATTGTAAATTGTCCCTAGATTGTTACTAGGACAGTGTAAGTATGCGGGGATCGCTGGTTGGCACGGGCTTGGTGGGCCGAAGGGCCTGTTTCCACGCTGTATCGCTGTCTCTCGAAAACACACTAAAACTAATACTAGGGAGCAGTATTTGGAACAATTTGAAGTTAAACTACAAATGCAAAGAACAAAACGCAAAGAGCTAGAGGAACTCAGTGGGTCAGGCAGGATCTACAGAGGGAATGGACAGGCTAAAGATCCAGAATGTCGTCTGTCCATTCCATCCACAGAGGCTGCCTGACCCGCTGGAAATGCAATACATGTGTAATCCAGCACTCTGTGTGTTTTGCTCAAGATTCCAGATTCTTGTGGCTCTGAATTACAAAATGGGTGAGATAAATTTTGGACTGGTAAAGAGTCTGACAAGTTTAGGGGCAGAAACTGGGAAAAGTTATTTTGTCGAGTTTATTATTTTTTCATAAAAAACGACATCAACGTTCTTGCTTATGAATGGAAACAAATCTCCATTGACATTATCCTCCAGTGACATTCTCAAGTAGCCAAAAGGCTCCAAACACACAAGGACCTCAATATTCTCAAGGCTGAACCATTTGTTATGTCAGTTCTTTGCCTTGCTTGCTTCCAGCATATTCACCTGCTGCAGTAATATAATACGGAGGACTCAGGCAGCCATGCTGAGGAAAGACTTTTGTATTTTAATCATACTCAACAGTTAGTACACCAAAGACAGATACACCAGATCAGGAAGTTGTATAGTTAGCTTTCCCTGCACTTTTGTGCGTAATATTTCTCATAATGTCAAACAGAGCCATCAAGCTCGTGAACACCACACAACACTAACACTCTGACTGGAAGTCCGTGCAGAGAGTGGTGAGGACAGCGGAAAAAATCATCGTGACCTCTCTCCCCTCAATCGGGGATATTGCGACCAAACGTAGCTTGTCTAAGGCCAGCAGTATTATAAAAGACCCCACACATCTCCATCATGGACTGTTCACTCTGCTGCCCTCGGGCAAAAGATATTGCAGCATAAGGAGCAGAACATCAAGGTTCTGCAACAGCTTCTTCCCACGAGCCATCAGACTCCTGAATGCTATGTAATGGGCTGCCACCATTGTCTATTTATCCTTTTATCCTTTTTATCCTTTTTATCCATGTCTATCCTTCTGTTAATTTATCGTGTTGCACAGGGAGCCAAATGCAACGGAATTTCGTTTGGAACTGCATATATCAATGTATTTCTAAATGACTTGGTTTGACTTGACTTGAACATCAACTATGGACTTCTGGCCCCATAGCAGAAGCGTCCACCTCGCGGGGCTGGAAACTGGAAGTGTCCCGAGCTAATTCTGCTGGGGAAAAGATTTAATGGCAATGTTTTGCTTACACACAGAGGGTGGTGGGTGTATGGAACGAGCTGCAGGAGGAGGTAGTTGAGGCTGGTACAATTACAACAGTTAAGAATCATTTAGACAGGTACATGCACAGTGATAGGTTTGGCGGGATTTGGGCAAAACGCAGGTGTGGGCAAGATGGGCCAAATGGCCTGTCTCCACATTGCATTACTCTACAACTCTGGAGAAAACAATAGTGCCATCAGGATGGAGGAACAAAATAATAACTACATCACCAGCGGAGCCTTTCCTGAAGAAACTGCCCCCAGGAAAAAAAGACATGGGCTTCACTAATGAGTATTAATTTAAGGAGGCAAATTAATATTGCTTACCTTATAAAAGTGATAGGATGGAAGGTCATAGATGTCAATGATCCATGAAAAATCTCCTGGTGGTTTGTAGGAAAAGATAACTATTTCGAGGCAGCAAGCCAGAAGAGATCGATGGAATATATCTTGCTCCAATATTCCCTGTACGAGAAGAATGTGATTGCTATAATTTGTTAATGATAGAGCACAAACATTGAACATTTGATGGATTATTTATTTATTGTTTAAATCACTAACTTTGGAATCCTTCCAGTCTACCGTCAAACTCATTGGAGACACTCGGACAAACTTAAATCGGACTTTACCTTCCGCTAAACTTCATTCCCTTTATCCTGTACCTGTACAATATCAACAGCCTATCGGTGAGACCAAGCGGAGGCTGGGCGATCGTTTCGCCGAACACCTCCGCTTGGTCCGCAATAACCAACCCGACCTCCCGGTGGCTCAGCACGTCAACTCCCCCTCCCATTCCGTATCCGACCTCTCGGTCCTGGGCCTCCTCCACGGCCAGAGTGAGCAACACCGCAAGTTGGAGGAACAGCACCTCATATTCCGCTTGGGGAGTCTGCATCCTCTGGGCTTAAACATTGAATTTTCTCAATTCTGTTAACCCAGGCTGCCTCCTCCCCTTCCCACCTCTCCCTCAGCCCTCGGGCCCTGGCATTCCTTCTCTCTCTATCTCTCCCCCACCAAAATCGCACTAGCTTCTCATTTTCACACTACAAACAGCTTACAATGGCCTGTTTCCTTTATCATCGATACTTTTTTGCATATCTCTCCACATCACTATCTATATCTCTCGTTTCCCTGATCCCTGACCAGTCTGAAGAAGGGTCTCGACCCGAAACGTCGCCTATCTCCTTCGTTCCTTAGATGCTGCTGCACCCGCTGAGTTTCTCCAGCTTTTTGTGTAACCCTCGATTCTCCAGCATCTGCAGTTCCTTCTTTAACACAGCTGATTGTAATCATGACTGGACAGCAAGCAACATTAAAAGCTTTTCACTGTATCTCGGTTCAATTGACAATAAACTAACTTAAACCAGGACAGCACAGTGACACAGCAGTGGAGTTGCTGCCTCACAGCACCAGAGACCCGGGTTCGATCTTGGCCTCGGGCACTGTGTGTGTGTGTGTGTGTGTGTGTGTGTGTGTGTGTGTGTGTGTGTGTGTGTGTGTGTGTGTGTGTGTGTGTGTGTGTGTGTGTGTGTGTGTGTGTGTGTGTGTGTGGAGTTTGTACGGTTTCCCTGTGACTGCGTGCGTTTTCACTAGGTGCTCCATTTATCTCCCACGGTCAGAGACTTGAGGTTTGTAGGTTAATTGGCTTCTGTAAATTGTCCCTAGTGTGTAGGGTAGAATTTGTGTGAACAGCTGATCGCTGGTTGGTTTCGACTCGATAGGCCGAAGGGCCTCTTTCCACATTGTATCTCTTAAACTAAACTAACTAAAATACTCATTGTGGCAGCCCCATGCAATGCCAACACATTCCTTGCAGCTATTTCTTCATAACTATGATATTAGCTTCATTAAACAAACATTGAAATAAGACACAAAATGCTGGAGTAACTCAGCGGGTCACGCAGCATCTCTGAAGAGGAGGAATGGGTGACGTTTCGGGTCGAGACCCTTCTTTGCTCATAGAAACTATTACAAAATATTACTATCATAATATGTGTTTGCTAATGTACTGCTTACCTACTCTAATAAAAATATATATATTAAAAAAAAGAAACATAGAAAATAGGTGCAGGAGTAGGCCATTCGGCCCTTCGAGCCTGCACCACCATTCAATATGATCATGGCTGATCATTTAACTCAGTATCCCGTACCTGCCTTCTCTCCATACCCCCTGATCCCTTTAACCACAAGGGCCACATCTAACTCCCTCTTAAATATGGTTGGAGCCAGAGACGAAAAGACAAGAGGCTGCGAGATAAGGATAGGAGAGGCATGAAATGTGAAGCTGGATGAAGGAATATATGGGTGGCACGGTGGCGCAGCTGTAGAGTCAGAGACCCGGGTTCAATCCCGACTACGGGTGCTGTCTGAACGGAGTTTGTACGATCTCCCCGTGACCTGCTTGGGTTTTCTCCGAGATCTTTCGGTTTCCTCCCAAACTCCAAAGACGTACAGGTTTGTTGGCTAATTGGCTTGGTATAAACGTAAACATTGACCCTAGTGTGTGTAGGATAGTGTTAGAGCGCGGGGTCGGCTGGTGCGGACTCGGTGCGCCAAAGGGCCCGTATCTGCACTGTTTCTCTAAACTAAACATAGGCTTAGTGGAAGGGGGTAGGGGTGGGGGTAGAAATGGATGCGCATCAAGGTGGGACGGGGGGGGGGGGGCAAAGGGAGAGGGTGTTAGGTTTTAAAAAAAAGGGTTGTTTGGAGGTTAGATAACCAAAATATCGAAAAATTCAATGTTCATTCTATTGAGCTGCAAACAGTAGTCTTGAATTGGCTTTCCAGGTATTTTAAAATTGTACTTACGGTCAAATCTATTTCTCCCAATCTTCGCTTCTCCTGCTCAACCACTGCTTCAAGAACTTTATAGTACAGAATCTCTGCAAGTCGAAGACATTTGGTGGCATAGTCTGTGTGTGAAACAAACACCTTAACGTACCTATTAGGCAGCACCCAATGCAATTAATCACTCACGGACAAAACATTTACAACAATAAATGAATGACATTTCTCACACAAAGGGAGGTGGGTGTATGGAACAAGCTGCCGGAGGAGGTAGCTGAGGCTGGGACTATCCCAGCATTTAAGAAGCAGTTAAGGCAGGCACATGGCTAGGGCAGGTTTGGAGGGATATGGACCAAATGCTGGCAGGTGGGACAGGTGTAGCAGGGACAAGTTGGGCCGAAGGGCCTGTTTCCACACTATCACTCTATGACATTGAGTTTGAGTTATTCAAATCGAGTCAGCAGGGAATCGAACCGGGTCAATGACTTGGAAGGCAGCTGTGCTCACCACTATATCACCACTGTCATACGTAAAGTCTTGTTTCTCAATACAAATAGAAATGAAAACTGCTACACTAATTTGGAAATAAAGAAGCAAATGCAGAGATCGCGCGGCAGGGCACCAGAATAAGGTTGGGGGGGGGGGGTGGGCGGAAGGAGTGAGGTATTGGTTTTATTTAATTTAGTTTAGAGATACAGCGTTGAAACAGGCCCTTCAGCCCAACGAGTCCATGCTGACCAATGATCACCCGTACATTAGTTTTATCCTACACACATGCCGGGGACAATTTATAATTTTTACAGAAGCCAATTAACCTACAAACCTGCACGTCTTTGGAATGTGGGAGGAAGACTGGGGGTTCAACCAGAGAAAACCCATGTGGTCACAGGGAGACCAGACAAACTCCGTACAGGCAGCACTTGTGGTTAGCACTCTGGTCTCTGGTGCTGTAAGGCAGCAACTCTACTGCTGCGCCACAGTTTAATTATTGTCGTGAACACTGAGATACAGTGAAAAATTTTGTTTGCGTGCTATCCAAATAAATCAGATATAATACTCTACTCAAATACAATCAATTCATACAGAAGTACAACAGGAAGAGCAAAGAGAAAAATACCCGAGTACAGGATATCGTTTTCAGCATTGTTGCGTGACAATTCCAGGGGGAAAAAGTACAATGATGGCAATGAGGTAGGTTGGCAGATCAGGAGAAGATCAGAGTTGCTGCCTGACAGCGAATGCAGCGCCGTGGACCCGGGTTCGATCCTGACTACGGGTGCTGTCTGTACGGAGTGTGTACATTCTCCCCGTGACCTGCGTGGGTTTTCTCCGAGAACTTTGGTTTCCTCCCACTCTCCAAAGACGTACAGGTTTGTAGAGGTTAATTGCCTTGGTAAATGTAAAAAAAAAATACTTTCCCTAGTGGGTATAGGATAGTGTTGGGATAGGATAGTATGGGATAGGATAATGTGTGGGGATCACTGGTCGGCGCGGACCCGGTGGGCCGAAGGGCCTGTTTCCACGCTGTATCTCTCTAAACTAGCTTATGTGAGAACCGTTCAGAAGTCTGAGAAGAGTGGAGGAGAAGCTGTTCCTGAGTCTGATGGTAAGTGTTTCCAAGCTTCTGTATCTTTGGTGTAACAGAAGCGGGGAGAAGAGGATGAGAAAGGTCCTTGATTATGTTCTCTGGAGCAGCGTGGCATAGATGGAGTCAATGGTGGGAAGTTGCTTCCAGTAATAGTTATTATTGACATTTAAAAAATCACGATCTTTTAAAACACACAAACTGCACAATATAACAAAAATTAGTCTGAAGAAGGGTCTTGCCCCAAAACGTCACCCATTCCTTCTCTCCAGAGATGCTGCCTGTCCCGCTGAGTTACACCAGCATTTTGTGTCGAACAAAAAGGAAGGATTAGTACACTGCAGATTGTTCCCATTGTGTTTTGATGGGATGGTCTTTCAGAAACATGCCTTGCACCATCTGTACTAACCTATTGAATATCCAGAGTGATCCTTGGTGGACTGTGTGTAATGGTGACAAAATATTTCGCCCATCTCCTTTATCCTGTTGAGGATAGACTGTGTCGGATCCCTGGAACAAGACCTGATGGAAATGCACACACATTATCATCCATCACACCAATTTCCTTCTGGAATCAATTTCCAATTTCAACCAAAATAAACCATTGGCCCACAGTATTGTTTAGTCCGGGTGTCAGGGGTTCTGGGGAGAAGGCAGGAGAATGGGGTTGAGAGGGAGAGATAGATCAGCCATGATTGAATGGTGGGGTAGACTTGATGGGCTGAATGGCCTCATTCTGCTCCTATCACTTATAGCTTTTGACATTGGTATCTTTCCATTTCCTTTCCCAATCCCTCTTCTGCAAACCCCCTGCACCATTTATTATTTGAAGCAAATGCTCTACAAAGATTTGTAGTGTAGAATCCGCCCTCAATCTATTAACACGCGATCTTTTAGTCACGTAGCTCTTGGATTGGAGAAATAATTTGGAGTTATCTTGCACCTTTTATACCCTCAAAGATCTTGCAAAGAAATTTCTGTCCAGTGAATAAATATTGCTTTGTTAGTGACACGATCAAGTGATGAGATCTAAATCACATATTAGTTGATCAACAAGGTGATTACTTGTCACCTCCATTATATTCCCCATCTCCTTTCCACCTTAGCTCCACCCTGGCCACAAACTCTTTGAATCACTTCCCTCTGGAAGGCGACTCCGGACTGTCAAAGCTGCCACAGCCAGATATAAAAACTGCATTTTTCCCCCTACGGGTAGTAGGTCTACTCAATTAACAAAAAACTGTAGCCTCCTTTTGCTCTGGTATTTTATTTAATTCACATGTTTAATCGATAGCGTTTTATTATTCATGTTTAATGTTTTATGTGTCATTCCCTCCTGTCACTCAGGCACGCGCCGTCAGGGTAAGCAAGGTAGGCACTGCCTACCCGAACTAAAATTACAACATAGTAATTGCTAAAAATAAATAATAAAGCATGGGAGAATTATGCCTATCTAAGAGATCGATCTCTTAGGCAGGCATAATTCTCCGTGCCTTTCATCCGCAGCGCTTGTAACACGC
This sequence comes from Raja brachyura, assembly GCA_963514005.1. The sequence goes on along the minus strand of OY740797.1, from coordinate 8,090,650 downwards.
GAAGGTCTGTGCAGCCCACGTGCCGTCAGCGCTGCTTCAAGCGTCAATTTCAAGCTGGGCTGAAGGCAGCAGAAATTCTGCCTTTGCTGCACTACGCATACGCAGCCCTGGTTTCTTGGCGGGGTTTTCAAATATGGATTGGCATTATTTTAAGTGTATGTTAGGAAACAAAGAGAGAAGAATGGAGTTTGTGTACCAATAATGTGGTAAGTACATTTTGTGTTTATGTTTTTAAATACCGTATTTCCCGGGGTGTGGGGGTGGGGGGTGGTGCTCCTTTCACAGCGTTTGGGGAGTCTGGCCCGGGGTAACGTTGCGGGGAGGGCACGAATGTTGTGAGGGCATCGGGAGCATGCCGCTTGCGACGCTCCTTGCTGTGCTGGAGAGTGGACCAGCCACCACCTTAGCTCCTTCTGCTGGCCCCCGCTCACCTCTGGCAGCTCTCCATCTAAAAAAATCTCCTGCCGCTCGCTGGCTTCACTCATGTCAGGTTGAGGGTACTCGGCTGTTGGAATTTAAAGAATTGCAGGAAGCCACTGACATGAGCGAGCGGCAAGTGAGACGTGTTATGACGGAGAGCACTGCCAGAGGTGAGCGGGCCGGCAGAAGGCGTTGAAGTGGCAGCCAGTTCGGCTGTCGGGTCCCGGTGGCCGCTCGCAGCTACCCGAGCTGCTTCTATCCCCGGCTACAGTGCGGTGGCGCCCGGAGCACCGCGGCAGCGGTGAGTGAGTAAGTTACTGGCATTATCCCCGACCCAACACTCCTGCCCTTCCCGCAACTTTACCCCTGGCACAGACTCTCCACACGCTGTGAAAGGAACTCTCCCCCCAATTGGTCCCTTGAACAAGTGTTGTCATTCAATTAGATGACAACTGGTTCAACTTTTCCCTGTGCTCCCGTTTTTCCCACCATCTGTCCACCTGCCATCACCCTTCACCCCCCACCCATTCAGTAATTCAGAATAAAGGAGACTTGGAAGCCTTGTGCAAATTGAATTGTTACTGTCTTTATTGTTATTTTTAAATTTTTACGGAGAGAACAATCTGCGCATGCGCGGTTTAATTTTTTTTTTAAGCCTGCCTGCCCTGAGTAATTACTCACGGCACGTGCCTGCTGTCACTGTTTGTCATGTTGTCACTTGCGGGCGGAGCACCAAGGCAAATTCCTTGTATGTGAATACTTGGCCAATAAACTTATTCATTTTTATCAAATGCTTGAACGTTTATCCCTCCATGATCATGTCAAGATCCTGCACTTACAACAACTGGGACTTGGGACTGGTGACTCTGTACACTGTCTCAGTGTACTACTGATATACACTTGTACTGTATAGTGATGCTTAACTAAGATGCATCTAAGTGCTTACGTATAGTGATACTTGTGCTGAACTATATACAAAAATTAATTTCACTTTACCTCGGTACATGTGATAAATAAATACCAGACCTATCATTTTTAGGTTTACAGTCCATGACTGCCACCTTGAAATACTAAACCCACGGCTGGAGTTTGGGAACCAGCGTGTTAATGGATAGGAAACGTTCTGAACCTCACCTGAAAATGTGCAATAACTTCTCACTAGGAGCATTTTTCAATCCAGTTAGTATGGAGTGTAGACGACTCACGCACTGAGTAGCGGAGGATATGGGAGTTATACACAAGTTGCTCTCCTTTATATACCTGCGAGCAGTCAGAGGTGTTGACACTGTGAGCGCCCTAGACTGGTGGAAGAAATTAATGACGTTATAACCACATCCTTTTACAATGGACAATAGGTGCAGGAGTAGGCCATTCGGCCCTTCGAGCCAGCACCACCATTCAATGTGATCATGGCTGATCATCCACAATCAGTACCCCGTTCCTGCCTTATCCCCTGACTCCGCTATTTTTAAGAGCCCCATGTAGCTCTCTCTTGAAAGCATCCAGAGAACCGGCCTCCACCGCCCTCTGAGGCAGAGAATTCCACAGACTCTCCGCTCTCTGTGAGAAAAAGTGTTTCCTCTTCTCTATTCTAAATGGCTTACTCCTTATTCTTAAACTGTGGCCCCTGGTTCTGGACCGGTGACTACACTGGTGATTATTCCACAGTGAAGTATATGACGAGACAAAGGACTAACTTCAAACACAGGAGGCTTAAGGATTAATTTAAGAAATCGATGTCTGTGATTGCCTTTACAATTTGGATCTAAAAACGATATTTAAGGGCTCCCTTATTAATGACACATATTGTTAAGAAGAATCGCTTGTCACTTATTGGGGATGCAAATATGTTTTGCGTGATTTTGTGACCATTAACGGGATTGTAATCATGCATATTCTTCCCGCAGACTGGATAGACTGGATAGCACGCAACATAAAGCTTTAACAAAAATAAACTTGGACCAACAACAGAATGTGTAACTTTGGTAAAATGTCAACTCCTACCCCCCTCCCACCCCTTTTTATATGTGAGGAACTGTATCGGGTTAGACACAAAATACCGGAGTAACTCAGCGGGTCAAACAGCATCTCAGGGGAAAAGGAATGATGTTTCGGGTTGAGATCTTTCCTACACAGCTGTCTAGGGTTGCTGGCTTGTGGCATCGGCACACAAGGCGTTTCAACACTTGTCACCAGTGTGGTACAGTGGCGCGGTTGGTAGAGCTGCTGCCTCACAGCGCCAGAGACATGGGTTCGATATTGGCCTCCAGTGTTGTCTGTGTGGAGTTTGCACGTTCTCCCTGTGACCATGTGGGTTGCCTCCGTGCACTCCAGTTTCCTCCCACATCTGAAAGACGTGCGGGTTTGCGGGTCAATTTTCCTCCCAATTAACCAATTGATAAATTGCTCCCAACTGGGATAACACAGAACTGTGAGAATGGGATCAAATGGTTGGTATGGACTTGGTGGGCCGAAGGGCCTGTTTCTATGTCGTATCTCCCTTTTGAAAAGACCTTACTCCACCCATCTGCCAATCACTGGCCACATGCCACATATCACTTCCCAGGCTTTTCCCCAGCCTCACCTCCCTTTTCCAGATTTCTCACCCAAGAGTCCCTTTCCCTGCAAAAGGATCAATTATTTTAGGATCAATCATGATCCCTTTGCTATTGATTCTATAACGAAGGCAGCTCACCATTGGCCCTGATGGCATCTTCCTGTGATTGCCACTAGTAAGTACATTTTCCAGTGTTATTTACTCTCTGATGGTGAACACTCTGCTAAGGCTTCACCTGAAAGTCATGGAGTGATACAGACCCTTCAGCCCCACTTACCCACACCAACCAACATGTCCTAGCTACACTAGTCCCACCTGCCTGCGTTTGGCCCATATCCCCCCCAAACCTGTCCTATCCATGTACCTGTCCAATTGTTTCTTAAACATTGCAATAGTCCCTGCCTCAACTACCTCCACCGGCAGCTCGTTCCATACACCCACCACCCTTTGTGTCAATAGGTTACCCTTCAGATTCCTATTTAATCTTTTCCCCTTCACCTTAAACCTATATCCTCTGGTTCTCGATTCCCTTCCTCCATGCAAGATACTCTGTGCGTCTACCCGATCCATTCCTCTCGTGATTTTAATCACCTCTATAAGATCACCCCACATCCTCCTACGCTCCAAGGAATGGAATCCCAGCCTGCTCAAACTCTCCCTGTAGCTCAGACCCTCGTGTCCATGGCAACACCCTCGTACATGGTAATAGTTTAGTACTTACGTGGTCAAAATGTTGCTGCAGGTTGTGCTGCACCTGCATCCTTTCAGCCGTTTGCACATTGGACATGCTGCTCAGATACCTATTTGGGGATCCGATCTCTTCCCCAGCATCATCTTCCAGGAAGCTCCGCTCATCTATGCTTCCCGCGGCCAGCACGTACTCTTCATAAGCCTTGTTAATGGCTTTACTGAGAGAAACCAGGACAGAAATAACAAGTGACAAGAGTGAAGAGAGTTTTATTGTCAGATGTCCCAGATACAACAATGACATTCTTACTTGCAGCAACACAACAGAATATGTAAACATAGTACACTGTAAACTATATAAAGTATTTTCACTGTAAACTATAAACGAGAAAAATGCTCAGTGTCTGTATATATACACACACACACATACACATATATATTGTCAGCATATATTACATTGTCAGCATTGTCAACACTCAGCATAGGAGCACCACAAGGCTGCGTACTCTCCCCTCTCCTCTACTCTCTCTACACCAACAACTGCACCTCCACTGACTCCTCTGTCAAGCTTCTCAAGTTTGCAGACAACACAACCCTGATTGGACTGATCCAGGATGGGGAGGAATCTGCCTACAGACAGGAAGTGTCACAGCTGGCGTCCTGGTGCCATCGCAACAACCCAGAGCTCAATGCTCTTAAGACAGTGGAATTGATTGTAGACTTTAGGTGAGTTCCCCCTCCCCTCACCCCACTCACCATCAACAACACCACAGACACATCTGTGGAGTCTTTTAAGTTCCTGGGAACCATCATCTCCAAGGAACTTAAGTGGGGGGCTACCATCGACTCCACAATCAAAAAGGCACAACAGAGGATGTACTTTCTGCGGCAGCTGAGGAATCACAATCTGCCACAGGCAATGATGGTCCAATTCTACATGGCCATCGTAGAGTCTGTTCTCACCTTCTCCATCATGGTCTGGTTTGGCTCAGCCACCAAGCACGACATCTGGAGGCTGCAGCGAATCGTCCGATCAGCAGAGAAGGTTATTGGCTGCAACCTTCCCTCCATTGATGAACTGTACACTGGTATTTTGTTGGTTCACATGCTTGATCAATGGTGTTTTATCATTAATGTTTTATTATTATTAATGTTTAGTGTTTTCTGAGTCATTCGTAACTGTCACTGTATGTCATGTTGTTACTTGTGGGCGGAGCACCAAGGCAAATTCCTTGTATGTGAATACTTGGCCAATAAACTTACTTACTTATATAATCACGTACATATATACACACATACATATATACAAACACACACACATATACTGTACACATATACAAACACGCACATATATACACACACATACTGTACATACACACATATATAAACACACAAACATAAATACATACATATATATACACACACACACACACACGCACATATATACACACACATATATATTTACACACACACACGCATACATATGTACACATTAAAAAAAACAAATAATAATAGTGCAAAAAGACAAAACCAATGCCCCAAGTCTATGTAGATCAGAGCTCATTGGGTTCAGAGGTTATCCAAATATAAAGCCAGTTTTGATCCATTTGTCTTGCCTACTAATAGAGCCATAGAGAGTCACACTGCATGGAAACAGGTTCTTCAGACCAACTTGCCCATGCTGAACAAGATTCCCAAACTAGACAAGTCCCGCCTGCCCGCGTTTGGCCCATATTCCTCTAAACCTGTCCTATCAAAGAAATTCCTCTTTTCAAGTGACTTTTTACAAAGGGTCTCATGGCCATGTAAATAGCTTTGGTGTATATAAGGTTTCAATATCGACACATACACTAACCAATTAATACAATGTAAGGACCCATACACAGCATTGAGATAATTGATGAGGCAATGTGTTTTTGTGGTGCTGAATGGGCGATAAAGGTTCGTCAGGATATCCAGGTTAACATCACTCTGGACATATTCAAAGACATTAGTATGTTTTTCCCGATCCAGTGTGGACATCCCAATTATCTTTCCCCACAAACACAATTCTTCAGAATTTAAGGACATCCTTTTAGGAAGGAGAAATTTCTTTAGTCAGAGGGTGGTGAATCTGTGGAATTCTTTGCCACACAAGACTGTGGAGGCCAAGTCAGTGGATATTTTCAAGGCAGAGGTAGATAGATTCTTGATTAGTACGGGTGTGAGGGGTTATGAGGAGAAGGTAGGAGAATGGGGTTCGGAGGGAGAGGTAGATCAGCCATGATTGAATGACGGAGTAGACTTGATGGGCCAAATGGTCTAATTCTACTCCTATTACTTATGACCTTATTATCTACTTCTGTGTGCCCCAGTAGAGATGCACAGTTAATCATTATATGTAACATCATTACTTTAGAGCACAACATAGAAGTAGAATATAAATTTAGAGTAGGGAAATTATATGACTTTACTGTGGAGGAACACCTTTAGCCAGAGGGTGTCGAATCTGCGGAATTCATTGCCACAGACGGCTGTGGAAGCCGTTATTGGGTATTTTGAAAGAGGCGATCAATAGGTTCTTGATTTTAAACTTTAGAGATACAGCATGGCAACAGGCCCTTCGCCCACCGAGTTCACGCTGACCAGCGATCACCCCGTACACTAAAACTATCCTACAGACTAGGGACAATTTACAATTTACAGAAGCCAATTAACCTGCACATCTTTGGAGTGTGGGAGGAAACTGGAGCTCCTGGAGAAAAACCCACCCAGGTCAAAGGAAGAACGTACGGACTCCGCACAGACAGCATCCGTGGTCAGGATCGAACCGAGGTGTCTGGCGTTGCAAGCCAGAAACTCTACCACTGTGCCACCCAAAATCTTGATTAGTAAGAGTGCCAACGGTTACAGGGACAATGGGTTTGAGAGGGAAAAGTAAATCAACCATGGTCAGATAGGGGAGGAGACTCGATGGGCCAAATGGCCGAATTCTGCTCCTGCACCGTATGGTATTAATACTGTTTATGCTCAGTTCACACAGAACATCTGGAATGTGTGGTCAGAGGAGGCAGTGGAATAAAAATATCATTACTACGTTCAATACATTTAGACAGACACTTAAAGGGGCAAGAGATAGATGGATGATATCCTAATGTGGGCAAACAGAGGTGGTGCAGAAGAGGAGAAAGTTTGGCATTAACCAAAGGGCCCCATTTCTGTACTGCATAACTCGATGGCTCCAAACTTCGACGCCAATATTGGCACCAGTATCAACAAATCAAACTTACACTGGGCACAATTTAGATGAAGCCCTGGAAGGAGAATGCTCACATGTCTTACCTACTGTCCACAAAGTTCCCAGGGTCGAGAAAGCCAGTCAGAGCTTCTCCTTTTCCTTTCAATATCTGGAAACAATCACGAGGATACAGTTTTCAGCAACATGCCAAGATATGTTAAGAAATGCAACAACAAAAAAACTCACCTGGGTCAAATTCACCCCATCGATTCCCTTCAAGATCTTATACATTTCTATAAGATCACCCCTCATCCTCCTGCACTCCAAGGAATAACGTCCTAGCCTGCCCAACCTCTCCCTCTAGCTCGGGCTCTCAACTCCTGGCAGCATGCTCGTAAATCTCCTCTGCACTCTTTCCAGTTTAACAACACGCTTGCAGTGGCAAGGGTGCCAATCCCAGTGTGGGTGATTACTGCCTGCACTGTGAACCGAGGAACTGTGTGAAATGGTTTACACTGAAATCTGTGTTGTCATCTATTGAGGAGTGAAATTGACTTGACAAACCTTCTTATCAAATAGTTTTCTGACGTACGGTTTCCAGTAATGTTGTTTAATCCCCTTTGCCTCCAACTCCAACCCGTCGTACGCGGAGCATAACTTGTCAATGATGCAAGGTGGCTCTGACGGTGGCTTGTAATCTTCACTGTGGAAATCCTCAGATAAACCTGCGATAAATCGAACAGTCCAGCAGTTAGATTGGTGAAGCCGCATCTCAAAGTCAAGTCAAGTCAAACTTTATTGCCATTTAGAAATACATTGATATATGCAGTTCCAAACGAAATTCCGTTGCATTTGGCTCCCTGTGCAACTCGATAATTAACAGAAGGATAAACTGGGAAAAAAATGGATAAAATGATAAAAGGTTAATATTCAATATAATAAAACCTCATATTCCACCTGGGCAGCTTCGCACTCAATGGTATGAACATTGAAAGACACAAAGTGCTGGAGTAACTCAGCGAGTCAGGCAGCATCTCTGTGGGAGAATATTTCACAGGCTCACTTTTTATTGACCTAAAAAAAAAAAAAAAACAGTGCTGAAATGACTATAAATTAAATGAAAAAATAAGGGCTGCACGGTGGCAGGGAGGTAGAGTTGCTGCCTTACAGCGCTAGTGACCCAGGTTCGATCCCGACCACGGGTGCTGTCTGTTGGAGTTTGTACCTTCTCCCCGTGACCTGTGCGGATTTTCTCCGAGATCTTCGGTTTCCTCCCACACTCCAAAGACGTGCAGGTTTGTAGGTTAGTTGGCTTGGTGTAAATGTAAAATTGTCTCTAGGATAGTGTTAGAATGCGGGAGTCGTTGGTCGGTGTGGACTCGGTGGGCCGAAGGGCCTGTTTCCGCACTGCTTCTCTAAGCTAAACGAAACTACACACCGCCCCCAGGTGACGGGATTTAGTACTGGGATCTTGATCACAGTACTAAATGGCACTGGGAACATCCACCCTGCATTAAGTCTTGAAAACCTGTTAAAAGTTTATTAATTTCCTTGAGATCCGCTCCTTTATTTTGTGAGACAAGTGGAGATATCTATTAAATGCCAACAACCAAGTGCATATCTCAACATGTCATTAAATGCTGGTAATAAGTTATTTTGAGAATGAGTCAACACTAATTTTGAGAGAATTTATCCACACCCGAAACTTTCAAATTCATTTCACTCTCCACCGATAATGTCTGCCCAGCTGAGCATATCCAGCCTTGTCTGTTTATTTTGTTTCCCGAAACTGCTAAAAATACAGAGATCTCTCAGGTTGTTCAGTTGGTGAAGATAAACAAAGCCAGAACCACCTCCACAAGAGTAAAACAGAATGAAATTAACAGAAGATAGACACAAAATGCTGGAGTAACTCAGCGGGACAGGCAGCATCTTTGGATAGGAGGAATGGGGGGCGTTTCGGGGCGAGACCCTTCTTCAGACTGAGAGTCATGGGAGAGGGAGACATAGAGATATGGAAGGGTATGGTGTGAAAACGCTCAGTCCGAAGAAGGGTCTGGACCCAAAACGTCACCCGTTTCTTCTCTCCAGAGATGCTGCCTGTCCCGCTGAGTTACTCCAGCATTTTGTGTCTATCTTCAGTGTAAACCAGCATCTGCAGTTCCTTCCTACACAAGTAATTTACATAGGCACTTATTAGATTAATTAGTTAGTATATATGTCAAGTAAGCATGCATAAAACAAAATTAATATTCAATTTGAGAAATTTTTTTAAGATGTTCATAACCCAGTAGTACTTTACGAAATCACACAAGCTCAGAAAATAATGGAAATGTGTCAATCTGTCCTTAAAATTAAATTGACAATAAATTGTGCTGCAAAAAAATCTAAAATGATTCAACTTTGGATGAATAAAGAATACAAAAAAAGCAGTCTTACAAATTCACGTTCTCTACTTCCAAACTATACTGACCGTACAACTTCCTAAATGGTGAATAAAAGTAGCAGCAAAGGACAACGAACACTTCCCCGAAATCAAACAAGAGGCAGCTTGGAACTATTTGGATGTCGTACTGAAACTTAAAGCTCCAGTACTCTGCTAGGAGTTAGCCAACAGTTTGAAAACAACTAAAAATTTACACTGCTGACTCAATGGAAATATATTGCCCACTAATTATTTGCACATGCCTTTTATCAGGTCAGTCCGCAGATTTGCCTGGTGCATTGGCTGCCGGCCACTGAAGTTCACGCATGATATGTAATAAACTCGCCAATCGTACTGTCATGGTCATGGCGTATTGCTTTGCATCTCGTTTTGATTTTAATACCTTCCCTCTGCACGTGCAAAAGCCAAACCACTCACAGTGCTCAGGGACACTCGTGAATTCAAACCTCCCAGGAGACTTCATGCATTGTATCGTGTAAGGCGTAAATGCAGATGCTGGTTTGAACCGAAGATAGCCACAAAATTCTGGAGTAACTCAGACCCCCCCCCCCTTCAGTCTGAACTTCACCCATTCCTTCTCTCCAGAGATGCTGCCTGTCCTGCTGAGTTACTCCAGCATTTTGGGTCTATTAATGTATTTTTTTGATCAGTTCGGTCCGGCAAAATGGATAATCCAGAAAGGCCCTGGAACCAAGGGTGCCAGAAAATTGACGGTGGACCTGTACTTGGCCATTTCAAATAAACTCCTTTAAAATGGAATTCCTTTGTAGTCACAACATTTAGATTACATTCACGTTGACATTGCTGATCGGTGTTTTTTTCCGAATACACTCACAAATTTTGTTTGAAGCGGCCACGTACGGCATTGACTGAAGAAGGGTCCCGATTCAAAACCATGTCTGTCCATTTCCCTCCACAGACGCTGCCTGACCCACCGAAAATGGACACAAAATGCTGGAGTGACTCAGCGGGTCAGGCAGCGTCTCTGGAGAGAAGGAATAGTTGACGTTTTTCGGTCAATTTAAGTTTATTGTCACGTGTACCGAGGTACAGTGAGAAGCTTTTGTTGCGTGCTAACCAGCCAGTGGAAACGCAACACGTGATTACGATCGAGCCATTTACAGTGTGTATGGAGTGCAGATACACCACGCAACGAGCCTGCTCTTGAACGAAATGGAAGCAAACTTGCTCGATTCCACAGCAGCTGAATTTGCATGTGCCACATCTTCCATTAAATATCAAGCATTGATATGCATTGATGCCAGGAGAGTTCGGCATGTCCCAACAACTCTCTCCAACTTCTACAGATGGTTTGGGAACAGAGCCAACCAAGACCGCGAGGAATTGCAGAGTGTTGTGGACGCAGCCCAGACCATCACGCAAATCAACCTCCCTTCCACTGACTCTGTTCACACCTCCCGCTGCTAGCAGCATAATCAAGGACGAGTCGCACCCCTCTTCTCCCCTCTCCCATTAGACAAAAGGTACAGAAGTGTGAAAACGCACACCTCCCGATTCAGGGACAGTTTTTTCCCAGCTGTTATCAGGCAACTGAACCATCCCACCAACAACTAGAGGGTGGTTCTGAGCTACTATCTACCTCATTGGAGACCCTTGGACGATCTTTGGTCAGACTTTATTGGGCTTATCTTGCACTAAACGCTATTCACCTTATTCCCTCTACCATGTATCTGTACACTGGATGGCTCGATCGTAATCATGTATTGTCTTTCTGCATCTAGGCTGGGTGGGGCGGCCAATCTCAATCTCATCGGGACTTCCACAGCCGATCGTCGGGTCGAATTAGCCCCCCGCTGCCGGGGCTGTGGGACTCTGGCCCAGCCAGAGCCGGCAGATCCATTCCCATTGCCGACTTCCGAGGCCGACTTTGCGGACCGGTATCTCGGCCCCTCAGTGGCTTAGGCGGAACGTTCCGGTTGGACTGCCCTCAGAGACCATGACCTCTGTTGGTCCAGCAAAACGGATGATATAGAAAGGCTCTGGAACAAAGGGTACCGGAAAATCAGTGGTGGACCTGTACTTGGCCATTTCAACTAAATTCCTTTAAATTTAAATTCCTTTGCGGTCACATTTACATTATGTTCACATTGAAATTTCCGATCTATGGTTCTGAATGCATTCCAAAATTATGTTTGAAGAGCTACTGCCTCACAGCGCTAGAGACCCTGGTTTGATCCCGACCACGGGTGCTGTCTGTATGGAGTGTGTACGTTCTCCCTGTGACCAACGTGGGTTTCCTCCGAGATCTTTGGTTTCCTCCCACACTCCAAAGGCGTACAGGTTTGCAGGTTAATTGGCTTGGTATAAATGTAAATCGTCCCTAGTGTGTGTAGGATAGTGTTAGTGTGCGGAGATCGCTAGTGGGTGCGGATTTGGTGGGCCGAAGGGCCTGTTTCTATGCTGTATCTCGAAACTAAACTATACTAAGTGGCCAAGTGCTTGAAGAAGGGTCCTGATCCAAACCATTGTCTGTCCCTTCCCCTCCACAGATACTGCCTGACCCACCCGAAGATGGACACAAAATGCTGGTGTAACTCAGCCTGTCAGGCACAGGCTGCAACTCTGGAGAGTAAAGGGCCTGTCCCACTAGCGCGCGATTACACACGGCAAGCGCGACAAATTCGGATGCGGGGGTCGCGTGGGGGTCGGGCGATCCCGGTGCGAGTTAACGTGAAGTTCGTGCGAAGTCCGCGGGAAGGTTGCGCGTGACGTCATTTGTCATCATATAAACGTGGGCTGCAGGCTACGGTCATGCGCGTAGCACGACGTCGGGCAGTGACGTCATCACGCAACGCCACGCTGAAGACGCACGACGTCAAAACGTCAAGACGTTACTCACGTTCTCGAGGCGATTCTGGCCGACAGGATTTTGCCGCGCGGAATTTTTGGACAGTGTCGGTTTTTGCAAGCTCCACGCGATGTCGAGACCAGCTCCACACAACTCCGCGCAACTCCACGAGACTCCGGCGATCGAAGTGGGACAGGGTCACGCGAGGCCGGGCGGCTAAAGCGACCACGGTAGGTCGCGCTTGCCGTGTGTAATCGCGCGCTAGTGGGACAGGCCCTTAAGAATGGGTGACGTTTTCGGGTCGAGACCCTTCTTCAGACGGGTCTGAACCATTGACCCACTGAGTTCATTCAGCATTTGGTGATTTGCTGAGGGAATTTAAACAGCTGGTCTTGGAGACGGGTTTGTGTAGAAGGGTCCGGCTGATGAAGAACATCCCACAGCCACTCCAACTATTTTTTTCCCCCCGTTTTAACAACTGATTTAAGAGCCAGGTTCTGCCGGCCAAATCTTTACTGATGCCAGTGGATACAACAGCAATGAAATCTGACCCGCTCGTGAAGCAAAGGCCAACATAACATACGGCTGGAGTCTTGCCCCATTGGGAATAAATCCACAGATGTGAGCAGGAGATGACATAAAAATAAGATATTGGGTTCTTCCAATGTGCCCAATGCTTTCCGTGTCCAGGCCTGGGAATGCCAAGTATAGATGATTTATCTGCAATGAGTTAACTGGTCTGAAGTGGAACTTCATGGTGATATTTGATGGCTGTGAAAGAGACAAGTTCATGCAAAGGCACTGTATCCAGTCACTAATAACTCGAGAGTGCGTGCAGTGAGTTAGTTTCACTGCATGCCGTTCCAACTCGTTTCCTGAACACCATATGTTTGGCCCTTGATATATCAAGAGGAATATAGTCAATTTTAAGGTTGAATTAACAATGAGTGCCAAACCTACAAATCACAGGATTTGGGGTTTTCCACGATTTTGAAAACTGTTTCAGTTCTCGCATTCTTTCCGGCAGGCGGTAACGAAAACAGGATGAAGCGACACAGGAATGATCATTTGCCAGTGTTGCAAAAAAACAAGAGAAAAGTGCTGCTGGCAATGAGCAGCACGGTGGCGCAGCGGTAGAGTTGCTGCCTTACGACACCAGTGTGGCGGAAATCAAGGAATTGTAGCTTTGGAGGTGATTCATTCTCTCAAAATTTGACATGCTGACAGATTTCTTCTCGCAAACTGCAGAAAAGCGTATTTAGCTGATTAGCTGATGTGCAGTTAATTAAAGAAAAGAAGTCAGCTGCTTTGCAAAATAAATAAGACCTTTGAAGCTGTTGAGCTACGTGGCCTTCCTGACTAATGAAATAAAGGATGAGCCATCCTAATTGAGCAGTATAAATAAAAGTGCTTTTCAAGCCTTCAGGGCAGCTTTCGACAGAGGTCTTCAGGAGCATAACTACCTAGAGTAGTTCCTCCATGCTACGCTCCGAGAGAGGTAGTGAAGGCAAGTCCTGATACAGGCAACCTAGTGTTATATTTGTATTTACCCCGTACGGCTACCCTGCTCTCTGATATAGTCTCCTAGAGGGGCTGAGGCTCGGTAAAAGTCGGGGACCTTTTTAACTAAAAAAGTGTGTTAAACTTACAGCGCTTTTAAACGCTTTTTGTTAGGCTTCATACAGACATCTGAACGGTAAGATTTATGATATGTACACATACTGTATGTAGAGCAAGGATGTGCGTATGAATTGTACCAACTGCTTGAGTTATTATATCTTTTGACAAATTGAATAAAAACCATTATTTGATTAAATTCAATCAACGCCCTGTCGTCATCTTACTACTTATAGTGTAGCAATAATATATAGGATATAAGTAAATGCGAGGAGCAACATTTAACACTTAATAGCTTTTAAATTCCCGAGACGTCGACACGTATCAACGGCGAACGACCGATGGCCCAGACCGGAATTAAGGTATTAGTTTATCTTTTGCAATTTCTATAATGAATACGGTCTTAGTTCTATTGACATAACTAACCGGTATACAAGGAAAAAGGACTAGTCAAGATCCCGGGAAAAGGGGGAGTTAGTCTTAGTATTCTAGTGGGTTCCTTGTCAGGATCTAGGATAATTGTATAGAAATCCGTAGCAATTGGCGCCCAACGTGGGGCTCTTTGGATTTAATTTGAAGAGCCTCACTAAAAATCCTAAACTGCCTATAGGTAGGTAAGAAAATAGGTACACAGCCGTTAAAATAGGTAAAACAGAAGTATAAGGACCTCGAAGAAATCAGTACTGAGTCTAGAGTTTAAAAGTCGATAAAAAGACTCTTTAGATAAACCGGGGATGGCTGCTCCAGCCTCTCACCCTGCTGCATGGCGAGACCAGCATGCTCAGGCAGATCGAATAAACGCATGGGGAAACCAAAGATTTGAAGTCCCTGTCGGAGGAGATTTTCATGCAGAAATAGCCGGCCACAACGGGAATGCAGCTCCTGCTGCAGGTGCCCGCTTTGTAGTCGAGATAATGGACCAAGGAACCCGACATCGATATGATTGTCAGGTACCCGCTAATGCAGGAGACCCCTGGTATTTAGGGTCTAATGTCCAAGATCCAACCCTTGTGGGTACAGTTGTAGTCCACATAGACGATTTACCAGTGGATTTTACAATAGTAAGTCCCGGATTATCCAGATTTGCCTGGCCAGACGATCCGGGAGAAATCTTGTTATTAAGGCCCTCAGAACTTAGGAAAATACTAGCAATTGTGAGACCAGAGGCTTCCATGAGATTGGCCGCACATAATTATGCCCGTATTTTATGGGAACGAGCTCACCCTCAGGGAGTACCACGCCCTGCTCCAGTCATGACTGTATATGGCCCGTGCACGGTAAAAAGTTTTAATGAAACCTTCCCTGATTTTCCTAAAGAAAACAGAGCGGCTATTAAATATTTAGTCCAGAAATTCGATAGAATAGAAAACATGACCAGACCTTTGACACCTGAAGATAGAAGGCATCTGTTGGGAAATCTGGGTGCGCCCTGTCTGGTATTAGATATAGCGCACACCGGAAATCTGACCGATGTGCTTAGACAAGCTCACGTCCTTTGCTATGGCATAGGACTAAGAGAAGCCTCTCTCCAAATAATAAAAAGCCTATTGTCAGGCACTATTAATTTAGTCAGATGTTTACAAGTAGCAGTTTTCTTGGGGTTAGACTGGGACCGCTGTAAAAGACATTTGTTTGATCTCATACTCGATCCGGCAGTAAGTGAAAGAGTAAGGGGTCGGGTGAGAAACCGCACACTCCAAGAAAATCCTTTTGAGATATTCGGTACTGCTTTAGGAGAATGTGCCACTGACCGAGACGTTTGCTTAGGCGAGCTTTTGAAAAAGGCTGATCAAGGGGGAGAAACCTCCCGTAAATCAGCAGGAGTAATTCCAAAAAAGGAAAAAACCCGATCATCTGACACAACCACTTCCACCAGCCAAGCCACTCCTCAAAGGGACGGACGAGGCAGAGGAGGAAGAGGGTGTGGACGACTGAGAGGGCGTACACAGTATAGAGAAGCAGCACAAGGATCACCCAGGAGATCAGACCAGAGAGATTATCAAAACTATCGCCAGGACCAGGGTAGGCGACAGGATAGAGATTATGATCAAAGAGACCAGCGCGACCATAGAGACCAAAGAGATAGACGTGATCAAAGGGATCAAAGAGATCAAAGAGACGGAGGCGGTTACCCGCAACAGAGAGGTTATAATTTAAGACCTAGAAATCAAGATGGGTATGCACAAACTTCAGGTAGAGGTAGGGCCCGAGCTGAGGGAGAAACCGGCTACCAAAGGGATAATAGACAGAGAGGTAGAGGAACACAAAATAAACCTCACAATGTGGGAATAAACAGGGCATTCAACAGTCCCGAGGAACAAGAGCCCAGGGAAGGACACAGTAGTAAGTGGCAGGACCACCACACAAAGTTCCCATTTTGCAAGGTGAACTTACAAGGTAGAAAACCACAACAGGGGTGGACCCGAGGACAGATTGATACTGGAGCCGATGTCACCTGTATAGATACAGCCATAGCCCAGCGTTTAGACTGCGACCCTCAAGGGCAGGTTTGGATACAAGGTGCCACCGGTCACATAGAAGAATGTACCAATTACAAAGTTAAAGTAAAAATGGCGAACGGGAGAGAATTCACCTCCATAGCCGCCGGCATAGATAATTTACAAAAACGATTACAAATTGGGATTTTGATCGGGGTGCGAGATATTCAAAAATACGAGCTATTAAAGACCCCCCGAGATGATAGAAATTCACACCTCGAATTACAAATAGAAGCAGAACCAGATCCAACGATAAGGGCTAGAATAAAACATTTAGTCTTTAGTAATTGGGGAGTCTGGCAGATGCACAAAAACCATTGCGGATCGATCACACCCGACGGAGACACCGTCACCGGTATGAACGACTTCCCCAATCCAAGCCAGTATCATATCAACAAACCTGAAGCCAGACGAGCTATTCAAGAAGTCATTAATGATCTAGTTGAACAGGGAGTCTTGGTGGAAAGAAGTTCTAAGGTCAACACACCAATTTTAGCAGTCGCTAAACCCGGTAAACCGGGCGAATACCGCTTGGTATGTGACTTTCGCGCCTTAAATAAAGGCTCCGTGAAATTCGCGGGAACTCTATTTAACATGGCGAGTCAGACCATGCAGATTCAAAGACATATATATAAAACCACTTTCGACTTAGCCAATGGCTTTTGGAGTCATCCAATTCCCGAGCATGATTGGGACTATACAGCAATCACTTCCCCTCAGGGAGTCCAATATTGCTGGACCAGATTGCCCCAAGGATTTGTAAATTCCCCGCAGATTTTTTCGGCCCAAGTCCTACGCACTTTAGATTTTCTAAGAAACGAACACATAATTGAATGCTACGTGGATGATATATTCATTACTCATGCGACTCTAGATGATCACTTCAATTGTCTTCATAAGATGCTCCAAGTCTTACGAAATTTGGGGTACAGAGTAGGGCTCAAAAAATCAGCAATATCCAAGACAACTGTGAAGTTCTTGGGGATTGAGATCGCCGAAGAAGGACGTGGCTTGACTTCCGCGTTCAAAGAGAAACTGTCAGAATTCAAATCACCCACTAACGTAAAACAATTACAAAGCATTCTGGGATCCCTAAATTTCGCTAGAGGTTTCATTATAGGATACGCTGAGTTAGCAGCCCCCCTATACAGACAGATAGTAGCCCCAAACGAAAGATTTGTATGGGAACCAGAACACCAGGAAGCACTAAACACACTAGTTGAGAAAATAGTTGAAAGCGCCTGGTTAGCCACACATACACCCGGTGCAACCATAGAGGTTACTCTGATACTCTCAGACTCCTCTGGAACCGTGGTATGCAAAGATGAAGGGAAAGCTACCCCCTTCCAATACTATTCCATGAACTTCTCCACTACGGAATTAAAATTCCCAAAACTTGCCAAAGCCCTGACTGTCTTAACACACGGGCTTTTACACTTAAGAAGAGTACAATCCGAGGCCCCTATAAAAGTACTCACACATTTCCCGGAACTAAATGAGTCAAGGGAAAGCATTGTCAGGGATCGCCGCGTCCACAACGTCCGATGGGACAAATGGGACATCATAAGGGCAGACCCGACTATCCTCTGGCTAAAAGATCCCAGTGAAGAAATGAATACCTGGGCTTTACCCGAATTAGCCGAGGAAAGAGAAAAACCCGATCGAGCAGACATAGTCATATATTGCGACGGGTCATCTCAAGAAACTAAGAACCCTGATGGTTCTACAACCAGGAAAGCAGGAGCTGGTATAGTTAAGGGTACCTGGGGACAGGAAGGTTTTACCCCAGACACCACGAAATCAGTCTTTTTAGGGACAGGTATGACGGCACACTTAGCCGAAGTGGAGGCTCTGACTGCCGCTCTAGAGCTTGTAGCACCTGGAGATAGAAGCAAAGCAATCTTGATTTGTACCGACAGCAACTATTGCCATGGTGGCTGTAACGGATTGCTACAAGACTGGGCGAATAATGGTTTTAAAACAGCTAGAGGCAAACCCATCCAGCATGCTGGATGGTGGAAAAAGATAAATGCATATCTAGAAAACATGCCTAGACTGATTGTAAGACATGTACCTGCTCACCAAAAAACAGGCGAGCATGCCGTAGGAAACAATATGGCCGATTCACTGGCTAAACAAGCACTTGGTACAAATCTGCCTAGACACACAATTGTTAATATTGTAACACGCCAATCATTAAAAGATAACACGGATAAAGAGTTGATGGACCTGGTGGCTGGTAAGACCATTCCAGGATATCCCAAATACTACTCGTACATATTAAGTCCCGACGGGACGGTCCGCTGCCTGAAAAAAGGAGACCTAAAAGGGAAAATCATAATCCCTAAAAAAGACAGGCATCGGTACATCAGAGAAGCACATCAAGGATTGGGTGCGGCACATGGAGGAGCAAAAACCACCTGTGCCCACCTATCGCTTCAATACTGGTGGCCATTTATGTTGTCTGAATGTCGAAAGTTTAAAGCCAACTGTGAAACCTGTATGAAACACGACAAAGGAGGGGGGGTAACTAGACCTGGATACACCGTACGGGAGAAACCCGAAGCCCCTATGAAGCAATGGCAAGTTGACTTCATTGGTCCGTTGCCCGAATCCCGAGGGGATCCTCCCTTTCACCGAAAAAACAGGTACATACTTGTGTGTGTTGATGAATGTACATCTTACACTTGCCTATATCCCACTGCTAGTTGCACGTGTTCAGACGCTATCGAAGCTCTTGAGGAAGCGATAAAAATACTAGGTCCTCCCTTAATCATTCACTCAGACCAAGGCCCGGCCTTCGTAGACACGGCCTACAGAGAATGGTGTAAATTTAAGGGAGTACGGACCGAATACAGTAGCCCCTTGCACCCCGAATCAGCGGGAGTTGTGGAGAGGAAAAATCAGGACGTCAAGAGGGCCATAGCTAAGATGTGTACTACCCGAAGCGGATCATGGGTTAGAGCTGTTAACTTTGTACAAATGGCAGTCAACAACACCCCCATAGACAGCGAAGGACCAAATAGACATATCACTCCATACTTTTTAATGTTTAGTGTACAAATGAACACTAAACTAAGTATAGGAGACGAGCAAAGACGTTTGTCCCTTATGCAGGAATATAGGGAACTACGACACGCGGAGTCGGTCTTACTTAAAGCAGAAAGAGCCAAACAGGACGAAGGGAAAAATATATGGTTACCTAAAGTAGGTGATTGGATTTTAGTCAAGACTAACTACACCAAGGGTAAATCACTGAAACCTAAATTTGGCCCTGCTCAACAGGTGATAGCTGTTGGGGAGCGGACCGTAACATACCTTAGGAAAGGTAAACGACAGATCATATCGGTTGACAACTGTAAACCCGTAAGTAAGGACTTTATTCCTCCTACAAATGAGTTGGATAGATCAGTTAGAGATGGAGCCGCTCCCGGAGGAAGAGCCAATGCTGAGTCAAAAACTCAGCAAGAAGTACAAGGAGCCAGGCCTAAGACTAGGTCTATGGGCCCTGCGAACCCGTAAAACACATAAACAAATCAAACACACTAAAACAAAGAAAAATAAGAAGGGGGACGAGGTTAAAATAGTTATAGATCCTCAGGGATCAGGATGTAAGGATGGATGTAAAGCTTGTGGACGGATTACATGTTATTTTCTGTTTGCATTCTTTTTTATAATTTTCACCCTCCTCGGCGCAGGAGTGATCCTTTTAGTTAACCTAACTAGCTCCTCATGTCACCTCATGGAAAGTGACTTGGTTAAGAATAACTCCCTTACTTCAGGGATGGAACTAAGTAAATGGGGAATTATAGGAGGTTTAGGCCTAATCTTTGGTCCTAAGGGACAAATGATAGCCCTGACCGCATTAATCCACTTTTCCATTGCCGAACCCCAAGACAAGGTGGAAGTAGAACCACTCCGAAACGGGATGATTTGGATTAAAGAGCCATATCCTTTCCGTTTAGATACAGGGAATATATTGGTACCTCTAACTCTGGTACTGGATTCCCAGGCCATGTTGGATGATATGGACTTAAACCGTGATGGGGCCGGGGACGGCCTTATCCTGGTTAGTGAACTAGAACAGTTTTACAAAACCATGTTACAGATCAGTCCCCAGATCACAGACCCCTCCATCTGGCAGGAAGAAGAAATGAGTAAATACAGGGACTGTTATATCACCCAGATTAATACAATGATTCCGTCCAAAACTGTGACCAGGGCAGAATGCACTTGGCCCTACAGGGATGTTAGTAACAGTGGCTTCCATGACTTAGCCAGCTATCACCCCATCCTGATGTGGAGTGCCTTTGCAAATTGCCAATCAGCCCTTAACCACCAAACCAAATACCTTCGCAAGGATTGTTCCTATGACGATGGTTCCAAAGTCTGGTTTACCACAGAGGACGAAAGTAAGTTAGGTCCAAGTGAAATACCTTACACATTCAATTTACCCGCCATACCGCCAGGATTCCATATGATTTGCAGTCCCAGAGTATACGGCCCGTGGTTCAGACGAACCAAGAATAAGGAGGGAGAAATTAGGAAAAAATGGAACGAGACACAGATGGGAGACATTTTTGCACCCATCGACCCTTCCATATGTAACCTCCCTATCTTTTCCTTATTAAACCAAACCAAAATTGGAAATTACACCTGTGTTAATGTCGCTAGATATACACCCGGTAGATGTGGGGATATATGGGCCAAAGGAGACGAGAAATGGCAGAGAATTGAATACCCCTGGAAGACACATAAAGATTACCCGGAGAAAAGAAAGGAGGTTTTCAAGGAAGGGGATACAACCAATGACCCCACCGGCGATACCGAGGCCGGTTTTCAAGATTGGAAATCGGTTTATCAACTGATACAAAACAATGAGACATGGCGAGGGGTCAACGGGTCCCTCATAAAGGAAGAAGTCCTCAAATTTAATTTTACGAGAACTCAATTTAAGGTTTATCTTAATCTTACAAGCAAGACTTTTACACAACAACCGACAGACATTATCTGTTGGCTTTGGGGTTATATGAAATGTACAAACATAACAAGACAGCGTACTGTTGAACCTGCTACCGTAAAGTTCTTCGAATTACCTTCCCCTTACAGGTGGTTACATTTTAACACCTCGGGGGAAGAGTAACTTAGACTTGCCGGTAAGATGATTTTCTTTATTTTTCTGCTCCTACGCTTCTCCAGTATAAAGGGAAATGTAGCCAGCAAGTTAAAAGATTCCCAATTGGAAACCATTGAAATATTAAATAACATGAACAAATTCTCAGAGGGGCTCAAGAATAATCAGAAAAACATCGTTGAGTTTACCAGGTTTTTACACAAATCGCAGGTAGAAACTACTATGGCAACAATGAAGGCTCTAACCCATATAGACCAAGCCTTCACAAGGGAAAATCTTAAAACCACGTTAATGGCGCTAGCCGCACTTTTGAGTACCGGAAGGGTTAAACCTTCTTGGATCCCAAAGCAGATTTTAAGCAAAGAACGCTGGATTAATAGCACTCAGCTGCTCGATTCATCCAGTCGTCTTTACTACATCAAACGAGAAGGGGCACCTCCCACATATAGGAGCCCCTCCTTAAAATTAACCCTAAACATTTTAATCACTGTTCCTTGGATAACAGATACCACAGCTGCAAACTACACCCTCAGATTATATAATCCTGGTGTAGTGCGTTGCCACCATTATTGGAACAAAGGCTGTTGGAAAACCATCATCGAAGTCCCATATAGATATGGCCTGTTGCGGAATAACACGCTCCAGGTATATCAGGGCATTCCACGCCAAGATAGGACAGGACTGACCCTTACAAATTTCGAGGAAACAACCGAATGTATCAATCATCATTGTCCCGTTATAGAGGAGAGAATAAATATACCCAAAGATTCCTTTTACTCTATGGGAAATGGTTCATACATAATTTCCAAAACTTCGCCTGGCTCCTGCAATGACTCCTGCAAAATTAGTGAGGGCACATACTTAGTCTCTTCTTTTGCACATGACAAAACCACTTGCTGTAACCATACAATATATGGTCAGCCAAAGGAAAGGGAATTGATTTTTCACGTTCCCAGTAAAGATCAGACCCTTCAAATCATTCTTTCCAAGCTCGGAGACATACTTGTCAACCTTGAGGACAATGAGCTGATAGTTACCTATACAGATTGGGACATCAGTACCCAACTTAGGAACTTAAGATCAAAAGTTAGCAATATTGATACCAGTTATGGGAGACAGATTCAGGATGTATTTGCGGCCCTGGCAGAAACTCTCCAAGGGATTTTACCTGAAGGATTAGCAGCCCTAGGAGAATTAATAGGAGGTCTTGGCAGCCTTATGGGTGATGTAATGAACTTCCTCGCCGACCTTTGGGGTCTTGGCTCGTATGCCAAATATGGAATATACTGCGTAGTAGGCTTAGTCCTCTACCGGATCTGTCGAACCTTTTTATCTTCCAGGAAATGAGTTCTGACAAGGCAAAGGACCTATACAGGGAGGCGATTTTGGAACATTTAAGGACAGATTTGCAGGCACACCCAGATCACGAGGAACAAATGGAACTAATTGCCAGACACAGGGCTGCCAGTTGTTTAAGCATGGAACATTTACATTTATTCTGCATCAACAGTCTTACCAAAATCTCAGATTTATCCATGCAATCAGGCCCCTATATTAGGGGTCATCCTATCATTGAGCCTGACCCTCTCGCAGGAGATTTCACTTTCAGAAACGTATTCATCCGATGTAATCTATGCCACCAATGGTGCCCCGGTCATTGCCTCCTGAGTGGAGGTTATGCCAGACTCCCATTCCATAAAAATCACAAGAATCCTTGTGTGACCAGGCAGCAATATTACTCATCTTACGTTACCAACGAGGTTAACATGGCCACAGTGCCAAGGATGCCCATTGTTCAATTTAAAAATTTTGAGGCAAACCTGACGACGATTCACAACCCTCAAACTCCCAAAGATCCTCGTTACTAAAAGGTAAGAAATGGACCATAAGATGATGGCCATGGGATTTATCCTCAGTATTGCCTGCCTGGCATTACAACTAATATACATGCTAAAGTTCTTTTACTCTAAATTACGACACAGGCGGTGGCCTCTCGGACCTTTTCTAATCACTCTCCTATACCCAATTAGCATTGCAACAGTCATTTGCAGCATGTTAGCCCAAGGAGGGGGAGAGGATTCCGACATCAAAACCACCACTGAAATTAACAGCACAACCACTGATGTCAAATACAAGTCATATGCAGAGTTTAATATTTTAATTTTCTTTTCAACAGCTCATTTATTATTTGGGCTAATCAACCTGCGACATTACAGATTCACTGATCCCCAGGAGGGGGAGCGAACATCCCTTCTAAAGAATCACAAGGAAGTTATCTTCTTTGTCTTTATACATCTGACTATGACGCCATACCTAGCTTTTTGGTTTATTACACTTACACCCACCATTATCTACATCTTAGGAGCCCTACTATTGATATTAGCAGTAGTAGATGCTTATGTCCTGTTTTCTATCACAAAAAAGAGACCATGGATGCAGACCGATAACAAACAAAAATATAGATGGTGGTTAGTTTTAATCCTGTTATTATATACAACAGGATTGGTAGTCCAAGGAAAAACACCCTGGATAGGACAGGCTATATGCTCCCTAGCTATTGTAGCTATAGTATTAGATTGTATATTTGTTTACCTTTCAGCTCTCTCTTCCGAACGACGACCCCGGACTCCAACACCAATTGTAAAACCATGTCATCCTCGAAAATGCGTCAGTTGCAATATTGCAATACCTTACATATATTCCCAAACCCCGACAACGGGACCGATTCGAACACCCTTCGTAATATATTACCAAAACCTCCCGTATCTAGTGATCAAGACCGACCGGCAGGGTCGTCCCACCAAGGTCCAGCTAATGAGGGAAGTGCACCTGCGTCCCGCAGCAACAGCCCCCCCAGAATTAGATTCCCAGGTTTACATAGGAATGACTGGAACCCAGGAACAAAACAATGGGGACCTAGCTGGCCAGAACAGCTACCATACCCACTGTTAACCTGCCTAAATTACAGACCGGTCATTAAAGTTTTCTCCAAATTTTCCCGCCTATGGAGGAAACGTGATAGATCGAGAAGAGGGGAAATGGGAATGTATATACAAACCTAGATTAGAATCACCTATTAAAGTATTAGCAAGAATCTACACAACCCAGGATAAATAGGGGAACATGTATACGGCCAAAACCACTGGAGGCACCCTCCAGTGGATCCTCCGCTGTAACAGTTTTGAATGGCAGTATTTGCGTAACCAAGTATTCAGTTCATACTCCCGAAAGGGCAGTACAAATAAATTCAAACTTACTGACTGTCTGGGATGCGGCCAACCCGAAATAGGACTGGCCCCAGCAAATACCCCTTTTGGAAACAAGGGCCCTAAAATGTTATGTCCAGATGGCAAATTATTATGTGAAAGATTCGGCATAGAAATAAGATTCCTCATTAACGTGACCAACTACTTAAAAGTAAAACCGAAATGGCTAACTACCTAGAGTAGTTCTTCCATGCTACACTCCTAGGGAGGTAGTGAAAAAAAAAAATAATAAAAAATAAAGTCTGAGTATCCTAGTGATCCTGACTTGTGGTATAACCACTGAAAACCAGATACCCATAACCCTAGTGGATGGGAGTAGACCGAAGGTTTTCCTTCTGGTCTCGAAGAAACTAACCGTATGGGGTCCTAGAGACAACATACTAAATTCAGGTCCTTATCACTCCCGCTCCACCGACGATGAGGACACAGATACCGTCTCAGAAGGTGGGGAGGATAAGGAAGAAGATATTCAGAAGAAAATGGAAGCTCTAGCCGTTTGGAGAAACCAGAACCACTTCTCCGACGACACCGACGAAGAGGAAAACTCTAAAGCTAAGGGTCCTAGCGAATTGACCCACCAGGTGTCGGGAAATGCAGAAGGAGGACTAACTGAGATACCGGCTGATGAAATAGTGTGCTTGCCTAGTGCTCCACGGCAGCTATGGATCTCAGAAGAATACGCCGAGGAAGAAACTTCCATAATCCCTGTCGAGCGTGACAGTGAAGAAGAGGATGCTGAGTGGGGTCATCCATCCGATGAGTTGATGTACCGTTTTTTCGGACACAACTGTGATGACCCAGAAATGGAATAAAAACTATTGAGTAGCTAGACTCTCAATATTTTCGCCTTATACCCATGGACACATGAAAAATAGAAATTATTGCAAGAGTATTAACCAACACAACTGCAAAGGTGCCGAGAATAAATCTCGAATGCAAAGCAAGTCTTCAGGAAAATATCAACGCTTCTTCTCTGAAGACGGAAAATTTATTGTAATCTGTTTAGTAATACTTTGTATTGTATTATGACTAAAAGCAACCTTTTTGCTTCCACCCGCAAAATCATGCGACAATTTAGAATAAGATACTGTTTGGTGTGTATTGAAATAGTATAAATATTAATCTAAAATATACTTAGGATGTTTTCTTGCTATGATATGCCTAGAGCAATTTATTGTAATATGTTTGAGCATAAGATCATTATGTATGACCAGAAGGAAGAAGTTAGGCAGTCCACATCCCCGGACGCAGAGAATGGTTCACTCCAAGGAGGGGGTGTGGCGGAAATCAAGGAATTGTAGCTTTGGAGGTGATTCATTCTCTCAAAATTTGACATGCTGACAGATTTCTTCTCGCAAACTGCAGAAAAGCGTATTTAGCTGATTAGCTGATGTGCAGTTAATTAAAGAAAAGAAGTCAGCTGCTTTGCAAAATAAATAAGACCTTTGAAGCTGTTGAGCTACGTGGCCTTCCTGACTAATGAAATAAAGGATGAGCCATCCTAATTGAGCAGTATAAATAAAAGTGCTTTTCAAGCCTTCAGGGCAGCTTTCGACAGAGGTCTTCAGGAGCATAACTACCTAGAGTAGTTCCTCCATGCTACGCTCCGAGAGAGGTAGTGAAGGCAAGTCCTGATACAGGCAACCTAGTGTTATATTTGTATTTACCCCGTACGGCTACCCTGCTCTCTGATATAGTCTCCTAGAGGGGCTGAGGCTCGGTAAAAGTCGGGGACCTTTTTAACTAAAAAAGTGTGTTAAACTTACAGCGCTTTTAAACGCTTTTTGTTAGGCTTCATACAGACATCTGAACGGTAAGATTTATGATATGTACACATACTGTATGTAGAGCAAGGATGTGCGTATGAATTGTACCAACTGCTTGAGTTATTATATCTTTTGACAAATTGAATAAAAACCATTATTTGATTAAATTCAATCAACGCCCTGTCGTCATCTTACTACTTATAGTGTAGCAATAATATATAGGATATAAGTAAATGCGAGGAGCAACATTTAACACTTAATAGCTTTTAAATTCCCGAGACGTCGACACGTATCAACGGCGAACGACCGATGGCCCAGACCGGAATTAAGGTATTAGTTTATCTTTTGCAATTTCTATAATGAATACGGTCTTAGTTCTATTGACATAACTAACCGGTATACAAGGAAAAAGGACTAGTCAAGATCCCGGGAAAAGGGGGAGTTAGTCTTAGTATTCTAGTGGGTTCCTTGTCAGGATCTAGGATAATTGTATAGAAATCCGTAGCACCAGAGACCCGGGTTCCATCCTGACCACCGGTGCTGTCTGCGCGGAGTTTGTACGTTCTTCCTGTGACCTGCGTGGGTTTACTCCGAGATCTCTGGTTTCCTCCCACACTCCAAACACGTACACGTTTGAGGGTTAATTGGTTTGGTGTAAAAGGTTAAAAAAAAAATTATCCCTCGTGTGTGTGTAGGATAGTGTTAGTGTGCACGATCGCTGGTCAGCACGGACTCCGTGGGCCGAAGGGCCTGTTTCCGCGCGGTACCTCTAAACTAAACAACTGAATTAGATATCCACAAGTCTCTCGTTGTTTCTTCCTGCCATAGATAATACATTCACATTTAATTCAATATTTATCCTGTGATCGAAATGTAGGTGAAGTGTCCACTGATGCCACTCGGAAACAAATGTTAAAGGAACGGAGATATTTGGAAAATCTGACATTTGCTTGTCAGAAGTAGATTGGAAAGATATTATGACAGGAAGGAGGAGTTGATCTCCTCTCCCCCTTTGGCCTACCTACCTGAGAATAAATGAGGATTGCAAAGGGGGTTTAGTTTAGTTTAGAGAGCGGAAACAGGCCCTTCGGCCCACCGGGTCCACGCCGACCGGCGATCCCCGCGCACTAACACCATCTTCCATCCACTAGGGACAATTTTTTACATTCTACAGACCTGTACGTCTTTGGAGTGTGAGAGGAAACCGGCAATCTCTGAGAAAACCCACGCAGGTCATGGGGAGAACGTACAAACTCCATACAGACTTGCAATGTGGAGCCAAGAGTGAAGAGAGTTTTATTGTCATGTGTCCCAGATAGGACAATTAAATTCTTGCTTGCTGCAGCACAACAGAATATTGTAGGCATAAATACAGAACAGATCAGTGTGTCCATATACCATAGACTGTATCTATACACACATAAATAAATAGATAAACTGCAATAGGCTGTTATAGTTCAGAGTTTGTTTGATGTTGTGTTTAATAGCCTGATGGATGTGGGGAAGTAGCTATTCCTGAACCTGGATGTTGCAGATTTCAGGCTCCTGTACCTTCTACCTGATGGCAGCGGAGAGATGAGTGAGTGAGTGGCCAGGATGGTGTGGGTCCTTGATGATGTTGGCCGCCTTTTAGAGGCAGCGACTGCGATAGATCCCCTCGATGGTGGGAAGGTCAGAGCTGGTGACGGATGAGCATAAGAATCACAAAGTGATTCAGTGATTTCCCCCCCTCCCTGACGTCAGTCTGAAGAAGGGTCTCGACCCGAAACATCGCCTACTCCTTTTCTCCGTAGATGCTGCCTCGCCCGCTGAGTTTATCCAGCATTTTTTGTCTACTTTCAGCTTTATAGGACTATTGTTAGGCCACATTGAGAATAAAAGAGTCTCGACCTGAAACGTCACCCATTCCTTCTTTCCAGAGGTGCTGCCAGTCCTGCTGAGTTGCTCCAGCTCTTTGTGTCGATCTTCGAAATATCTCGTTCAGTTCTGGTCGCCCCATTACAGGAAGGATGTGGCGGCATTGGAAAGGGCACAGAGAAGGTTCACCAGAAAGATAAAAAACAAAAAGCTGGAGTTGCTCAGCGGGTCAGTCAGCATCTCTGGAGGAAAGGAATAGGTGATGTTTCAGGTCGAGACCCTTCTTCAGACTGGTGCCTGGTTTAGAGGGCATTTGCTAAAAGGAGGGGCAGGACAGACTTGGACTGTTCATTCTAGAACACTGGAGACCTGATAGAAGTTTATAAAATTATAAGGCGCTTGGATAGGGTGGACAGTTTATCTTCCCCCAGGGTGGACATATCGAATCATTTTGGGCATCACTTTAAAACCCCTGTCCCACTGTACGAGTTCATTCCAAGAGTTCTCCCGAGTTTCCCCCGATTCGAACTCCGAGATTTACAGTAATGGCCGCTCGTTGGTACTCGGGGCTCTCGTGGACATTTTTCAACATGTTGAAAAATCTTCACGAGTCTTCCCGAGCTTACCGCGTTTCCCGAGCACCTGCCATTAGCGTTACGAGCCACTAAGAGATGTCCCCGAGCTCCGACGTACCCGCTACGTCCATTCTACGTGCTTACCACCAGTTCGATTTTTTTTAAACTTGGGAGAGCTCTTGAATGAACTCGTACAGTGGGACAGGGACATAAGGCGACAGGGGCTAAAATTATACATGTGCGGATTAAGTATTTTTTTAAAGAGGGAGCTTAATGCCATGGGTTGTGGTGGAGGCAGATACGATAGTGGCACTCATGAGACTTTTGGATAGGCACATGGATATGCAAGGAATGGAGGGATATGGGTTATGTGCAGGCAGATAAGAGTTGATCTAAGCAGCATGTTCAGCACAGATATTGTGGCCAAAGGACCGGTTTCTGTGTTAACTTTAGTTTAGAGATACAGCGTGGAAACAGGCCCTTCGGCCCACCGAATCCATGCCGACCAGCAATCCCCGCACATTAACACTATTCTACACACACACTATGGACGATTTACCTTTATACCAGGACAATTAACCTATACGTCTTTGGAGTGTGGGAGGAATATGGAAGATCTAGGAGAAAAACCACGTGGTCACAGGGAGAACGATCAAACTCCGTACAGACAGCACCCGTAGTAGTCGGGATCGAACCCGGGTCCCTGGCGCTGCAAGTGCTGTAAGGCAGCAACTCTACCGCTGCACCACCGTGACACACCTGTGCTGTGTTCTATGCGTAGCAAGACAAATGAGTTGAGAGTGCAAAAGAGTATCACAAGTAATTAAGTAGCTAGCACACAGGCATGGTCGCTGGGTGACCAAGGCTGGAGAGACAATATTCCAGGTTCCAAAACTTTAGACTTCAGAGAGGGGTTGGTTTAGCGATACAGCATGGAAACAGGCCCTTCGGCCCACCGAGTCCTCGCCGACCATCAACCACCCGCTCACACTAGTTCCACTTTCTCAAACACTCCCTGCACACTCGGGGCAATTTACTGCGGCTAGTTAACCGACAAACCCGCGCGTCTTTGTGATGTGGGAGGAAACCCACGCGGTCACAGGGAGACCGGGCAAACTCCACACAGACAGCCCTACCTGAGGTCAGGATCGAACCTGGGTCCCTGGCGGTGTGAGCCAGTGGTTCTACCAGCTGGGCCGCCCTTGCTAATTTGCAGCAAACACATTTTTGTTCTCCACACATCACGATTCCAGCAGCAGAAGAGGTTTGTGTGGCCGTGATCACATCACAAAATAGTTGTTTTTGCCTTCCTATAACAGGGTTACCGGTGACACAGACAGCAGCTCGAGCTGGCTTCAGTTGCCAAGCCTCTAAATTCGGACCATGGAGAAGTCTTTGGAGTGCAGTTTTATCCCGGTATGAAGGAAGAGTGTACAATTCGGCAGGGCTGAGACTGCCAGGTTCCTGCCAAAGTACTACAAGCGCTGGATTCATTGCGGAGGGGAATTGGCAGAGTGTGTAGGATATTAATGACACACAGGTGCTCTGTCAAGAAAGGAATTGGATAATATAACCCTGCGCTGTTTACGAAAAGTGCAAAGCATGAAAATTCCTCTTTTCTAATTTACTGCATTTTCTTGTTATTTTATGGGGTGGATCGTGTGTTTTGCCTCATGGTTATATTATTCCCTCTCGTGGTTACCGTTTAACTATATCAGAAGTTCTGAAGAAGGGTCTGGACCCAAAAACGTCACCCATTCCTTCTCTCCAGAGATGCTGCCTGACCCGCGGAGTTACTCCAGCACTTTGTGTCTATCTGTGATTCTTAACAGTTTGGACTGAAGAAGGGTCCCAGCCCAAAATGTCATCTGTCCATTCCTTCCACATATGCTGCCTGACCTGCTGAGTTTCTCCAGCACTTTGTGGTTCTTAAATATCTGAAGGATCATACAATGGAACCGTTGTATTATAGTATGACATGCCTCAGAGGGCGGTGGAGGCCGGTTCTCTGGATACTTTCAAGAGAGAGCTCTTAAAAATAGTGGAGTCAGGGGATATGGGGAGAAGGCAGGAACGGGGTACTGATTGGGGATGATCAGCCATGATCACAGTGAATGGCGGTGCTAGCTCGAAGGGCCGAATGGCCTACTCCTGCACCTATTGTCTATTGACATCACATGTAGTCGGGTGGTATGTAGACCATTGGCCCTGATAGTTGTTAGAAGCACGGTGGCGCAGCGGATAGAGCTGCTGCCTCACAGCGCCAGAGACCTGGGTTCAATCCTGACTACGGGTGCTGCCCGTGTGGTTTGTACACTTTTTGTCATAGAATCATACAAGATGGAAACATAGAAACATAGAAAAATAGGTGCAGGAGTAGGCCATTCGGCCCTTCGAGCCTGCACCGTCATTCAATGTGATCATGGCTGATCATCCAACTCAGTATCCCATACCTGCCTTCTCTCCATTCACCCTGATCCCTTGAGCCACAAGTGCCACATCTAACGCCCTCTTAAATATAGCCAATGAACTGGCCTCAACTACCTTCTGTGGCAGAGAATTCCAGAGACCCACCACTCTCTGTGTAAAGAATGTTTTCCTCATCTCGGTCCTAAAGGAATTCCCCCTTATCCTTAGACTGTGACCCCTTGTTCTGGACTCCCCCAACATCGGGAACAATCTTCCAGCATCTAGCTTGTCCAACCCCTTAAGAATTTTGTAAGTTTCTATAAGATCCCCCCTCAATCTTCTAAATTCCAGCGAGTACAAGCCGAGTCTATCCAATCTTTCCTCATATGAAAGTCCTGACATCCCAGGAATCAGTCCGGTGAATCTTCTCTGTACCCCCTCTATGGCAAGGATGTCTTTCCTCAGATTTGGAGACCAAAACTGTACGCAATACTCCAGGTGTGGCCTCACCAAAACCCTGTACAACTGCAGTAGAACCTCCCTGCTCCTATACTCAAATCCTTTTGCTATGAATGCTAACATACCATTTGCTTTCTTCACTGCCTGCTGCACCTGCATGCCTACTTTCAATGGTGTACCATGACACCCAGGTCTCGTTGCATCTCCCCTTTTCCTAATCTGCCACCATTCAGATAATAGTCTACCCTCATGTTTTTGCCACCAAAGTGGATAACCTCACATTTATCCACATTATACTGCATCTGCCATGCACCTGCCCATTCACTCAGCCTATCCAAATCAGCCTGCAGCCTCCAAGAATCCTCCTCACACCTAACTATACCACCCAGCTTGGTGTCATCTGCAAATTTGGAGATGTTGCATTGAATTCCCTCGTCCAAATCATTAATATATATTGTAAATAGCTGGGGTCCCAGCACTGAGCCTTGCGGTACCCCACTAGTCACTGCCTGCCATTCTGAAAAGGACCCGTTTACTCCTACCCCTTGATTCCTGTCTGCCAGCCAGTTCTCTATCCACATCAATATTGAACCCCCAATACCGTGTGCTTTAAGTTTGTATGCTAATCTCTTATGCGGGACCTTGTCGAAAGCCTTCTGAAAGTCTAGATATACCACATCCACTGATTCTCCCTTATCCACTCTACTAGTTACATCCTCGAAAAATTCCACAAGATTTGTCAGACATGATTTACCTTTCGTAAATCCATGCTGACTTTGTCCAATGATTTCACCACTTTCCAAATGTGCTGCTATCCCATCTTTAATAACTGACTCTAGCAGTTTCCCCACTACCGATGTTAGACAAACTGGTCTGTAATTCCCCGCTTTCTCTCTCCCTCCTTTTTTAAAAAGTGGGTCCTTCGGCCCAACTTTCTCCAACTCTTTGTTTTTTTTTTGCCCAAGATGCTCCAAGCATCTGCAGTTTTTCACGTTTCCATAGTACATGGCTTCCATGCCTTCTACATTTGCACTATTTGTCAACTTTCACTGAAACCCAACAGCTTAATGTCACTGAAGAGAATTGACACTTAGCGTGAGAAAGTTGCTTTGCAAAAAGGGAAGTAATTTCATGATTTCTCTAATTTCAAGTAAATCCTGCATTACTTCCTCCTCCCTCCCACACCCTAGTCATCATACCAGTCCCACTGTTCGCATCCTTGTATCCCTCTCCTTAGCACACCTTCCCCAGCCAACAATGGACCATTGTGGGCTCCACGCCACCTGAGGTCATCTGTTGCCGGCCCTGTCCTTTACTCTCCTCCAATTCCCCCTCCCTCCCAACCACCTCTATCTTTCAGTCTGAAGAAGGGTCCTGACCCGAAATGTCACCCATTCCTTCTTTCCAGAGATGCTGCCTGTCCCGCTGAGTTACTCCAGCACTTTGTGTCTTATCTTTGATATAAACCAGCATCTGCAGTTCCTTCCTACACAATGATTTTCAGGGCACTCACTTAACTTTTTTTCCCCTGTTGCCAGCTGGGCAACCTAGGCAGTTTTTTAGGTTGCCAAATGGCAGTTTAGGTGGTCATTTAAGACAGTTTGCATGACACGTGCGATAATGTGCTCGGACGAAGTGCGTAGTTACCAGTCGGAATTATTCTCAATGAAGCATTCACATATTATTTCTGCTTCAAATAAAGTCACAAACTAAACATATTCACCAATCAAGACATGATATATACCACAATGACATGCAGCAAAGTTATAATACAGTATCTCAACTCTTTTTATACATTGCAATTAATGCAATTTCTATTATTTCTTTCCACTTCCAAACAAAAATGTGGTTGGATTATTCAGCGTATGATTAACCTGTGTCAATAAATCCTGGACCATGGTAACATATTTGCTTAACCATGCACACTACAGATTGATGCAAGCATGTTTTCTGTGAAGAACCGAAAATTATCGTGACATGGCCTTCGCATGGGTTGTTATTGCTATTGGTACAGAAACACTCTCGCTTCCCACATAATTTATCCACAACAAAATATACAGGTTGCAAGAAAATTTATAAAGGCTATGATAATAGATGTTAAACCCAACTATACCCATCGGACAGGTTAAACATTACATTAACTGACAAGAGATGGCCAAAGGACATAACTGCAGCAAATGTTCTTTTGGTAATATGTTTAAAGGTGTCAAAACGCCACATTACCAGACAATCAGATTTGATGTATGTGTTGTGAACAGCAACGAGGATACCCAGTATGATCGCACCAGATTAAAAAAAAATTGATAAACACTGTTTCCATCATTCCCACTTCAAAATTAACGTTAAAATTTCAACTGAAATATCTCCTGAACAAATTTGTGATGTATATGACCGACTGTAGAAGTAAAACCCGGATAAATCCAACGTATAGTTGTGATTGTTGCTCATTAAATAACTACAGTACTGATACTCCCATATTAAGGGCATTGGTTTGCCGCTAAAATGAATTCTGTAATAACGTGTCAACAGTAGCAGTGACAATCGAACACTGCGGTTTTAATGTTTCATGTATTCACAATTTAATTTTTCCATCTTTATGGATTAAAACAAATAATGACATTGGGAATTAAAACACATTTGATTGCACTCCGTTATCAAACATAGTCAATGTTCCAGCGCAGTAGGGTCGGGGGGGGGGGGGTGTATGTGAATCAGTGCGGGATGGATAGATGGCGGGGGGGGGGTGTTGAGAAGGCAATCGGTGCGGAACGGATGGATTGAGGCACGGGAATTAGTGTGTGTTGTTTGGAGTAGGTAAAGGGGGAGGGGGAGGGGGAGGGGGAGGGGGAGGGGGAGATTGCCGTTGGCGGAGTGGCAAGCAGCCGCCGCTATCAGGGCGGGTGGGGTGCGGGAAGAGGAGGAGGTGGAGCCGCTGCGTGGGTCATTCGCTCCGACCCTCCGTCACCCCACACCTAGTATCTTTGTCCTGCACTACAGCCGTTGCCGCCGATGACACAAAATGTCACGTTCCTTTTCTCCAGAGCTGCCTGACCCGTTGAGTTACTCCAGTTTTTTGTATCTAACTTCGGTATAAACCAGTATCTGCAGTGCCAAGCCGGACAATATGACTCGGCGTTTAGGTTGCCTGGCGGCACTTTAGGTGGCCATTGGCACCCGGGCAACCCTTAATTTAGAGCCCTGATTTGATACCTCTGATCTACTTCAGACAAAATGTTAAGTGAGCTGATGACAACAGCTTGAGAAAAGACCTACCTTTGAAAGCAGGATTCAGCAAATCTTTCCGGTGAGAGCAAAGCAAAGCATTCCCATAGACCAGATCAAGTACACACAGCAGGAGGTGATAGGAGTTAACAAGATCATCACTGATCATTGGAAAGTTTCCTAGAGAGAAAGAAGAGACAACATTTAACATTGCAAATGCATTTTGTGCCCCAATATTTTCATCGTGTCTTGGTAGTTTGTTTACCTTGTCGGTTTATATGTGGGCCAAGTAGGGTGGCAGGGTGTCTGCCTTACAGCGCCAGAGACCCGGGTGCTGTCCGTACAGAGTTAGAACGTTCTCCCTGTGACCACGTGGGTTTTCTCCGGGTGTTCTGGTTTCCACCCACCCTCCAAAGACGTATATGCTTGTAGATTAGTTGACCTTTGTAAATTGTCCCTAGTGTGTAGGATAGTGTACAGGTGATGGCTGCTCAGCATGGAGTTGGTGGGCTGAAGGGCCTGTTTCCACCTTTTGTATATTCAAAAGTGTAAAAGCCTAAAGTGCAAGATTAACTCAGTGAGTCAGGCAGCATCTGTGGAGGGAGAGGAGAGACAAGATTTTGGGGGGGGGGGGGGAAAGAGTCGGGACCCGGCTTTGTAAAAGCGTCCTGACCCGAAATGTCATGTTTCTACATTTGTGTCGTTTAGTTTATTGTCACATGTACCAAGGTACAGTGAGAAACTTTTGTCGTGTACTAACCACCAGAACCAGAACACGTAACCAGAGAAGGAATAGATGTTATAACCATATAACAATTACAGCACGGAAACAGGCCTTCTCGCCCTTCCAGTCCGTGTCGACCATTTATTTTCCCCTAGTCCCATCTACCTGCACTCAGACCATACCCCTCCATTCCCTTCCCGTCCATATACCTATCCACTTTACTTTTAAATGTTAAAATTGATCCTGCCTCCACCACTTCTGCAGGAAGATCATTCCACACAGCCACCACTCTCTGAGTAAAGAAGTTCCCCCTCATGTTACCCCTAAACTTCTGTCCCTTAATTCTCATGTCATGCCCTCTTGTTTGAATCTTCCCTACCCTCAATGGGAAAAGCTTATCCTCGTCAACACTGTCTATCACTTTCATCATTTTAAAGACCTCAATCAAGTCCCCCCTTAACCTTCTGCGCTCCAAAGTGTAGTTTTGGGTCAACCTGCAAGATAGAGTTACTCCAGTACTTTATGTGTTTTTCCCCCCATAAACCAGCATCTGCAGTTCCCTGTGTATTTTAACTCCAAAAGACAAAGAATCAATTGCAAATGCTGACAAGACATTTACTGCCTTTTAATGGTACGAGTTACTGAATTATTCACAAAACTGAAAATCATCTTTCTAAAATATTAAGTTCCACTCACATAACCTGTTTTGTTCACATATTAGCAGAGTCTCATTAAAATCACCACCGCTACGACTCAACAGATCAGAATGTTTCCATGATGAGTGCCGGTGTTCACGTTGCAACAGGCTTGCTTTTTACTTCCTACGTCTCCACCGACTGTAAAATTCCACTACGGAGCTCAGAAAAATAAACCACCCATCAACACGAAGCTTCACTGGGTATCTGCCTTCTCGACGACCACAAGCATTTCAACTATCCACGCTGGCAACAAGGGTGGAACTGAGCACATTTTTTTTCCGACGTTGGACCAGGTACAACCTGCTCTTGCATAGAAAAAAAAATTCCACTCCACTCTCACCTTAAACCATTGCCCTTTTGTTTTTGCTTTTGAGACGTCCACAATACAATAATACTTTTACAACAAACGAGGAATTTCATTCGCCAAGTCAGTCATACAAATAAAAAGTAACGAAACACACAAAATACATTTTAACGTAAACATCCACCACAGTGACTCCTCCACGTTCCTCGCTGTGATGGAAGGCGAAGAAAAAGTTCAATCTCTTCGCTTCTTTGTTATCCCGCGTTCGGGGGCCTCGCGCTCTTCGTTGACGGGACGATCTCAGTCCCGTAGCCGGCGGCGTTTGGGCCCTCCTCGTCAGGGCGATCAGGAATCTCAGCTCCACCGCGCCGGCGATCTGACTAGTCGACGCCGTGCGGCTTCCAGAGTTCCCGACTTGGTCTCTCCCGAGACAGCGAGCCCTCAGCGGAGATGGTAAAATCCGCAGGCGTAATCTGTTGTTGTAATCGGGATCGGCCCCGATGCTAAGTCCACGCCCAGCGGTGGGACTCGGTCAGTCCAGAGCGAGGTCTCCAGCTCCACGATGTTAGGCCGCAGACCCCACCCCCCACAAAGCAAACCGGAGAACATTTACACAAACTTTTAAAACACACTAAAAATTAACAAAAAAAGACAACAAAAACAGACTGTTGGCGAGGCTGCTATTCGTACGGCACCCTGGTGGGTCAATGGCAAAAAGATTCTATCAACGCCATCACTGTGGGTGGTAGAGTTGCAGCCTTACAACGCCAGAGACCCGGGTTCGATCCTGACTACAGGTGCTGTCTGTATGGAGTTTATACGTTCTCCCCGTGACCTGCGTGGGTTTCCTCCGGCTGCACTGGTTTCATCCCACATCCAAAGACGTGCAGGATTGCAGGTGAATTGGGTTCAGTAAAATTGTAAATTGTCCAGCACGATAGTGCTGGAGTACTGGGTGATCGCTGGTTGTCGCGGGCTCGGTGGGCTGAGTATAGTAAGATCAAGTGTAGTAAGATTTTTAATGAACTGTGTGCAAAAGAGGGATTTCACTGTACCCAAGTGACTGAGACACTAATGTACCATTGAACGGCGAACAAGAATTTTGCTGAGAATCCACTTACATGGACACAAAATAAAACCATCGAATCTAAAACCAGACAGCATAGAGTTAATGTGTAGGAAGGAACTGCAGATGTTGGTTTGTATCGAAGATAGATACAAAATACTGCAGTAACTCAGCGGGACAGGCAGCATCTCTGGAGAGAAGGAATGGGTGACGTTTCGGGTCGAGAACCTTCTTCAGTCTGAAACGTCGCCCATTCCTTCTCTCCAGAGGTGCTGCCTGTCCCGCTGAGTTACTAACGTACAGTTTGGGTAGGTTGAGAGGGGATTTGGGGTGGAAGATTGCAACTTCCCTGTTTCGACTAATGCAATCAATTCGACGTGCACAAACAGAAGATCAAATAGAACAAGTTGTCCTACAACTTTTGGCTGTGCACGCCACACAGAAGAAGAAGAAGAAGATGGGATTTGAGAAAGAACCTTTGCTACCCGGCTGGGTGGACACTGAAACACTGAGTGGGTAGTGGAGGCAAGCAGTCCCATAATATTTAACATCAAGTCAAGCACTTGAATTGCCATGGCATAGAAGGCCAAATGTGCTTAGTATAGATTGGTACGACGGTCGGCACGGACATGGTGGTTCAAAGGGCCACTTTCTGTCCTGTAGGACTATGACAAATTGGTCAGTGCCGATATAGAGACGGAACCAATCTAGCACTTTGTACAAACAAGGAACTGAAGAAGGGTTCCGACCCGCAATGTCAACCATTTCTCCAAAGGTGCTGCCTGACCTGTTGAGTTACTCCAGCGTTTTATTTCTACCTACAGGTGCTGGTTTACAAATAAGGACACCAGACTGGTCTGAAGAAGGGTCCAGACCCTGGTGAATGATCAGCCATGGTCACTGATTGGGGATGATCAGCCATGGTCATCAGTGAATGGCGGTGCGTGCTTGCAGGGCCGAATGGCCTCCTCCTGCACCTATTGTCTATTGACCCGTTCCTTCTGTCCAGAGATGCCGCCTGTCCCGCTGAGTTACTCCTACATTTTTGTGTCTATCTCCGGTTTAAACCAGCATCTGCAGTTCCTTCCTGCACATTGAGCTACCAGGGTCCATCGCTGCTCTGCTCCACTGCAGGCCACGTACGACCCACGTGCTCAGCCTCTTACAGCGGCGCCCAATCCACTCTAGATCTGGGCCGTTGCAAGGCCTTGAAGTCAACGGCAGAGGATTGTTTTTCCGCACCCAAGACCCCACTACTCTTCCTGCCGACTATCTGCAGCATCTACTGGATACATCTAGAGCTACGGTCCCAAACCACCAACACTAAAGGTGATCCAAGCTCAATAATCCAATGCTTCATTTAACACGGCACGGTTTTAAATGGCCTTATATTGAGTTGAGCTGATTTGAGTTCAGTTTATTGTCACGTGTACCGAGGTACAGTGAAAAGCTTTTGTTGCGTGTGATCCAGTTAGCAGAAAGACAGTCTACATTACATGGGTCATTCCTACATTTAGACACAGTCTGATGTATATAAAGTAGAATGAAAGGAATGTCCGTCTTTGTCCATTATTAACCTTGGCCCAGATATATACTGACTACAGATGCAGTTCAAAGCTGGAACGGGGGAAATCAGATATCATTTCCTCTTTGTTGTGCTTTGGAATTGAATATTCCCCAGAAACAACCAAGATTAGAAACATACTCCGCCACTAATAGTGATTACATTGAGCTTATGATTTCGTTGTCTCTGTACATATGTCTCTATACGTTGTCTCTATAATGCATTTCGTTGTCTCTGTACTGTACACTGACAATGACAATTAAAATTGAATCTGAATCTGAATCGGAATCTGATACAAGAAGACGGACATGCATCTATTTATCTTCAAATGGCATGAAAAATAATCAGGTGGCTATAATAACAATCATGTACAACGCATGTAAATCAAAATGAATCAAGTATACTTACAGAAATCTAGTATATTTACTATAGCTTCTCTGCAATGCCCTGGAGCCTCGGAGTAAAAAAGGTCTTTACAGGACGTTCTAGGAGGCATCATGTGGACATGTCCAGACACGTTGAGCGCGTGCTGCTGCCGTGCTCAGTGATGGAAAGGGTGGCAGTGGAGAAACAGTAGAGCAGCCAGACCCCAGCAGTTCCAGAATCAAGAGCGTTTTCTGGTCATGTGTCCCAGGTAGAACAATGACATTCTTATTTGCAGCAGCACAACACAATATGCAAACACGGCACTCTCTAAACAATATGATAGACGAGGAAAAAGTTCAGTGTGTATATATATATATACACACACACACACACATTTATACAGACACACATATATATATCCACACACATATATATATATATATATATATATATATATATATATATATATATATATATATATATATATATATATATATATATATATATATATATATATATATATATATATGCACACACACATATATACCCACACATACATACATATATATATATACACACACACGCATATATACACACGCACGCATACACACACACATATATACACAAACACACACATATATACACAAACACACATATATATACACATACTTATATATATATATATATATATATACACACACACACCATATATATATATACACACACATATATATATACACACACATATATATATATATATATATATATACACACACACACACATATATATACACACACACACACACACACACATATATATGTACCCACACATATATATTTATATACACAGACACATATATGTATATACACACATGTATACGCACACACACACAGTTATTACTGACGTTTCCTCTCCAGTGAACAGGCAAAGGATCCTCAAAGGTATTCTACCAATTTCAGCTTTTGATCATTCTCAAAATCTTACCCCAAGGAAATAATTCACCTTTGATTGGCACTGCCCCATGACTTCCTGATACAAATCAAAGTGAATTGTTGATGAGGCACTGAGGGAATAAACATAGCTGCAAGCAAATATTTTGGGTTCTCTGTCACCTGCCTTCATCCCTGAACGGCAATCAGCTCGACGGTAAATCATTTCCCAACACTGGGCAGTCACGGTGGCGCAGCGGTAGAGCTGCTGCCTCACGGCGAATGCAGCGCCGGAGACCCGGGTTCGATCCCGACTACGGTGCTGTCTGTGTGGAGTTTGTACGCTCTCCCCGTGACCTGCGTGGGTTTTCTCCAAGATCTTTGGTTTCCTCCCACACTCCAAAGACTTGCAGATTTGTAGGTTTGGTAAATGTAAAATTATCCTTGGTGTGTGCAGGATAGTGTTAATGTGCGGGGATCACTGGTCGGTGCGGACTCGGTGGGCCGAAGGGCCTGTATCGCTAAACTAAATTAAATTTCTACAAGTGCCATAAAAATGCAGGAAACACAGAGATTTGATGTTTAAATAACCACTACGTTTTTGCTTCTAACAATTTGATGGATATGGTCTTTAAGGTTATTGCTGACTATATTATAATACTTTAGTGGAATGGAGTTAGCGGTTCAAATCCCCACTAAGTGCAGCATAATTCATTTATAGTCAATAACACTGCAGTCTGAAACAGTTCATTAATTCCAGAAAATAGTCACGATTACATTCAAAATAAATGATTCACTCACTGTCAAAGATAAGGGTCTACTAATCTGTTTGTACAAATTCGGAGTTGAAAAACATGATGAGTTTAGTTGAGTTCAGATTCAGATTCAGATTCAGATTCAATTTTAATTGTCATTGTCAGTGTACAGTACAGAGACAACGAAATGCATTTAGCATCTCCCTGGAAGAGCGACACAGCAAATTATTTGAATAAATAACAATAAGTGTCCGGGGGGGGGGGGGGGGGGGTGATTGGCAGTCACCGAGGTACGTTGTTGAGTAGCGTGACAGCCGCCGGAAAGAAGCTGTTCCTGGACCTGCTGGTTCGGCAACGGAGAGACCTGTAGCGCCTCCCGGATGGTAGGAGGGTAAACAGTCCATGGTTGGGGTGAGAGAGGTCCTTGGCGATGCTGAGCGCCCTCCGCAGACAACGCTTGCTTTGGACAGACTCAATGGAGGGGAGCGAGGAACCGGTGAAGCGTTGGGCAATTTTCACCACCCTCTGCAATGCCTTCCGGTCGGAGACAGAGCAGTTGCCATACCAAACTGTGATGCAGTTGGTAAGGATGCTCTCGATGGTGCAGCGGTAGAAGTTCACCAGGATCTGAGGAGACAGATGGACCTTCTTCAGTCTCCTCAGGAAGAAGAGACGCTGGTGAGCCTTCTTGATCAGAGTTGAGGTATTGTGGGTCCAAGAGAGGTCGTCGGAGAGGTTGACTCCCAAGAACCTGAAGCTAGAAACACGTTCCACCTCCGTACCGTTAATGTGGATGGGGGTGTGCGTGCCGCCCCTGGACTTCCTGAAGTCTACAATGAGCTCCTTGGTCTTCTTGGAGTTAAGGGCCAGGTTGTTGTCAGCACACCATGCTGCTAAGTGCTGGACCTCCTCCCTGTAGGCCGACTCATCGTTGTTGCTGATGAGGCCAATCACCGTTGAGAGATACAGTGCAGAAACAGGCCCTTCGGTTCACCAAGTCCGTGGCAACTAGCGATTCCCGCACTATCCTACACACTAGGGACAGTTTACATTTTTTACCGAAGGCAATTAACCTGCAAACCGACATGTTTTTGGAGTGTGGGAGGAAACCGGAGCACCCGGGGAAACCCACACGATCACAGGGAGAACGTACAAACTCCGTATAGACAGCATCCCCAGTCAGGATGGAGCCAGGGCCCCTGGCGCTGTGAGGCAGCAACTCTACCGCTGCGCCACCCTCTATCTCACCTCATGGCGGTTCGAGACCTGGCCACTACAATGATGTTGGTCTGCAAATTTGTAAGTGGACTTGAAGCAGAATTTGGTTGCAGAGTCATGAGTGTGTCGGAAGTATTATAAGGCGCTGAGATCACAGCTTTGCAGGAAACTGGCACGGACACTGAGAGACCTTACTTCCTCACAGAACAATCAGATTCTATTAGTTCTGTTTACCCTTGAACCAGCCTATTTCAATGGCCAATAGTCAAGTTGAATTCTTTGTACACTGAAATATGTGACCTCAATTGATCCCATGCGTGGCTTGGAAGCTTTTGCATTGGCACATGGAAATGCAGGGAACTGAGGTATGTGGATCATACACGGACAGATGAGATCATTTTAACTTAGCATCAAGTTTAGCACAAACACGATGGGCCCGTTCCTGTGCTGTACTGTCCTGTGTGCTACAATTGGACTGATTAAGTTTGAGTGCCGCGTGTACCGAGGTACAGTGAAAAGCTTTTGTTGCCTGCTAACCAGTCAGCAAAAAGACAATACAATCGAGCCATTCGCAGTGTGCAGATATATGATTATGGGAAAAACGTTTAGTGCAAGGTAAAGACGGTAAAGTCCAATCAAAGATAGTCCTAGGGTCTTCAATGAGGTACAGTAGACAGTAGTTCAGGACTGCTAACAGAACCTTCATGATTAATACCGTGCGGCACAGTGGCACAGCGGTAGAGTTGCTGTCTTATAGTGCTTGCAGTGCCGGAGACCCTGGTTCAATCCTGACTATGGGTGCTGTCTGTACAGAGTTTGTACG
Organism: Raja brachyura; assembly: GCA_963514005.1. Next base: position 8,047,263 of record OY740797.1, on the reverse strand, counting down.
TTCTCCCCGTGACCTGCGCGAGTTTTCTCCGAGATCTTCGGTTTCCTCCCACTCTCCACAGACTACAGGTTTGTAGGGTAATTGGCTGCAAGTGATTAAGTGGAAATTATCTCCAGTGTGTGTAGGATAGTGTTAATGTGCGGGGATTGCTGGTCGGTACAGACTCGTTGGGTCGAAGGTCGACACAAAATGCTGGAGCAAAGGGCCTGTCCCACTTGGCGATTTTGCCGGCGTCGTATCAGTCTCGCCAAAAGATTTAGAGCGTTTCAAAATCCAAAAAAAATGTTGTGACACTTGAAAAAAACACCGTGCGTCACACGTCACCACGCCGCGTCACACGTCATCACGCTGCGTATTTTTCGGTGACCTGACACGTCAGTCAATCGTGCCGGCAATCGCCGAAAAAAGCGCCACGTGGGACAGGCCCTTAAATCAGTGGTTGAGACAGCGTCTATGGAGAGAAGGAATGGGTGACGTTTCGGGCCGAGACCCTTCTGCAGACTGATGTCAGGAGAGGGGGCAGGGCAGAGATAGAATGTGGCCGGAGACAGTAAGACTAGTGGGAGAACTGGGAAGGGGAAGGGGATGGAGAGAGCGGGAAAGCAAGGGCTATCTGAAGTTAGAGAAGTCAATGTTCATACCACTTGGGTGTAAGCCATCCAAGCAAAATATGAGGTGCTGCTCCTCCAATTTGAGCTGGGCCCCACTCCAACAATGGAGGAGGCCCAGGACAGAAAGGCCAGATTGGGAATGGGAGGGGGAGGCGAATTGCTGAGTATCCGGGAGATCGGATTTCAACCAAGGCTCCCACAATGTCCTCTCTAGTTTCCCACAATGTCCTTGGATTTGTCTGATGTGGCCCTGGAATTGTGTCTACCTTCATACACGACAGTACCTTCAGTACTTCTTCAACGGTAACACTGACTGCTCTCAAGACACTTCCATTGCCTGCCCCAAGAACCTCTGTCCTACTGTCTTTCCCCTCAGTATAAACAGAGGAGAAATATTAATTGAGGACCTTGCCCATCTCCTGTGGCTCCACACAGAGGTGACCGCTTTGATTCCTGAGCGGTCCCACTCTCTATCTTTCTCTCTCGTTACCCTTTCCCCCTTGTATTTATGAAATCATTTGGGAATGTCCTTAATTCTACGCGCCAGAACTTTCTCCTAACCCCTTTTTGCCCATCTCATCTTTTTCAGTTAGCTGAAACTCCTCCAGGGATGCACTTGATCCCAGCTGCCTATACCTGTCCCATGCATCCTTCTTGTTTTTGACCAACGCCTCGATTTCCCTCGTCAGCCAAGATTCCTTACGTTTGCCTGCTTTTCCCTTCACTCTAACGGGGACGGACACATCCTGAGCTTTCGTCAGCACACTTCTAAAAACATCCCACTTGGCCGATGTTCCTTTCCCCTCAAATAACCTGCTTCAGTCAACTTGAGCGAGACCTTCTCTCATCCCCTCAAAGTTGGCCTTACCTCAGTCGAGCATTTTAACACGTACTAAACTGTACTCTGGAAAGAGGCTGAGAGGTTGGAAGAACAGTTTTGTGATGTTTCCTAACAGGGTCCAGGGACATTTTTCCTGGATATTTCCCAGTGCTGAGGCTGACGGAGTTGGATTGGAGTGTAAAGCTTTGTATTTTCTGAAGTATCTACAAATGCCATTTAAATAACTGTCTGAAGCTTTAAGATAGACACAAAAGGGTGGAGTTACTCAGCGGGACAGGAGACATCTCTGGAGAGAAGGAATATGTGGCGTTTCGCGTCGAGACCCTGCTTCAGACTCAGAGTCAGGGGAGAGGGAAACTGAAGGTGTGAAAAGGTACACGGAAGAAAAAAAATGAAAGGGATGAAAAGAACAAATCAAGGCCAGCAAGGGTGATCGAGGAAAGGTGGAGCCCACAATGGTCCATTGTGGGCTGTGGAAGTGGTGATAATGAGGGGATAATAACGAACAGTGGAACTAACCAAACTGAATTACTACTGGGCAGAAATTTTTAAGGTTATTTCTGAGGTTCTAAAAATTAGATTGGATCCAGACCCAAAGTTAATAATACTTGGGATTTTGGATTCAAATTCGGTACTTACAGGAAATCAAAGAAATTTCTTTGATTACTGTTTGATAATAGGGAAAAAAATCATATTAAAATTTTGGAAGGGAACATTATCCCCCACAATCAAAATGTGGGCAGCAGAGATGTTGGAGACGTTACAATTAGAAAGAATCAGATTTGTCCTATTGGACAAATATAATACTTTCGAACAAATATGGTCTCCATATATACAGTATCTGGAGAAGTAGCTGTTCTTGACGTCACAGCCTGACGGGTACCCTGCGGGACTTGATGAGAATAATTGATTCTTATACTAGGATTAATAGGCATGTCTTCATTGATATTATTATTTGTAATAGTTTTAGATACAATATATTTTGTTGATTTTCATTGACATATATATATAATATTTTTTCACTTTTTGTTAATCTGTAATCTTTTTTCCTTGCTCTATTTTCTTCTTCTTTTCTATATAATCAAATTATTATTTAATCACTTTCTTATTGATTTAAAACTATTCTATTCTTTTCTTTATTTCCAAAAAAAATAGAAGATGATAACTGTCAATGGGTTATTTAAAAAATAATATGTAATTAAGCTGAGGTTTGTAAAGCTGTTTACATTATTGTAAATAGATTACTTCTAATAAAATAAAGGAATCAACGAACAGTGGAACTAAGCAGGACGACAGTGAAACTAGGAGGACGACTAGGGTGGAGGAGGTGCGGAGAGAGAGGGAATTTCAAGGGTTGCAGTGGTCACTGTAAATCCCTAGTTGATAGGGAGTGGACGAGAAAATGGGGTAATAGTGGACTAGTACGAACAGGGTGATTGATGATCGGTGGGGACTCAGTGGGACGAAGGGCCTGTTTTATCTCCCAGTCGTTCATTCAACCACCAGGGCGGTATGGAGCTGAATGAGGCCTGAAAGACTTTATTAAAACAGTTAAATGGCCAATGTTTTTCTTTTAAACAGCACAATGAAAAACCAATCGATCACCATCAAGTAAAGAACAATTCCAGCTGCAAATTTCATTTTGAGAAATTGTTGTTTACATTTAATATGCACGCTTATTTTTCTTCTCAGCAAATCCAAAGAGTTTTCAAATCTACCTGCTGCTGCAATCCAAGCCATCAGAGCTGCAAGGTTCATATTTTCACAGCTGTTTTGTAAGGCCAAATATCGACATTTATTATAATTTATTTACTCATGGCTACGATGAAGATTTGGCGACCATTCAGCAATTTTCACAAAAAGTTGGAAAAAAAAAGCGCTTTATATTCCCTGTTAAAAACCTGCTGGAAATCTATGATTGGAAGTCTATTGTGACTCCATTCTTATTCCCCCACCCCCCCCCCCCCCCCACAAGCAGTGCCTGGCAAATTACTTTAAAAGACATTACCGCCTAATCCATTCTCTCAGATGCATTAAAAGCTCTGGAGCGCTGTTAAATATTCTCCCTCTGCTGCAGATTTTTTGTTACATACATATATTTTTGTTAAAATACAAAGTGCCTGCTTCATCTGCAACGAGATTTAATTGCAAGTGCAAACTCACTTAAAGCGGAGGCAAAGTATCTATTCAAAGCTGACATTATTAACCCTCACCGTCTCACTCAAGTTGCAAAAAGACCATTTTATCATCAAGTAGAATAGTATGTTAGTTTAGTTTAGATGTACAGAGCGGAAACTGGCCCTTCAGCCCATCACCTCTACGCCGACCAGCGATCCCCTCACACTAAAGGGCCTGTCCCACTTGGAACATTTTTCGCCGACTGCCGGCATCATTGACTGACGTAACAGGTCCCCGAAAATTTTGCCGCGTGATTGACGCGCAGTGTTTTTTCAAGTGATGCAACATTTTTTTTTATAGACAACAGACAATAGGTGCAGGAGTAGGCCATTCGAGCCAGCATCGCCAATCACTGTCATCATGGCTCATCATCCACAATCAGTCCCTCATTCCTGCCTTTTCCCCATATCCCCCGACTCCGCTATCTGTTAGAGCTCTATCTAACTCTCTCTTGAAAGCATAGAGTATTGGCCTCCACTGCCTTCTGAGGCAGAGAATTCCACAGATTCACAACCCTCTGTGTGAAAATGTTTTTCTCATCTCCGTTCTAAATGGCTTACCCCTTATTCTTAATTTTAGTTTCGAGATGGAGCGCGGAAAAAGGCCCTTTGGCCCATCGAGTCCACGCCGACCAGTGATCCCCGCACACTGACACTACCCCACACACACTAGGGACAATTTGACAATCCCACCGAGCCAATTAACCTACAAACCTGTACGTCTTCAGAGTGTGGGTCCCACGTACAAATTCCATACAGACAGCCCCCGTAGTCAGGATCAAACCCGGGTCTCTGACGCTGTAAGGCAGCAACTCTACCGCTGCGCCACCGTGCCGCCCTTTTGAACAGTTAAAAATGTTTTTCCGTTACCGCAAGCTAAAAACACGAAAGGCTGTTTGTGACATTGTTTAATGGAGTAGCATTGCATAAGCATGGATCAGAGCAAATGCTTGTTAATGTCAATTGCCTCCCACAGTGTAACAAGCAGCCTGTGCTCTTGACGAGACCGAGACAGAGCCACTGCGGCGATCGCTCTGTCCGCTATCACCAATATCCGAGATTGCCAGACCAAACATAGACTTGGCAATCGCTTCGCTGAATTATTGCCACCACTCCGCCTTGACCTCCATGATCTCCAGGTTGTCAAACTTTTACCCCCCCCCCCCATTCCCACAGTGACCTTTCCGTCCTGGGCCTCCACCATTGTCAGGGTGAGGCCACACACATATTAGAGGAACTGCATCTCCAATTTCACTTGGGCAGCTTACAACCCAGCGGTATGAACATAGATTTCTCTCATGTCAAGTTACTCCTGCATTTCCTCTCCCCCTCTCTCCACCCTAGTCATCCTTCTAAATCCACAGCCCACATCCCTGTAAGCTCGTCATTAGCACATCTTCCCCAGGTTTGGCCACCTTGGACTCCACCCTTCCTGAAGTTACCCGTTGCTGGACCCGTTTTGTTCTGGCCTTTTTCTCGTCTCAAGATGACACCCCTCCCCCCCCCCCCCCCAAACTTCCTTCACCTCTATCTTTCACTCTGAAGAAGGGTTCCGCCCTGAAACGTCACCTATTCATTTTCTCCAGAGATGCTGCCTGACCCTCTGAGTTACTCCAGTATTTGTGTCTATCCGTTAGACACAATTTAGTTTAGTTTGGGGATACCGCACAGAAACAGGCCCCGAGTCCGCACCGACCAGCGATCCCCGCACACTAACACTATCCTGCACACACCAGGGACAACTTACAATTATACCAAGCCATTTAACTAACAAAACTGTAAGTCTTTGGTATGGGAGGAATCCGGACAAAACCCACACGGTCACAGGCAGAACATACAAACTATGTACATGCAGTCAGGGACAAACCCGGGTCTCTGGTGCTGTAAGGCAGCAATTCTACCGCTGTGCCACCGTGCAGCACAAATAGAGAGGGTAGACTGGGTGATACCTTTTGCAAGCTTGAGGCACAGTTCCTTACCTCAGCAAAAGTTGCTTGCAAGCCCTGTAGGATATTAAATGCACTGAATCTGGGCTTATCGTTCCAACTTCTCTTCCAAGCTGGAGGCTGGATCAACTTTGGCAGTTCGACTGTGAAACTGGGAGAGTTACAAGAGCAGCTCAGCCTCTGCCCGACTGAAGGCCACAAGCGGCTGAATCCTGAGCAGGGAGTGAGCAAGCCTGCACAGGTCGGGACAAATCCCCGGAGACACAATTATCCATCGCTGCACAGACCACAGAGGTTCCAGCATGTCCAAACTGCCTGTGCTTCGAGAGTCCCAGCTGCAGACTGCAGAGGCTGGAGCTGAGTGCCTGGCAGATGGTTCTGAAATGTCAGGGTGCAATTAAGTCTTCAGCTGCAGCTCCAGCCAAAAGCTGGTCTCCCCATCCAAAGTCAACAAGAGTGTGACATTCCAAACCCTTTAGCCATGTTGATGGGATTTCTAGAGTTTAGAGGTTAGAAATACAGAGCAGAAACAGGCCCTTCGGCCCACCGAGTCCGTGTCGATCAGCCATCCCCGCACGCTAAAACCATCCCACGCACACTGGGGACAATGAACAATTATACCGAAGACAATTCACCTACAAACATGACCGTCCTTGGAGTGTGGGAGGAAACCGGAGCGCCCGGAGAAAACCCACACAGATCACGGGGAGAACGTACAAACTCCGCACAGACAGCACCTGTAGTCGGGTTCGAACCCTAGTCTCTTGCATTGTGAGGCAGCAACTCTACCGCTGCGCCACCCTCAGTGAACAAACTGCCAAGAGTTCACCCCAGACTGATGGTTCCAGAATTCACAAGCTGCACATTCTCTTGTTGAAATGCTAAATAAACTGCTTTAAACCTGCTTTTAATAATATGACTGTATTTCCGCAGGAAAATATTTAAATCATTTTAGGATCAGAACCAGGTGTTTAAACTCAGAAAGTAATTTTTAAACCGTAGTTAAGATGTACTGTGGACTTGAATGTTATGGATAGGGAAGGTTTAGAAGGAATGTGTAGGAAGGAACTGCAGATGCTGGTTTACACCGAAGATAGACACAAAATGCTGGAGTAACTCAGCGAGTCAGGCAATGCCTCTGGAGAAAAGGAACAGGTGACGTTTCGGGTCGGGGTCTAAAGAAGTGTCTCGACCCGAAACCTCACCTATTCCTTTCTCCAGAGATGCTGCCTGACCTGCTGAGTTACTCCAGCATTTTGTGTCTATCTAAGGTTCAAAGGGATATGGGGCAAACATGGGCAGGTGGGACTAGTGTAGATGGGGCATCTTGGTTGGCATGGACAGGTTGGGCCGAAGGGCCTGTTCCTGTGCTGTGTGGCTCTATCCACTTGTTCAAGCACTAAGTAGTGAAGTGGAATGACAATGTCCAAGACAGCAGGGATCTCCTGGCATTTACCTGCTCCAGGCAAAGGCAGGAATAATTGCCTCTATTCCAAATATTTACACACATATAAATACAATAGGAAAAGACAAACCCCTTCATCTAGTTTGGAGAGATATGGACCAAGTGCAGGCAGATGGGACTAGTGTAGCTGGGACATGTTGGCCGGTGTGGGCAAGTTGGGCCAAAGGGCTTGTTTTCACACTGTATCACTCTATGACTCTATTTTTAGTTTAGTTTTAGTTTAGAGATACAGCGCGGAAACAGGCCCTTTGGCCCACCGGGTCCGCGCCAACCAGCGATCCCCGCATATTAACACCATCCTATACCCACTAGGGACCATTTTTCCATTTCCCATGCCAATTAACCTGCAAACCTGTACGTCTTTGGAGTGTGGGAGGAAACCAAAGATCCCGGAGAAAACCCACGCAGGTCACCGGGAGAACGTACAAACTCCGTACAGATGGAACCCATAGTCGGGATCGAACCCGGGTCTCCGGCGTTGCATTCGCTGTAAGGCAGTAACTCTACCGCTGCACCACCGTGACCGCCCTATGACTCAAACCAAGCTTATGACATGTGCAAACTCTACCAGCAGCACAGCGGCGCAGCTGATGGAGCTGCTGCCTCACAGTAACAGAGACCCGAGTTCGATCTTGACCTCGGGCGCTGTCGGTGTGGAGTTTGTGCGTTCTCACTGTGACGTCATGGGTGTCTTCCGGATGCTCCAGTTTCCTCCCATGTCCCCCCAAAGACGTGCGGATTTGCAGGTTAACTGGCCTCTCAAAAAAAGGCCAAAAATGTGAAGGGAGCGGATGAAAGTGGATTAACATTGAACCAATATGATCGATGGTCAGCATTGATTCGTTGGGCCGAAGGGCAGGTTTCCATGCTGTACCTCTAACCTAAATTATATCTACCAACATCCCCAGCACACATACAATCTCCTAAAACAAAATGACTCAAGGCCTCACAAGTCAAGGCCTCATAAATTGTACTGGTTTTATATCTAATTGTCCTCAATTAATTACGAAGACTTTGAGATGTCCCCACTGAATCAATTTTCTTTTAATACTCACATCTGTGCACAGTTGTACGCCTACATTTGTTGGGATAGGGGCCAATGGGCTGGTGGGACTAGCGTAGATGGGGCATGTTGGTTAGTACAGACAGGTTGGGCTGAAGGGCCTTTTTCCACATTGTACGACTCCAAGTCAGGAGATGATGCTTTTGCCTCGGGGTTCCCCGTCTACGAAATGGTCTTGGAACCATGGTACTAGGCTGGTCCAGCTAATTTTCTGGGCAATGGCAACATCCAAAACATCGACGAGAATGGGCTCGGTGACGACACCACTTTAGGCAGCTATCGGAGTTGGACAGAGCCTAACACAACGAGAATATCACAAAGGAACAATATGGAAAGTCATTCCAAGCCGCTGAGGAGTGTTCACCCCACGCCGGAGTTCCATCTTCCCGGCAAGAGAGCCTGAAAACATCGGGCTGGCTGCGGAGGCCACAAATAGGCCCCGAACTCGGGTGATCACAGAGGAGGAGGACTAAACTTCCTGGTGCCTTTCCCCACAGTGGAGAACTTTGATTCTGTTGTGGGGGGGACGTTTGTGTTGAATTCTATGATGTGTTGTGTCATTTTTCTTTTTTTAATTTATCTACGGATGTACGGAACTTAATTATTTATTTTATGTAAAGCACTTTGGTTTCAACGCGAGTTGATTTAAACGTGCTATATAAATAAAACTTACTTACTTAGAAAAGGGTTAACAAAATATCAGGTAATGATGTAAGGCAGGGCAATATTGATTCTGATACCGCAGAAATACTGGATGTAACGCTTAAAATTGGGGTGGGGAGGCCAAGAAATGGGAGGGATATTGAATCCAATAATGGCATTGTATCACCCGACAAAATATTAATATTCGGATATGAATTAGCAAATTTGCAGCTATGCATACAAAAATTGTTTTTTTTTTGTCAACCAAGTCCTTGTGGTATGGAATTCTACTGAAAGGATATTATGCAACCAATGAAATTATTATAACTGAACTTGATTAAACATCGCAATTTCCTTTGCTAATGCTTGATAATTGAAGCAAACTCTGGATTGAGGATTTAAGGATTAAAAAATACTACGGCATTGAATTTAATCCACTTAATTTCCACACAATAGGTGAGGAGCAGTCGTATGATTAGGATACTGATGTAACACAACAGAATGTGTTGGAGGGAACTGCAGATGCTGGTTTAAACCGAAGATAGACACAAAAAGCTGGAGTAACTCAGCGGGACCGGCAGCATCTCTGGAGAGAAGGGATGGGTGACATTTCGGGTCGAGACCCTTCTTTTGTCGGAAGATGGGGCTCGACCCGAAACGTCACCCATTCCTTCTGTCCAGAGATGCTGCCTGTCCCGCTGAGTTACGCAACAGAAAGGATACTGTTGGCACTTCAAACACAAGTACTGACATCGTTTGGGTTATGGAGAGGGCACAACGACCTGCAGGGAGTAATGCCAGAATCCGCAGCTCTTAGAGTAAACCTTTACTGGAACCATAAACTGACATTAAGACAGAGCCTGATGCAAATCCATCCTCCGTACCAATAAGCCACTCTAGAGATAATGAGCAGTAGTAACACTTCATTGGTGGAGAACAAGGGACAGTTAATGATTTCCTACATGTTCAGTGATTATCTGAAGGTCACTGAAAGTAAACTGGTGCCAAGTGTCTGAGAAGGAAGTGATTGCAGACAAAAGCAAAGGGTTGTCGAGACTGGTTGCCGTGACTGCCTGAAGGGCGGCTCATGGTGCAGCGGGTAGAGCTGCTGCCCCACAGATCCGGGTTCAATCCAGGCCTTGGGTGCCGTCTGTGTGGAGTTTGCACGTTCTCCCTGTGGGTTTCGTCCGTGTGCTCCAGTTTCCTCCCACGTCCCCAACGCTTGTAGGCTGATTGGCCTGTGTAAATTGTCCCTGGTGTGAGTAAGTGGGATAACGTAGAACTAGTGTGAACGGGTGAATTAGAACAGAGACGAGGAAACACTTTTTCTCACAGAGAGTGGTGAGTCTGTGGAATTCAGAGGGCGGTGGAGGCAGGTCCTCTGGATGCTTTCAAGAGAGAGCTAGATAGGGCTCTTAAAAATAGCGGAGTCAGGGGATATGGGGAGAAGGCAGGAACGGGGTACTGATTGGGAATGATCAGCCATGATCACATTAAATGGCGGTGCTGGCTCGAAGGGCCGTATGGCCTACTCCTGTACCTATTGTCTATTGTGATCGACGGTCGGCATGGACTCGGTGGACCAAAGGGCCTTTTTTCCTGCTGTACCTATCAACTAATCAATGAACCACTTTGCCTTTACATTTGGAGTGGGAGGTGGGGGCCTGGAACACGATGCCAAGGGTGGTGGTGGAAGCAGATACGATAGTGGACTGTAAAAGACAAGGCCTGGAATGATTTTTTAAAAATATACATCCCGACTCTATTACTGACAGTGGGAGAACATTTTAGTTGTTTGCAACTTTTACCAAGTAACCTAGTGGTTGCTGATAATGAGGCGACGCAAATCCTAAACTTCATACTTCACTGCAGGGTGCCCGCACATTAAATAAATCACTTCAATCATTGCAGTAACAAAACAATTAATCTACAGGTTTGTTTGCGAGTTTGGATTAAACTCTGCATACAATGTGGGTCGCAGTCTGTGAAACATTAATTGCATTATTTAGACAGGAACCATTAGGTTAAATATCAGTGGTTTAATGTACCCAAACATTTTATTAATTGGGTCAACAAGCAGGTAATTTGATTATTCCACTGGGCCAGCTGCTTTGATAATTTCTTAAGATGAAAGTATCAACAAAAGTGGAAACTTTTAATCAGGAAACGAACAATAACGACACACTAAATCAAGTTACAAGAGTTCAAGTGTTGGAATCCGTCCGAAACCCAACAGAAAAAATAAAACACTTCAATTATTTGGCTATTATCTTTTGCAGAATTAAAATTAATTTCCATATCCTGTTCTGGCAGTTTCTTGGTGCAATAAAACTAAGCTGCCTCACTTCAAATGCAAACATCAGATCTTGGAGTCACATCGTCACAGGGTTGTAGCACTTAGACACGGACACTTCAGCTCCCCACATCAACGCCAACCTCCCTGCCCATCGCCAAACCCCATTTGCCCACATTAACCATATAACAATTACAGCACGGAAACAGGCCTTCTCGGCCCTTCCAGTCCGTGCCGACCATTTATTTTCCCCTAGTCTCGTCTACCTGCACTCAGACCATACACTTCAATTCCCTTCCCGTCCATATACCTATCCACTTTACTTTTAAATGTTAAAATCGATCCTGCCTCCACCACTTCTGCAGGAAGATCAGGAAGATCATTCCACACATTAGCTCTATATCCTTCTACGCCTTGCCTATTAAACATTGTAAATGTATCTGACTCCACCACTTCCTCTTGCTGCTAATTCGAGACATCATTGCGGAAAAATAAACTACTAACATTCTCTTTGAACCTCCTTCCTCTCACCTTAAACCAATGTTCGTTTGTTTTTGGCAAAAAAAGATTCTATCAATCCTGTGAGCAGCACGGTGGCGCAGCGGTAGAGTTGCTGCCTCACAGCGTCAGAGACCCGGGATCGATCCTGACCACGGGTGCCTTGTGTACAGAGTTTGTACCGTTCTCCCCTTGACTGCTTGGGTTTTCTCCTGGTTCTCCGATTTCCTCTCACACTCCAAAGTAGTGGAGGTTTGTAGGCAAATTGGCTTCAGTATAATTGTAAATCGTGGCCAGTGTGTAGAATAGTGCAGGTGTACGGGGATCGCTGGTCAGCACGGCCTCAGTGGGCCGAAAGGCCTGTTTCCACGCTGTATGTCTAAAGTCTAAACATAAACCTACACCTCGCCTATACCGAATAATTTGATCTCCCTTCCCCCAATTCAGCACTTTAACTTGGGGATCAACCGTTTCCTTTTGTTAACTACCAGGAAACATATAGATTAATGGTCACAGCATCCATTGCCGTCCCCAGCAACACTTCCACCACCAGCTTTGTGCCGTCTCATCCAAAAGATGTTTTCCAAGTCAAAACAGAACATTTGAATTTTTAACCCGTGCCATATCAAATTTTTATATAACTCCAAAGCTCATGATGGTATCTGGTTTTGTTACTGCAATGTCATTTGTTTAATTTAGTTTAAGTTATTTTTGTTTAGGTTATTGATACAACATGGAAACAGGCGCTTTGTTGCATTGAGTCGGTGCCGACCAGCGATGCCCAAACACTAAAGGGCCTGTCCTACCAGCATCCGACTCCATGCGATGAACGCGATCAAACCGGCAGCGTGGGCCGCGCGGATGTCGGGTGATCCCCTGTACAGGGCCGGTCCCACCAGCATGCGCCTGCATGCGGCAAGCACGACCAAACCGGCAGTAGGGGCCGCGCGGAGGTCAGGTGAGTGGCGCAACGCGGCGCAAAGTGAGGCGAACTTGGAGCGAAGTCTAAGGTAAGTTCGCCAGGACAGAGAGGGGCACACAGAGAGGGGCACAGAGGCACACACACACACAGAGGGCCATGGAGCCACACACATAGAGGGTCACGGAGGCACCTACAGATAGGTTTACGGAGGCACGACGTCGAGGCGGTGTGTAACGCGTCGAGGCAACTGCCAGCCGACAAGCCGTTGCCGTGCGGAATTTTGAACAGTCAGTTTTTCGGAGCCCCGCGCGATGTCGGGACGACCTCTGCACAATTCCGCACGGCTCCGGCGATCGAAGTGGGACCGGCCCCGCGACGCCGGACGGCTCAAGCGACCACGTTAGGTCGCGCTAAACGCATAGAGTTGCATGCTGGTGGGACAGGCCCTTAACACTATTCTACACATTAGGGACAGTTTACAATTTTCACAGAAGCCAATTAACCAACAAACCCGTACGTCTTTTAAATATGGGAGCACCTGGGAAAGAAAACCAACGCAGTCACAGGGAGAAGGTACAAACTGCGGACAGGCAGCGCCCGTTGTCAGGATTGAACAGGGGTCTCTGTCGCTGTAATGAAGCAACTCTACTGCTGCACCACTGTGCCGCCCCTGAAATGCAAAGGTCACAAACGTCACCTCAAAACCAGCAAAGCTACAATGGACTAAACCATTGGAAATGAGATTAACCCAGACAAGGGCAATATTGGACACTTTTGGGGGTTTCCAAATGTCCGTTACCAATCTGACCCAACTTTACCGCGGTATCTCTGTTTGTGCTGGCACTTTTTTGCAGCATAAATTTCACCGTCCCACCCTGCAAATTTTGCATGCGATCCCCAATTCTGCCCCCCCCCGGCGTTATTTTCAAACTCAATGGAAAGAAAAACGTACGCACCATTTTCACCAATCAATAATCAAAGGACAAATACTTTACTGCATTCTTGTCTTCAGTAAAATGTGTCGTTATCTGATCCCTCCAGTACAGACTAACCCATTTATCCATGGAGGTCAAAGTCATTCACAGCTACAAAGCCCAGTCCGCCACACATTCCCCGCTATTGATGTGTAGGAAAGAATTGCAGATGCTGGTTTGAATCGAAGGTAGACGCAAAATGTTGGAGTAACTCAGCGGGACAAGCAGCATCTCTGGATGAGTTACTCCAGCATTTTGTGTCTACCTCCCCACCACTGACTCCATCGACACTTCACGCTGCCTCAGGAAAGCAGCCAACATAATCAAGGACCTTTTCCACCTTAACCGTTCCCTCTAAGATGAACAACGATCATATCACAACTTTGAATTCCAACAAAGATCCAGTTGCAGCCTTTAGATGTTCATCTTAACAAGCACATTGGATATTTATATGATAATAATACGCAACACTTCACATCGTTTGCTAAAAGGCTTGACATATTTTGCAATAAAGGATTACCATTGTTTTAATGTTCAAGCAACAGTTTAGTTTAGAGATAGAGCGTGGACCGACACACTAGTTTTAAGTGATCCCACTTCCTCATTCACTCTCTACACATTCAAGAGCAATTGACAGAAGCCAATTAACCTACAAACCCGCACATCTTTGGAATGTGGGAGGAAACCGGAGCACCGGAAGAAAAGGTCACAGGGAGAACGCACAAACTCCGCACAGATAGCACCATAGGTTGGGATCGAACCCGTGCCCCTGACACTGTGAGGCAGGAGCTCTACCACTACCGCATTGACACTTTAATGCCTTAACTTATGCAATGATTTGTTTGGTTCAAGGAATTCCTACTGTCGATTAAAAGTTGCACTCGGGCTGATAAAAACTCTCTCCACTTCCACAGTGTTTTATCTGCTTACCTTTGGCCTGAATAAACAGCACCCAGCAGAAGTTAAACACCTCGGAGACTGTGCATGGTTGCCGTCTGTGGAGGAAGAACATTGAACATTACCACTTCCTGCACAACGGCTACAGGCAGAAAAGTTTCATTCATTGCAGAGAATGGACAATGCACTTTGATGAGTAAGAAGGAACTGCAGATGCTGGTTTAAATCCAAGGTAGACACAAAATGCAGGAGTAAATCAGTGGGTGAGGTAGCATCTCTGGAGAGAAGGAATGGGCGATGTTTCGGGTCTGAAGAGGAAAAACGTCACCCATGCACTTTGGAAATGGAGCAAATGTCTTTTCTTTCAACAATTAGTTCTTTTTTGAGAGAAGGTTTTATAAATTTCCCTCGAATTTGATGTGAAGCAGTCTGAACATAAAAATGTCCTTTGCTACTAACACAAATATAATGAACAGCAAAGAGGTAAAAAATGATCTATGACCAAAAATCGATGTTTAATTTACAATTAATTTTCAATTAATTTTTTTCCACTAAAAAAATAAAAATCAGAGCATCTTGGAACATGAGCTGGCAGAAGGTTACTGTCATAAAGTCATACAGTGTGGACAATAGACAATAGGTGCAGGAGTAGGCCATTCGGCCCTTTGAGCCAGCACCACCTTTCAATGTGATCATGGCTGATCACCCCCAATCAGTATCCAGTTCCTGCCTTCTCCCCATATCCCCAGACTCCGCTATTTTAAGAGCCCTTTCTAGCTCTTGAAAACATTCAGAGAACCTGCCTTCACCGCCCTCTGAGGCAGAGAATTCCACAGACTCACCACTCTCTGTGAGAAAAAGTGTTTCCTCGTCTCCGTTCTAAATGGCTTACTCCTTATTCATAAACTGTGGCCCCTGGTTCTGGACTCCCCCAACATTGGGAACATGTTTCCTGCCTCTCGCGTGTCCAAGCCCTTAACAATCTTATATGCTTCAATGAGATATCCTCTCATCCTTCTAAACTCCAGAGTGTACAAGCCCAGCTGCTCCATTCTCTCAGGTTACAGACTCTTCAGCCCAACTTGCCCACACCGACCAACATGTCCCATCTACAATAGTCCCACCTGCCTGCGTTCAGCTCATATATCTATCTAAACTTGTCCTGCCATGATACTGTCCAAATGTTTCTTAAATGTCGTGATAGTATCTGCCTCAACTACCTTCTCCGGCAGCTCGGCCCATACACCCACCACCCTTTGTATGAAAAGGTTATTAACCTATTTTTAATATTGGTTATCACAAACTTTTTAAAACATATATATATTTTTTTGAATTCATACTGATTTCGCCTACTTTAGGTAACTTCTACCCCCCCCCCGCCTCAAATCCCCCCTTTCTACCCCACATCCCCAATTCCCTCCTTCCCACCCCCCCCCCCCTTGCCCCACATGGACTCCCACCCAATTCTCTCCTCCACTCACTCCCCTCCTGCGACTTTCCTCCCTCTGGCTTCACAATCCGCAACACTTCGACCCTGTCTCACAACCTCTGCTCTTATCACTCGCCTTTGTTCCAACTATTAAAAACACCCCCTGCCACACCCACCTATTATTCAAAGGGTAAACCCTTTTATTCATGAGTTTAGTTTAGTTTGGTTTATTGTCACGTGAACCGAGGTGCAGTGAAAAGCTTTTTTGAATGCTATCCAGCCAGCGGAAAGACAATACATGATTATGTATCCATTTTACCTTGGAATTCTCCCGACAAATTTATTGCAATTGTTAATGTTGTTGCATTATATACAGCCATCCACAGTGTACAGATACAGGATAAAGGGCTGCAGGCATAGAAATTTAACCTGTTCAGTGCCACCCCCCGAGTATACTCGGGTCATGGCCAATAGTGACAATAAACCTTGGCAGTGAACAGATTTAATAGTGTGGAGCAATTGTAATGTGGGATTTAAAGATATTTAACGATAGCAGAGTCAAGGGATATGGGGAGAAGGCAGGAACGGGGTACTGATTGTGGATGATCAGCCATGATCACATTGAATGGCGGTGCTGGCTCGTGGGGCCAAATGGCCTACTCCTGCACCTATTATCTAGTGAGAATCAAATACACAGGACAAGGTGTTAAGAAGTCCCTTGTGCTAGTAGGTGGGGAACATTTCACGACATTCGATGATTGTTGAGAGTGGTAGACGCTCAACATCGGGGGGGGGGGGGGGGGAGATACGTATACGTATATCTTGGCCTGGGTAACCTTCAGGACAGTTGGGCACAGGACACATCGATTGTAGCTCTGCTTCTGTGACTAGCACACAAAGAGTGCCAGGTGTCATCTTGAATCGGGATCCTACACCCTTTTATTCAGAGGGCGCACCCTTTAATTTTGAGGTGCTAACTGCACAAGACACCATCTCCGGCCTCACCTTTGCTTGCGGCCTCTGTGCTGGCGCGGTGGCGGATCGTCCTGGAGGTCCTTAAAAATGTCGCAGAAGATGGGCTTGCATTTCTTGAAGATGACGGCGGAAACAATGAAATTCCTCTCCAGCTTCTCGGTACGTTCCCTGAGCTCTTGCGATAGGTTCGCCATGTCTGCCCATTTCTGCATTTTGTTGAAGAACTCTATCAAACTGAAACAGCCAACAAAAAAAAGAAAATCAACTTTGTCTGTATATAATGCAACAACATTAACGATTGCAATAAATTTGTGGGGAGAATTCCAGGGTAAAATGGTCTTTTGATATGGGACTGTGATCAGACAGGGACCAGGACAGCCTTCCATTCACACATTGAATTCAGTGCTGCCACAATTTTTGGAACCTGTTGCATTTAAACCACTGTTGATAAGCCCTCAAATGGCAGAGATTATTTGGGAGCAATGCAGCACAGCAAAGGGTGGCACAGTGGTAGAGTTACTGCCCGACAGAACCAGAGACCCGGGTTCAGTCCCGACCTCGGGCACTGTCTGGACAGCGTGCACGTTCTCCCTGTTTTCTCTGGGTGCTCTGGTTTCCTCCCACATCCCAAAGACATGCGGGTTTGTAGGTAAATTGTCTGTAAATTGTCCCTTGAGTGTTGTGTATGGAACTAGTGTACCAACTAGATTGTTGGTCACCATGGGCTCGGTAAGCCAAAGGGTCCGTTTCCACACTGTGTCCCCAAACTAAACTAATCAGACCCCAAAGGCCAGCCATAATTATGCCAGCCTGCAAGTAACCACTCTTGCAATAGGTTTTAATTGTTTGTGTGGGCTTGCCATTGAATTTGTGATGCTTTGTAACTTGGCTTTGAAATTAACTACTTATAGAACGATTTGATCAGAACTAGTGTTAACACTACCTGAATTCAGAACAGTGTAGGATCTTTCTTAAGGAGACGCAGTTTCCTTCTACAATTCCTCTTCCCACTGATGGAATGGCCTTTCTGCATGCTACATACAAGGCACAGGCCAACCAGTGAAGATCTTCGCCCTGAAATAAAACAGGTGAATCTTAATTACATGCCGTTTGTATTTTACCAATAGAGCTGTGCGACAAACCTTCATGAAAATCTGTTGTAAACTAGTCTAGTTGATGTAATTAATGGTGTCAAATCGATTTATTTGGTTGTACAATCATCCCAGGGAATATTATTGTCAACGGTATGGAAAGGCTTGTTTTTTACTGCAAATACGACATTCCACTACAGGGTAACCATCTCACATTTAATTGATTTTTTTTTTTTAACCTTCACAAAAACTGGAGGAACTCAGTGGGTCAGGCAAGATCTCTAGATGGAATGAATAGGTGACGTTTCAGGATAGGACGCCCTCAGAGATGCTGCCTGACCTACTGACACTAGATTCCAACATTGGCATATCCTTGTGTCTTGATTTGCGATGACTCCCTCTGGCTCTATTAGAAGAATGGAGATTCCCATTTTTAAAATTAATATTGGATGTGGATTTTTACTACAATGCTGCAGTCTGCAAAAAAAATGTTTTCAAAATAATAAGAATAAATATTTTATTGATCCCCTCAGCGAAATTCAGATGTCCAGAAGCAAACAACCAGCAAACCCACACATTCAGGACAAAAGCAGACAAAAAAAATACATAACATTCAATATGGACAATACATGAAAGCAATAAATACTTAAAAAGACCCAATAATTAACTATTAAAAATGCACAACATCCCCATAGAGCTTAGCGATCAGTATTATAAAATCTAATGGCTGCAGGGGTGAAATGTTCTGGTGGTTCAAATATACATGATCAGTTTGAAGAGATTTAAAATTTTTTTTAAACTTATTATTTTTCCTCAACAACCCAGTTAAGCAAAGCCTAATGCAAAGATAGACACAAAATGTTAGAGTAACTCAGCGGGTCTGGCAGCACCTCTGGTGAACATGTACAGTTGAAATTTCGAGACGGGACCTGAAACATCATCTATCCACTTTCTCCAGAGATGTTGCCTGACCCGCTGAGTTACTCGAGCATTTTGTGTCTATCTTTGGAATAAACCAGCACCTGCAGTTCCTTGGTATTACAAAGCTGAATGTAACAAAATCAACTTGGTGCCTCTTGCATGCGGCCTCATGAGACTACTTCTGTACACTTGCTGATTAGGGATATGGCAATACTCTACTGGACTGCTTGTAAAGAAAAGCATTTTACTGTGTTAGCATTTCAAACTTGACAATAAAAGCAACAATGAAGAATTTAACCATTGATATCAAGTTCCAGGAAGTAGCCATCAAACAGCTGTGTTTACAACAAGTAAAGGGACAGGTGTCAGCTGCAGTATATGGTTCAGGCAGGTTATACATTATCTATCCAGCAAAATATATGTGTGTGTGTGTGCGCATACACACACACACATATATATATACACTCACACATACATATATAAACATATACATATATATTACACACATACATATATATATATATATATATATATATATATATACACATATACACACATATATATATATATATATATATATACACACATATTCATATATATATATATACACACACACACAAATATACATACATACTGAACTTTTTTTCTCGTTTATTATATTGTTCACAGTGTTCTGTGTTTACATATTCTGTTATGCTGCTGCAAGTAAGATTTTCATTGCAGTGTCTGGAACATATGACAATAAAACGCTCTAGACATCCTGGTGGATCTACGCACTCAATCCAGTCACTAGATATTGTGTTAAAGAAGGAACTGCAGATGCTGGAGAATCGAGGGTACACAAAAGGCTGGAGAAACTCAGCGGGTGCAGCAGCATCTAAGGAGCGAAGGAGATAGGCGACGTTTCGGGTCGAGACCCTTCTTCAGACACCAGATAATTGCTCTGATCAACAGCCGGGGGCGTGTGGTGGAAGCTTTAAAGAGCCATTTAATCATTTGAGAAACTATTGGCTGCCGCAATGGGGTGAACTCGGTTCCGGTGGCTGTGGGTTGGACGTCCTCGCTCATCTGTTTACATGAATCACACCAAGACCCACAACATAAACACATCCTCCCAGCGGCGGCGGCTGCTGCTGCTGGACTGGAGCAAGTAAACAGTTCTCTCCGCCGCCAGCTGCTGTGTGTGTTTGGGGCGATCCGGGAGTCTAGTCTGCAGTGGGATGGGGAAGAGATGGGGAGAAGTGGTGGAGGCCTCCTTCGGCCGGGCCCGAGAAGTAGAGACAACGGGAACTTGGAGGAAAGAGGAGAGGGGAGGTTGCAACATTGGAGGGAAGTGGACAGACAGGAGGGTCGGCTTGGAGGAAGGGGGAGTGAGGAGGGTGGGGGTTGTAGCTTGAAGGAAGGGAGAAAAGGGAAGTTGGGTTCGTAGGAGAGGGGTACAAGGGAGGTTGGGGGAAGAGGAGGCGGAGAGAAGGGTTTGGAGGAATGGGGAGGATGGGCTTGGAGGAGGGGCGGTTGGATGTATATTGGATGCTGGTGGGCTGGAGCCCCAGATGTCAGAGATACACACAAACACAAACACACACAGCTGTCAGCCCTGCCCCATACTCACGCACCTCCAGCGTGTAGTTCCTGCTGATGCTCTGGTAGCTGCCCCAAGCCTCGCACTTGGCGGACTCGTCCATGTTCAGCTTCTGACACAGCTCCTCGAACCTCTGCTTGGTCCGGCGGCGATCGCCGTCCCTCTCCTCCCCTTCCCCTTCTTCTCCCTCCTCGCTGCTCATGGCTGGGGCTGGAGATGGAGACTAGGGCTGCGGACTGGGACTGGGTTCAGACGACTGGGGTTTAGGGATTAGGGACTGGGGAGGGGGGGGCGAGACTGGAAGAAGAGACTGGGGACTGGAGGACGGGGAATCCCGGCGATGTATCGGGGTGGGGGAATCCCGGCGATGTATCGCTTCACGCAGCGCTCGCGGCCCGCACCACTGTAGCCATTTAAAGCGCCTGATTGACACCCGCGCCACGTCCCGCCCCCACCCCGCACGGCAGCCTTCTTGTTGGTCAGTCTCTGGCAGCAAGGAAGAGCGTTGCAAATGCAAAATGGGTCTGCAAAATACCATGCACCGGTGCAACTTCGTCCTGGGCTCCCCTCCCTTGCAAAGGAAGCAGAAAGAGAGGCTACAAATGCAGAATTGGTCTGCAAGATACCATGCACCGGTGCAACTTCGTCCTGGGCTCCCCTCCCTTGCAAAGGAAGCGTGAAAAGAGGCTGAAAATGCATGGGTCTATCGTTGCAACTAATCCTGGAATCTTCCCCCTTGCAATGAAGAAGTCTTCCCATAACTGAAGAAGGGTTTCGACCCAAAACGCTGCCTATTTCCTTCGCTCCACAGATGCTGCCTCACCCGCTGAGTTTCTCCAGCATTTTTGTCTGCC
Organism: Raja brachyura; assembly: GCA_963514005.1. Next base: position 8,026,082 of record OY740797.1, on the reverse strand, counting down.
TTCCCATAACTATTCGTGATTAGAACAGGTGTCAAGGGTTATGGGGAGAAGGCAGGAAAATAGGATTAGGAGGCAGAGATCAGCCATGATTGAATGAGATGAGCCGAATGGCCTAATTTCTACTCCTGTAACTTGTGACCGTCACAATGACCAGCACCTGATATTTTGCTTGGGTAGCTTACAACCCAGTGGTATGATCATTTGATTTCTCTAACTTCAAGTAATCCTTGTTTTCCCTCGCTCTCCGTCCCTCCCCCATTCCAGTTCCCCGCCTAGTTTCACTGTCCTCCTGCTTAATTTCATTGATTGTAAACTTCGTTGTCACCTTCCCCTCAGCCTCAGTTACCAATATACCATTCTGAAATTATTTGAGCATTGTCTGCGTTTTCACTCCTGACTCTTCCATATCTCTAGTCTCCCTCTCCCCCGACTCAGTCTGAAGGGCTTTTACCTGAAACATCACCCATTCCTTTTCCCCAAATATGCAGCCTGCTCTGCAGTTACTCCAGCATTTTGAGTCCATCCCCATTCTCTCCTGTTGAGAACACCTGTGTGTTTCCAAGACCTGCACATTGATGAATTCTATATTGTGTCTGGAAGGCTGTAACACGCCCAGATGGAAGATGAGGTGTAGCACCTCAATCCTGCGTGTGGCCTCGTTGTAACAATGCACAAGACCACATACTCTGCGGCTGCGGACCCGTTACAATTTGCATACCGTCCGAACAGATCCACGGACGATGCTGTCTCCCAGGTTTTGCACACCGCTCTCTCCCATCTTGACAGCCAGAAGGGGGGCTACGTGAGGATGCTGTTCATAGACTTCAATTCAGCCTTCAACACGATAGTCCCCACCAGACTGGCCACGAAGCTACTGGATTTAGGGCTCAACACCCCCCTGTGTGCCTGGGTCCTGGACTTTCTCACTGCCAGGCCCCAGGTAGTCAAGATGGGAGGGAATACATCAAAGTCCCTCACCCTGAGCACAGGATCCCCCCAGGGTTGTGGCCTCAGCCCCCTACTGTACTCGCTGTACACACATGACTGTGTGGCTAGGTTCAGCTCCAACTCGATAATCAAGTTTGCTGATGACACCGTGGTGGTGGGCCTGATCTCAGACAACGATGAGAAGGCCTACAGGGGGGAGGTGGCTGATCTGGCACTCTGGTGTCAGGACAACAGCCTCCTCTTGAACATCAAAAAAACGAAGGAGCTGATCGTGGACTTTAGGAGGGCACATCATCCGAGGATGTACACACCATTGAGGATAAATGGGGATACTGTGGATAGGGTGATCTGTTTTTTTTTTATAGCATTTTTTTCCAAATATAGTTGATGCATCTTTCCAAAATTATATAAATGTTAACAAAATATATATATTGCCTCACTTTTTTTTATAGAGTGAAAAAAGTATAAAGAAAGAATAGTGAATAATTATAAGAGTATGATAATAGTTGATTAATATAAAGAAGAGAGAAGAAAAAAAAAATAAAATAAACAAAAACAAAAAACAAAAAACAAAAAAAAAAAAATACTTGTGGAAAAGAAAACGGTATACAACTTGTCAATGAGTGGAACAATTTCTAATTATAATATATAGAGACAAGTATATAAATCTGATCTTAAACATTTTTGTTTGATCTTTCCACCGGGTACTCATCGAGTTTCGATGCTGAGCCCAGCTACCCCTTCATATAATCAGTGAATGGAGACCATATTTGTTCAAAAATCTCAGGTTTATCCATTAGGATAAATCTAATTCTCTCCAATTGTAATGTCTCCTACATTTCCACTGTCCACATTTTAATTGTCGGGGATAATGGTCCCTTCCAAAATTGTAATATTAATTTTTTTCCAATTATTAAACAGTAATCCAAAAAATTTCTTTGATTTACTGTTAAAATTTGATTTGAATCTAAAACCCCAAATATAATTAATTTTGAGTCAGGGCTTAATGTGATCTTTAAAACTGTGGAAATAATTTTAAAAATCTCAGTCCAATAACTTTTAGGTTTTGTACATATTACAAAACTATGATTTAAATCGGCTTCATGTGCTGACATTTATCACATAATGGTGATATAGTAGGAAAAATTCTATTTAATTTCTTTTTTGAGTAGTGTAATCTATGTATTACTTTGAATTGTATCAAAGTATGTCTGGCATTTAACGAACAGCGATTAATTCGTTGTAAGCTTTCTTCCCATAAATCTTCTGTTATAGGTAAACCAATTTCATTTTTCCATTTTTGTCGGAATAGTTCCGTTTTTGGCATTTCCCTGTCCAAAAAAAATTATATATATATGCTATTAATTTTTCTGTTGTTGGATGCTTGTTAAGTACTTCATCCAGTATACCTGGCTCTCTATTTCTGTAATTTAGCATATTTAATTTGACATAATCTCTAATTTGTAAATATCTAAATAGATTATTTGCTTGCAGTCCATAAATCTCTTTCAACTCCTGGAATGAGAGGAATTTCCCATTCCTGTAAAGATGTTCTATCCTTATTATTCCTAAGTTTTTCCAATGTCCAAACCCCACATCCAATGTCGAAGGTTTAAACATAGGATTATTCATAATTGGTAAACAAAGTGGTATAGTTTCTAAATGTAAAGTCTTAATGATTTGTTTCCAGGTACGTATATTATTTAAAATTATAGGGTTTGCCTTATATAATTTTTTTTGTACCACCCCAGGGGCAAGGAGTATTGTGCTTATGTCGAAAGGGAAACAATCTTCCTTTTCAATTCTTAACCAAGCTGGGTCTTGTTCCATCTGTATCAACCAATAATTAAAGTTCTTAATCTGAACCGCCCAAAAATAATATAAAAAATTAGGTAAAGCTAATCCACCATTTATCTTAGATTTACATAAGTGTGTTTTACTTATTCTATGTTTTTTGTAATCCCAAATGAAGCTATAGAATCAATTAAAAAAAAAAAAAAATTTAGGAAGATATAACGGAATGGCTTGAAATAAATATAGTAATTGAGGCAGAAAAATCATTTTAATGGCATTTATTCTACCGATCATTGATATCGGTAATGTTTTCCAATATAAAATATTTGTTTTTAATTTATTTAATAATTGAGGAAAATTAGATTTAAATAAAGAATTATAAGATTTTGATACATTAATTCCAAGATATTTAATTTGATTATTAGCTATTTTAAATGGAAATTGTTGTAATTTATTCAATTTAATTCCTGTTATAGGCATAATTTCACTTTTGTTCCAGTTAATTCTATATCCTGAGAACTCACTAAATTCATTTATCACTTCAAGTACTTTAGGGATGCTAACCTCTGGTTTTGTTATATACAATAAAACATTATCTGCATATAAAGATATTTTATTAATTGTAGTTTTAGTATTATATCCATAAATTTCTGGTTCTACTCTAATCCTTTCGGCTAATAATTCTATAGCGAGTGCAAATAGTAACGGTGATAACGGGCAACCTTGTCTACAACCTCCAGAAAAATTTAATTTTGCTGACATTTGGTTTGTTAGGATTCTTGCTGTTGGGCCTGAATATAAAATTCTAACCCATTTGCAAAATCCTTCTCCCAGTTGAAATTTCTGCATTATCTTAAATAAATAAGGCCATTCAACCTGGTCAAACGCCTTCTCCGCATCCAGGGATATAACTGCTAGTTCAACATCAGTCATTCTTTTCGAGTAGATAATATTAAACAGACGTCTTAAGTTATAAGTAGAATAACGTTTAGGAATAAAACCTGTTTGATCATGATGTATTAATCTATTGATCACTAAACTTAACCGTTGAGATAAAATTTTTGTTAATATTTTTTTTATCTGTATTTAAAAGAGCTATTGCTCTGTATGATCCTGGGTCTTCTGGATCATTGTCTGCTTTAGGAATAAGGGTAATTGTGGATTCTTTTAAGGTTTCTGGAAGTTGTTCTTGTTCGTAGGCAACTTTGTACATAATTTGTAACCGTGGGACGATCAAATCATGAAACTTCTTATAAAATTCAACCCCCAAACCATCGGGTCCTGCAGCTTTACCATTCTTCAATGATCTAATTGATTCCTCAATATCTTTTGCTGATATTTCGGCATCTAATAATTCTCTACCTTCCCGATCTAATCCATTAATGTTACATTTCTGGAGAAACGTTTCTATTGTCTCAGGTTGATCCGTCACTTGATGTATATAGTTTTTGATAGTATTGTTGAAATCTATCATTAATATCTTTTGGTAAAGTTAATATATCTCCTTGTTCTGATTTGACCTTATGTATCATTTTTTCTTCTTCTGTTTTTCTTAGTTGCCGAGCTAACAATTTATGCGGTTTATCCCCAAATTCAAAATGTATTTGTTTGGTCTTTTGAAAAAGTTTAATAACGTACTTTGAATGTATCTCATTTAATTTGTATTTTAATGTTACAATTTTATTATGTATAATCCTAGATGGAGACATAGCATTTTCCATGTCCAACTGCCTTATTTCATTTTCCAATTTCTGTTGAATCTTTCTATTTTCCTTATTCAGATATGCCTGCACTGAGATTGTAGCACCCCGTATAAAAGCTTTAAATGTGTCCCATAAGAGAGATGATGAAATTCCAGGTTTGTCATTGGTTTCAAAAAATAATTCAATCTGTTTAACCAGATAATCTGAGCACCTTTTATCGTTTAATATATGAGGATTAAGTCTCCATTGCGAATATCCTTTAGTTATACCCTTTAAGTTAATCTTAAATGTTAATGGAGCATGATCCGAAATAATAATATTATGGTATTTTGAGTCATACGTAAATGGGACAAGTTTTGAATCTATTAGAAAATAATCTATCCTGGAGTATGTTCCAAATACCGGCGAGTAAAATGAGTATTCTCGGCCATTAGGATTTACATTTCTCCAAATATCTTTGACATTAGCTGATCTAATAAAATAATTTATGAATTCGCTTGATCTAGAAATAACCTTCCTTTTGATTGAAGATCTGTCTAAATAATTATCCAAAGTGCAATTTAAGTCGCCCCCAATTATTAGATTGTTCTGTGTTACTGTAGGGATAGTATTAAATATTTTCTTAAAGAATAGTGGATTATCAAAATTTGGGCCATATATATTCATAAGTACAATCTTCTTCGAGTATAATTCGCCCGTGACTATTATATATCTACCTTCTGGGTCGTCTATTATTGAACTATGTTTAAATTGAATACCTTTACGAATAAGAATGGCAACTCCTCGAGATTTATGAGTGTATGATGAATGATACACCCTAGAAATCCAATTTGCCGTTAACCTATATTGTGCCTCCTTTTTTAGATGAGTCTCTTGAAGATAGATTATGTCAGCTTGTATTCTATTTAATTGCGCCAAAACCTTACCTCTTTTGATTGGTTCATTAATACCGTTTACATTCCAACTACAGAAGGTGATTCCATCACCCCCCTTTTTCTTGTTAGTGTCTTGCATTAGGATGTTATGGTGGATTATAATGAGGTAGATGTATCAGCACATATATCCCAATTTCGCACCCTAGTTTATGATCAACTAATACTAATAACATTATTTGACATGCATATCCTCTCCAGCCTACGGTATAATTCCATTCAAAAGTAAAATAATATGATTCCACATATAATATATATAAAAAAATATATAAAAAAGAGAAAAGAAAAAGTTAGTAATATTATTGGAAAGGTGCAGGAAAGAAAGAGTGTCTAAAGCTACATAAAGTGGTGTTAGTGTAAGCCACACTAGCGTGGCTGTTAAACTACGGACTAACGTTGGGAAAAAAAAGATGTTTGTATTTCCAGTTCCGTAAATGCCTTAAGGGCAATATATTTAGGGGTGGGGTATTACATTTCCATTCTTATTAATACTTTATTAATTTAATTTGCTGTTATCGTTTTAGGTTATTTAAGGAGGTATCGCATATATTTATTAATAATGGTTAGTACTGAACTAATACTATTATATATTAGTTTATTATTAATTTATCATTGAGCTCTCCAAGTCCAATAATTTTACAAGATCATCATTCTTCCTCCTTAATGCTGGTTGTGGATCGGCATCAGGTAAGTGTTGAGTATAATTCAAGTTCGTTATTCTTCCTCCTCTTCTTCATCATCGTCTTCTCTCTGTGTTCCCTCTGCTTCTTCTTCTTCTTCTTCTTCTTCCTCATCCAACTCCTTCTCGATTTTACGTGCGAACTCCAGAGCTTCGGTATGTTTAGTGAAGTGGTGCTCTTTGTTGTCGTAGCTCACTCGTAGTGTGGCAGGATACATCAGGCCATATCTCACGCCCTTTATATTCCTGAGGATGTGCCTTGTTTCAGTAAAAAGGGCTCTTCTCCTGGCAACTTCCGCAGGATAATCTCTGAATATGCTGATTTTATCACCATCATAAAACAGATTCTGTTTGCGAATTATTATCTTCATCATATCTTCCAAAACATGATCGTAAACCACTTTCACAATCGGTTGTCTTGGTGGCGAACCCGTCTTTGGGCGTCGTCTCAGTGCTCTGTGCGCTCGGCCAAGTAGGGGTGCTTGATCCAGATTCAAGACATTCTTCAGAGATTTGCAGCAAACTCTCTGGTGTCTTGAGCTCCCTCCTTGCCTTCACGCACACCCACGATACGCAAGTTCTTACGTCGTTGCCTTCCCTCCAAGTCAATACATTTCTCAGTTATTTTATTCAATAAATCTGTTCTCGGAGAGAAGTTTCTCATTCGCCTTAGCACTTGAATCCGCAATATTGGTCAGTTCCTTTATTGCTTCGTGTTGTTGATCAAGTGTTCTCATAATAGGTTCCAACTTGCGATCAACTGAGAGTTCCAAACCACCAACTTTCTGATTAACTTCATCCATCTGTTGTTTTAGATCAGCATCTGCTTTTATCTTCCATTCATCCATCATAATTTTTACTGTGGTTACAACTTCATTTTTCAACTCCTCTTTAACTTGTTCTTTAAATATTTCAATGTCACCTCTGAGCAGCTTAAATTCTTCCTTATATTCTTTCTTCATATTTTTAAACTCACCCTTCATGGTGGCTTTCAGATCCTCCATTTCAGATTTCTTCCTTGGGATATCCTCCAGAGAGCCAGTCAAACTCGAGGTCGAGGCTTCAACTGGGCCTACCTCTTTTTTTCAGCACAGATTTTTTCTCTTTGGGAGGGGGAGTTCTTTTCATCGACATTACTGCTTTAAAAGTCGCTCGCCTGATAACGTCAGAGTCCTTATCTGCTGCCGGTGCCGTTCACAAACACTCCTCTCTGATAAGTAGCTATAAATAACCCCGTTTTATCCTGTTTTTTAATACAATTTTTACGGAGCTGGACGGTGCTGGTTCCTCCTACTCCATAGCACCACCGGATCCCCCCAGGGTTGTGGCCTCAGCCCCCTACTGTACTCCCTGTACACACATGACGGTGTGGCTAGGTTCAGCTCCAACTCGATAATCAAGTTTGCTGATGACACCGTGGTGGTGGGCCTGATCTCAGACAACGATGAGAAGGCCTACAGGGAGGAGGTGGCTGATCTGGCACTCTGGTGTCAGGACAACAGCCTCCTCTTGAACATCAAAAAAACGAAGGAGCTGATCGTGGACTTTAGGAGGGCACATCATCCGAGGATGTACACACCATTGAGGATAAATGGGGATACTGTGGATAGGGTGATCTGTTTTAAATACCTGGGAGTCCACATCTCTGAGGATGTGACATGGACATCGCACGCTGCAGCACTCGTGAGTAAGGCAAGGCAGCGCCTTTACCACCTCAGGCAATTGAGGAAATTCAGAGTGTCCCCGAGGATCCTCCAGTGCTTCTACTCTGCGGCTGTGGAAAGCATCTTGTCTGGAAACATTACAATCTGGTTTTGGAATTGCTCTGCCCAGGACAAGAAGGCTCTGCAGAGAGTAGTGCGTTCGGCCGAACGCACTATGGGAACTTCTCTCGCCCCTCTGCAGGAACTATACATCAGGAGGTGCAACTCCAGAGCCAATAAGATAATGGGAGACCCCTTCCACCCCTGCAACGGACTGTTCCAGCTCTTACGGTCAGGCAAACGCCTCCGTTGCCATGCTGTGAGAACGGAGAGGATGAGGAGGAGTTTCTTCCCAGAGGCCATTCGGTCTGTAAACTCCTATCTCACCAGGGACTAACTTTACTAACTTACTGGACCACAATACCGCCCACAATATTTAATATGAAAAAGAACATGTGATTCTCTTTGTAGTTTGTTGGTTGTTTGTTTTTTGCACAAAGTCCGCAGGCACTGACACTTTTCATTTCACTGCACATCCCGTATGTGTATGTGACGAATAAACTTGACTTGACTTGATAAGGATAAGTCATGGGTGGATACAAAATGCTAGAGTAACTCAGCAAGGACAGGCAGCATCTCTGGAGAGAAGGAATCCCACTATGACTTGAGGAAAAGTCACAGAGGGATGTAAATTAAAGTGTCAAGCAGCCAGTAGCTCAGGGTCACTCATATTTCATTTGGGCAGCTTACAACCCAGCAGTATGAAAACTGATTTATCTACTTTCAAGTAACTTTTGCATTCCCTCTCTCCGTCCCTCTCCCTCTAGTTGTCCTGCTCGTTTCACTGCTTACATCCACTTATATCCACAAGGGGTCACAGCTTAAGGATAAGGGGGAAAATCCTTTAGGACCGAGATGAGAAGGACGTCTTTCACACAGAGAGTGGTGGGTCTCTGGAACTCTCTGCCACAGAGGGTAGTTGAGGCCAGTTCATTGGCTATATTTAAGAGGGAGTTAGATGTGGCCCTTGTGGCTAAGGGGATCAGAGGGTATGGAGAGAAGGCAGGTACGGGATACTGAGTTGGATGATCAGCCATGATCATATTGAATGGCGGTGCAGGCTCGAAGGGCCGAATGGCCTACTCCTGCACCTAATTTCTATGTTTCTATCCCTTCGTTATCACCTCTTCCACAATGGACCATTGTGGGCTCCACCTTTCCTTGATCATCCTTGCTTACCTTGATTTATTCTTTTCATTCTTTTCTTCTTCGTACCTTTTCACCTCTAGTTTCTTGGCATTTCATTATTGGGCATCTGTATTTCCTTGTGTTTACAATAGGACATTTTATATATTACTTGTTTGCCACTATGGCTATATCTAGTACTGGAAACGGCCTCTCCACATCCACTCTTTCTAGGCCTTTCATTATACTGCATCTGCATTTCCTTGTGTTCAAGAGGACATTTTATTTATTTAAACAAAACTTTGATTCCATACCTTAAATCTCAGATCAGTCATCGATGAATTATTCTTCCCTCCATCTAAGCATCCCATTGGTGACCACCTGGATTTTTGATCAAATGGTAAAAGTCAGTTAGTGATTATTATTACATTACTGTCAATAAAATGTTATTTCATTTAAAATAAGCAGGAAGAAACCATGATCACACTTAATTATAACTACGCCAGTGGAACAGAAAAACTGGGTGGCTGTGTTCCTCATCTAGATGCAAGGAGAACATCTACTAATGGTTGGGGAGGTTGTCATGGATGGAACCTGAAATGGTTGAGGACCCTCCAACTCTGCAAGTTTTTCCATATATTACGGTATATCGTTTAGAGGGTCTAACTGTGGTCAGTTTCTTGAGCAAGACATTCCAACACAGTGACTTGTGGCCTGATGTGGTGTATCCTTACAGCATTTCCTCTGGGCTTTAGTACTCGTTTGAGTAAAAAAGGAGATCTTGCTTCAGGGGACAACTTTCAGTCATTTGCACACAGCAGTGTTGCTGTTTATAATAATCTGCAAAAAGAAAGTTGGGAGGGGAGGGGTGTAATGGGTCTTTCAATTTCAAATATCTTTCTTTCCTGAAGCAGTATAATCTGACCAGGTTCAGGAATAGCTACTTCCCCACAGCCATCAGGCTATTAAACCTGGCTCGAACAAAACTCTGATCATTAATACCCCTTTATCTGTTATTTGCACTTTATCAGTTTATTTATTCATGTGTGCATTTACGTATATAATGGTATATGGACACACTGATCTGTTTTGTAGTCAATGCCTACAATGTTCTGTTGTGCTGAAGCAAAGCAAGAATTTCATTGTCCTGTCAGGGACACATGACAATAAACTCTCGACTTGACGATTAAAATGGAACCTATTTCTCTTATCTCTATAGTTTAATAGCTTCAAGTCTCACAGTACTCTTTGGCATCATTATCCTGACACCAGAACAGGTAATGAGGGTGTAATTGTGTTAAATAGTCATCTATTGGTCAGAAATGGAACTGATATAAAATCATAGTGCAGAAGCCAAGAACTGCAGATGCTGGTTTATACCAAAGGTAAATGCCGCAAAGATAGACATAGACAAGTGCTGGAATAACTCAGCGAGTCACGCAGCATCTCTGGTTAAGGATAGGTGATGTTTTGGGTGAGGGCTGAAGAAGGGTCCCGATCTGAAACATCGACTAACCTTTTTCTCCAGATATGGTGCCCGACCTACCAAGTTACTCCAGCACTTTGTGTCTATCTTTAATACAAAATCATCTCGTGTTTTGTTAACTTGATATCTGAGGCATGCCATCCAAACAGATCAGATATACCATACATAAATGCAATCAAGTCAAACTCAAGTATAATAGAGCAAAGGGGAGGTTAGAGAGTGCAGAATATAGCCCTCTCAGCATTGTAACATATCAGTTCAATGGACTGTCTAAAGTCCTCAACCTGAATGGGATAGAGATGAAGCAGTACCCTTAGCTAATGGAAGGACGGTTCTGAAGCCTGCAAACAGAGGGGGAAGAAACTGTTCCTGAGTCTGGTGGTGTGCACTTTCAAGTATCTGTATCTTCTGCCGGACAGGAGCAGGGAGGCAGAGGAATGATCGGGGTGGGACTAGTCTTTGATTATATTGGCTGCTTTTCCGAGATAGCCTGAGGTTTATTCATGGCCAATAAATCAACTGACTTGAATCTGTCACAAACCACGTTCAACATTCTCCAATTATGTATCCATATATTTACATGAATTGGGTATTTTTCCACTTGAGGAGCATACGGTAACACCTGGTATAGGCAAACATCACATTTATGGAATTGGGGTTCTTTCACAGATGGGAGCAATTTGCATGGTTGACAAAAGGCAGCAGAGTTTAATCTTCCCGTTGTATTGGAAAACATCTGATTTGAAGCATGAGTATTTCATTTTGGACATTTCATTACCAGAGACCCCAATGAACTCCATCACATCACAGCAACAAAAACTACACAGATCAAGAATGAGCAAGGACCATTCAAGCAATGTCGACTTATAAAGAAACTCTTGTTCATCGCTATGCAAGGGCCTGGGGAAGTGGAAGACAGGATCTAACACGATACGTGTGCATACTCTGAAAGACAGGTGTTAGAAGGATGATATCCCAGATGTTATGAATTGATTATTCATGGTACAGAAAGAATAAGAACATTAATTTTAGGCATTCGTTCAATTGTGCAAAATTCTGATAAGATTCAATATTTGAAATTGCATGATGATTGCTTTGTCATATAGATCAATGTTGTATCCTTGCTCCTTAATCCCATATAAAACCTCTCCTACTGTAACTAAAACATACAATTTGTTCAATTTAAATTTTATACATAAGGTTTTTTTTAAATAAGCATACACAAACATATGGCATGGGTAGTCAAAGAATAGGTTTAATAAAAATAATTAAACTTCCATTTGCTCTATAGAACTTCATAGAAAGTAATTCAATAAATTACAAATGACTTAAGACTCATTGTACTACAGAAAGCCAATTCAGACTACACAGAATACAACCTGCAAGTACTGCAATTGTCCAAAATAAAAACAGACTTAATCATCAAACCTCCAGCAATGTAATTAAATACATGGTCAGAGCAGCTACTAAAGTGTGACTCACATAACTACCAATACACATATTCAATTTACCAACTCATCACTGATCCTGTTAATGGCAGCAAGTATTAGTATAATCCTTTTGTGTGTTTGCGCATGTTGACTAACACCACAGTCACTGGTGGTTTGTTGTCTCCTATAACTTTACATTTGTGGATAATCTTTTATATTTAAAACAGGACCAATGTCACTTCATTGAACACAATTATTGAGTCAGTTTTTCTTTCTTTAAAAAAAAGGAATTTAAATCTAAACTGGAGGGATCAGGAGATAATGTGACATTTTACATCTTTTTTTTTTAAAGCTGTGGTCTATCAGATCTCACCACTAAGAACGTAATGACAAAAATACTTTAGTTACTAGACCTTAGGGAAATGTTTATATACAGTAATGCTTCATTTCAGACCGAAGGAGCAATTCAGTATATAAAGAAACCAGCACATTATAACTTAGTTTAATGCTGCCTGTGTTTTAGCATTACAAAATTACTGTAAAAAACATTTGAAGTATTCTCACTCAGTCTGCATACTTTTATTTTAAAGCTGTGGCATCCTTCCAGGTGGCATTGTACAAATTTAAAACTTAAATACCATCCCACACATATTCCAGTCTTAAAGTTACTGCTAATGATTGATGTGAACTACACAGAAATTTGCAATTGTTTTCAAAGCAGATTCTTACAACTATCTGGGAAAATATGCAGTTCATTCCTTCTCAGCTTTTGCTTATGTCAAAATCTTATTCTATATAAAATAATATTATGCAGTTCAGAATGGAATTCTGTGGGGTGCCTAACAATTTACTTGCAAAGATTTCCATCAAAACCCCTAATTTCATAAATGAAATATAATAGATAATATCTGTTAAATACTGTACAGATTAAACTGAATGCTAACCAAACAGTCCAGAAGAGAAAGGTCCAAATTGATTTGTTTTGGCGCTGACCCATCTATTCCTCTTGCACATCCACTCAATGAACAGTTACACACTTAATATGAGTTTACCATACAGCAAAATGGTGGCCTTGCAATAAGTTTTTGAAGGGTGTGAATGAGATTGGTCTCTGACAGCAGAAAAAAAGTGGGATATAACAGCTTTAAAAACAAATGACTGCATATTAAACCACTCTTTGTAAACTTGTTTCTAAATACATTTCTAACTGCAAAACCAATATAAATTCTCAATACTGCAAACGGCATAATTGCCATTGTCTTGAGCATGTGGGTACTTGTGCATATAACACTGCTTTACAAATTTTAATGCCTGCTTCTGATTTTTCCAGTCACATTAATGACTTCAAAGAGGGAAACCTTGTATTAACCTAAAATGATGGGTGCATTTACGTTAGTGTAATAAATTGAACTACACAGACAATTCAAACAAGCAAAGAAATTCTGCAATGTACAGATAATTGAGCTCTATTCTACTAGTTCTACTGTCCTGGTGAGCTTCTTACATCAGGAGACATTTATTTAATTCCCAAAAGCAATACCAATTGCCCAACCTAAAGCAGCCTGTTCCGTGTTAATTGACATATGATGCTGGTACATTAAAGATGCTGGGATCTAAATTTAATTGTACTGCGTACACACACACACGCCTCTCTAACAAAAGATGTACGGTTCCCATGGAAAGGTAACAATATGCGCCTAATATTTCACTGCAGTGGAAACAATTTCATTTTTCAATACAGTGAACTAACACACTGCTCTGCAGTGATAATAAATACTGAAAACTGTAGAATAAAATGCATTATCTCCTCTTTCATCTGTATACTTTTAAATGCTTCCTATACTGACTTTTGGCAGGAATGCATTGTGTAAATTTACTGAACAGCTCCTCATAAACCTTCAAGGAGAATGTTAGATAATGCTATACCCTTTTTGGACAATTCCTATTTCATCGATTCATTGAGGACCATGACTAAGCATTCCCATGAAATGAATGACGAGGCAGAACATACTGCACATATCAGATTGGCTTTCCATGACGGCTTTGCCCCCTTTTAATCGTTTGCAGAGAAAGAAGACATGCAAGGTGAAAGCAGTCACTCCAACCAGCTACGTTATGCAATAAATGTCACATTTTTGCAAAACTGCGAAGGAAGCGGGTATAATAGAAACTACTTTGTTAATCCATCTAAACTAGCACAGCTGAGGTAATAAATAAATCGCCAGTTTTATGGCTGATTGGGAAAATAATCTTCCAAGTAACTCAGAAATGTACCTGAATTTCAAAACTGACAGTGCATCACAACACTTTAGCAATAAAATGTGAACTTCCATTTTGACTTTTGCCATGTTGCATTATCAAGGTGTATATTCTACAGTTTTATTGACATTCATTAGCTGCCAGGGTTATTGCTGTGTCTCCTGCAGTTTGATCGGTGTACTGAAATGAGTGTCAAGGAGTTTGTGGGTTTATATATACAGTAACTTAATACGATATGCATAAAGGTACTTTTATTTTCCCTAGTTCACACCAAATATATTAAATATACGGCTCTCCTGGTGCATATTTCTTTTATTAAAATTAATCCCCTAAAAAAAAATAATTAACAACTAGCACTGTGATGCTTCAGTGTGTTACCACTGTACACACACTTTGTTTCTGTTAGCCTCCAAAAACAACTTTACATGCAAGGTACCTTTAAATATTTGTACCTTTAAATAGATACTAAAACCCTTTCAGTTAATTACAGATGAGTTTTTTTTTCTCTCTCGCTGAAATCATTATTTACAAATGAACTATTTTTATACAACTAGGATGAAGCTGTTCCAGTGTAAGATTAAATATATAATTTCAAGTTCAGTCTTCTTCACTGGACCCTGAATCATCTGGTTGAGTTGTATTGTCACTGCTGGATGAAGATGCTGCTTTCTCCGATGCATCATCTCCACTGTTTTCATGTGAAGAATTATGCTCTTCTCGTTCTGGATGTTCTGCAGTCTCCTTTGTAGGTTTGGACATGGCTACATCTGTATTCTTGTTAGTCTGCACATTAAACATATTGGTCTGGGGGAATCCTGGGATTGGTATGTTAAGGCCTGGAGACAGAAGAATGCCCGGGTAAAGCATGCTAGATAAGAGTGGGTTTATAGCCAGGGGACTGCCAGCAGTAGCTGAGGCAGAAGCACTTGTGGTTGGTGTCAGCTTCTTCGGAGAGGATGTAGTGGAATTTGACACAGAGATTTCACTACATAAATCCACACTTTGTTTCACCGTCCTTTCATTTGTCCCATCTGTTGGTTTGCGGGAGTCCACAGTGCCACTTCCTCTCTTATTCTCCAGAGTAGCTTCAGAGGGTTTGTTTAACAAACCTCCCATGCCAAAGCCCGCCATGTTGGAGAGCATCATAGGGAACATCGAAGCCAGGGATTTAGCGTCTCCCGCAGACGGAAGGCCAGCCGGGAATCCCATCAATCCCGCCGTCAGCTGGAAAGATTGCAAGTTCTGGAGATTCTGCTGTAGGCTTTGGAGGCTGTTTAAGTCCATTCCAGCAAGTAGTCCATTGGTGACGAGTGGATTGACAGTCATTGCAGCAGCGGCTGCGGCTGCAGCTTTGGTCAGCTCGCTCTTTGGACGCCGGCCTCTTCGACTGACCTCCTCCCGGACCACAGGTCCAGTGAGGATGCGGTCAAACATATTGGCCGGTAAAAACCCCTGGGGAAAGAAAATTGGCTTTGTTACTCTCTCAGTTTATATGCAGTACATAATAAGACATTATCAGGCATTAGTGTTAAATGCCAAGACATTAATGTTGGATTGTCAACCGAGGAGGCATATTTATTGCCTTCTTATTAGTCATGGAGTCATACAGCGTGACCACCCTACCTATCTGTGACACCACTTTCAGTGAACCATGTACCTGCACTCCTAGAGTCCCTTGCTCTACAACACTCACTACTCTTTGCTCCACATGGACCCTTCAGCTCAACTCACCCATGCTGACTAAGGAGCCCCATCTATGCTCGTTCCACTCGCCCATGCTTGGTCCATATCCCTCTAAACCTTTCCTACCCATGTACCTGTCCAAGTGTATTTTAAGTGTTGTCATAGTATCTGCCTCAGCTACCTCTCTGGCACTCATCCCATACACCCAACACCTTCTAGAGTTATAGAATGAGACAGTGTGGAAACAGGCCCATCGGCCCAACTTGCCCTCACCGGCCAAAAAAAAGTCCCAGCTACACAGGTCCCACTTGCCTGTGCTAGGTCCATATCCCTTCAAACCTATCCTATCAATGTACCTGTTTGTTTCTGAAACGATGGAATAGTCCCAGCCTCAACGACCTCCTCTGGCAGCTTGTTCCATACACCCACCACCCCACAACTGTAACATGACCTCCCAACTTATACTCAATACTCTGACTGATGAAGGCCAAAGTGCCAAAAGCCTTTTTGACCACCTTATCTACCTGTGACGCGACCTTCAAGGAACCATGCACCTGCACGCCTAGATCCCTCTGCTCTTCAACACAACCCAGAGGCCTGCCATTTACTGTGTAGGTTCTGCCCTTTTTCGACATCCCAAAATGCAACACTTCACACTTCTCTGTATTAAGTTCCATCAACCATTCCTCCGCCCACCAGGCCAATCGATTCAGATCCTGCTGCAATCTTTCACAACCATCTTCACTACCTGCAAAACCCCTCTCTTTTGTATCATCAGCAAACTTGCTAATCTTGCCTTGTATATTCTCATACAAACATTGATGGAGATGTCAAACAGTAACGGGCCCAGCACCAAACCCTGAGGCACACCACCAGTCACAGGACTCCAGTCCGAGAAGCAACCCTCCACTATCACCTTATGCTTCCCTCCATGGAGCCAATTTGCGATCTATTCAGCTATCTCTCCTTGGATCCCATGCAATCTAACCTTGCAGAGCAGCCTACCATGTGGAACCTTGTCGAATGCCCTACTGAAATCCATGTACACAACATCTACAGCTCTGCCCTCATCAACCTTTTTGGTCACGTCTTCAAAAAAATCAATCAGATTTGTGAGACACTACTTCCCACGTACAAAACTATGCTGACTATCCATAATCATCCCTTGCCCATCCAAATGCCTGTATAACCTATCCCTTATGTGAAAAAGTTGCCCCTCAGGCTCTTATCAAATCTATTCTAACCAATTTTCATCTCTCCTTCTCTGAAGATGATCATTCCTTTTCGGCACACCATCTGGCCCAAAACACCATTCCCAATTTGCACGTCTGTCATGGTGACCATCAGTTAATTCATCCACAGGGGATGTCATGGCTCATACACAGCTTTTTTAAATAGTTAAAGATTGGAATCTCTCCCAAATAATTTCACGAACACTAAGCTCAAATTAGAACTCTAAATTTAACACTGCTACTGTATTAAATCTGGCACAATTCCAGAACCGGCACAGGTCTACTTTATAGAGGGTTACAGTTGGATCCCTTTACATGATCTTTAAGATTTTGTGATCATGTTCAAAAATTTATTAAAATAATTGTTAATGGTTAATAATTGTCTAACAGTTAGTAAAACTACGGTTAGGTCACATGAAAATATACAAGCTAGTTCTGAGCACCAACTTCAGGAAAATGTAGTGTAATTGGCAGGAAAGCAGCAATGATTTATCAAAATGTTAGAGATCCTGTGGGAAATGATGGGAACAGATGACATTGTTTTCTCTGGAATTAAAGATCATGGAGGGAACAAATACATTGGACATTGAAAATGTTTCTGCTGGGTTTAGACTCAAAAACTAAGCATAAGTGGCAGGTTTTTGGTCAGGAATCCTTTCTACTTGCAAAGAGTGGTGAAAATTTGAAACGCAGCAAAGATGGATTCGAGTTGTTTCTATTTCCTCCATTTTTGCATTTTAAAAAAGTCCTTAAAATGTTTTCCACATGAAATCCTGTGCTCTGGATATTTAGTCAGCAAACAAAATATGATTCTGGATAGAATCTGGACTAGTGCTAAAAGGAGATTAAAAAAACCCAAACTGCAATCAGTATAGAAAATGCAGCGCGGGCATGTGTATGTCTACAGCTTTTTGAAACTAGCATCCCAGTGATTGCCCTCATTTGGTGAGAAGGATGACTAGATACGATAGGAGATTTCAGTGACTTAAACCTGGCATATGCAGTTTAAACAATATATGGATTCTGGGTCACCATGTCCTCTGCAATTCTATCTCCGTTATTCAAAGTAAATATCTTAAATAGGTTTCATTTTAAGGCAAATTTTTACATAACTTTTTTTTTTAAATTGCGATTATCTCTACCATCTAAATTATATAATTTCATCAATTTGATTTGAAGAGTAGACCATGTAAATTGTGGTTTGGTTACCGTTAATTCAGATATGCATTTAATTACATTATTAGAATAATAAAATTCACAAGATTGATTCTCTAACAACTGAAATAACTCCAGCCAGAATAATTTTCATTTTCCAACATATATTTTAAATCTTAAAAATGACAGCATTCTCACACCCAAACTTAGATTGAGTTATCAAAAGGTAACACTGCGGATGGCTTGATTGTTATCATGTATTGTTTTTCTGCTTAATTGATTAGCACACAAAAGCTTTTCACTGTACCTCAGTACACGTGACAATAAATTAAACACTCAAAGTAGTTTTAGTTTATTGTCATGTGTACCGAGGTACAGTGAAAAGTACAAGGTTATACTTTTATTGTATCAAAATTATGGAACATTTTATTCATCACATTTGACAATTCAACTTTGTTAAACTTTATTGAGTTACTTACTGACTGCTTTACCACATTCGCCCATTCTGGAGCAATTCCAAAATCTGGATTTTCGTGCAACCACCTTGCCAGGTCTTTGATTGGAGGTGCTAGCGAGCCACCCATCTAGCCAGATTAAAATGGAAGTAAATGAGATAATTCACTTATTCTCTGCATACCAGAATATGATGTGCTGTAGTTTGCAATCCTTCAATGAGTCATAGAGCGAAACAGTGTGGATACAGGCCCTTCGGCCCAAATTGCTCACACCAGCCAACATGTCCCAGTTACACTAGTCCCACCTGCCCGTGTTTGGTCCATATCCCTCCAAACCTGTCCTATCCATGTACCTGTCTAACTGCTTCTTAAATGTTGGGATAGACCCTGACTCAACTACCTCATCTGGCAGCTTGTTCTATACACCCTTTGTGTGAAAAAGATACCCCTCAGATTCGTGTTAAATCTTTCCCTCTTCACCTTAAACCTATGTCCCCGGGTCCTCGATTCACCTACACTGGGCAAGAGACACTGTGCATCTACCTGATCTATTCCTCTCATGATTTTATACACCTCTATAAGTTCACCCCTCATCCTCTTGCGCTTCATGGAATAGAGCCCCAGCCTACGCAACCTCTCCCTATAGCTCAGACCCTCTAGCCTTGGCAACATCCTTCTAAATGACTGCTGGTATTATCAACAGTGGAAAGAAAGTCAATGGCTTGCCCAGTAATTTTTGTGGTTAGAAAGACATTAGACCTGACCTTTATACTAGTGACTTGTTGTGCCATACAGTTAAAAGTAAACAATCGCACTAGGTTTGAAGCTCACAAAAGAGTAGAGTCAAACATGTCTTATCGTGAAGCAATCTTGCACTTGCAATAGGAGATGAATTAACATTTCTCATCTTACAAACATCTACATCCTCTTTATACATCCTCACAGCACCAGAAACCTGGGTTCGATCCTGACCTCGAATTCTGTCTGCGTGGAGTTTGCATGTTCTCCCTGTGACTGCATAGATTTCCTCCGGGTGCTCCGGTTTCCTCCCACATCCCAAAGACATGCGAGTTTGTCGATTAATTGGCCTCTGTAAAATTGTGTGTAGGGAGTGGATGAGAAAGTGGGATAACAGAACTAGTGTGAACGATGGTGAGCATGGACTCGGTGGGCCTACACTTACTAATGTCAGTCTCTTAATCTCCGCATATTCAGACGACCCTCCTTTTGCATTCTCCAGTAATCCCACAGCTCCTCAACTGAAAATGTGCCTAATGTTGAACGTTGTTTCTCTCTACACAGATGCAGCCAACTCCGTTGAGCATTTTCAGCACCTGCCATTCTATTTCCCTGCCAACCGGTGGGAGCCTCGCATTAAGAAGTGTATGGTTAAATATTAGCAATCTTCTGAAAACCTGTATTGCCAGTCTTACAACAACAATTATATTATTGATCCGCAGAGGACTTGTCTCCAAAATCCATCTTATTTCATGATAAAAACCACAATTGTTTCTATTGTTTAATAATGTGAAACAGACATTACCTTCTTTGCGTTCCTTCTATTGATGACGGGCACCCGTTCTTCTCCTGTCAGACTTTTGACATCTATTTTGTTCGGGTTTCTGCACCGATGTCTTTTTTGCTTTGGTCTCTCACCCACAATCTCGGGTTTATCGGTTTTCTGAAATAAACGGCAGAACATTTAGAACCAAGAAAGTATAACTGATTGTAACATGGTCAAAAAACATGAAATAAACACTGGACAAATGCTAAATAATGCATATTGTTCTAAAATAATCACATCAATTGATGATAGTTCTCACATACTCATCTCTATTTGATATTTTATACTGTATTATCCATTTAAACACAACCTCTCAACTATTAGGAAACAGAATAAAAATGCAGACATACTTAAAGTGACATTAAATAAAGAGGGAAGAAGATTAGACTTTATTGCCTTCTATCACAGTGAGGAATGTGGGGAATCTGCTGCGATGGATGTTTATGTTAACTTGTATGTAGTTGTGTGTCTTGTTGCTTTTTTTTAGTATGGCTGTATGGCAATTCGAATATCACTGTACCTTAATTGGTACATGTGACAGTAATAGAGCTTTGAAATAACTAGGGGTAATGGTGGAGGCCGATATGACAGTGGTATTCACAGGATTTTTGGATAGACCCATGGATATGCAGGGAATGGAGGGGTATGGATCAGGTGCAGGGGCAGAGATGAGTTTAAATTGGCATCATGTTCGGCATGGATATTGCGGGCCAAAGGACCTGTTCCTGTGCTGTATTGTTCCCTGTTCTATTCAAAGTATTCAGGAAGTATTTCCAAGTTTGTCAGCTGGTATTTTTATGATGCACCACTGTGCTCACTCAGGTAGTCTTCATCAATGCATGTGGAGGACTGTTCTCAGGACCTATTTCAGTCTTTGTTCAGAGACAAGTGGGCAGAACACGGGTGGCATGATGGCACAGCGGTAGAGTTGCTGCTTTACAGCACCAGAGACCCGGGTTTGATCCTGGCCATGCGTGCTTGTCTTTCTACGTTTGTACGTTCTCCCTGAGACCTGCGTGGGGTTTCTTCGGGATCCCCAGTTTCCTCCCACAAAGGTTTGTACGTTAATTGGCTTGGTACAATTGTAAATTGTCCCTATTGCGTGTGCGATAGTGCAAGCGTGCAGGGATCGCTGCTCGGCGTGGACTCGGTTGTCCGGAGGACCCGTTTCCACGCTGTATCTTTAAACTAAACTAAACATGTGGTTAATTCTTATCTAGTCCAGGCAAAATAAATTACACATTTGCAGCTGAGTAAAAAGGCAATTCCTCTACTTCAAAGACGAGCTGCCTTTTGGGGCGAGTCTAGAACTAGGAGAAGCTGCATAAATTACAGGATAGAATACTGAAGAAGTGAGGAACAGAGCTATACATGTGTAAATATCTATTAGGATGACAGTCATTGAGGCTTCATGAACAGAAGTTTTGCTACAAAAGCCAGGAAATTATGACGCATCTCTTTCAAACACTATTTTGGCAATAAACAAAGTAATGAGGCCATTTGTGGCCAATGTGGTTTAAGAAGAAAGAGACCATGAAGAGGGTGCAAAAACAAATTACTAGAAAGTTTCCAGAACTGAAAGGCAGAAGGTGAGCAATCACAAATTCTTCAAAGGTGACAAAAAGAAAAATTTTAAAAAATGATTAAAATCTGAGATGGATGCTGCCTGATTTTATGGTGGAGGCAGACCCAATTAACAGAGGTTTTGAGAGATATATCCGGGGAACAGACCATTCAACCCACCGAGTCCCACTAACTCTCAAGTATCTCTTTTTACATTCATCCCACTTTATGCTCCCCATCTCTGGTTTTCAAAAATAAAACTTTTTTTGTCTTGCCACAATGGTCTCTAGAGAGGCAGTCAGCATTTGAGGGGTCCATAGTTCCCTATTGAGGCCTACAGATTTGTGTTTAAATGGCTGCAGCTCAGAAAACGCACTGCCAACAATAATGCAGTCTGAAGAAGGGTCCCGACCCAAAGCGCCGTCTGTCCATTTCCTGCACAGATGCTACCTGACCCACTGAGTTCTTCCAACACTGTTTTGCTCAAGATCCAACATCTGCAGTTCTTTATGTCTGCCAAAATAAAATGTTTTTTTCTGAAAACCAAAACGAAGGGTGACCATCTTCTTTTGACCAAGACAAAAGGGCCTGAGCTACATGGAGATGTTGGGTATACTGGGTCTTTATTCCTTGGAGCACAGGAAGCTGAAGGGTCATCTTGTAGACGTGTTAATAATCATGACGGACGGATAGGGCGAATGGGAGGATAGGAGAATCAACAATAGAAGGCAAATAACCATATAACAATTACAGCACGGAAACAGGCCCTCTCGGCCCTTCCAGTCCGTGCCGACCAAAGGCCTATTTAAGGTGAGGGGGAACAGATTTAATAGGAAGCTGAGGTGCAATTTTGTCACTTAAAGGTGGAACGAGTTGCCCAAGAAAGTTATTGAGGCAGGTACAATAACAACACTTAAAATACATTTGGACAGGTACGTGGATAGGAAAGATTTAGAGGGATAAGGACCAAAAGTTGGAAAATGGGTCTAGTTTAGGCCGGACACTTTGATCAAAATATGGTGTTACACTGAACCACCACATTTTACCAAGTTCAAAATCAAACAAGAGAAGACAGGTTTGTGGCTTGTGGTCTACTATTTGATTAGTGAAGATCTTTATAACTTTGGTAAGTAGTTTCTCTCTAACATAAAGTGCAGAAAGTTAAAAATCTGCCTTCTGTTTCAAAGGTTTGGCATCTTGTTCATATTCAAGGCGTTTTCAGAGCTTGCTGTCAAACTATCTGAAATAATGCTCAAGAAGGAACTACAGATGCTGGAAAATCGAAGTAAAGTGCTGGGGAAACTCAGCGGGTGCGGCAGCTTCTATGGAGCGAAGGAAATGGAAAGCATTTCCTTCGCTCCATAGATGCTGCCGCACCCGCTGAGTTTCTCCAGTATTTTTGTCTGCCATCTGAAATAATGCCACCAAAATCTGAGGATTCACCTATAAATTACACTTAATATTATTTTTTCGGTTTGAGCCTGTCCATTCGGTCCCTAGATGCTGTCTGACCCACTGAGTTTTCCCAGCACTTTACTTTGCTCAAGAGTCCAGCATCTGTAGTCTCTTGTGTCTGGATACAACAGTATGACAATAGAGTGAACGAGCAGACAGTGTGTATAATCCACTCGAAGGAAATAAAATGAAAATTCCTACAATGCTCTTGTCCTTTGTTTGGGAGCATATTTCTTAAAGCTGAAACAAAGAACTGCAGATACTGGTTTACACAAAAGGACACAAAGTGCTGGAGTAATTCAGAGAGTTAGGCAGCATCTCTGGAGAACATGGACTGTTGTTAGAAGGATGTCAATTCATCCATGTTCTCCAGAGATGCTGCCTGACCCACTGAATTACTTCAGTACTTTGCATCCTATTCTTAAAGCAGTTTGGGTCTGTATTCCTTGAAGATGGAAAAATGAGGGGTGACCTTATTCAAACATATAACATCCTAAGGAGGCTTAACAAGGTAGACGTTGAGATGTTTTCACTGGTGGGAGAGTCACAACCAAGAAGATGAGGAATGGGCTGGTCATGTAATATTGAGGTGCATTTAAATATTTTCTCTGAGGTCAGTGAATCGCAGGAATGTTTTAGTCCAGTGGCTGATGGCGGCCGGATCATTAGCTATTTTAATGTGGAGATAGCTAATAATTTGAAAGACTAAGGAATCGTGGGCTGTGGTGTACTGGCATAGAACAAGAACTGAGGCCAGCAGAGATCAGCTGTGATCATACCGAATAGTGGGGCAGGCTTGAGGGGCCTGATGGCCTACTCCTGCTCCTGTTTTCATGAAATCTTGATCATCTTGCTTTGACTATTAAATAAAAATAAAGGTTATACACAGCGTGACAAGATTAGTTTATACAATGGTATGTACATCATGGGTACTGACCTCCCCACCATTGAAGGGATCTATAACAGGCACTGCCACAAAACGGCAGCCAACATCATCAAGGACCCACACCACCCTGGCCATGCTTTCATTTCACTCCTGCCATCGGGAAGGTGGTACAGGAGCCTGAAAATGTGACCTTCAGGTTCAGGAACAGCTTCTTCCCAACAACCAACAGGCTCTTGAGCACCCCAAACACCAACTAAACTACAAACTGTCTTTGCTGTATTAAGGATTTCAAGATTTTGTTTTGTTTTGTACTAGCATTATTATTTTTTATTAATTGAACCTTTTTTATATTATCTATTGACTACCGAATTTACAGACGCATTATGCTGCTGCAATTAAGAATGTAATTGTTCTGTTATGGTACATGGCAATTGAACACTTTTGACTAGAGAAATACTTACTGGAACATGGGCTGACACATCTGCCACGTAGTCCGAGTGGCTCTTGAGCCAGTCTTCCAAATCCTTTCTTTTTGGAGCATCTTCCCCTGCCAGTCTTGTGCCATCTTTCACATTAATAACAGAGACACGACTTTCAGCATCATGTTGTCCTTGAAATGCGTTAAATGCCGTTTGTGTGTTGCTAACCACCAAATGACCCTGCAGATATAAATAAGTCTCTTGAGATTTCCGAGTTTTCACAATCCTCTGACAATATAATTTGTGCTCAATAGAGCATTATTTGTCACATATGTAACTGCACAGTGTAATTCCTTTTGCATATGTTACACATGTGGCGCCCCCATTTTTGGCGCCTTTATTCAAAGTCCAAAGTCCGGTCGGCCCGCGTACTTGAGGTACTGGAGCAGTTCCCGCGAACCAACGTCCCTTTCCTCTCCACGCCCGTCCACCTTTGTGGCCCAGGGTGCCTGTGGGGAGCTGACTTAAGGCCCTGGAGGCATTCCCCTGCTCTTGGGTATGTCAGCATGCCTTGTTGATGTTATCTTGCAGCTTCATGTTACTAATGTACAATTTAAACATTCACAGCACCAAATGAGATATGTGGTTAATATAGAGGATGGATATTTAAAAGAAATAACATGGGCGCAATTGACATTAACTTCAAAATGGACGACTGATGCATCTATTTTTGTAGGATAAGATACCACGCAATCCTTTCAAAAGTAATATCTAATAGGGGTAAAGGTTAAAATGACACATGTAGATAGATCACTGGGTTACAGATGTGACATTAAGGCCCCTAAAAAGCAACAAGATGGTGGGTTCACTTATACAGTGATGGAATTTAATCTGGTCCTGAACGTGTGTTTAATGTGATTAATTGATAACATGGAGCCAGAATTATTTATAAAAAGCAAAAAAAGGCACCAGTGTCAGCATGATTCACTGGAATGGTACCGGAATGAAGTTACAGTCATAGAGCTTTAAAGCATGGAAGCAGGCCCTTCAGCCCAACTTGCCCATGCCGGCCAAGAAGCCCATCTACAATAGTCTCACTTTCCCACATTCGGCCCATTTCCTTCTAAACCTTTTCCATTCATGTACCTATCCAAATGTCTTTTACATTTTGTTATGGTGCCTGCCTCATCTATCTCCTCTGGCAGCTCAACATTAGAATGATGTTGAATTGGCTGATGTTGTCTTGTACATGTCGGAGAATGGGAGTGTAGGAGGATGGGGAGGGTAACCCGACTGAGATCCTGAACATTTGGTCGAGTATTTGACGGCATGAATGTAAGCAAGGTTTCTATCATCTTGCACAAATAGGGACAATAAATATAGAATAGTTAGCAATAAATCAACAGAGAATGGAGGGGGAGACATTATTTAAACACACAGAGTAGTTTGAATGGAAATCTAATTTCAGGTAGGTTTGTTGCGAATAGCTTGGATAGTTTTACAGAGATGCTAAAATCAGCATCTTAATAATTATAGATATTTCCAAACTGGTGAAGTCAAATAACACGTAATTTCCAGCAAAGCAGAACATATCCATTTGTTTTGCTCAGTTCATTTCTCTTGAGAAATTATTAATCCTAATAAACCAATTAAGCAGGAGGCGTTTGCTTTTCATGCCTCGTTCTTTACATTTTCCAGCAGTATATTGTGCTAAATATTGGGGGGGAAAAATTTAACAGGACTAGTGAGTGGTTACATTTTCAATAGTTGTTGTTTTAACTTAAAAGCCTACAGGAAAAATGGACTAACTGCCTTCCTTGGCCAGCTGAATAAACACTCCATATTTGCAGACTGCACTGAGTTTGTTGCCCAGAATTTATGGCCGGGAAGCCACCTGCGCGAGTAACCTTCACTTACCGCTGACCTATTAAAAAGACTTCCGCTTGCTTTGCACAATTCCCCAGAAGGAAGCAGCCTGACCAGGAGACCAGGCCAGCTTCTTACAACATGGGAAGCACGTTCATTGTGGTGGTGAGGTTTGCACCAAACAAGCCCCTCCCACAAAACTGCTGGGGAAAAAAAGCAGAGCACGCTCCTTACTGTCAAAAATACATCATCATTCGCACATATTTGTGCACAACTTCCTGGCACTCAGTGAGGAAATGCCAGCAATTCTACATAAAACCTGAGCCCAAAAACAAATGAACGTCTTGATAAAAGGTGCTGCAGAAACAGAAAAATATTGCAAACATTTTGTAAATATATTGGTAATCAGCTCAAGAACTTGCAGAAACAATAAGGCTGAAGACATTAGTGCAACAAAATACTTCATTTAGAGATTTTGGGTGGCACAGTGACGCAGCAGTAGAGTTGCCGCCTTTCAACGCCAGTGTGCAGTCTGTATGGAGTTTGCACGTTCTCCCTGTGACCGCATGGGTTTTATCCGCATGCTCCGGTTTCCTCCCACACCCCAACATCGTATGGGTATGTGGGTTGATTGGCCTCTGTTTAAAAATAAAAGTTTAAAATTGCTCCTCGTGTGTACGGCACAAATGAGAAAGTGGTATAGAATAGAACCGGTGCATTTGGAGGAAACCCAAGCGATCACAGGGAGAACATGCAAACTCCGCAGACAGCGCCCGAGATCAGGATCGAACTCTGAGCTTCAGTGGTTTTGTCGTGCTATATTTAATGATTTGTAGTAACAACTTATTCAGCGTCAGAAGCAAAAGTAAGCAAAGCTTGACTCACACCAGACTCAACTGCAGTAATCACATTGAAAAATAGTGACTAACAGAAGGCAGGCAGCAGCGATTAGATAAAGTAAATGATTCAGCCACAAGAAATTGCAGGTTGGTTAACAAAAAAAAAGAAACAAAAAGTGCTGGAGTAACTCAATGGGTCAGGCAGCATCTCTGCAGAACATGATCTCTGCAAATTCTCCACAGATGCTGCCCGAGTCTAAAGAAGCACCTTGACCCGAAATGTCACCTATTTCTTCTCTCCAGAGATGCTGCCTGACCCGCCGAGTTACTCCAGCATTTTGTGTATCTTGTACGCTGCCTGATCTGCTGAGTTACTTCAGCACATTGTGCCCTTAAATGGTTCATGCAACGAGGCAACACAATTTTACATGACTAACTTTTGCAATAAAGTTTACATCACTGATTTTTTTTCCATTGAAATTGTTGATAATAATATTGGAGTAATAATGCAGACTTACAGGCTGCAATGACTTGTTGCGGTTCATGAAAAGAATGTCCAGTCCTTCCACATTCTTTTTCCTTCCTCTTCTCTTTTTAACTACTGGCTGGTTATCCAACAGTATCCCATTTGTACAGTGTCTTGTAATCTGCTGAGAAGCACCTGATAATACCGATTTAGGATGAGGGATCACTGTAGCGACGCTGCCAGGTATATTGGCATTAAACAACATGGAGGATGACAAGGGAATTGAATTCCCAGCTCCCAGTAATGTTTTTGAGAGGTCCACAGCCAGTTCCTGACTGCTGTTAGGAGCAGAGTACAAATCGTGAAGCTGTGCCATGTACTGCCGCTGATCTGAAGTCCCTTCTTCAGTTTCGAGAGCTCTCTTCTGACTGAGTCTTTGCTTCTGAAAAGTTAACTTCAATCCACTTTCCTATTAAAACAAATGGTAATAACAAAAATTGTTTTACATTGAAAGATGTCAAATTGAGCTTTACTAGCTGAAACCCCACTGTTTGGCTGCTGGAGACAAAATACAAACTGAATATTTTGCGATTAACGTAAGCACATCATTCTTTCACACAGTGTATATATTACAAACAACCTTCAAGAACTTGGGCACAAATACATTTTAAAATTAGGTAAGAATAATAACACTGTCAACATCTTAAAACATCTAGCTGCAACTTGTAATGACATAGGTGAAAGCATAGATTTTTTATCATATTGATCACTTTTATTCAATTAGTTTATTCTTTGACAGTTATGTCCTTTGTCATAATCTGTGTGGCCATCCAAGTGATCTTTCTTTATGTCAGTGAGCACAGTCAAAACATAATTGAGATTATGAATTATTAGCTAAGAATCATTAAATACTGTAGAACTACGGAGGGATTATTTTTTTTCTGATAAGTACTTGAGACTTTGAAACAATTAATTCTTAATGCGTCTTTTTTGTTTGATTTTTTTAAAAACTCCATTCTTCATAACATGCCCAAAGTGAGAGGAAGAAGAAAGGATTCTGCCCATGAGGCTCTCTTTATCCTTAACCAGACTCAATCTTCTTCTGACTGGATGTGGCAGTAGTTTCTTTTGGTAATGCTGGGAGCATAAAGTGTGGGCAGCCTTCTTGTGGTCTCACGATGTGATGAATATTCCACCTTGCAGCAAGTACCAACAGAATATGGCAACTATCTGACTCTCCAACTGTTTAGTTTAGTGTAGAGATACAGCACGGAAACAGGCCCTTTGGCCCACCGAGTCCACGCCGCCCAGCGATCCCCGCACATTAACACTATACTACACAAACAAGGGACAATTTTTTACATTTAAACCAAGCCAATTAATCTAAAAAACTGTACGTCTTTGGTGTGTGGCGGGAAACCGAAGATCTCGGAGAAAAACCACGTGGTTATGGGGAGGAGGTACAAACTCCATGCAGACAGCTCCCAGAATTGGGATCGAACCCGGATCTCCGGCGCTGCAAACGCTGTAAGGCAGCAACTCTACCGCTGCGCCACCGTGCCACCCAATTATATTGGAACAACTGTGTTGGTAGAATTGGCATTTAAAATCATTGAATCTCACGTTGCTGGTGAATTTAACCCATTGTGTCAAGCTGGGTATAAATGGACTTAAATGAATCCCATTTCCCAACATTTGGAGTATTTTGTCTAGTTCTGGCCACTCACTGAGAGGAAGAATGTGGAGACATTGGAGAGGGCTCTTACATAGGCACATGGATATGCTGGAAATTCAGGCAGATGAGATTAGTTTAACATTGTGGGTAGAAAGGTGTGTATTCTATGTTCAGTCTTATCCAATGTCTTGTGAGACGTATATATTCAAGTATATATTTATATTCAATTATGTATAGTTGGCAACCTACTTTAAATTATTTAATTTAACTTGTAATGTCAAATAGATAATGTAAATTTTGGAAAATGATGAATAAAATAATATATAGATTCCCAAATGAACACAGTTTTTGAGATGAGTTTTTAATACACAATTGTATTGTAAATGAATAAGTCATGCCATTTACAATACAGGCACAAATCTTTACAGCATTTTAACTTTTTAACTGAAGTTGGTGAAAATCGAATGGAAAATTATTGTTCAGAAATAATGCCTCCCGATTCATAAGTGCAGCTTATTAATGCTTTCCACCATTTTCTTATGAAAATATGACTTTAGAATTAAGGCACAGAGGTTTAGGGGTAACATGAGGGGGAACTTCTTTACTCAGAGAGTGGTAGCGGTGTGGAATGAGCTTCCAGTGGAAGTGGTGGCGGCAGGTTCGTTGGTATCATTTAAAAATAAATTGGATAGGCATATGGATGAGAAGGGTATGGAGGGTTATGGTATGAGTGCAGGCAGGTGGGACTAAGGGAAAAAAGTTGTTCGGCACGGACTTGAAGGGCCGAGATGGCCTGTTTCCGTGCTGTAATTGTTATATGGTTATATATGGTTATATGGTTAAATAACAGCGGCCGAGAAGAGAAATCTGGTTACTTTGTTGAAAATTCAAAAGAAGTTTTAAAGTTGGAGAGCTTCAAATATACATTGTCAGATGAGGTCAATAGCTGTGTAGATTTTTAAATATTAAAATAATTAGCAACTGTGACTGGAAAGTACTAGTACTAATATTTAGGAGCATCACTCTTTGCTAGAGAAATCACCACCCGGCACTTGTTTTGTATCAGGCATCCCATCAACGACTGGTTATTGTGACACTGGGCAAAAAGCTGATCATGCTTATTTATTAAGATAAATAAAATTAAAGCAGACTTATAAAAGCGGAGATATAAAAAAACATAAAAGCTGCAACTACAACACATCATGCTGGGTCATCAACCTTCAATCAAAACCAGATAATGTATTGTATTAGATAAGGATCCAGAGGTTCAATGCCTACAAACAGCAAGAAACCACAAATGCAAAGCATTAAATAAGCACTATTGCAAGAGAAGCCTTCAGAATTGCAGAGGCAAAAAAAGCAGAAACGAAGGTTTCAATGGTGTGCATTACAAACACAGCTCACATCTAAATACTTTAAAATTAATAATGGTTAAAGCACAAAGGAGTAATGTATATAAAGTGTGCGAAGGAAGTAGTTCAGAGTGAAAACGCTGCTGGCAGCCAGATGCGGAGTAGCATGCTGCGCACACTGCAAAGATCTGCAATTAGAATCAGATCTAACAGTAATAAAAATGAACATACGTCATTGATTTTCACTGTAAACTCCTTTTCTCGCACATGCTTCTTCACCTTTGTGAACTGCGACAAAAGAGAATTATCTTCTTTAACACCCTGGCTTCCTGTTGTAAAAACAGCAGAATCATTTAAATCTCCCATGGCAGAGGGGCTATCGAGTAATTTTGTTGTGTAAGAAGATGTCACAGCATTGTAGTCATAACTTCTTCTTGATGGAATCCAATTTCCTTTCAATACTGCGTGGCATATGCTATCAATTCTGTTGATCATTACGCGATCCTACGTAAAAAAAAAAAAAGACATTTAGAAACAGAACTGCAGATGCTGGTTATAACACAAAAGGACACAGAGTGCTGGAGTAACTCAACAGGTCAGGCAGCATCCCTGGAGAACTTGGTTAGGTGATGTTTCGGGTCCGGGCCCTTCAGTCTGAGGAAAGGTGCCTCCCCAAACATCACCTATCCACTTTCTCCAGAGATGCTGCCTGACCTGCTGAGTTACTCTAGACTTTGCGTCTTTCAAAAAATCTTTAACTATTCTCACAACTTTAATCTGGCAAAATTTAATCCTGTAAAGTGTTAATGTCTTAAATCAGAAGCTAAGGCACATGTAGTTTATAACCGGGTATTGCTTAAACTGGTGTCATCTACAATCATCCAAAATGTGCCTCTTTCAGTTCATACCTTTGACCAGCAGGAGGCAGCAAACCTGTGCCCACCCTGCAGGAACTGGATGTCAGGCCTTCCATTTTCTGGGAGAAAGCTGTCCTGTGTCTCATCCTGAGCAATACTGAGAGATGCTGCACTATCGTCATCATAGGGCTTCAAGTGCTGTGCTGCTTTACCTGAGGAGAAATACAAGTGATTCTGTGTTAAAATAGTGCCTCAAAATAGTCGTAGTACTCCCCAGTGCTCAACATCAAGGTCGCACTTCTATCTTTATCACATACATATTGTCTTTTCATCTCTGGCCTTTGTCCAAACAACCTCCCCTTTACCTGAACCCACATCACTTGCCAGGCTTTGTCCTGCCCAGTCTACTTAAGGGTCCCCACCTGAAACATCATCTACCCATCTTCTCTAAAGATGCTGCCTGAGCCGCTGTTAATCCAGCACTCTGTGTCTTGTTTTGTCCTACCCCCACCTCTCGTCTTGCTTTCTTTCACCCCCCTCTCCCACGCCAATCAGTCTGAAGGTGCCCTCGACCCATAATATCATCTTTCCGCATTCTCCAGAGATGGCTCACTCTAGCACTTTGTGTCTTTTTAAGAAATTGCAGCTGTTACCTTGTCAACAATGCAAGCGGGGGCTATACAATTCTAATTAGGGATGATAATATTTGTCCTGATATTAACCAGTTTTTCTACTGTCCCTTAAATCTCCTCCCCCCCCCCCCAACTAAAAGGAAGATGTGTTCAGCTCAACAATAACTCAACAAAGATAGCGATTAAATCTTCCTCTTCCTAGCTCTGAGACAGCAAAATTTGAGTCTGCAGCATTATCGATTACGAGCAATTATTTTACTATCCTGTGTCACAAATGCCTATAAGATTTTTGTGTTATCACATAACTGAGAAAACACTGAACAGAATAAAATCTGGCTTGCAAGTTCAACAACGACTGTACACTGTTACCTGCATACAATGGCCACCTTGTGGGCAAGAGTTGTGTAATTTCCTATTCTGACACAGAACTGCTTTGTTAACCAGGTCTGGTGGCTACCCAGTATTAACATTACAACACTGGTACTTTGTATTAGTGAAGGTGATTTTAGACACGTACTAAAAATAAACTGTATAGAATATACTACAGGTAGTTTTGCAATAATGCGCGAGTTACTTCCAAGGAAAATGTTATAGAAGACCACTTTATAAAACCAATTGTGACAATGGAAAAAAAACAGGTAGTTTCTAGAACTTCCTACATCAGTGAACTTTGTTACTTCTGCCAACAGGAGCAAGCGCTTGGCTGAAAGAAAGGCTTTACTTAACAAGAGGTACTCACTGCCTGCCGCGGTCTGCTTGTCATCGCTGTCACTGTCACTGTCATCAGAAGAGGAGGAGGAGGAGGAAGAGGAGGATGATGAAGAAGAGGAGGATGAGGACGAGGAGGAGCTCGAGGAAGAGGAGGAGGAAGATGAAGACCGGGACGAGGATGATGATGATGATGACGATGGTGATGAAGACGAAGAATTGTCAGAGTCGGAGTCGGAGTCGGAGCTGGAGGCCGAACGTTGTCGGCTTGTTTTACATTTGTTGAGCACCAGGTTTGGTGTGAGGGGCTGAGTCCTTGCTGCGACCATGCAGCCATCAGGATCGGGGTCCAATTTAATCCCAGGTTTCTTGTCTAACCTGTTCTGCGGCTGCAAGCCACTCACAAACTGTTCCAATTTGACTTTACTCTTCACTCCAATGTCCATCGCATCCTCATCATCAGATGAATCTGGTTCCTTTTTGACAACAGCTGTCCTTTCACACTTCACTACTTCAATCTCGAGCTGACTTTTTTTATCCTGCACCTTAGGCAGTAGATGTAGAGGCGAGGAAGACGATGGGTACTGATGATGCAAGAGTGGCGTGGAACTTCGCGACTGGGCTATTTTGTTCTGGCTACAGTTTCTTTGGGCCAGCATGAAGGACAGCTCCGAATCACAGAAAATGTGATAATCAGTCTTGCTGACGCCGTGCTTGGCTGCTCCTATGAGCAATTCCTTGTCATGCCTCCCGCTCTCCCACCACTCAGGCAGGTCTGGACCCGGCTGGCACAGTTTTATCCTCTCATCAAGTTGTGGGTGGCGAAGGACTTGTTCTCGCACTTTACGGAGCAACTCAATCCGATAAAGTGTCCTGGAAGCGCGCTCTTCAGTGATGGGTTGTATGAATACAGGTGGATCGAGAAGCTCTGCAGCACAAAATACACACTTTTAGCAATTTAATAATCCTCCGATCTGAACTGTTGAGGGATTAATTCCAAGTTTGAAAACACCCACAGCAACAATTGTGTTCCAACAGGTAGACAAAAATGCTGGAGAAACTCAGCGGGTGTGGCAGCATCTATGGAGTGAAGGAACTAGACAATGTTTTGGGCCTAAACGTTGCCTATTCCCTTCGCTCCATAGATGCTGCCGCACCCGCTGAGTTTCGTCAGCATTTTTGTCTACCTTTGATTTTCCAGCATCTGCAGTTCCTTCTTGAACATTTTGTACCAACAGTTGTGTAATTCGCAGATTGTATAATTCAGAAGATACAAAAACTCTAATGCACATACTTCCAGATTCAGGAACAGGGGTGGCACATTGATAGAGGTGCTGCCTTACTGCACCAGAAGCCCGGGTTCGATCCCGACCACAGGTGCTGTCTGTACAGAGTTTGTACATTCTCCCTGTGACCACATGCACTTTTTATGGGTGCTCCAGTTACCTCCCACACACCAAAGGCATACGACTTGTAGGTTAATTGGCTTCAACAAATTATAAATTGTCCCTAGTGTGTAGGATAGTGCTGGTGCACAGGGTGGTTTTGGCATGAACTACGTGGGCCAACTGGTTGGTTTCCATGCTGTATCTATAAAGTCTAACTGCTTCTTCCCCAATGATATCAGATATTTGAATGGATCTCTCACCCCATAAGGAGGTATTCCAGATCTTCCAATCTACAAGGTTTCATCCCTTGCACTTTTTTAAAATCTGCCCTTCCTCTGCAGCTGTAACACTCTATTCTGCACTCTGCTCTTTTTTTTCTTTGCACAACTGTTGTATTCACATATGGTATGATTGTAAGAAGGGTATGATTGCAGATGCTGGTTTAAACCGAAGATAGACACAAAAAGCTGGAGTAACTCAGCGGGACAGGCAGCATCTCTGGGGAGAAGGAATGGGTGATATTTTGGATCGAGATCCTTCTTCAGACTGTATGATTGTACTCTCGCCTGGATAGCGCATATATGCAATAGTTTTACACTATATTGTGCTCAGAACCATGATAATAATAATAAAAATAAAGGAATACCAATAGCTCGGCAGCTAATACATAATCCGATGCAATTTATTGCACTCTGCAATGTTGTCTACTCCCAGTGTTCAGGAGGGCTGCCTCGTTGTGCTAGCCTTCACTTCTCCTCACTGTGGAAGCCTTAGAACAGCCGGGGAACTCCAAAGTCCTGCCACATGGCAAGACGTCACATGAAGTCTCCCATTTTATCAGCTCACGTTTAACTCCCAATCAGCAGAATGCCTGAGAGAAATTCTATTCTGTTCCACCAAAATAAAATGATGTTAGGTTAGAAACATAGAAAATAGGTGCAGGAGTAGGCCATTCGGCCCTTTGAGCCTGCACCGCCATTCAATATGATCATGGCTGATCATCCAACTCAGTATCCCGTACCTGCCTTCTCTCCATACCCCCTGATCCCTTTAGCCACAAGTGCCACATCTAACGCCCTCTTAAATATAGCCAATGAACTGGCCTCAACTACCTTCTGTGGCAGAGAATTCCAGAGACTCACCACTCTCTGTGTAAAGAATGTTTTCCTCATTTCGGTCCTAAAGGAATTCCCCCTTATCCTTAGACTGTGACCCCTTGTTCTGGACTCCCCCAACATCGGGAACAATCTTCCAGCATCTAGCTTGTCCAACCCCTTGAGTAATTTTGTAAGGTTGTTTTCTAGTTGCTTCTGAGCACCCAGCCTTTGCAATATGGAGAAAGGTATACAAAGAAAACAGAATTATTAATTGAAACTGATTGGTTTCCAATCATCATTTAGTTTCCAAAGTATTCAAGATTTGTATTTAAACTTTGTATTTGTATTTATGGGCTGGATGGTGGCGCAGCGGTAGAGTTGCTGCCTTGCAGCACCAGAGACCCGGGCTCGATCCTGACTATGGGTACTGCCTGCACGGAGTTTGTACGTTCTTCCCGTGACTGCGTGGGTTTTCTCCAGGTGCTCCGGTTTCCTCCCCACAAAACGTACAGGTTTGTCAGTTAATTGGCTTTGGTAAAAATTGTAAATTGTCCCTGGTGTGTAGGATAATACGAGTGTACGGGGATTGCTGGTCAGCATGGACTTGGTGGGCCGAAGGGCCTGTTTCCATGCAGTATCTCTAAACTAAACTACTGTAGAGATTGAATCAGAATTCCAAAATGGCAGTGTCTTTTTATTAATTATGAAGTAATTCATGGTTATCAGTACCTTCTTTCTCTTTCGGCGGTAAGCGGCAAACTCTTCGACACATGGCAACAAAAGCATAAAGGTACTTCTGCAAACTCTCGTCAGTCTTTTTATTTAGCCTGGCTATAGCTCGGAATTTGGTCCAGTCAAATTTCTGTTTGTCTGGATCATACACAATGCCAAAAGTGGACACAACTCTGTAGAAATCGGCCTCTTCCCGCCTCGTCCACCTGGTAGAAAGGAGCAGAATTAGCTGCAGTCAGAACATGTTCTTTTGATAGTGATTTTATAGCAACATTATAAGCATATGTCCCTTATTAAGAGGGGATGTCAACTTTACTTATGGAGGGGATGTCAATTATTAAAATCTACCAAATCTTAAACAAAATGTGGAACATCACATTATTAATTAACAACATAGAAAGTGGATATTTAGGGAAATGGACACTTCAATCACTTGGAGCCGCTTACGCTCATGGATTCAGAGAAGATGGAATTAGGTAGAAATTTCATCAGATAAGATGGAGTCAATGGAGTTTCATTTGTTATATGTACTGATAACAAAACAACTAAACTCTTACTTGCAGCAGCACAACAGGCTTGTAATATAATACAGATAACATGCAGTAAGCAAAAATTATTGGCATCAATAGTAGTTCAAAATAAAATCTTGAAGTTCTTAGTACAACCAAAGACAGTCCCTAGTTCATAGTTGAAGTTGGCATTGTGTAGTGTTCAAGAGTCTGATGGTTATTTGGAAGAAGCTATTCTTGAACCTGGTTGTCACGGTTTTCAGACTCCTATAACTTCTTGCCGATGGTAGGAGTGAAATGAGAGCGTGGCCAGGGTTGTGTGGGTCTTGATGATGCTGCAGTCCTTTTGATCCCTTTGATGGTGCGGACGTGTGAAGGACTGGGCAGTGTCCACCACTCTTTGTAATCTCCTTCGTTCCTGGGCGTTTGAGTAGCTGAACCAGGCTACGGTGCAACCAATCAGTATGCTCTCTACCATACACCTGTAGGTGTTCAAGAGCTTATTTCTTGACATAACAAATCCTTAATCTTTCAAGGACGTACAGGCATTGATGGGTTCTGTACGATCACAACATTGTGCTGGGTACTTTTTTCCTTTTTTGTCTAGACCCATCAGGCTGAAAATTATCTTTTTTTGAAGTGCCAGGGAGTTATACAGACTGTCTTGTGAATATGTCTGTCCTGGTTTATTTACACAGCATTTCATCAGCATAACACGATTCTGTCTGCGCGCAAGAGTTCTCCTTGGTATTGATGTGGTTTTGAAGGATGAAAATGCCAGATGAACTGAGTTGGCTTCTGCCTGGTAGCCTCACGATGATGTGAAGGGCAACAGCTGCTACCAAAATGAGTTGTCTTTAAGTTTAATTCCAGCTTTGTTACCATTATCAAAGCCTGGAATTAAACAAAGACAACTTCCTTTGGTAGCAGCTGTTACCCATCACAACATCTTACGGTTAAAAGACAGACGAAAGATAAACCTCTCAGCGGGCCTGGTAATAAGCCTGGCCTTGAAGGGATTCCATGCAGTGCCTTATAGCTCTCACATGGTTACATTCATGGGATTTGGAGTTGGTGATGACAGATGGAATTCTTTGCATGACACCAAACTATAAGAATGGGAGCAGCAGAGAGCGATATCAAGGTTGCAACAATATATAAATGTGGCAATAACATGTATTGTATTTTGTACATTTCAGGGAAGGTTAATAGATGATTGTGCAGATATTTTGTAAAGTTAATTAAAGTAGTCCTTATTTAACAATGTTCTTCATATTATTATAACAAAAGTAGTAAATGACTTTAGCATGAAAATCATTGCCTTCGTTGGAGGGAGTAGGTTAACCATATAACAATTACAGCACGGAAACAGGCCTTCTCGGCCCTTCCAGTCCGTGCCGACCATTTATTTTCCCCTAGTCCCATCTACCTGCGCTCAGACCATATTCCTCCATTCCCTTCCCGTCCATATACCTATCCACTTTACTTTTAAATGCTAAAATCGATCCTGCCTCCACCACTTCTGCTGGAAGATCATTCCACACAGCCACCATTCTCTGAGTAAAGAAGTTCCCCTTCATGTTACCCATAAACTTCTGTCCCTTAATTCTCATGTCATGCCCTCTTATGCCCAGGTTAGTTGTCTCAAACTAAAGTTCTCTTTAGACGTGAACGTCTATCGATGCTGGCTTACAAAAAAAAAGTTAAAGTGCTGGAGTGACTCAGCAGGTCAGGCAGCATCTCTGGAGGACACGGATAGGAGATGTTGCTGGTCAGAACCATTCTGATCTGCTGAATTACTCCAACACTTTGTGTCTAAAGTTTTCTTTCACTTCACTCATGTGAAGCGGGCATTTCCAGCAAGGCTGCATGTAACACCCATCCTTAATGGCCGTGAGGGTGGTGGTGAGCTGCTTTCCAGAAACAGTGCGCTCCGATGCAGGTACTTCTGTAGTTCTACTAAGTATAGAGAGCCTTGCATTTGACCCAGCAACATTTGTTAGAATGGTGATACATTTCTGAGTCCTGACAGTGAGTGACTTTGCAAACAGGTTTGTTTGACCCATGTGCTTACAGCCCTTTCTTCCCAGGCAGTATGGTTACAGGTCTGAGAAATGTTGTCAAAGGTACTTTTGTAAAAGGTGGTCAGGGGAGAGGATGTTTAATGAAGTGGATGACATGCCAACATAATGCTTAGTTTGTGTTTACTTCATGTTTTGATACAGGTGAACAGTTTCAGTTTACGGAGTATCCTATCGTATTTGTGATCTATGGCTTTGTGGGTTTCTGAGGTAAATCACTTCTCACAGAATAACCAGCCTCTAATCTAAGCCTGTAATTCACTGTGTTTATGTGGTTTATCCAGTTACATTTCTATCAGTTTCAGCATCAGTGAACAGATAAGCAGTGAGTAAATTGCACTAGATTACACTTTCCATCAATAAAGACACAAAGTCCTAGAGGATATGTGATGTTTTGGGTTGGGACCTTTCTTCACACTGATTGTGGAAGGGGAGGGGGGGAAGAAAGCTGCAAGAGAGGAGGGGCAGGAGAAAGCTTGGCAAAAAAAATAGGTGGATATAGTTTGGAGAGTTGAGATGGGCGGTGGGAGGGGAAGAGTTTGATAGCCAGATAGTTGGACAAAGGCCAGAGAAGGAAAGATAGACAGCGTGAAACAGAAGGAATGAAGAGTTGTGATTTGTGAAGCTAGAGAAAGGATGTTGGTGGGAGGGGGAGGGAAAAAATAGCTTAGAGTCCAGGTACGGAAAGTGATCGGGATCTGTAGTTAGCCAAAATTATACATGGAAAACTACACTTTCATCACTTTGTTAACAGCTGAAATGGGCCAGATTTGTAAAACCATTTTTACAGGTAGATGTTAGTATGCAAACAGTTTGTCATTAGATGCTATTTGAGTTATGATAAAGTGGCAAACATTTGAACATTTCACAGGCATGCAAGCATGATTTATGGTACACACACCTTTGCTGCTTCTCGATTTTAGCAGCCTCTTTAGCTTTCACAGTGTCTGCACATATTCTTCTTCTCCTGTCCCCTTTTGTTTGGGCCTCCTGTTTCACCTGCTCTTTCTTGTTACTCCGCTGATACGCAGTTACAAGTCGACGCAAGCGCGTTGTTAAAGCGGATGCTTGTGGCCAATAGAGCAGATCGCCTTCTCCCAAAGGACCATCTACAGGTTAGAAGTACACATTTCAGCACCAGTAAAGGCCAAGTGCCTTAAAGACCAACAATTACAAAAACAATGTTCCTATCTTCCTCTCACCCATAATCATTAGATCTCCAGGAGAAGATGCAACATCCTAAAACAGAAAAATAAACTATTATTTTAATAACAATTTTATTAATAATCTTGATAATTTTACAGATTAAAAATTACAAACTAATTTTCACTTGTACGCAAATTTTATAGCATTACAGGTAAACTACCAGTTTTTGTTAGACAAAAATGCTGGAGAAACTCAGTGGGTGCAGATACAACTATGGAGTGAAGGAAATAGGCAACGTTTCGGGCCGAAACCCTTCTTCAGACTGATGTAGGGTGGGGGGTAGGGGAATGGGGAGAAGAAAGGAGAAAGGAAGAGGAGGAGCCTGAGGGCTGAGGGACAGCTGCGAAGGGGAGGAGACAGCAAGGGCTACCGGAAATTGGAGGTCAATGTTTATGCCGCTAGGGTGCAAAATGCACAATATGAGGTGCTGCACCTCCAATTTCCGGTGGCCATGCAGGAGGCCCAGGGCAGAAAGATCGGATTTGGAATGGGAGGGGGAGTTGAAGTGCTGAGCCACAGGGAGATCAGGTTGGTTAATGCAGACCGAGCGGAGGTGTTCGGCGAAACGATCGCCAAGCCCACGCTTGGTCTCACCGATGTAGATCAGCTGACATCTAGAGCAGTGGATGCAATAGATGAGGTTGGAGGAGATGCAGGTGAACCTCTGTCGCACCTGGAACGACTGCTTGGGTCCTTGAATGGAGTCGAGGGGGGAGGTCAAGAGACAAATGTAGCATCTCTTGCGGTCACAAGGAAAATTGCCCGGGGAGGGGATGGTGCGGGAGGGACTTGGATGGGCTGGGTGAGTGGGCAAATGTTTGGCAGATGCAGTACAATGTGGATAAATGTGAGGTTATCCACTTTGGTGGCAAAAAAAGGAAAGCAGACCATTATCTAAATGGTGGCCGATTAGGAAAAGGGGAGATGCAGCGCGACCTGGGTGTCATGGTACACCAGTCATTGAAAGTAGGCATGCAGGTGCAGCAGGTAGTGAAGAAAGCGAATGGTATGTTAGTTTTCATAGCAAAAGGATTTGAGTATAGGAGCAGGGAGGTTCTACTTCAGTTGTATAGGGTCTTGGTGAGACCACACCTGGAGTATTGCGTACAGTTCTGGTCTCCAAATCTGAGGAAGGACATTATTGCCATAGAAGGAGTGCAGAGAAGGTTCACCAGACTGATTCCTGGGATGTCAGGACTGTCTTATGAAGAAAGACTGGATAGACTCGGTTTATACTCTCTAGAATTTAGGAGATTGAGAGGGGATCTTATAGAAATTTACAAAATTCTTAAGGGGTTGGACAGGCTAGATGCAGGAAAATTGTTCCCGATGTTGGGGAGGTCCAGGACAAGGGGTCACAGCTTAAGGATAAGGGGGAAATCCTTTAGGACTGAGATGAGAAGGACTTTTTTCACACAGAGAGTGGTGGGTCTCTGGAACTCTCTGTCACAGAGGGTAGTTGAGGCCAGTTCATTGGCTATATTTAAGAGGGAGTTAGATGTGGCTCTTGTGGCTAAGGGGATCAGAGGGTATGGAGAGAAGGCAGGTACGGGATACGGAGTTGGATGATCAGCCATGATCATATTGAATGGCGGTGCAGGCTCAAAGGGCTAAATGGCCTACTCCTGCACCTAATTTCCATGTTTCTATGTAAGGGAAGAATTGACCAGGGAGTTATGGAGGGAGCGGTCTTTGCAGAAAGCAGACAGGGGGGGAGATGGGAAGATGTGGCGAGAGGTGGGGTCACGTTGGAGGTGGCAAAAATGACCGAGGACCATTTGTTGTATGTGACAGCTGGTGGGGTAAAAGGTAAGGACTAGAAGGACTCTGCCCTTGTTACGAGTGGGGGGGGGGGGGGATGGGGAGAGAGAGCAGTATTACGGGGTATTGAAGAGACCCTGGTGAGAGCCTCATCTATAGTAGGAGAGGGGAACCCCCATTCCCTGAAGAATTAGGACATTTCCAATGCCCTGGTGTGGAACACCTCATCCTGGGAGCAGATGCGGCGTAGACGGAGGAATTCGGAGTAGGGGATGGAATCCTTACAGGAAGCAGGGTGGGAAGAAGTGTAGTCTAGATAGCCATGGGAGTCAGTGGGTTTATAGCAGATGTCGGTCAGAAGTCTATCACCTGCGTGGAGATAGTGAGGTCAAGAAATGGTAGGGAAATGTCGGAAATGGTCCAGGTGTATTTGAGTGCCGGATGAAAGTTAATGGTGAAGCGGATTAAGTCAGTCAGTTGTGTGTGGGTGCAGGAGGTAGCACCAAAGCAATCGTCGATGTAGCGGAGGTAGAGGTCGGGGATGGGACTCTGGTACGTCTCGAACAAGGATTGTTCAACGTACCCTACAATGAGGCAAGCATAGTTGGGGCCCATGCGCGTGACCATAGCTATGCCTTGTATTTGGAGGAATTGGGAGGAGTCAAATGAAAAGTTATTAAGCTTAAGGACCAGCTCCGCTAGGCGGAGGAGAGTATCTGTAGACGGGGATTGGTTGGTTCTCCGGTCAAGGAAGAACCGGAGGGCTTTGAGACCATCCTGGTGGTAGTGGAGGTGTAGAGTGACTGGACGTACATGGTGAATATGAGGGGATGGGGGTCTAGAGAATGGAATGCCCAGAGACGACGGAGAGTGTCTGAGGTGTCTTGAACATAGGTAGGGAGGGATTTAACCAAGGGGGATAGGATGGAGTCAAGGTATGTGGAAATAAGTTTGGTAGGGCACGAACAGGCAGAGACAATGGGTCTACCAGGACAGTCAGGTTTGTGGATTGTGGGGAGAAGGTAAAATCGGGCCATGTGGGGCTGGGGAACGATGAGGTTGGAGGCTTTGGGGGGGGGGGGGGGGGGGGGGCGGGGGGAGGCAGTTACTATCAAAAGTAGGATTTCATGTAATAACAGCAAACTTAAACCAAAGACAGCCATAAAATGCTGGAGTAAATACCGAGTGACACAAGTATTATGCGTTTCTTTAGTATTTCATGTACTTTGATTTTTTGTTTACCTCCATTTCGTCCTTAAATAATGGTTGAGTTGGTTTATATTCTGGGTCTTCACCATCCCTGTTGGAAAACCCATAAATTTGTTAGCAAATATTATCTTTAATATGTTTTTTTTCTCAATTTATAGCAGTGATCAGTACAGAAAGAAAACAAGAGATTAAGATTAGATCGGTCAAAATCTGAAGAATCTCAAACATAATAAAACATTTCCAAACCATTCAGGGATCAGTCAGCATTATCTGGGCACAAAGGATTAAACAAAAAATGTGGATCACTAATTCTCACAAGTCTCAACTACTTTCTACCGTCAGTCGACAGAACATTTTGAACAAAAGGGCCACGAGTTTCTACCATTTCATCCCAGACATGGAACACTATAACCATCACACAGAATCAACAACATTCACGCGATGAACCAAGCAAATTTTGTAAGCAAGGTCCCCTGTCCCCAAAATTTTGGAAATAGAAAGATAAGTAATGTTTTAAAATAATTTTAAACCACTTCACCATGTTGATTGAGAGTAACCGTACCCCTCTGCACAATCAGCAAAGGTATCATTTCCCCTCTGTTCTGCCGCAATTGCTTTCTCATCGGGTTTGCCAACT
The DNA here is from genome assembly GCA_963514005.1 of Raja brachyura. Next base: position 7,982,536 of record OY740797.1, on the reverse strand, counting down.
CTCTCCAAGAAACAGAGTGCTGGGTCATTTCTCATCGTGTTATATTTCTCATAGCCTGTGGTTATGAAAAAAGCAAGAATTTGTTAGAAGTGAACAAAAATCACACCAGTGTATTTAAATGAAAATAATGATTCCAACAATGGATAAATTAATTAATTCTATTTCATGGAAAGTAATACATTGCTTCTGTGCTTTATAATTTTCCAACTATCTTTCGAACTTTATATAAACTTGAATCTGGTCTTTGCATTTGCAAAAAAAAAAATCAAAAAAATCTACAGGTTGAATCAAATAAATATTTGAAAGTGATCTCACAGCTTTAAAGTTAGCACATTATATAACGATGGTTTAAGAAGGCAGCCGTCCAAGTATTCTCAGGCCAGCTACAAGTACGCAATCATTCGCGAATATCATTCACTTAAAATTTGGGATGATTTTGTGATATACATTTGATTGATATTTTAGAGTCCAAGCACATAGAAACATTGAAAATAGGTGCAGGAGTAGGCCATTCAGCCCTTCAAGCCTGCACTGCCATTCAATATAATCATGCTGCTCATCAAACTCAGTATCCTGTACCTGCCTTCTCTCCTTACCCCCTGATCCCTTTAGCCACAAAGGCCACATCTAACTCCCTCTTAAATATAGCCAATGAACTGGCCTCAACTACTTTCTGTGGCAGAGAATTCCACAGATTCACCACTCTCTGTGTGAAAAATGCTTTTCTCATCTCGGTCCTAAAGGAATTCCCCCTTATCATCAGACTGTGACCCCTTGTTCTGGACCTCCCCAACATCAGGAACAATCTTCCTGCATCTAGCTTGTCCAACCCCTTAAGAATTTTGTAAGTTCATAAGATCAGTCTTCTAAATTCTAGCGAGTACAAGCCAAGTCTATCCAGTCTTTCCTCATATGAAAGTCCTGACATCCCAGGAATCAGTCTGGTGAACCTTCTCTGTACCCCCTCTATGGCAAGAATGTATTTTCTCAGATTTGGAACCAAAACTGTACGCAATACTCCAGGTGTGGTCTCACCAAAACCCTGTACAACTGCAGTAGAACCTCCCTGCTCCTATACTCAAATCCTTTCGCTATGAATGCTAACATACCATTTGCTTTCTTCACTGCCTGCTGCACCTGCATGCCTACTTTCAATGATTGGTGTACCATGACACCCAGGTCTCGTTGCATCTCCCCTTTTCCTAATTTGCCACCATTAAGATAATAGTCTACCCTCCTGTTTTTGCCACCAAAGTGGATAACCTCACAGTGTCATAGAGACAGGTCATTTGGACTTACTTGACTATGCAGACCAACACGCCCCCATCTACACTCGTTCAACCTACCTCCGTTTTGCTTCTATCTATCTAAACCTTTCCTATCCAAGTACATATCTAAATGTCTTTTAAATGTCATAGTTCCTGCCCCAACTACCTCCTCAGGCAGATCATTCCAGATACGCCTCCCGTGAGAAAAAATTGCCCCTCAGGTTCTTTCGCCTCGCACCTTAAACATAAGATTTCTGGTTCTTGATTCCCCAATTCTGGATAAAATACTCATCTACCCTATCTATTCCCCTGCTGATCTTACACACCTCAACAAGTTCACCCCTCATCCTCCAGCGCTCCAAGCATTAAAGTTCTAGCCTGGCCAACCTATCCCTATAGCTCAGGCTCTCAAGTTCTGGCAGCATCCTTGTAAATCTTCTTAGCACTGTGTCCAGCATACACGCTTACTATTTTATGTATCTTTCTCCATCTGACCACGTGGCAAATGCCCATTATTTGATTCACTCACATTCTTTTGGGAACGTTTCACCAGGATGTCGTGGGAAGCCAAGGGGATATTTGATGTCCTACACATTGTTCGACACTGTACACTCACCATGTTTGAATACGCCAATGAGCAGAGATTTGTCAGCATTCATGTCCCACCATTCGGCAGGCATCTCAGACTGTTCTGGCTCAGGAACCCAAATATCAATCTCACTAAAGGAAGGAAATAACAACGAGAGCGCAAAGTCAAGTCAGCGGCCACACTAAATTACAGAAACTAATGTGCTTATTAAGTCACCAAAGATTCACTTTCAAAATGTCACAAAATCATACAAGATTAAATTTTCCATTAAAAATACTTTTAAAACACATTTTCTACACGTTAGAAAGACACATAAAACAGAGTAACTCAGCAGATCAGGCAGCATCTCTGGAGAACATGCACAGACTGTCTGAAAAAGAGTCCCAACCCAAAACATCACCTATCCACATTCTCTGGAGATGCTGCTTGGTCTGCTGAATTACTCCAGCATTTTGTCTTTCTTTGGTATAAAGTAGCATCTGCAGGTCCTTGTTATTACAGTGCCCTGCATAATGTTTGGGACAAAGACCCATCATTTATTTATTTGCCTCTGTCCTCCACAATTTGAGATTTGTAATAGAAAAAATTGCACGTGGTTAAAGAGCACATTGTCAGATTTTATTAAAGGGTATTTTTATACGTTTTGGTTTCACCATGTGTTTGTACATAGCTGTGTTTATACATAGTCCTCCCATTTCAGGGCACCATCATGTTTGGGACACATGGCTTCACAGGTGTTTGTAATTGCTCAGGTGTGTTTAAATGCCTCCTTAATGCAGGTATAAGAGAGTTCTCAGCAGCTAGTCTTTCCATCACCTTTGGAAACTTTTATTGCTGTTTATCAACATGAGGACCAAAGTTGTGCCAATGAAAGTCAAATAAGCTATTATGAGACTGAGAAACAAAAATAAAACTGTTAGAGACATCAGCCAAACCTTAGGCTTTACCAAAATCAACTGTTTGGAACATCATTAAGTAGGTATGTTACGATACTTGCCTTCAGCGGCGCTGCAGTTCTGCCACTGGCCGTGTGCGCGACTTTGGCGCTTTGGGGGGGGGGGGGGGGGGGGGGGGAGCGGGAATAAAATGCCGTTTTCTCCTTCCTGTCGGAGTCGATCTTTCGCAGGCTGTTCAGCTGCTGCAGAAAAATCGCTCCGACATCCGCTCTCGGAAGTTTTAAAAATAAATCGCGGGACAATTTAATCGATGGAGTAAAATAAAAATCTACTTCTAACGCCGTCAACGCAGACAACGGGACGGATCTCATGTAGGGGACAAAACATAAGGCAAGTCGTTTATTTTACATATAAACTTGCTTCTTAGGATGACTTTAATCCAAATTTCATTGGCGAAAATGTGATTATGGCCCCATACGAACCGGCAGGGTTTTTCCTGCCGATATGGGGTTCATATTCACCGCAATCGCAAAGTTCCAAACGATCGCGGTCCACAAAATCTCACTCGCAAGATGATTTAAATGTCAATTCATTTACGGGAATTAAACACTACATTCCTTCCATTTGGCCTATAAATCTATGACAATGAGATTTAAAAATCATGTTATATTGTGAATTCTTGTGTGAATGTTATTTGGACACTTAGGCTATTTAAAAATGTTAACCTTTTCTTAAGAAATGGATAGATGTTTAGATCTAGTAATTGAATTTTGTAATTAGCTACAATTAGGTAACTAACTAATTATATGCTTTAATTTCAGGTCATCCAAGTAAGATTGTTTCATATTTGTTTCAGAATGCTTCAATCTATAATAACTGAAAATTTCATTCAGTTCTCTTAATTTTTAAGAGAGTTATGGGCTTTTGACTGTCCTCGATCACAGCTTTTGAGTTAATTCAATGGAAAAGCAATTGCTAATGAAACAAGATTGAAAATCGGCTAATTGAAAACAAGATGCTAATTTCAGAGTATGAAAATAGTCATAACGTTTTTAATACTGAAGATATGAAAGTGGTGTCAAATTAAACTTATTTTTATGCTTTATCTGATGGGATAAATTGCAGACTTGATTTTTTAAATCTCAAAATGTTGTAACATTGTTACATTAAGAAGATAGCGAGCACTGGTGAGCTTACTAATCGTAAAGGGACTGGCAAGCCAAGGAAGACCTCCACAGCTGATGACAAGAATTCTCTCTATTTATAAAGAAAACCCCCAAACACCTGTCCAGCAGATCAGAAACACTCTTCAGGAGGCAGGTGTGGATTTGTCAATGACCACAGTCCGCAGAGACTTCATGGACAGAAATACAGAGGCTATACTGCAAGATGCAAACCACTGATTAGCTGCAAAAATAGAATGGCCAGGTTACAGTTTGCCATGAAGTACTTAAAAGAGCAACCACAGTTCTGGAAAAAGGTCTTGTGGATGGATGAGACAAAGATTGACATATCAGAGTGATGGCAAGAGCAACGTATGGAGGAGAGAAGGAACTGCCCATGATCGAAAGCATACCACCTCTGTGAAATACGGTGGTGGGGGTGTTATGGTCTGGGCATGTATGGCTGCTGAAGGTACTGGCTCACTTATCTTCATTGATGATACAACTGCTGATGGTAGTAGCACAATGAATTCTGAAGTGTATAAAAACATCCTATCTGCTCAAGTTCAAACAAATGCCTCAAAACTCATTGGCCGGCGGTTCATTCTACAGCAAGACAATGAACCCAAACATACTTCTAAAGCAACAAAGGAGTTTTTCAAAGCTAAAAAATTGTCATTTCTTGAGTGGCCAAGTCAATCACCTAATCTGAACCCAATTGAGCATGCCTTTTATATGCTGAAGAGAAAACTGAAGGGGACTAGCCACCAAAACAAGCATAAGCTAAAGATGGCTGCAATACAGGCCTGGCAGAGCATCACCAGAGAAGACACCCAGCAACTGGTGATATCCATGAATCGCAGACTTCAAGCAGTCATTGCATGCAAAGGATATGCAACAAAATACTAAACATAATTACTTTCATTTACATTACATTGTTGTGTCCCAAACATTATGGTGCTCTGAAATGGAGGGGGACGACGACTAAGTATAAACACTGATGTAATTTCTACATGGTGAAACCAAAATGTATAAAAATGGCCTTTATTAAAATCTGACAATGTGCACTTTAACCACATATGATTTTTTTTCTATTACAAATCTCAAATTGTGGAGTACAGAGGCAAATAAATAAATGATGGGTTTTTGTCCCAAACATTATGGAGAGCACTGTACATTTCCTGTATGTTAAACAAATTAAAATGTGTTTTCTAAAGCAATAACCTCATTTATTTAACAGTTGGCAATTTCTCAAAAACACATTTGATAAACACATTTTCAAAGATTTAAATGGCAAAATATGACATTACTGCTTTATGTCCATAACCAAAGTGACTATATGAGATGCACAGTTTTTAAATTAAAAGCAGATATTTAAAATAACTTTAAGAGGGAATATTACTTTTTACAATCGATTAATGGCAAATCAGACTGTTTCCTCAACAGTGAGGATTTAATAAACCTAATTAATGTTAATGTTTGGGGTCTGGGACTCTTATGTTTATAAAACCTAAATTAAATTTTATTTGAGGAATGGGAAGTAGCAGATATTATTGCAGAGCTTTCAAAAAGAAATATCAGGTAAGAACAGGGTTGGAATCCATCCTTTTCTCATCTGTCAGGTTGCATTTGGTATTAGTATAAGAAACATGTACTTGCTTAAATGATGTTCGCTGGGGTTGGAAGACCGGAAGGAGACTGGTAATTGTCATCAAACAAATGTTTTTGGAAGTGTCACACTTTATAAAATCCCATTACAATCCGAGATACTAGATTCTTTTTAAAATGTTTTTATATTTTTATTTAATAGAGGAAAATACATCAGTGTACATCACATATATATTGTTACAATCATTGTACCTCATACTTTTATGGCTTTTAAAGAAAGAGAATAGAAACAGAGAGAGTGAAGTAGGTGAAAAGAGTTGTGAAAGTGAAAGAGCGTGCCAAAGGGGAGAAAAACTAAACCCTTGGTTAAAGAGTTAGAGAAATGGGGTTAAGAGATAGACCCTAGAAAAAAAGAAGAGAGAAAAATAAAAAGAAAAGCCAGTTACTATATTATATGCATCACGCAAAAGGAATCTACCAACTTGATAGTTTTTCATCCCCCTTTACTAAGGCCCAAGGTGCTCTTGCACCCTATTTCTGTAGCAATTCTATAAATGCAGACCACGCCTGATAGAAACAATCTGATTTTCCTGCCAGGCGGAGTCTCATATCTTCCAGATGTAGTGTTTCAAACATAGTTGAAATCCACATATTTACTGTTGGTATAGGAGCATTTTTCCAGAATTTTAAGATTAGCTTTTTTCCTATTATTAAGCCGTAATCAAATAGATTCTTTTGAAACACATTTAATTCCAAGCTACCTTCTGTTATTCAGAAAATAATCCACTCTGGCTTTGGTGTCATTTTTATTTTAAACAGTTTTGTGAAGATTTCAAAGATTTCAATCCAAAACCTTTGAATTTTTGTACAAAAGACGAATTAGTGCGCTATACAGAGACGTTAGATTCCATAAGCACATTGTAATGTTAACATTGGTTGTCGTGTTTCAGCAACATATTGAAATTCATAATTCCTTTGATATTACTAAGTGAGACATCATTAGTTGGTGCACAATTTTACCTAACAGGAGAGGAATCTTGCTCTTTCTATCTTAAAACCATCTTGAACTCAGGAGCTTAGTCTGATTCCCACCCAAGAAGAATTAAAAAATGTTTGTCAGAAGCAATAACCTCGATAATCTCACAGTGGGCAATTTCTCCAAAACACAGGTTGCCCTGTTCTTTCGGATCAAATTTAAGTTGAAACAATTGTACATTTGGGGCCACATCACAAGTTAAGTATATCTGCCTTAACCTTTCCACAACTACATTCAAATCCCACAATTATCAAAATGTAGGGGGAAAGAAAAAGGATGTAGTAAAATTGAGATTAAAGTCAAAAGAAAATGGCACAATGATAAACAGCAATATCAACGGTCTAAGAGCATGGAAAGATATTTTAAAAGCAAAAAAAGCTTTGAATGATTTTCACTCTTATAAAAGGTGAATGGCATTCCTTAAAACTTTCTCATAAAATTATAATTTTCAATAATTTGCTTTCACTATACTTACTTGGCTTTATGATGACAGGGAGCAATACATTTCCCCTTAGGTGCTTGCAATATATACAGTATGGCCTAGAAACTGGACCGATAGTGCAAATTGGAAGCCGCAATAAGATTGGTTTGGTGATGATTTTCAGGTAGATCAGTAATCATCTGGAAATTGGCTCATGCATTTCCATGTGCAATTTACTTTGACGCAGATAATAATGACTATATATAATTATAATGACCATGCAAGTTATCTGGGTGGAACCTTCATCCTTTACTATTCATTCACAAGGTCAAGAGTAACCAGTGAAGGGTTGGGTAGTGGGTCAACAATGAAAGGATCCACACTGTCACGCTAATTTCTTGCAAACAGGTATTAGAGGATGATTCACCTCCACACCATTGAATTGGTCATTGTCTATTTACCTGATGCGCTACAATGCTTATACAATACAATACCGTTTATTGTCATTTGAACCTCATTGAGGTTCAAACTAAATTTAGTTTCTACAGTCATACAAACAAGAAAAGAACCAAGACACAACACAATTTACACAAACATCCATCACAGTGAAGCTCCTCCTCACTGTGATGGAAGGCAAAGTCTTATCTATCCCCTGCACTCCCCATTCTCCTCCCGATGTCAGAGTCAAATCCCCCGGCGGGTGATGGTAAGTAAGTCACGCGGCAGTTAAGGCCGCGCCGGGCGATGCAAGACCGCGCTCCGGGTCTTGATGTTGGAGCCCCCAGCGGGCCCTAGCAAATCCCGCGGCCATTAAAGCCGCGCCGGGCGATGTAAGGCCCCACTCCAGGTCATTTTCAACCCCGCAACTCAGGCAGGAGAAGCTGCCGTTGCAGGAGCTCCGAAAAGCGGTCCCAGGGACCCGCGAGCCCCCAGTGTTACCGTCAACCGGCCTGCAGCTGGAGCCTCCGAATCTCCGGGGTCGGGCAGCAGCAGCGCGCCAATACAGCTCCTCCCGTTCCGAACTCGGCCAGCTCCACGTTGGTAAGTAGCCCGCAGCTCCGCGACTGGAGCCCCAGGTCTGGTTGGAGGCCGCTCCACGGTGCTAGGCCCCAACGACAATGGAGACCTGACAGAGAAAAGGTCGGGTCCTCCGTACAGGGAAAAGATTTTAAAAGTTTCCCCCACAAATACCCAGCTAAAAAAAAAACCACAATAACTACACTCAAAACGAGACAAAAAAAATAAAAAAAGACAAACGGACTGCAGAGGCCGCTGTGACAAGAGTCGCGCTGCCCGCCCACTGGGACATATACTGAGACTATATTCTGAATGTATCTTCCCCATTGTTCTATCTGTTGTATTTGAGTTTGACTTGATTGCATTTATGTATAGTATATCTGATCTGTTTGGACAGCATTCAAAACAAAGCTTGTCACTGTACCTTGGCACACGTGTCAATAATAAGCCCATGATTATTATCAAAACTAAAATTGCAAAATTACATAGTGTGCGATGACGTTGTACTCAGAGTCTGTGTGTGTATGATGGGTTGAAAGGTCTCATTTATGCTGCAAATTTATATGGGACAGAAATTGTCCAGCATATTGCAATAAATATGAAATGCTGTAAAGTATGCTACTTCTTAAATTAAACTCCATTTACTTGAATAGGATTAAAAAATGAAATTCAAAGCTCATATGTCTAGATATACAGCAAAACGAATGTCTCCATAATTGATTAGAAAGATACCATATAAATGAAAGTTGTTCTGCTGCTCAATGAAATTTGTCATTGCGGCAATTACTTTCAAGAACATGGTGGCGCAGCGGTAGAGTTGCAGCCCTACAGCGCCAGAGACTTGGGTTTGATCCTGACTACGGGTGCTGTCTGTACGGAGTTTGTACATTCTCTCTGTGAAAATGTGGATCTTCCCAGAGTGCTCCAGTTTCCTCACACTCCCAAGACGTACAGATCTGTAGGTTAATTGGCATTGGTAAAATTGTAAAATTGTCCCTAGCGTGTAAGGGTGATCGCCGGCTGGCATGGGCTCGGCAGGCCGAAAGCCCTGTTTCCACGCTGTATTTCTGAAGGAAAGTCAAAAGTAAACTCATGGGCCATTGTAAATGAAATATTTAAAATGTTTCATAAAACACTCAGTAATTGTTCAACACCTACAAATTGAGGCACTTCAGGATTCTTACCAAGCATCGACCCCTTCAAGCACCTTTTCCAATTGGTCACCAATTACTTCCTGCTTTAGATAATACAACATTCTCACTCGCAGCAGTACCCTGAATGGCAAAAGTCAGATAAAGACTGTGATTGAGACACGCAATTATGACATTAAGGCTACTTGGCTGCCTTAAATTAACAAAACTAATAACTGATGAAAGTCAATTAAAAAATATAATTGCCCTAATGCTGAGAAACTGCATGCTCTATTTTTAATTAATACAACCCTTTATTTATCAGCTAATAAATGAAGGCTTACTATTATAAACTGGTCCCATTAGTGTAATTATATAACATAATTTGTAATTAATTAATATCACCAACAAAAATCAATAGAAAACACACATTTTACCAGCCTTAAGAAGGTGAATCACAGAAAAAACGCTACATGACACCTGAAACTTACTTGTTGCAGTGGTGTTTTAAATGCTTTTTGTAGCCTTCATCCTGAAGCAGGTGTTCGGGATTATACTTCCTGAGCCACTCAGCTTTCTGCATGTCAAGCGTGCTTCCCTGAATCTTCACCTTCTTCCCTTTCCGGCCTCTTGGAACTGGTGCTGACAAGCCTGGTAAAGGAATCCGGAACAAAACACAAATCTAAATGTGTTCTCAGTGGAAAAGATATGCAAAGCGCAAACGTACAGACACAAGTTTAACCGTATGGATCATAAGATCATAAGTGATAGACATAGAGTAATTGAGTGATACAGTGTGGAAACAGGCCCTTCGGCCCAACTTGCCCACACCGGCCAACAATGTCCCAGCTACACTAGTCCCACTTGCCTGCGCTTGGTCCGTATCCCTCCAAACCTGTCTAACTGTTTCTTAAATGATGGGGTAGTCCCAGCCTCAACTACCTCCTCTGGCAACTTGTTCCATACGCCCACCACCGTTTGTGTGTAAAAGGTACCCCTCGGATTCCTATTAAATCTTTCCCCCCTCACCTTGAACCTATGTCCTCTTGTCCTTGATTCCTCTACTCTGGGCAAGAGACTGTGCATCTACCCAATCTATTACTCTCATGATTTTGTATATGATATGAGTAGAAAGCCCATATCATAGATCATGGCTGATCTATCTCTCCCTCCTAACCCCTATCTCCTGCCTTGCCCCATAACCTCTAGCACCCGGATGATAGAACCATATTGCTTGCATGTGACAGAAGACCAATTAGACAATTTTGCCTGTGTTTTTAGGTCTATTGTATACATTCCCCGTGAGTCTTTTAGCAAATATGCTGGTACATCACCTAGTGTTCACAGAATCATACAGCCTTTTGGCCCATCTTGTCCATGCCGACCATGATGTGCATCTACACTAAGCCCATTTGGCTACATGAGGCCTAATTCACTCAATGCCGTTCCTATCCGAGTACCTGTTCAAAAGCATTTTTAATGTTGCAAATGTATCTGTGTCTTTTTACAATACTGCACACAAAAATGTGACAAATGGGATCAAAAACAAAGGGGCACCACAGACATCATTACTTAGCCTGCATTAGGCACCTGCACCTCTGATGTTCAATGGCCAGAAGATTTGGGACAGAGGTGCTTTTCATCTGCATGGAAATAGTGGTCCAAGTAGAGCTGTCTGTTCAGAGGTCTGAATGCAACAAGTTACAAAATTCCACTCCCTCCTTTCTGTTTCCAACATTTGAATTGAAGGCCATGTAGTAGTGAAATGTTAATGAGATTAAGTCCATGTTTGATATTTTGCTTAAAACAAAAACAGAAAGGAACATTTGGAGTTTTCTTGCACCACTCCAAATGAATACAAAATATTATCCCAGTACATATTGATGATCACACTTCTACCTCACAATTAGTGTCAGGTCAATCCCTTGATGACTAAAACAAAAAAAAAAATCGGAAAAACTCGAGGTTCAAGCCGGGAAAAGTGTAAGTCGACATTTCGGCTTGAGACTGCACCAGACACCTTTAGTGTTCTATTGTCTTATACCACACTGCAGTCAATTAACTCATACAACTTTAGCATATCCCTTTTGTAATCAGTAGTTTGTAATGTAATTACACATCATTCACACCGACCATGCTGCACAACTTGAGCATTACAACCAGCTATACGTTACGAGTGGCAATTAATATTACAAAATTATTATATAGTCTTACAATAGCATTTCTGCACTGGGTAAAGAGAAAGTTTGCTGGCATATCTTACCCAGGTGGTTTTGTAGTTCCTTTGTTTGTCCATCTTCTGTTGGGGTAATAAGATCCCAGATAAAACTCTTTATTTTTTCATCTCCTCTGTAGTGAGCAAGGCAGTACACCAAGAGCGCTCGGCAAATGGTCTCCACATCCTGTTCAACCAGCCTTCTCTTGAAACGCCCATGTGATAAGATGTCTTTCCAACGATCCCACCTGGGTAAGAATTAAATCTTTGTTTTCTTTGAAACATAGAATATTTCTTATTGTGTAGGAAAGAACTCAAGAAGGGTCTCAACCCAAAACGTCACTCATTCTTTCTCTCCAGAAATGCTGCCTGTCCCGCTGAGTTACTCCAGAATTTTGTGTCTATCTTACAAAGCTTTCTTTATTGTTTTTACATTTGTGAACACTAATGAGAGAAGGCAGGTACAGGATACCGAGTTGGATGATCAGCCATGATCATATTGAATGGCAGTGCAGGCTCGAAGGGCCGAATGGCCTACTCCTGCACCTATTTACCAAAAAAAACAAAAATTGTATTCCAAATGTGTCTATCTTCGAATATTTCTTCTTATTTTGTTTAAATTAACTCTCTGACAAGAGTTCTGCATCTATCTTTGGTATAAACGAGCATCTGCAGTTCTTTGTTTCTACTAATAAAGAACATATCAGAAAATACTTTGAATACTTCTGTACTTCTAACTGGGGTTGAATATTAGAACCACTTTGTCATGAAAAGATGTCATCCATATTTTTTACATGTCATCACTATTTTTACAAATGATTTCAGGCATATGACAGAGCCAAGATTTCCAATTCCTGGAAAATCTTGCATAGAATATTTCCTTCAATTCAGTGGCTCGACAAGACATTAATGGCTTTATTATTTAATCAGAAGAGGTAAGCACAGGATTTATATTTGAAAAGAATCGATTTTAGCATTTAAAGAAAGGAGGTGAATGTGAATGGGGTTGATAATAAATTAATAACGGATTGATCTATTTCCGTTTTTTTTTAATCCCATGCGAGCGAATTTTATTCTGCATCTCAAATTGTGTAGGGGAAAATTTCTGTAACCACACCAGCTGTAATGCAAATATTCGTATGTGTTTCAGATGAAAGTAAATAAGAGGGAGCAGAGAATTTCAAAAAGAAACCCAAAATACTGCTTGCTGATTATGTAAATACCTAACATACAGGAAAATGTTTTTGAATTGATGTATAAATTGTTAATGTTTACCCATATATCAGCAGATTCTTCTCAATTCTGAAGCACTCTGTTCTTCCATATGCATGAGAGCGGTCATAGGGCCGGCGCAGTTTGGGTCGATCTTCACTGTCACTTTCTGCTTCCGATAGTTCCGCCAGTTCATCCTTCGCAGCATTGTAAGGTCTGGTTTGTTTCCTGACTCTTGGCGTGTCAATTACCAAGCTGTTCTGTAGAGAAAATCATCATAAAACTTATATTTTTCTGGTTGAATCCTGGAAGAAAACCGCAACCCTTACAAACACAGTCTGCACTTTTCAGACTGCATCAGAATGTTTCTTGCTTTACAGCTGCACAAAATATATTCATCCCAGCATTGGGTTGAGATCTGGTATCAAAACCAACAATAACCCATGAAGACAATACGTTTAACACCAAAATGGCCAACATGCATCACAGAAGTGCTTATCAAACAAAATTTAACATTGACCCATCTAAATACCATGGCCAAAGAAATAGTGGAAGAGCAAAACACAAAATGCTAGAGTAACTCAACAGGTCAGACAGCATATGTGGAGGGAATGAACAGGTGACATTTTGTAGTCGGGACCTTTCTTCAAACTGAAGAGTCCCAACCCGAAATGTTGTTTGTCCATTCCTTTCGCAGAAGCTACCTGACCTCCTGAGTTCCTCTGGCACTTTGTGTTTTGATCACAATTCTAGCATCTGCAGTTCCTTGTGTCTCCACTGAGTGGAAGAGATCTGTTTAAACAGCATCGGTTGCAAGGAGCACAAGATTGACAGCCAGAGATTTAAGGATGCAATTGGTAGCCAAAGGTATAGATGGCACTAATGATATAACTCCAGAGGATTGTTTAAAAAGGAACTGCAGATGCTGGAAAATCGAAGATAGACAAAAATGCTAGAGAAACTCAGCGGGTGAGGCAGCATCTATGGAGCGAAGGAAACGGGCAATGTTCCTGGTCTGAAGAAGGGTCTCGATCCGAAAGGTTGCCTATTTCCTTCGCTCCATAGATGCTGCCTCACCCGCTGAGTTTCTCCAGCATTTTTGTATAACTCCGGAGGATGATCACAGATACAGACTTGTAGTTGCACTAGAGGAAGAAGTGGTGGTGTCACAGTATCAGTTTAAACAAGACTAACTATTTTTATTTTAAAAATCCTTGAACCACAAGTATGCTGACCTGCCTGAAATTATAACGCAAACGGATGGAGAAACAGGAAATGCGTCTGCTCAACACGGGCAACACACTCTGTGAGCCAGCATAGGCCCAATGGGCTGAATGACTTATTTTGCACAAGAAAACATATGAAATAAACATTAAATGGAAATTTTAACTGTGAAGTGCTCAGCAGATGCAAATCTTAAACTGACACTTGTAACTTACCTTTCCATGCATAGCTTCCAGATCAATTTCTGCCTTCTTTGCCCATTTCTGCCAAAAGTTGGGATCGTCCAAAGCAATATCACTTCTGTTGCCCGATGCAACAAAACTAGCCTGAAATAATTAAAAGCAAATTCTTGCAAGAAATGTGCCAAATTACTTAAAAAAGAATATTACAAATAAATTAATCTGAACATTAAGCAGTAAAACAAGATGGTAAGACCAATTTATCCCGTCAACTTCTGTATGAAATAGTCACAGAGTGATACAGTGCCGAAACATGCCCTTTGGCCTAACTTGGCCACACCGGCCAACATGTCCCAGCTACACTAGTCCCACCTGCTCGCGTTTGGTCCATATTCCTCCAAACCATAATGACGGGTTATTTAAAATAAAGGTTGCATTTCAAAAAAGTTCAACCTTTTTCCTTTCAAATCACATATCAATACTAATTTTCAACACCAAGAATAAATTAACACAATATTCAAAGAGGACAACACAAAGTGCTGGAGGACTCAGCGAGTCAGACAGCATCTGTGGAGTGAATGGATGGGTGAAATTTCAGTTCAGGACCCGCCATCAAACTTGATTCTTCACAGATTCTTCAATGAAGATATTTTTGATACATGTTAAAAGATACCAACATTTCTGTATTTCACAATTTCTTTTTAAATTTAGATATGCTAATCAGTGTGTGATGAAGTTTTAGTGTTCAGTTTTACAATTCATTTTGGATAAAACTTTGCAAAGACAAGCAATCACGTGACAATTATAATTGCCGAGAAAATAAGGTACTTAGAGCTACTGATTTCACTATAGACATGGCCACTTCATATTCAGAGTTGCAACTCTTTCCTTCTTTCCTCTCGTCACTCAGGCTTCTTGTTCTATTAACATTATCAAGCTACACTGATAATTGAAATCTATTAAAAAACTCATCTGCATACTCTGGAAAATGTCTGGCTCTTACACAGTCATCCAAAATATTTTCATAGAATCATAGTGGCCCATCAATTCTGTGCAATCTGCCAGTTCTACCTTTACCAATGCTCGTGCCCCTCCCTCCTCCACCCACCCAACTATTTCCCATTGACCTCCATATTTTCTTAAGTACCTGGCTCATTCCTTTCTCAAGATGCTGGATGATGTCTTTCAGATCATCGTCAGTACCTACCTTAGCAAATGTCGAGCCTCGCCCTTCAGATTCAATCGTAATGGTTTTTGTACGTCGCATAAGAATCTGATCGATATCCTCTTCACAAAACTTAGAGCCTTCGTCTTCTTCGTCCATAATTGCACCATAGGCACCCCTACGAAGCAAATCTTCAATTTCTTTCTTGGACATCTGTTGCATCTAGATATTAACAGATTTAAAGATAGATTTATTTTTACTTGAAACAGCATTGTTTTAAAATCATATCAATAATATGTTTTTGGTCATTCTGAAATCTGATATTTAAAGATTTATTTTTGCAAGCTGGCTTGGTGAATAAAATCGTGTGCATTAAAAATAAATCAGTATTAAGATCTGCTGATAATACATCTGAGTGGACCAGTTATTTCTGGACAATGCATTTCACATTAAAATATATATTTCCTTGAGGCCTGATTAAAGGTTGTGATATTCATATAATAAAATGGTGTTATGAGTAATTTCTGAAACATAGTGTTACACATTTTGAAACCTAAGCTTTGTAATTTATGGACAATGAAATACTTTGACATGTGACATGACTGTTATGCGCTATTTGTCCTGATTAGATCAATTTTCCACAAAATAACTGGTGAATTGTCTCATTAATCCAGTCTGTTATAAAATCATAAGACTATGCACAAGGATTAGAATTAATATTTTCATCACATACCCCACCAACGCTATTTTCCCGTCCATTCATACTTTGCAGCACAGCTTTGTCAAGACCCAGCTTCAGGCTGGCCTTGTCAAACATTTCCCGTTCATAAGAGTTTCGAGTTATCAGTCTATAAACTTTCACAGCCTTGTTCTGACCGATCCGGTGACATCGAGCTTGAGCCTTCAAAAAAATTATTACTATTAAACACCATATATCTTCAACAAATCACAAGAGAACACGTTATATTTTACTTTAGCATGCTGCAATGCAACTTCCATCATAATAACATAAAATATTAAAATTTAAAAAATTCACTAGAAGGCTTCCATGAGCTGAACACAGACCTTTCACAATGTTGTTCCAGAATCAATATTGTATCAATATACTGAGTTGATGAAAATAAGAGCTTATTTTCAACTCTGCACTATTCTGACTTTGCTCAACTATAAAGAGATTTTTTTTAAACGGATAATTTCATCCATGTGGTATATTTTCACATTTACCTTGTCTGTTAGGATATTTCACAATACAATCAATTCAAATCTTGGCATCATCAACAATACCAGACGCACTTTCCTACATGAAATTCAATCATGAAGCACTTCATCACAAACGGAGGGAGAAGCTGGCCTGTAAGGTGAACTGTCCCGAATGGTATTGGCAGATTATCAAAGGCATCATCTCAAGGTAAGTAAACGGAGCTGGGATTTAGATTACCATTATCTCACTAAATGTAGAACTGAAACCAAGAGGCTAAATGGTCATTCCTGGTCATACGATGATTCAGAATTCTGTTGTGATTCAGAGGCAGCACAGCGACAGAGTTGCTGCCTTCCAGAGACCCGGGTTCGATCCTGATGACGGTGCTGCCCGTACGGAGTTTGCACGTTCTCCCTGTGAACGCGTGGGTTTTCTCTGGGTGTTCCAGTTTCCTCCCACACTCGAAAGACGTACAGGTTTGCAGGTTAATTGACTTCTGTAAATTGTCCCTAGTGTGTAGGATAGTGCTTGTGTACTGGGTGATCATTGGTCGGTGCAGACTCGGTGGGCCGAAGGGCCTGTTTGCACTCTATATCACTAAAGCCTAAACTCTAAATAGACTCCAGAGCTACATGTTTGTGAATCAGCCACAACGAGAATGTGGTGACTGGCTGATGCTGTTAAGACTTCAGCTACCTTCCTCCAATATAGTCAGTGCTTCAGGAGAAGGGTGTCAGTTCTTCAAATTGTGCACTTTCATTTCCCGGCGTTCCACTGTACGACGTGTAATTTGGAAAACCTCTCTTTTCTTATTCTAATGCTCTTATTCTACACCTCTTTCTTTTTTCTTTAATACCATACTTGAATATCTATTTCCTGTAAACAGCTCATTATAAGCAAAATGAAGAGATAAACAAGATGTTCAAGAAGGAATTGCAGATGCTGGAAACTCCAAGGTAGACAAAAGTGCTGGAGAGACTCAGCGGGTGAGGCAGCATTTATGGAGCGAAGGAAATAGGCAATGTTTCTGGCCGAAACCGTTGCTTCATAAACAAAAATGAACAGGGAACTTGAAACAATGACCCACCATTGTGACCAATACTCTCAATGATTAATGAGATATTTCTTTTTTAATTTTATGATTGGGAATTACATATTTTATTTCTACATTAATATAGGGCTCTCTTTCACGAAGTATCTGTAAAAACCGGAACATTTTAATTGAATACAACTTGACATTTGCTGAGAATATAACGTGCTGGAGTAACTCAGTGGGTCAGGCCGCATCTCTGGAGGACATGGAAAGGTGACATTTTGGGTCGAGACCCTTCTTCAGACAGAACATGATGACATTTATTATCCAATTTGTATTCAGATATTTCTTCCCTTTCCCACCTTTACATTCCGTCCTGAATAATTGTTCAAATTCTTGGCATTTTAACTTTCCATTTTACATCAAATATAAATCTCTCAATACAAATTCTAATCTCTTATTGAAAAACAAAGCACTATATCACTGCTGTGTTACTGGCAGATGTAACTTTGTAGGTAATTATTTCCCACTACTTACATCTGCTTTACACCAGCAAATCTGGGCAATATTTAGGTTATTTTTTATTTACCTGAAGGTCGTTCTGAGGATTCCAGTCCGAATCAAAAATGATACACGTGTCTGCGGCAGTAAGATTTATCCCTAAACCTCCAGCTCTCGTGCACAGTAAGAATACAAAGCGATCTGAATCCGGCTTGCTAAAACGGTCAATTGCTGCCTGTCGCAGGTTTCCTCGAACTCTCCCATCGATGCGCTCATATGGGTACCTGCAAATAAAATGTTACGGACAATTACGCCATTGCTGCATGAAGATACACCCATATACAAAACTTCACATTGCACTGTCCTTCTTTCACAGATAATTATTTAACACTTGGTTTACAGTTTTCAAATTTAGTTTAGTGTAGTTAAGAGATAAATCATAGAAACAGGCCCTTCAATCCCCCCAGTCCACACCAACCATCGATCACCTGTTCACACTAGTTCTATGTTTTCCCACTTTCGCATCAATTACCTACACACCAGGGGTAATTTACACAGGCCAATTAACCTACAAACCCGCAAGTCGTTGTGATGTGGGAGGAAACCGGAGCACCCGAAGGAAACCAACAGGGCAAACGTACAAACTCCGCACAGACAGCACCCGAGGTCAGGATTGCACCCGGCTTTCTCACGCAGAGGCAGTGGCTACGCCACAATATTTAACATTGAATCCGCAATATTTTTATGAACAAATACGACCAAAGACATTAAGGAATTGGAATGGAGAACTTTTAGATGTAGCCAGATATGCAAGGGAATACATTTAACGAAAAGGTCAGGCAGCTGTGATTAATGGCGTAACACTAAAATTGACCAAGCTTCATATCCCAGTAAACTGAAGAAGAAATCAGCGGCTTTTAAAGAGCTTTTCAAAAATGCTGGGAGTAGAAAGAAATGGTGAAAAAGCCATTCACGGACAGAATGGAGAGTAATAGGACCACAGTACAATTTGTAATAAGAAGGAACTGCAGATGCAGGTTTATACCAAAGATAGACACACAATGCTGGAGTAACTCAGCTGGTCAGGCAGCATCTCTGGATAGATTACTTTTCGGGTCGGAACCCTTCTTTGGACAGAGAGTGGAGGTGGGGGTGCGGGGGGTGGAAACTGGAGGTTGAACAAAACGGCAGAACAAAACAGGACCGGCAACAAATGACCAAGGAAGGGTGGAGCCCTTAACGACCCATTGTTGGCTGGGGAAAGAGGTGATAACGAAGGGATACAAGGAAGTGAACAGTGGAACTGGGAGGATGACTAGGGAGCTGGGGGGGTATGGATGGGGTAAAGGGAGGGAATACAGGGGTTACTTGAAATTAAAGAAATCAACGTTCATACCGCTGGGTTGTATGCTTCACAAGCAAAATATTAGGAGCTGTTCCCAGATATTAGAAACATGGTGCATTATATTACTCTCCACTGATAGAAGATATGGACGTAAATCCTTTGAATTTGCTCGTGATAAAAATCCACTTTGCTAGAGTAGATTATGCAGTGTATATCTTTTAAGTGCTGGTAATTGTTTTTAAATGTGTAACCCCCCCCCTCCCCCATAACATCATATAAACAGCAACAGCAGTGGAGCCAAGGCAGACATCATACACAGTTCTATTTTAGAATGATTCCCTTTATATTAACACAATGCACAGAGGCACAAGCTGAATACTACTCATCTGCCAGTTTAGCTTAACATTGTAAGGTTGGCTTTTATGAGCTTGAGTTGCATTATATTCACCCTGCCCCCATCTTCTTGGGGAATAAAAACTGGCTTCCAAATGAATATCTAAGCTGACAGTTAAAGGTCAGTAAATAATTGATTAGAATTCCAATTTACAAAAAGGGAAACAAGTAAATTGGAAAGCGAGTTTCAAATGCAAGGAGAAATAAAAATGGTTTATTTCCCTTCAAAGTGTTTTCACTGACTGCTTCCAAGATCTCAAAGTCTTGGTAATTGTGATTCTCTATTCTCTATTATGATGAATCATTTCATAATTACCACAAACAGAGCATCACTAAGCTGCAATTAATCATTTATCTCTGATTTAACAGCCCATCATAATTGTGCACAACCATCAGATCAGAATTTAATTTCCACCGACGGAACATTTCTCACAGCGTTAAGCACCAAAGCGAATCGATTACAAGCCCAGTCATCTCACGATTAGCGGGTCAACAGTTCAATTGTAATTATCTTCTACGAAAGAGGTGAAATTGTAATCATTTCAAGAGAAAAGTGTCATGTTTAATCTACACGTATGTACGCATGCACAACCTGAGCATCGTGTCCTTTGTCAGAATTTGTCATGTTTGTTTCCAGCTCCGCAATCCCACCCCCCCCCCCTCAGAAATGGTTCATACAACAGTACAGCACAGGAACAAGTCCTTCAGCCCACAATGTCTGTGCTGAACATGATGCCAAGACCATCTCGTATCCGCTTGTACATAATCCATATCCCTGCATACCCATGTGCTTATCCAAAAGTCACTTAAATGCCACTATCGTATCTGCCTCCACCAACACCCTGGGCAGCGTGTTCCAGAAACACACCACCTTCAGTAAAATAAAACCTACCCCTCTCACCTTAAAGCTGATTGAACCGCTGCCTCACATTGCCAGAAACACAGGTTCAATCCTGACCTCGGGTGCTGTCTGTGCGGCGTTTGCATGTTCAGCCTGTGACTGCATGGGTTTCCACCAGGTTCCTCCCACATCCCAAAGACATGCAGGTTTGTAGGTTAATTAGCTTCTGTAAATTGCCTCGATTGTGTAGGGAGTGGATGTAAAAGTGGGGTAGCATAGAACTAGTATGAATGGTTAATCGAGTCTCGACCCGAAACCTCGCCTATCTCCTTCGCTCCTTAGATGCTGCTGCACCCGCTGAGTTTCTCCAGCTTTTTGTGTAACCCATGAATGGTTAATCGATAGTCAGTGTGGACTCGGTGGGTACTGGTATATTATAATTTTATGTTGCAAAGGAGTAAGAATACGCAGAAAAGAGGGCAGTAGAATGATGACAGATTTAAAAATTACAAACATATATAGAAATTACTACCAGATAAAAGTCATGAGGGATGTCAAAACCATGCTATCTTGAAAATATTTAATTTTTAAAATTAGCGTTTTTTGAATTCGAATTCTGTTGCATTTAAAAAAAAAATTCTGGTCAGGGTAAAGATATTTTAATCCCACTATAATCAATCTGAAGAAAGGTCCCAACTCAAAATGTCACCTATCCATTTTCTTCAGAAATTCTGCCACCGAAATATTCCAGCATTTTGCGTCTATCTAAAGATATTTTAAGTTGGATTTCAAGGTAACTTAGTATAAAAGTCAGCAGGGTACTGTTCTAAGCTAATGAGCAGTGCATCAAAATATACTGAGTTTTCACATATCATTACCATTCTGTAATTTTTAACCAAAGTTGCTGTTCTGTCACTAAAACGAAGGAACTGCAAATGTTATAGAAATGCTCAGAGAAGGAGAAAGAGGTGCAGCGCACAGGCCTTGAACCTGGTGAGACGCAGGAGGAGCCCGGCCAGGAGTCACCCCACAGGGCCCAGTCCCTCCACGGACTAGAGTCTCCCAACCCCTGCAGAGTAGTTATTAAGATGGCTGATCCGTGGGCGGTTGCTGCTGGGACGCAAGTCGGGGCCTGATCAACCCCGGCTGGGTCGCCTGGGCAAGGTTGTCTGATGTTGTGAGACCCGAAACACCCGATGACTCCAGGTCACATCACTGAGGATGCGTCCCAGCTCATCGAGAAGATGTATATTTTTCACATTGAAGTCTGGCTCAGCCAGTGGCACCGAGGAATAGACTGGGTGACAACCAAGAATAGTTTGGTGACTACTGGAGAGACAGTTGACAGCATGGAAAGACGGCACCCTGGAAAGGCTGGGTTAGCACCCCAGTCTGTGTCTTTCGTGAGAAAGACACCCAAAAAAGCTACGGAAAGGCTTAATGAACCATCATGGCCTAAACATCCATCAGGCGAAAATGAAATGCTCGGAGAAGGAAAAAGAGGTGCAGCGCACAGGCCTTGAACCTGGTGAGACGCAGGAGGAGCCCGGCCGGGAGTCACCCCACAGAGCCCAGTCCCTCCATGCACTCGAGTCTCCCAACCCCTGCAGAGTAGTTATTAAGATGGCTGATCCGTGGGCGGTTGCTGCTGGGACGCAAGTCGGGGTCTGATCAACCCGGGTCGCCTGGGCGAGGGCGTCTGATGTTGTGAGACCCGAAACACCCGATGACCCCAGGTCACATCACTGAGGATGTGTCCCAGCTCATCTAGAAGATGTATATTTTTCACATAGAGTGCAGGAGAATTTCAAATAGGCCTGAGCTTTGCATCTGACAATGCTTTCTTCGCATCTCAGAAAGGTTACAGCACAGGTGAAGGCTATTTAGGTCTTCCAATTCATTACATTGATTACTGATGAGAGTATACATATCATATTTCACACGGACATTGACTATTTTACTTGGCACAATAAGCATCAATGATCCCCACGTTACATCGAAAACAGCTCTAAGTTACATGTTAATTTACATCCAAATGCACCAATGTTGACAATATTAAACTTCAGTAAAACTTCAGAAATTGGTGTTCTTCTTCAAAACTCATGATTAATTGCACCAATTCATTTCTGAATTATGAGAATTTCCAAGTACAATAAATAAAATGCTTAATTAATACACAATGAATTCCATTTATATCAAATCATTCCCATCTTTGGATTTGGTTCACCCAATTAATTAATTAATTCATTTGCAAACAAAGATCCCGATGAGCTACGTTCCCATGCAACTTTCAAGATGATAGATATAAATTAGATATAAATTTATGGTGTTCAAGACTGTCAGAAAAAACATGACAACAGGTGGCCAGAAATAATAATTACACTACAACAATTAACGCAATAATCAGGTGAATGCTGGCAGAAATGCATGACCACATCTGTAATAAGTCACAGAATTAGTACATGGTGAAGCAAGACGCTCACCACAAGATTTACAAGTACATTAAGTTAGTTTAAAACTTTAAAAAAAATAGCATTGCACAACTTCAATTATGTAAATTAATGCGATTTCGTATTGTTTAAGAAATCGGTAGAGAAAAACTCGTACCTTTTTTGAATAAGATAATCCTCAAGTATGTCTAAGCAGCGTACCATCTGGGAGAAGATAAGAACTTTGTGACCCCCTGCTTTCATCTTAGGAAGCAACTTGTCAATTAGGACCAGTTTACCAGCTGACTGGATCATTGCTTGCAGGTGAAAATGTGGAACAGCTGGACTGTGTAGCTCTCTGAACTCTCCGAGAATCTTTTCTTCAGCACCTGGTATTGAAGGGAAAATTCATTACCTTGTTGGATAAATAATCTACAAACAGGGAGTGTAAAACTTCCAATTAAAGCAATATTAATTTATCAATGATTTCATCAGCCATGGGGGACTGTGGAAAGATATCTGAAGCCAAGTATTTAAGTAAAAGATTGTAATGTCAAACTTGATTTAAATTACATACTGTGAAGTTTTAAAGAATAAAACACAACACAGAACGGGATGTGCAGCGTCATGAGAACTGAAAATTGAATCAAAGAGTACGATTTTTAGTTTCTACAGAAACGCAGACCAGATGAAAAGAGATGGCAGGGACATGATGAGTCAGGCGGTTACCTCTGTACTGTAATGTCCATGGCTTTACAAAACAAAGTCTAGCAAACTTTGAGTAGTGTTAGGAAAACCACAATTTTGAAAGCTGCATGTGTGTGCACCAAATTGAAGCATTGCTGGGTTCCACAAAATGCAAAATTACACTTTAAAAAAACTTTTTTTTTTACCCTTAGCATCTCGAAAAAGCAACAATAGGTACTCTTGCCACTGTTGCTACCCTTCAGCTTACCCCTGCCTCCATTCCATGATTGCACAGAAATCTGGTTACCGTGCTATTGACTCAGAGGTCTGCATGGAAGAGCTGGAATAATTAGTTCAATTACTACTGCAGCATCTGTTAATTAAATCAACTGTAATTCAAAAGTAAGCTTCAGTAATGGAGACCATGAAACTGTCAGGTTATCACAAAAATCTATCTGGTTTATTGATCTCCTTACTTGGGTCTGAACTATTCAAAGCTCCAGACTCTTAATAGCCTTCTTAAATGGCTCAGCAAGTTATTCAGTATCACACAACTGCCTTCACATGTGAACCGCAACGTCTCTTGAGTGTTCCAAAGGATAATCAGTGAAGAACAATAAATATCTATCTTGTCAGTGAAGTGCACGTTCCATCATAAATTTAGGATTATTATAACTTAATTGGGATACCTGAGCTATGACTCAGTTTCTTCTTTGCACCCAAGTCATCAGATTGTGGATGTAAAAACTACCAGTCGATGTTTTGATTTGAGACTCGACATTAGGACTAAGATGGACGAGGAAAGATTGTCAGTATACAGAAGTGTGGGGAGTTGATGGGATAGGGGCAGGTAGGCGATAGTCGAACCAGATGAGGATGGGTTGATGGATGACAAGTGGGGATTGGAAAGATGAACAAAGGGAGAAGGAAACTAAGTGAGCAGATGAATGTAAAAAGCCACAAAGGGCTGAAGTAACTCAGTGGGTTAGACAGGGTCTCTGGAATGTGCCTGTTGGGGAGGGGAGCACGAGGGTCTTGGGTCCCCTGAAGAACATTTAACATTCAGGCCACATTTAAGATTCAGGTTAATGAAGTGAAATAAGATGCAGTTCTTCTAATTTGTGTTTGGCCAGACAGTTCAGTGTTGCAGGTAAAACTTTATTGTCATTTAGAAATACATTGATACATGCAGTTCCAAACGAAATTACGTTGCATTTGGCTCCCTGTGCAACACAATAAATTAACCGAAGGATAGGCATGGGTGAAAAGGATAAATAGACACTAGTGGCAGCCCATTACATGGCATTCAGGAGTCTGATGGCTCATGGGAAGAAGCTGTTGCAGAACCTTGATGTTCTGCTCCTTATGCTGCGGTATCTTTTTCCCGAGGGCAGCAGAGTGAACAGTCCGTGATGGAGATGTGTGGGGTCTTTTATAATACTGCTGGCCTTAGACACACAGCGTTTGGTCGCAATATCCCCGATTGAGGGGAGAGAGGACCCGATGAATTTTTCCGCTGTCCTCACCACTCTCTGCACAGACTTCCAGTCGGAGGCTCTACAGTCCCCAAACCAGACAGAGATACAGCTGGTCAGAATACTCTCTATGGTGCCCCTGTAGAAAGTAGTGAGGATGGGATGGGGGAGATGAGCTCTTCTCATCCGGCGCAGAAAGTGCAACCGCTGCTGCGCTCTCTTAACAGTTGATGAGATGTTATTCGACCAGGTCAGACTGTTAGTGATCTGCACCCCCAGGAACTTTGTGCTACTGACCACCTCCACATCGCTGTCGTTGATGTGAAGTGGTGTGGGACTGTGCCGGGTTTTCCTGAAGTCGACGATAATCTCCTTTGCTTTCTCGACATTCAGGATCAGGTTGTTCGTATTGCACCAGTCCGCCAGTTGTTTCACCTCCTCCCTGTAAGCCAGCTCATTGTCGTCCCTGATGAGGCCCACCACTGTTGTGTCATCTGCGTACTTCATGATGTGGTTTGTACTAAACCTGGCACAACAGTCGTGAGTCATCAGGGTGAACAGCAGTGGACTCAGGACACAGCCCTGAGGGGAGCCGGTGCTCAGAGAGATGGTGTTGGAGGTGTTATTTCCAACCCTCACAGACTGAGGTCTGTCAGTGAGGAAGTCCAGTAGCCAGTTACACATGGGGGTGCCGAGGCCCAATGGAACCAGTTTGCTTATCAGGTGCTGTGGGATAATGGTGTTGAATGCTGAACTGAAATCCACGAACAGCATTCGCACATAGGTGTTTTTCTCCTCTAAATGTTCCAGGCTCAGATGGAGTACGGAGGATATAGCGTCCTCTGTGGAGCGGTTTGGCCTGTAAGCAAACTGGTATGGGTCAAGTGTGGAGGGGAGTCTGGAGGTGATGTGGTCCCTGACCAGCCTCTCGAAGCACTTCATCATTATGGGGGTGAGTGCTACAGGGCGGTAGTCATTGAGACATTGTATGTTGGATTTTTTTGGCACAGGTATGATAGTGGCAGTCTTGAAACATAATGGGACGACAGCCTGGTTCAGCGAGGTGTTAAATATGTCCGTAAGGACATGTGCCAGCTGATCAGCACATTCCCTGAGCACCCGCCCTGGTATGTTATCAGGGCCTGCCGCCTTTCGCACGTTCACTCCTTTTAGGGTCCTCCGAACATCCTAGCAGGTGAAATTTAACCCATTTTCTAAAAGATTTAAAAATATCTCATTGTATGAAGCTTTTGTAATGACATCTCAACAGTAATTGATTGATTGCTTGCTGGCTGAGATTTAGGGAAATTGTACTGAAGTTTCTTAAAGGAAATTCTTTCTGTTAAATTAACAGAGCAATAAAATCCAGCATTTTCAACTGTACAGCGACATTAGGGGATCGTTTCATAGAGGTAGTCCAATTCTTACCTTTTATCAGGTAGGGATGATTGCAGCACTTTCTGAGCTCCATCATTGTGTTTACAAGATTTGGCACGTTTGCCTGCCCAGCTCCTTTGGATAGGAAAGTAAAGTTCCTTTCTAGGATTGCACGATAATATTTCTTTTGAATGTTGGTTAGTTCCACTTCAATGATCGTCTCCTCTTTGGGGGCCAGCTTCTTTTCCACATCCTCCTTCAAACGCCGCAGCATCATGGGCTTTAATATTGCCTGAAGCTTTTGCACCTGGAAAGAAATCATGCATTTGGTCATATATTAAATGCATGGACAGGGATAGATACACACTACCATCTGGAAGGATGCAATGTCATCAAAGGTACTTGAAAAGCAAAAACATGTTAAAGTACTACAGACCTAAATGTGCTGAGACAGCAAATCAATTGACATGGGGGGAAAAGGAGATGTTCTTAGTCTAACAGCTAACTCTAACAGAGGACAGCCTCCAGCACTCTACATTAGGAAACTAGTTAAGTGACCTCTCTCCCTGATTAATAAATACTTAAAAGATTTATTCCTTTGTGACGTATTATTCATATTACTATCAACCCCTCTGCTTAATGTGGAACGTTAAATTTTGATTTTATATTACTTCACGCCATTCATGCTGACGTGACGAGAGGTGGCCTTTGCAGTGTTTCCAGTCTGGTAATGCTTACAGAGTGAGTCATACAGGAAGTTTATCTTATTATCTTCCTAAACCAGACAAGCACGTCAAATTCAGAGAGATTGTTTCAAAAAGCCGTTCTCTAACATCGCATGGAGGTTGGTAAAATTATTCAGCTAAGCTGAGAGGTGCAAGTACAACGAGCAAATTGTCTGTTGCCTTTTATCGCAAAGGGTTTGCAGTACCAAAGTAATGTTGTATTAATGAATTAGTACCTAGTTTTGAAGAGAGTACTGTATGTAGCTTGTCTCTCAATATCTGCGGAATTATATTCTGCCCTTGGAGATAAGGCAGCTGGAAGTACTAGAGTGATTCCTGGCATGAGAGTCATGTTTTATACAGAACTGAAAAGCTTAACCTATGCTAAATGGAATAAAAGTTGATTTCATGGAGGCATAGATTCTACGTGTACCACGTTACAGTGAAAAGCATTCGCTGCGTGCTAACCAGTCAGCAGAAACACAATCATCATGCTTTGTCTTTCCGCTGACTGGTTAGCATGCAACAAAAGCTTTTCACTGTACCTCAATACACATGACCATGAACTAAAACTATCTAAAAACTAAAAGGGACAGACAGAGGAGCTGCAGAAAGGCCGTTTCATCTAGCTGGGGAATCTTGAGCTAGGGAGCATATTTCTGATGTTCATTCATCATCCAGAAACATGGAGCAAAACACAAAGTGCTGGAGGTTCCCATTCAGTGGGGTTGGCAGCATCTGGGGAGGGAACAGACAGGCAACATTTCGGGCCGGGAAACCATTGTTCAGACATGCACCTGAAACATTAGCTCCATTTCTACCGTGATTGATGCTGAGGATTTGCATCATGTAATTAAAAAGTCTTAAATCAACATTAGAAATAATGTTAAATTTATTTTACATTTTCAAACAAATGTTAAAAGTAAGCAACTTTCTTATACCTGCGCTTCACTCTTTAGATCTCCAAATTCCTGCATGAATGTATTTTCGGATGAGAATTGCTGAGGTTCCAGGAAGTGAAGCAAACTGAACAACTCCTCCACCGTGTTCTGTAATGGAGTTCCTGTAAGAAGCACCTTATGTTCCTGGAATAGAATATAAAAGCTTGTACTTTATCATCAAGTTTCAGAGTCATGCAGGAGGCAAATCAAAATCCAGCATCCTCCATTCCTCATGAATTGCATTCGAGTTAGAAACTCATGAGCTACCTATGGAGGAGGTAGGATAAGAAGGACCCTCTCCAGAAATTAATGGTACTTTAGATCTTGAAACAATGATTGTAACCAAAGTAATTCAGCTCTTTTTTTGAAGAAGCAGGGACTGACATTTCAGTTCCTCTCTTAACAAGATATTGCATATACATTTAATGAACCAAATTATCCAAACTGATTCAGTCATCTGACAAAATGTTCAGAGACATAAAATAAATTATGACAAATCCTATTATGCATGTAAACTAATATCTGAAAAAATGGTGTGGGTTCGGACCTTACTTTAGACTGATTCCAGCAGGAGGGGAGAAAGCTGGAAGTGGTGTGGGTGGGACAAAGCAAGCAAGTGATAGGTGGATACAGGAGAGAGGGGGCAGTTGGGCAGATAAAGGCTGGAGATAAAACAAAGCCAGAAGGCTGCGGGATAACAGAAGCATGAAATATGAAGCTAGAGGATGGATACAGATGGAAGAGTATGTGGCGGGGAAGGGGAATGGGATAGTGGAAGCAATAGATGTGGATTTAGATGGGCGACAAGGAAGGGGGTGGGACAATGCTAGTTACGAGATGAAAAAGTCTTAAAAATTCCACTGATCTAATTTATTTGGTAAATCCAATTGTTTGAACAACCAAGCTCGATAACTTACAAACTCGCTAGCAAAACAAAATAATCAGGGTAAAACATAAATTAAGTTGTCCACAGCCTGGTCCTGGGTCAAGTTTGCTTTGGTTGGATTTCAGCTACATCATCAATTCATCAGTAATGCTAAATAGTGTGCTACAATTTTCCATCAATTTTATTTACACACCAGATTCATGATTTTCAGTCCTTCCAGTAGTTTGCAGTTTTTATTTTTCAGTCTGTGAGCCTCATCAATGATCACACAACGCCAGTCAATTACGTTCAGCTCCGGGCACCCACCCAGGATCATCTCAAAAGTAGTTATCATGGCGGTAAATCTGTATGTTCCCCGAAGGATGCGACCCTGGGATTAAGAGCAACAATGAATTGTGAAGAGATCTACATCGTGTTATCACAATAGCACAGTTTTCCCATAAGAACTCAGCAAAACCTGTAATTGAATTAATCAGTGGTCTGAATGATCATTTTATTGATATCCCTACGAGAATAAAGCTACAGTGAGCCCTCCAAAAGAAAAGGTGTGAAGTAAATTAAAAATTAAGAAATCATATTAATTAAGCAGTAAACGAAAACACAGACTAATCTAAAAGGATACGTCAAATGGATTTAACAATTTCAGGTAATTGCTCTATCAGATCTGACCAGCTTTACCATAGATTATCAATCTTTGATACTAACTCATTTTCCTCTTGCCATTGACATGCTCGATCTGCTGGGCAGGTCCTATAGCTCTAAATTCCTTCATTAATCTATCAACCAGCTTCTGACTACAGCATTCCAAGCTTCACCCTTTGAGAAACACACTTTGTTTGTCCTACCATTCCACATCCCTCCCATTGCCTCCGCAACATAAAGCTAACTTGTTTTCTCTATCTCTTTCGAATCAAGGTTCTTCAACCTGTTACTGTAACTCGGTTTCTCATCCCCCATATGTCTTGCTGAGTGTTTCCAGCATTTTCTGTTTTATTTTTGATTGTCAGCTTTAAAGCCTTCATATGAACCACAAGACACTACATGCCACATGCGATTACACCAGTCTCAATTCCCATGAGAAAGCTACAAAATATTCAATTTTTATTTACATATTTTCCAACAAATGTTCACTAAAAGTTTTGATGACGAAAATCTTTATTGCTCATACATTTGTGAACTTAGTGCTACAATAACTGATGAATAGCAGAACCTTTTCCACTTTTCTGTATATTGTACCAGGTAAAAGTGTGGATAATTTTTAATGAATTTTAATGAATCTGGAAGAAAGCATAAAATGAGCAAAAAACAAAGTGCTAGAGTAACTCAGCTGCCAGGCAGCATCTGTGAAGATATTCCAATAACTGGGAGCAAAATTATTTGTCTCTGTAGGGATTCCAGCAGTTTCTTGTGTCTCGAACTCTTAAAACGAAAGTATTCAGCGCATAAAAATGCCTGGAACAATGATCTGTACTTTCAATACAATAAAAGTAATAGTCTTGGTTGGACTGAATTAGACTTTTTATATAATTGAGCCAAAACTTAACGGAGTAATTTGTCAGTAGGCTCAGCTCACAAAAGAAAACATTTTAAATATGAAATGTTAACTTTCAATTGGCCACCAAATATTAGAATAGATTAACAAACATTAAGAGTACCTAATTAGATGTTTGCTTATTTGCAATTTTTTGCCAAATCCACATTCAAAATGGTTTCAAGAGCGAGGAATAATAAAAGAAAATTATCCAAGTCAAACAATATTTGGAAAGAGAGAAATACCTGACTGTCTAGTCAAGTTTAAAATCAACTGTTTTTTTTTTTTTTAAGATGAAAAATTTGTACCTCTGAGTCCCGGAAGTACATTTCATACTGTTGAATCATTTGTCTGCTGATCATACTGCCGTGATAAACAATGACGTTCAGGTCTGTCCATGTGCGAAATTCTCGTTCCCAGTTTGCAATTGTAGACAAAGGCGCAATGATGAGAAAAGGACCGCTCAGGCCAGTCAGACAGATCTCGTCGAGGAATGAAATAGATTGGATGGTTTTGCCTAAACCCATTTCATCCGCAAGAATGCAGTTTTGCCTGGAATCGAGAAATAGTTACGTTTTTTCTATGTTCTTTCACACTATATATTCAATCTCAGGCTTTATATAAATTGAAACTGAGAGCAAAAATTATTTATGCAATGATAGCTGGGTGAGATTTATTGCAAATAAGAATTTTCTTTGAACAATTACATATGGTATTAGTGTCTATTAAAAGGAATTTATATCTTCATAATCTTACATGTTTCACTACCAATAATAGTAGCAACTCAATAAATGTATTGGCATTTGAACTCTACGCCAGTACCTCTAAGGATGCAATATATTTTCACTGGCAATATTTGAAGTACCACAACAACCACACCTGTGCTTTAATAAGATGTATTATATTTGGAAAAGTTTGCAAAATGGGGATCCTTTTCAGATTTGGAAAATATTTGAAATGGGCAGGAAGAATGTCTGAAAAACTTTCCAGAATAAGCACAAACAAGAAAGAAAAGATACAGCTCAATACGAGACGGGATTTTGTTCTTCCAGTGAACTAACAGCACTTTAGACTTTTTGTCAATGCACATTTTAACATGGAAAACATGTTTAACATGGAACACACCGTCAAATAAATTGAATATAGATATTTGTACGCATGAACTGACAAACAGCATTATCAGACAGCTTGCTGTATCTACTATCAAATAAAATTGCCCTACACTTATAAATCTTGATTCCAATTGGTAATCTATCAGTGTTTCTAGTTGTACTAACAATATTCTAAACTATATTCTGCATTCACGTATTTTTCTCTTGTATGGCTTGATTGCATTTATGTGTATTATCTGAATTAATTGGATAAAATATTTTCACCTAATCTCGGTACACATGACAATAATAAACCAATAAATGTCCCACTATTGCATCTCATCATCTTACTTACAGTATGCGTCGTTAGGATGGAATGAAAAACTCCAACCTCTTTGTGGAGAGAATTCTCCACATTCTGGGTCATATAAGAATCAGTTATTTAACATGAAAAACACACTTTCAGACTGCGTTCCTACCTGTTATACCAGTTGAACAAGAGCCAATTAACTCCTTCCAACTGGTACTCCCTGAGCTCATTACCAATCTTGTATTCCCTGGATATTTCAAGCTTCTTCCAAACAGAGGGAGGAGGCCGTTCCTTTATTAAGATGGATATAAAAACAAAGCAAAATAAGGATACGGCTGAGCTTCAAGAAATAAATTCTTAACGTCATTAAATTGTCCTTTTAAACAGTGCCCCAATGCTCTTCGCATTACATAGTTTACTGATAAATTTTGAGTAAAATATTTTGCTCCGTTATGTCCAAATTGCTTATCAACACACAGGTCAACACAACATACCATACACTTAATTATCTGCTTTTGATCGTTATAGTTGCTTTTTAAATTTGATTATTTTCATGTTCTTGTGTCTTAGCTGTGACTCAGTCAGTGACAGTCTTGACCCTGAATTACTGATCGTTCAAGGCCCTCTCCAGAGACGACAGCAGACTAAACAAAAACAAGCGAGTGCTACACAACTAGAGCTGCTGTCTTTCAGAGGAGGCATTTAACCGAGAGTCCTTCGACTCTCCAAGGAGAAGATAAAAGATCTCATGACACTAGCAGGGAAGTCTCCTTGTAAATATATAACATGCAGCCAACGTTTCCAAAACACCATCTGGTCATTATCACATTGCTGTTTGTTGCAGCTTGCTGTGTGCAAATTGGCTGCAGCATTCCTGAGATTATTTCAGTACCACACTTTAAATTACTTCACAGGCTGTAAAGTGTCCCTGAAAGAGAGGTGAAAGGCACAAAGAAGTCCTCATTTTCTTCACCCCCTGGAACTGACACCCAATATTCAACATCCTTCTAAATACTACTATGATTAAGTTGTAATAATCCATTTCCCTTAACATGCAAGCATTAAGCGGGAAACTTGTACATGTGCTAATGTGCACACGTCCAATCTCTGAAAACACAATTAAAGGGACAAAAAATTAGCAAATCATTACTTTTATTTTAGTACCTCTTCTGGAATGTTTCTGTATCAACACTAAATATGCAAAACTATCTGCAACAGCTGATAAAATAGTCACTTTTCTTTTTATTTTTTGCCCTTTTCTAATTGGGGGAATAGAATCACTATATTTTAATTCCTGGCTAAGATCCATCTTCATAACGCCATACGCTAGTCCGAGGCTGACACAGAGGCACATTGCAATGTGATGATTTATATACATTTACTTCCACCCTTCCACACACTCTCATTCCAAAAACCAAGGTGCACAGTGCAGCATTTCTGTTTCCCAACTGTAGCAAAACCATTTTCAGATAATGCAGGTTTACTGTAAATTTTAGACATATGAAACTGCAATTATTGGTTCAGAAAATGAGACTCAAAGTGCAGGAGTAACTCAGTGGGCAGGCAGCATTTTTGGAGAACATGGATAGGTGCCATTTCAGATCGGAACCCTTCTTCAGACTGAAGGGCCCTGCCCCGAAATGTCACCTATCTGCGTTCTCCAGAGATGCTGCCTAACCCATTGAGTGCTCCAGTACTTTGTCTTTTTTTTAAAATGTAACTTGCATACAGTTTAAAAAAAAGGAAATGGCATACCTATAAAAAGATTTATACTATGTACATTCCAGTGGCGATAGCCAGCTGTATGTTACAAATCTTTTAAAGTAAAGTTTAGGATTTTGTGTGCTAGAATTCACTACACATTTGAATAAGTGGTATCAATGCTCATCCTGGGAAGTATTAATGATCTTGCACTCACTTTCTAAACTAAATCCTCGATCTTCTGACTTGAACCTTCCACTGAAGCTGACATATTATTAAGACTTTTAATGCAATACCACAATTATTTACAATCTTTAAAAATACTCAGTCAATAATTAGAGCAATGATTTCCACTTGGAACTTTTTAAAGCGCTAAATAATTTGCCTTGCGGTTGAATGTTGTTTACTTACCACACGCTTCACAGAAGGCTTTACTTTTTGCAATCGTTCAAACTCCTCAATCTTTGCTTGATCTACATCTTCTCTGAGCTCCCAAGTGCTATCCTCGTATGGCAGTGAACACCATTTAACCAAATAGTAAACCACAGCCTGTATTAAAATAATAATAATGTGCTTAGGAAGTTTATTTGCTAAAAATATGTTACAGTGTTCTCTGGAAAATCCTTTACATTGAATGCATGAACTTGACCTGAACAGGATCACTCCAATTCCACGGTCAAGGATCTGAGGTGTAAATGGAATAAGCTAAATGCTAGGACGATTGACAAATACTGATTCTTTTCACTCCAATCTACATTTGTGAATCAATTCAAATGTAGAATGGAGCCCATAACTGGAAATAATAATAATGTTTTACGATGTTGTTTTTAAGTGAAATTACTAAGTTCTAAGTTATTACCAGCAAAACAGAATAAATCCCAAACCATGACCATGCTCAAGAGTTTCTCCAACAATTTTAAGTTATAATTCAAAATAAATGTCATGGACATATTTCAAGAAAGTCTTTCAAAGAGTTAAACATCCAATAAAATCAGCAACTTGGGCTTAAGTCGAGAGATTTGCCACATTCCAAAGGATGTTTTTGTCCGGAATGCCCAAAAGATGTGCACTTTGATACCTCTCCGGTGTCAGTATCTTCACAACACGAGTATTCCAATATTCTATCGACTTCAACGTAGTCTGGATTGAATGGCTCATCATCCATCTGTCAGTGGTTTATGGTGGAGACAAAAATCATAAATAACTTTAAATCATAAGGTGTGCTTTACAAGTAATTTGCTCTAAAAATAATTAGCACTTTCCCAAATAAAAAAAAATCTGTTAGACATGATTGCATACAAAGTACATCTTGTACTACAGTACATATTTCACAATGTAACCCAAATTATAAATATTAATTTGAGGATCGCTCAGTTGAAAAGGTATGTCTGGTCAAGAAATGCTGAAGGTGTGTAACGTGAAGAAATGCCATCTTTGCTAGCATTATATGAGACATTTGATTGGCACGTAACCCTGAACGGTCTGAAGAAGGGTCGCTACCCAAAATGTCACCCATTCCTTCTCTCCAGAGATGTTGCCTGTCCCGCTGAGTTACTCCAGTATTTTGTATATCCAGTATATCTAACCCCGTACCTAGTGTAGATATGGGGCTTGGTTTATCTGCTGAGCAGGTGAACTACTTCTGTTGGCAAGGGGCCAAGTATGCATCAGCTATCCAAAACAATGGGAGCGCTGGCTGTTTAAGACCCATCTTCATATAGCCATACACTAGTCCAAAATCTCATAGAATGTCCTGTAATGCCCCAGAATTGTATGCAGCAATATGTATTTGAAAATGTTTTCATAGTCACAAGTCCATCAGCATTTGCCTTCCATCAGCAGATGAAACATATGTTGTGTCTGGGAGGTGAGGAATGCTTCAGATGGAGATAACAAGACCTTTATTTGGTGCTGCCTTATTTTTTAATCACAATTAGGGAGCCTGAGTAACCGCATGGGCTTTCTACACCTGACCTGCAGTGGTTGGCTGGTTAAACGTGTGCATGGACGGCAGTTCTATTTTGCAGAGAACTTTAGAGATCCTGCATGTAGTGAAGGATGTGCAGCTTGTCAGAAATAATTGAAAGAAACATTTGTTGAAGAGAAACAAAGGAGCTCTTATGGAGGTTTGTTTAACTCAATACCCAGTTGAAGGCACCAACATACAGAGTCTTGTATAGTTTTCTAATTTGGACATGGGGAAGAAGTGGGCAGCCTCACTAGTCTTTCTGGTACAATGCAATCATTCTGGATTAGAGTTTTTTCTGGCACTTTGCATTATTAGCTAGTTACAGAAATTTGTGATGTATAAAAAACGTACTTAATGGACCTGAAAGCAGAGTATGTATCAGATGTAAATATGGAGAATGGGAAAGAAGCAAAATACCCACAGACAACCTTAGTTCCTAAAATACTCTGAAACTCACCGCAGCGAAGAAATGACCTCTCTGTGCCTGTTTAACCTTGAAGCGTTTCACTTTCTGATGTATCCTTTTGTCTTTCGTCAACTGTGCTTCTGTAGCCCATTCACAATGCAGATATGAGCTAGAAATAGTAATAAGATCAACACCATATCAAAAAAACAACTTCACTTGCTAGCTGTTAAAACAAGCGTTATTAACAAAGCAATTAAATATAGCACCAATATTTTACAATTTTTTTAACCAAAATCTACAAACGTGCACCCATTTTGTTTGGTATTTGCATTAATAAAGCTTGTGTGGTGCCCAGCACTTATTCAACCCAAAACTAAGGAGGACGTTTGACTTTATTTTCAAGGGTGGAATTCACAAACGATAGAAGTCCATTGATGGAGCTATCTAATTAGTCCCTACAGACCCTTCCACATTGACTAGCAAGATTCCTTTTTCCTTTTCAACTTTATATTATGAATAAAACCATTTCTATCATTCCTTCTCCTGGTGCATGTCAGATCATATCTTGTTGCTTAACAATTAGGCGGGCGGCACAGCTGCTGCCCTACAGCACCAGAGATCAGGGTTCGATCCTGACCTCGGGCGTTGGCTGTGTGGAGTTTGCATGTTCCCCCAGTGACCACGTGGGTTATCTCTGGGTGCTCTGGTTTCCACCCACATCCCAAAGACGTGAGGGTTTGTAGGTTAATTGGCCTGTGTAAATGGCCCCTATCGTGTAGGGAATGAGGGAATGGGTGAGGAAGCGGGATAACATTAGGACTGGTATGAACAGGTGAATCACAAAACCAATTATCTCAGCAATCTCACTTTCTCATGCACAAATTTTCTGGCATTTCTTTCCACAATGACAAAAAAAACACATCACTGGAGGAATAGTTTTCAGGATGTGTTGAAAGGGATGTGAAATATATAAATTCAGGTATTTTTATTTAATGGTTAGTGCTTAACACATTTATCAAGAGTCAAGAGTCCCAGATAGAAGAATGAAATTCTGCAGTGCACCAACACTAATAATCTACCGCAGTTCAGAGCCTATATGAGGTTGTAGTGTTTAATAGCCTGGTGGCTGTAGGGAAGAAGCTGTTCCTGAACCTGGACGTTACAGTTTTCAGGCTGTACCTTCTTCTTGGTGGCAGTGGTGAAATGAGAGTGAGCCCAGGACGGTGTGGGTCTCTGATGATGGTGGCTGCCTTTTTGAGGCAGCGACTCTGATAAATCCCTTCGATGGTGGGGAGGTCGGAGCCGGTGATGGACTGGGCAGTAGTCACAACTTTTTGCAGTCTTTTCCGCTCCCGGACGTTCAAGCTGCCGAACCAGACAATGATACTGCCAGTCAATATGCTCTCCACTGGGCACCAGTAGAAGTTCAAGAGAATCCTCTTTGGCAAACCGAATCTCCGTAATCTTCTCAGGAAGTAGAGGCGCTGATGTGCTTTCCTTATAATTGCATCAGTGTGCTGGGACCAGGAAAGATCTTTGGAATTATGCACGCCCAGGAATTTGAAGTTTTTGACTCTCTCCACCATCGTCCCATTGATATAAACAGGATTGTGGGTCCTCATCCTTCCCCTTGCAAAGTCCACAATCAGTTCCTTTGTTTTGATATTGAAAGCCAGGTTGTTGTGCTGGCACCATTTGGTCAATCGCTCGATCTCACTTCTACACTCTGACACATCGCCATCTGTAATTCGTCCCACAATGGTGGTACAGCGGCAAACTTGATGATGAAGTTTGCACTATGTCCGGCTACATAGTCATGAGTATAGAGTGAGTAGAGCAGGGGGCTGAGCACGCATCCTTGAGGTGCTCCCGTACTGATTGTTAATGAGGGAGACGTATTTCTGCCAATTCAAACAGACTGTGGTCTGTGGATGAGGAAGTTGAGGATCCAATTGCAGAGGGAGGGGCCTAATATTCTTCTCTGGACAATTAGCCCATCACTGTGGCACTGAATCAAATGTGAAGTTGACCATTTCGACAACCTCACTTTAATAACAATAACCATTATGCAAACTCACTGATGCAGCCAAAATTATACAATGATGTCTTCCATGATCAAATTAAAATCAATACTGGACTCTATATTCTATCTGTTGCACTTTGCTAATCTCCCAGTCTTTTTCCATCTAAATGAAATAATGAGTCAGAAGCTTGCTCCCTCATTTCCATTCAACAGCCAACTGCTAGAATTGATGCAAAAACAGCTGAGAATATCTGGGAGGACAATTTGTTCTCCCAATGGAAACCAGAATGAAGCATTTTAATTCCAGAAAAAGCGATTTACCTCTTCATTACCCCATGTTTTTGAACAAATATACTTTGCAATAAAATCCTATTCACCTATGAGCTTTTCACACACAAGTTTCTATACAGGATCGTGTTAATTAGCTGACATGCATGCAAATCTTGTGCCTAAATGGAAATAGCAAAATCAAATTGAACGTCCACTGAATTTAACCCAGAGGTCGAAGATTATAATATTTTTTAAAAAGTTGACTTACTAATTTTTGTACTTTACAAAAAATTCTTCAACATCTGCCATATGTCCATTGGCCACCTAAACAAAGAATCCGTTTGATTAAAATTACTTGTCAAACATTCATTATTAAATACATACAGGTGGCCCCTCCACTTTACAGCTGTTTGCATAATGGAAATTTGCTCTTATAGAATTCATTAATCACTATCCAAAATTTGATGTACAAAATAATATTTACAGAATGCTTGTGGAAAATAAGGTAAATGAATCAACACACTCGTTCTTACTTCAGCTCGCATTTCTTTATGCATGCGCAGATGACAAGGCATCATGGTGTGGAAATACTGTATTTTTTGTCTCATAATACTGTCTGTTTTTCGTTTAGGTAGCAGATAGGTAGGATGAGGTAACAGATTTTAAACCTGGCAGAAAGTCATTTGTTTGTGATACACTGGCGCAGCGGTAGAGTTAATCCCTCATATCGTTCGAGATCCAGGTTTGATACTAACTACGGATGCTGTTTGTGCGGTTTTTCAACGTGTGTTTTCTCCGGGCGCCCCCTTTCCTCCCACGTTGCAAAGATGTGCGAGTTTGTACGTTAATTGACGTGTGTAGGATGCGAAAGTGGGACAACGTGTAAGTAGTGTACGGGTGATCAATGGTCAGCATGGACTCATTGGTTTAATGGCCTGTTTCCATGCTGTATCTAAAAATTCTAAAAAAAC
This sequence comes from Raja brachyura, assembly GCA_963514005.1. The sequence continues at coordinate 7,943,307 of OY740797.1, read as the reverse complement.
ACCTTACACTGTGGTATGGTTTAATGCATTCAGATTTAGGATTGGGATAATTTAACAGCAAATACTAACCAAATTATGCTACCAGCACCAAGAGTTAAAACTCTCACAATTGATTAGACACCAGCCAATTAAGTTACAATCTTCACAACAAATGAACCAAAACCAGATGAAAATGAGCAATTTCCATGTTGAAAAGATTCTCACCTCCTTTTTCACCAGTCTTGAGGCCATAATTTTATCCACAATTGCAGCATCTTCTTCACTGGGGTTTTCCTAGGGAAAAGATGCCATTTGTAAGCAACAGACAGGTAATTTCAACATACATTCCATCATGCTGTCATGTACAAAATGGCATGGGACGTAATGTTCTAGTTAGCCAAATGGACCTTAAAGTTTAAGGAAAATAAGTCATCTTAGATAATCTTAAATTTGGGTTTAATTGAAAAGTGTCCCCTCGAGATTCACTGTTGAATGATGAGTAATTCACATTCACCCTTGATTAGTAAAGGTGTCAAAGGTGACGGGGAGAAGGCATGAGAATGAGATTGAGAGGGAAGAAATATCAGCTACAATTGAATGGCGGAGTAGACGGATTGGCTAATTCTGCTCCTATGACTTATAGGCCAAATATTACTTTTATGGTAACATCTGTGAATTTTGCATTCACCAACACGACAGCATTTTTGAAATTTTCACACAGATGTAATTTATTACAGAAATTGTGCTGTCCGTAATCTGAAGTGCTTCCAGTAAATCTTTTGCAATGGACTCAAAGGAAATTCCTGAACGGATATGAATTTTAGCACTTGTCAACCAGTACAATAATAAAACGAACTAGTCATAAGCTCTAAGTATGTCTTTGATTACATTATTACAAACAACAAAGCTTGATAATTAGTTTTACGGTTGTCTCCTTCATAAGGTTTCAAAAATGTTTATATAATCAAGTTGATGTGTTATTCCAGCTTCATGTGCATCAAGTGTTAACCTTTCTTTACACTATCCATAATACGAAAAGTTAATTAAAATTGCTTCCTGATATTCTGTTGATGAGCATTTTTAAATGAGATTGGCTGCTCAGCCAGCTGGATGATAGAGCTGTTGGATGCCAAAGATCTTTCCAAACTCCTCCCACGGAGGTTACTCGACCGTCCATTTTCTGAATACCACACTGATATTTTGCATTTATTATAAATGCAATTAGTGGATCTTACAGTGAGTCACATTCAAAACAAAACACAGAATGGAGAAATAAAAATATTAATCCAACGTATCTTTCTTGCCAGCAAAATTTAAGAAAGTTAATTACATTATTGTCAACATAGTTTGAAAATAAATTTAAAAAATTCATGCTGCTAATGAAAATAATTGATCAAAAAACATGCCGATTTGGTGAAATTTGCAGATAGTGGTGAAAATACTCGTTTCCTTGATATTGCCAGCAATGGCTTGAACAGACAGGGTATTGTCAACTTTTAATAGCATACTTTAGACCATAATACATGGGAATGGAATTAGGCCGTTCAGCCCATCGAGTCTACTCTGCCATTCAATCATGGCTGATCTATTTTTTCCTCTCAGCCCCATTACCCTGCCTTCTCCCCATAACCTTCGATGCCCTTACTTTTTTTTTTTGCGTTGCACATTCTCTACTTAACAAGAACCTAGCAATCTCCGCTTTAAAAATACTCAATGTCGGCCTCCACAGCTGTTTGTTACATTCAACAGATTCACTTCCCTCTAGCTAAAGAAATTCCTCCTCCACTTTAATTATATGACCTACTAGACCAAGAGGGACCTGTTGGGTCCCGTCCCCTCAATGTGCGGTTGCGGGGGGCGGCCTGCGGCGTCACACTAACCAACACAAAGCAACCCCCCACACACACACACTAACCAACTCCCCGCCACCTGCATGCACACACTAACCACCTCCACCCACACAAACCACCCCATTGATATAATATTAATATTATTCATTCACTGCTTTCACCCCATCCCCCGCCCTATCCACTCATGCATAGCCCCCAACTCGCAGGTGTGGCTAGAAAGGGACACAGAGGCACAGGCAGGGACACAGAGGGCACAGAGGGACACACAGAGGGACACAGAAGCACAGAGAGGGACACAGAAGCACAGAGAGGGACACAGAGGCATAGAGAGGGACACAGAGGCACAGAGAGGGAGGGACACAGAGGCACAGAGAGGGGCACAGAGATGGAGAGAGGAAGAGGGTAGTGGGGAACGGGCAGTGGGGTGGGCGTCAACCAAATGACTATGTGTTCAGCTGCTTCCTAAACAGAGCCCGGGGGTGGGGGAGCGGTCATCACAGGGGAGGGCTGGTTCGCTCAAGGGCAGAGACAGAGAGAGGGCTGCGGGCAGACGTGGAATCGAGGGCGAGCGGTCATGGACCCGAGGACTCCGAATGCGGGGCCGACTGAGAGCGGGCAGGTCCACGGCAAGGGCGATAAAAGGACTGCGAGTCGAGGGGGGGTGACGTCACTCGCAGTCCGTGGAAAACAGTGAGGAGCAGGCTGCGCGTGGAAAACAGTGCGCACAGGCCGCGCGAGCAGACCCATTGTTACGTCATCAGCTCATTTATTTTCTAAGTTATTTGAAATTTTTGATCATTTTCATAAATAATTCAAGAAAAAGCTTGAAATTTTCAGGTAAGCCGATTTTTGACTCCGGGGGTAAATCTCTACCGGAATATGTAAAAACGTTCCCATTAGTGTGTCGTTTCTTCGAGTAGATGTGATCACACACAAACAAATAAACACACACACACACACATCCAAGATCAGAGTTTTATCATAATATAAGGATATTGTTGAACATCTATTTTTATCCAACTCATTTATGTAGCCTTTGCCTCTTCTCAGCCACGAAACTATGCTAGAAATAATTGAAATGGCCACTTACCACAAATAATTGCACAGGTTGCTCAGCATGTAGAACCGCACCAGTCCTAGTTTTTCCTTTGGCAGACAAGCCATCATCATCATCAGAAACCTTCATTCCAGTGTCTTCGTTGTATTTCTTTCGTTTTACTTGTCTGTTCGATCGTCTTTTCTGTGAAATGAATTAAATCTTAAGATCAACATAAGAGTTTTGTGTCAGCCAATAATCTGAATGCATAAAAAAGTCAAGAATGTTTTAGTCATTTGTCCAAAAACAGAACAATTACATTCTTACTTTAAGTTAGTTTAGAGATACAGGCCCTTTGGCCCATCGAGTCTGCGCTGACCAGTGATCCCCATACACTAGCACTATCTTACACACTGCAATTTACCATTTACACAAGCCCATTAACCTACAAACCTGTATGTGTTTGGAGTGTGGGAGGAAACTGGAGCACCCGGAGAAAATCTATGATCGAACCCGGGTCTCTGGCGCTGTAAGACAGCAACTCTACTGTTGTGCTACTGTGCCACCCTTGTTGCAACACAACAGACTTGTAAACATAGTAGACACCAAAATGAATAAAGAATAATGTTTAATATACTTTCGTATTGTTATAGAGGAAATCCTTCTCATAAAACATTGAACTTGTGCTGGCTTATTTTGATGCCAAAGTTATTTGTCTTTCAGGGCCAAATACAGTTCGCAAAACAATCCTGACTGGAAAGAGTTAATGTTCATGGTTGCCTGGGAAACACTTTAGCCAGCGCACTGTGTGGTAATCTCATAATCAGGTCATACCATTTATTTGCTTGAGAAAAATGGAGAACTAATTTCTGTGTGGAACTGATGATCATTAGGAACAATTAGGAAAAATCAAGAATATATTATTTTGATTTTGCTCTATTTTTAAAATCTTTTTAACTTTCCATCTCTCGGGCCTTTAATTTCATTCCCCTTCTCCTTTACATTACTTCCTCTCATGTCCTCTGTTCTGTCCCTCTTCTTCACTTTTCTTAATGATGTTTTTCAACTTTTCAGTGTGAAGAAAGGTCCTGACCCAAAACATCACCTGTCACTGTTCTCCAGGGATGCTGCCAGACCCGTGAGTTACTCCAGCATTTTGTGCCTTTTATTTTCCATTAATCTCTTGCCCTTTCATACTAGTCTCATTCCACTCCTGAACCCCGCATGATTTTACCTCCTTTCCCATTTCACTCACACGGTCTATTCTAGCACACATTACTGCTCCCTCCACTATGTTCCTCCCTGCCTTACTTGGTGACCTTGTCCTATCCACACTTGGATCACTCCTACACCCAACACGGTTCCTCTCCTTCCCTGCACACTGTATGTTATGCTAGGCAATTTCTGGAATTGTTTTACTCCTCCCAAAGCATTGTATATTAAGTCTTACCTGACATCCAGCGATGGATTCTTTCTTTATTGATGGCGCTGGCATTTGTTCAGCATCTGATCCCTCTGCTGATATGTCATTCCTCCTTTTCTTTATGGATGCTGTGGTAATCTGCTCAGAGTCCAACCCCTCTGCTGACAAATCATTCCTCCTTTTCTTTTTCTTGCCCAGTGTGATTATAATTTTGCTGTTGAACAACATGTCAATAAGAGACGATTAATTTATTCATCTAAGAATTAAACTGGATGAAATATTTCCCCACGGGATGGAAGGGATGGGGAATAATAAATACAATCTTGCACTGCACAGGAGAATGTTAAAGAATGGCAGATGCATTGTAAAAAATCATTATTACAGTCGATTATCCATCAACCCTCATGGTTGATATCTCCATGTCAGATGCAGAATCCTGAAATCAGAATACCACAAAATAAATCTTCATTCGAGTGGCACAGTAGTGCAGCAGTAGAGTTGCTGTCTTACAGAGCCAGAGACACGGGTTCGATCCTGACCTCGGGTGCTGTCTGTATGGATTTTGTATGTTCTCCCTGTGACCACATGGGTTTTCTCCAGGAGCTCCGATACACCACACCCTCCCCCCCCCACACTTCAAAGACGTACAGGTTTGTAGGTTAATTGGCATCAGTAGAATTGTAAATTGTTCCTTGTGTGTGGGATACCACTGGTGTTCGGGGTGATCACTGGGCGACGCAGTCTCGGTGGGCCGAAGGGCCCGTTTCCACTCTGTATCTCTAAAGTTTAAAAATGTATTACCCTGTTGGTTTACTGATCATAGCACCCAGCCTATATGGTGTCAGAAACTAATGTGTAAACTCAATGCTATCATTTATTTCAAGAGTGCTTGTATACAAAAACGGATGTAATGCTGAGTCTTTATAAGGCGGTGGTAAGGCCGCATTTGGAATATTGTAAGCAATTTTGGGCACGATATCCGAGGAAGGATTTGCTGGCTCTGGAGAGGATCCAAAGGAGGTTTACAAGAATGATCGCAGGAATAAGTAGATTAACCTACGAGCGTTTGTCAGCAATGGGCCTGTAGTCGCTAGAGCTTAGAAGAATGAGGGGGGGGGGACCTCATTGAAACATACAGAGTAGTGAAAGGCTTTGTTAGAATGGATGTGGAGAGGATATTTCCACTAGTGGGAGAGTCTAGGACTAGAGGTCGTAGTCTCAGAATTAAAGGACGTTTATTTAGAAAGATGAGGAATGGTGATGAATCTGTGGAATTCTTTGCCACAGAAGGCTGTGGAGGCCAAGTCAGTGAATATTTTTAAGGCAGAGATAGATAGATTTTTGATTAGTGCAGGTGTCAGAAGTTATGGGGAGAAGGCAGGAGAATGGGGTTGAGAGGGAAGGATAGATCAGCCATGATTGAATAGCGGAGAGTAGACTTGATAGGCTGAATGGCCTATCAAGTCTCCTCCTATCCCTTATGACCTTAAGTAACTCTGCAGCAGTTTAAGAGCATGGATGTGTTTTAACCATATAACCATATAACAATTACAGCACGGAAACAGGCCCTCTCGGCCCTTCCAGTCCGTGCCGAACATTTATTTTCCCCTAGTTCCATCTACCTGCACTCAGACCATACCCCTCCATTCCCTTCCCGTCCATATACCTATCCACTTTACTTTTAAATGTTAAAATCGATCCTGCCTCCACCACTTCTGCTGGAAGCTCATTCCACACAGCCACCACTCTCCGAGTAAAGAAGTTCCCCCTCATGTTACCCCTAAACTTCCGTCCCTTCATTCTCATATCATCCCCTCTTGTTTGAATCTTCCCTACCCTCAATGGGAAAAGCTTATCCACGTCAACTCTGTCTATCCCTTTCATCATTTTAAAGACCTCAATCAAGTCCCCCCTTAATCTTCTGCGCTCCAAAGAAAAAGACCTAACTTGTTCAACCTTTCTCTGTAACTTAGTTGCTGGAACCCACGCAACATTCTAATAAATCTCATCTGTACTCTCTCTATTTTGTTGACATCCTTCCTATAATTAGGCGACCAAAATTGTACCCCATACTCCAGAATTGGTCTCACCAATGCCTTGTACAATTTTAACATTACTTCCCTACTCCTATATTCAATGCTCTGATTTATAAAGGCCAGCACACCAAAAGCTTTCTTTACCACCCTACCTACATGCGATTCCACCTTCAGTGAACTATGCACAGTTATTTCTAGATCCCTCTGTTCCACAGCATTCCTCAATTCCCTACCATTTACCAGGTACGTCCTATTTTGATTTGTCCTGCCAAGATGTAGCACCTCACACTTATCAGCATTAAACTCCATCTGCCATCTTTCAGCCCACTCTTCCAAATGGCCCAAATCTCTCTGTAGGCTTTGAAAATCTACTTCATTATCCACAACACCACCTATCTTATCAATCATCTGCATACTTACTTATCCAATTTTCCACCCCATCATCCAGATCATTGATGTACATGACAAACAACAGTGGACCCAACACAGATCCCTGAGTCACCCCACTGGTCACCGGCTTCCAACCTGACAAACAGCCATCCCCCATTACTCTCTGGCATCTCCCATTCAGCCACTATTGAATCCATCTTGCTACTCCGCCATTAACACCCAAAGATTGAACCTTCTTAACCAACCTTCCATGGGGAACCTTTTCAAAGGCCTACTGAAATCCATATAGACAACATCCACTTCTTTACCCTCATCAATTTCCCTAGTAACCTCTTCAAAAAATTCAGGAAGGTTTGTCAAACATGATCTTCCAGGCACAAATCCATGTTGACTGTTCCCGATCAGACCCCGTTTATCCAGATGCTTTACCTAAGTATCCTTTCCATTAATTTGCCCACCACTGACGTCAAACTAACAGGTCTATAATTGCTAGGTTTATTCTTTGAACCCTTTTTAAACAATGGAACAACATGCGCAGTACGGCAATCCTCCGGCACTATTCCCGTTTCTAGTGACATTTGAAATATTTCCGTCATAGCCCCTGCTATTTCTACACTAACTTCCCTCAATGTCCTAGGGAATATCCTGTCAGGACCTGGAGACTTATCCACTTTTATATTTTTCAAAAGTGTCAGTACTTCCTCCTCTTTGAATCTCATAGTTTCCATAGCTACTCTACTTTTTTCCCTTACCTCACAGAGTTCAATATACTTGGTGAATACCGAAGAAAAGAAATTGTTCAATATCTCCCCCATCTCTTTTGGCTCTGCAGATAACATTCTGACTCTCTAATGGTCCAATTTTATCCCTCGTTATCCTTGTGCTATTAATATAGCTGTAGAAACCCTTTGGATTTACTTTCACTTTTCTTGCCAAGGCAACCTCATATCTTCTTTTAGCTTTTCCAATTTCTTTCTTAAGATTCTTTTTACACTCTTTATACTCCTCTAGCACCCAATTTACTCCATGCCTCCTATAAAAATTGTAGATATCTCTCTTTTTTCGAACCAAGTGTCCAATTTCCTTGGAAAACCATGGCTCTCCAATTTTTACTATTTCCTTTCAACCGAACAGGGACATAAAGATTCTGTACTCTTACAATTTCCCCTTTAAATGTCCTCCATTTCTCTTCTACATCCTTCCCATTAAAAAAAATGTCCCAATTCACTCCTTTTAAATCCTTACGCATTCCCTCAAAGTTAGCCTTTCTCCAATCAAAAATCTCAACCCTAGGTCCAGTTCTGACTCTCTCCATAATTATATTGAAACTAATGGTATTGTGATCACTGGTCTCGAAGTGCTCACCAACGCATACCTCCGTCACCTGACCTGCCTCATTTCCTAACAGGAGGTCCAGCACTGCCCCTTCTCTGGTTGATACCTCTATGTATTGCTGCACAAAACTATCCTGCACACATTTTACAAACTCCAAACCATCCAGCCCATTTACAGAATGTGCTTCCCAGTCTATTTTTGGAAAATTGAAATCTCCCACAATCACTACCTTGTGCTTACTACTAATATCTGCTATCTCCTTACATATTTGCTCTTCCAATTCTCGCTCCCCATTTGGCGGTCTATAATACACCCCCAAAAGTGTTGCTACACCGTTCCCACTTCTCAGTTCCACCCAATTAGCCTCCCTAGATGAGCCCTCTAATCTATCCTGCCAAAGCACTGCAGTAATATATTCTCTGACAAGCAATGCAACACCTCCACCTAACTTGGGATAGAAATACAAGTCTTGGACTATTGGGTAAAATAAGTGATGGTGAATTAGTGAGCATCAGCAGTAAAACACAAAGTGCTGGAGGAACAGCATGTCAGGCAGCATCTAGGGAGTGAATGGGCAATGTTTAGTGTCGGGGCCTTTCTTCATATTCAGTCCGGCTCACAATTCACCAATTTTCTTCTGATCTGATTGTATCCCAAACAAATTTCTACCTTAAAGTGCCCCTCATTTAAAAAATATTTTCCAGTCACTTTGCACCCCATCTCATATTAAGAATTGAAATGAGTGATTTAACACAGATTGAATGACAGTCTCCCATCCTCACCCTGGCCAATATCTATTGATGAATCAGGCCAGAGCTGGCAGGCTAATTAAAGCTAATCACTACTGAACCATTTATTCTGTCCACCCCAGTTCCAGGAGAGATTGGTGAATAGTAGTCAGTAGTGCAGCATTAGCCAATTCTATTTATCTTAATCTGATGGTCCTAATATGTCAGCAATAAACATTCAATTAGGAAGGTGATCATTGCGCGACTAAGTGAATAAAACGCAATGCTAGTTTTACAAGTCACATTATTGTCACTTGAAGCATGTCTGGGGATTGGGAGAATTCTAAGAGTTTGGGGCAAAATCAACACTAAGAAAGTAGAATATGTAAATTAACTTCTAAATAGCATATTAAAACATTGAAGAGATTTTGTAATCATATAAAATTCTACAGAGCAGCAAAAGTCAATGTCGGAGACAAAAGCAGAAAAATAGAATGGGAAACAGATCAATCGTTGAGGAAATCCAGCATTTACGACAAAATATTTAAGGCAATAACTACGGTTGAAATGGCAGGAATTAAGTGTCGAATGAACGTGCAGCTAATAGAGCTCCAGTGAGCCAGGTTCAATCCTGACCTACAGCACTGTCTTTGCAAAGTTTGCATATTCTCCCTGGAGGCATCATGGGTTCCCTCTGGATGCTGTTTCCTCTCGCATCAAAGGGGACCTCAGAAACCTGTTCTTGCCCATAATTCTTATATCCATTCTTTGCATCGGAGATTAACTCAGTACTGATAAGAAATGGAGACTGGACCCCGATCTGGATCTTTTCCACAATATCCTGAACCTGGTCTGAGCAGCCGACTTCTTTTGCATTTTTGGCTGCAATGTTTGGCCTCTATTCTACCTGTCAATTAAAATAGCTTGTCTCCAAAAGTCCCATTGCCCTGGTCACAGTAAAGAACCAAATGTAAAATAACCAATTGCCTCAGAACAAGCAGCAGAAAAATACACTGTAACATCAAGACATTTCACATAAATAACAGATGGCTACAGGCTATTTTTATGGTTTTCAAATTTTGCTTTTCAGGATCTGATTAGCATTATCAAAATAGATTTAAAAAGTTACATCAAATAGAATTTTAAAAGATAAACCTAAATGCTAGGAACTCTGATTGAATCTCAGCAGACAACATAGAGCTGCTGTCTTGCACTGCCAGCGATCCAAGTTTAATCTTGATCTCTGGCACTGTGAGTGTGGAGTCTGCATGCCCTCCTTTTAATCATGTGGGTTTACTCCGGATGCTCCAGTTTCCTCCCACAGCACAAAGGCTTGCAGATTGTAGGTTTATTGGGGACTAAAAAATCACCTCATGTCAAATCTATGGGAAGTTGATAGGAGTTTGGGGAAAATAAAATGGAATATAAAGTTACATGGTCGATGCAGACTCGATGCAGACTCTGTGACTCTGCCTCAAACAACCATCAAAAAATGATAACCAAACTGGAAAAGAGCAGGAAAACATTATTGAATTGTGTAATCCAATGAAAGCACATTACGTGACGTGCTCCTCACACCAAAACAGTCAAATGAGATTAAAAAAAGGGTGAAATGCGCATTCAAACCTATTTATTGGCACAACACAACCAAAATCACTTCTATTTCAGATGTTAACAGCGTGACACTGTTGCCACCAGGCTGACAGACTGCCGTGCATCAATGCAAACAGTGTACTGTAACCGTGATCAACTGTCACCCTGCTCAGGCATCTGACCCAGGGCATGAGGCCAATTGGCCACAGGTGGTCTCGCACTGCCTGGATTTCCCTTTGGATGTTGGCTAACAGCAACTGATGCTAAACAAAGGTTTTAAAGAGCTCTCTAGGAACTTGACAAATCGGTTGTGAAAAAAGAATGATTAGAATGCAGGGAGCACCCACTGTCATTTCACTAATTCAGTGCAAACTTGGACACAGTTCCGTTTTCTCTGACAAATAAACTAGTGGAAGTAAACAATGATGCCTGTTTTAACTTTTAGGCGCCAACCAACCCAGTGATATTTTTCCTGGTATCTTTAATAGTGGTTTTGAAATTTCAGGATAAAATACTAGCTGACAAAGCATCTACTAAATCACTTTACCTTCAGCTCAACAGCATTAGTATTTTAATTTGTCCACAGTGACATCTAAGCAGCTTTTGGTTGGGGACATGGATATGCAGGGTATGGCAGGGTATGGAGGGATATGGATCATGTGCAGGCAAATGTGCAGGATTTGCAATAGTGTTCGGCACAGACAGAGTGTGTCGAGGGGCCTATTCTTGAGCAATACTGTTCTATGTAAGAAAGTGTGAGCAGCCTCAATACATACAGCACCAAATACAGCTTTTTTTCTCTTGCTGAATAATGCAGTGGTCACAACATTTACCATTTGTTTGTACATAGAAATTCACACATAAATTTATTTGCTGGTAATTTTATATCAGATTCACAAACATTTACACATTTCTAAAGCATTATGAATAGACTTAGGGCAGTTTTCATACTTTTATCATTTAAAACTGTTGAAACCAAGTCTAAGTCAGGTGAGGTTAACCATTCTCCGAGATGTTCAACAATCCAGTACATATATCAATTTTAGGTAATAATGTAAAGCAAAGGGGCACCCAGAATCACTAACATAATTCTGCCCATAATTGGCCCATCCTTCCCCTTAACTTTTTCTGGTCTAACAAACCATTCAGTTGATTCAATTATCAGTTGACACCAAAAGTTAAATCAATCTTTTGGCTTATTCATATTCATGTCATTATTGTTTAAATACAATGACTGAAATGGTGATGGAATCACATTCAATAACAATACAAGGTTAATAATAATAATAATTCAATATTAACAGGAATGTTATGAGGCTAATGGGAAACTGGCACAAGGATGGAAGTAGATGTTTCTATAATTCAATATAATTCCAAAACTATGTGGTAGCCAATACTTGGATTTGGAAATCCTTCACTATTTTAAAAAAAACTAAGTGAATAATGACTTTGTGGCTCTGGATATTTTACAAATTTTACTTTTGTGAAGTGTCACAATATCTTTGTCTACTAAATGGGAAGTGTAAAACTTAAAATCTTCTGTGTATGAAGGAGCTGCAGATGCTTGTTTAAATCGAAGACAGACACAAAATGCTGGGGATACAGGCAGCATCTCTGCACCAGATCTGATTGGTTGCAAGCATTGTATACAGGAACAAGCTGTCACAACTTACCTTATTTTTGCGATATCCTTTGGCTTGGAACATAAACCGGTTTTAGAGTTTTTTGATTCTTTATCCTTCTGTTTTGCTTTGCTTTTTCCTGACTTCCGTTCTTCCTTTCGAGCAGACCCAGTGGACAAACAGGCTGGGTTTACCACCCTGGGAATATTCTGCTCTCCACGTGCCTTTGCCTTCGCTATTGCTTCCGATATGATCCGATTAGCTTTCTCTTGCTTATTCTGCATCTCCTTCTTTTTCTGTTTGTTTCCAGTCATCAGCTGTGCATTCTGTGACTTGATAATCTGCTTCGCTTGAGGACTCGAACCATCAACAGTGGTCTGGGAGGAAGGTGGCTGCAAAATAACATATATACGTTATAGATATTTTAAGGAAAATAATTGCTGTTGTATGCTTGAGCAAAAACCAAGGAGCTGGAGCATCACCTGTACCCACCTATCAGTTGTCAAGCCTTGCCCCCCTCATACCTTCCTTTTCCTGTTTTCTTCCCCCTATTCCAGTCTGAAGAAGGGTCCCGATCCAAAACATCATCTGCCCATTTCCTGCCCTACAGAGTTCCTCCAGCACTTTGTTTTTTTTGCACAAGATTCCAGGACCCACAGTTTTGTGTTGCAACTAAATACATAAATACTTAATTGCAATTCAAATTATTCTGTAGTCCAGCATCAGATTTAAAATACGCATAGAAAATAATATTAAATTTACACATAATTACTTTCTGTAATATACATTTTCTAAAAAGTTAAGCTCTTTCCCCTACTGGAAAACTCAGCAAGATGATCCAAGTGAAGCTACATTTGTATGTAAATAGAATAACAATGAGAAGTGTCTCTCAAGCTAATCCAAATTGTCATATGTATTACATAACATATCCACATCTAGAGTACTCACTGTCAATATCTTGAGGGTTGAAGCCTTGATTATCCTGCATCAATTGACAAGGAGTAGCCATTGTGTGCATATGCCCGATGTACACCTACTATAACAATGGCTGTATTCCCAACTCACCAAAGGGGAAAGTAAACAACAAGGCCAAAAAAATGATTTAAAGGCGACCTTGAAATAAACATCAAGAGATGCCGCACCAAGATCACAGAGAAGGTGACCGAAAGCCAGTGTTAGGCTTTCTGGAGGAAACCTAACAGAGAAGCCACCTTTATTAAAATTGTTTTCTACTCATTCTAGATAAATACATATGGGATTTGTTTCAAAGTAATTGTGGTCTCATCCTGCCTTCTAACATTACCTGTCCTGGTTGCTAGTGTGTCTATAGCTCTCGTAGCAGTCTCAGTCACCTGAGGACCCTTAGATGATAAATGTGAAAGAGATTATCTTCAACCCTGTGGGATCGCCAAGATAAAGCTAACCGTTCACAGTACTACAAAGCATTCTATTCCCACAATAAGGCAGAGATTGCATGTTGCATAGAAACATATACCACCCCACTCACATCATCTGAATGTCCTTAATAGAAGCTTCAATTCCACAGATTGATGGATTGAAAACAGTGCAGAAACATATAATTATTAACAAATTGAGACAGACGATAGCAAATGGTTTTCAATGCAGGCCCACTTGAGGTCATATTTTATGAAATCAAAATGACAAAACCAAGTATTTTCTAAATTAAGAAATAGTATGTTTAAAGAGATTTAGGGGTTCCATATACATAAATCATTAAATATCAGAGACTGGTACACAAGATAAGAAAAGAATCTAAAGAAATGCTATCATTTTTACCAAGAGGAATGGATTATAAGCTGATAGAGGTTATGCTATCCTCTACAAAGACTACATGTAGAAATCATCTCCAAGTGTAGTTTACATTTAGCAGATTTTACTGAGAGTCGAGAATTAAAATGTAAGAATGATCTCACAAACCATGGATTATATTTTCTGGGACTTAGAGGGTTAAAGTTGCTTTACGTTCGCACTCTGAGGCAAACTAATAGGGGAGCTGAAAATAAACTATCTCTCTTAGTTATAGACTTGATGACCAGTAGTAAATTTGGGAATGATGAGGTGTAGAGGTTAGGTCACAAAATAAACAGTCATGCTTAATGGCAGAACAGGTTTCAAAGCCTTGAATGAGCCAAACTCAATCCAAACATCCATAAAGATCAAGCTCAGTGATTCCTCAATCAGCTGACAGGGCAAAAAGTTTCCAACAGTTTTCCCACTCCCAGAGCTAGGATATTTATTCAGCAAATCTCAAGCATGAAGAATTGATAAGATTTTAGCGTGGAACCTGAAATGCAAAATTCTCCTGGAGAAAGACAATTCTAAAGGCATTAGATGACTATAGTATCAAAAATTTTCAAGTCATAGTGAATCTGGACATCAGCAAGTCATCACAGCTGTCATGAACTTGGCATCCGAGTAAACATTTGGACGAAAGGTGCCAATTTAAACAAAGTACAAGTTACATTTATAGATGTTTTTATACAATGCCATACATTACAGAAGGTCACAATAGAGAGGTATCTTCTGTTTGCCATTAAAAGTGAAATTAAGGATAAATGCCTCATTCAGATATTTACACATCTTTGACGAAGAGGAAATTTCTTCCAAAGTAGCAAAGAGAAAATCCAAACACTTGGTATTCAACAAAATTGACTGCGTGTTTGTGGAAACTCATTGCTATTTAAAATTCTGGTCAACCAGTAGAGAGGCTGCAGCTACAAAACTATAAACACGTTAGTTTATATTTTTCCAAGTCTTAGGTTTTCTCATTACGAGTAAAATAGCACAACCAAACTGCATGCACAATTTTAGAATGAACAAAAATAAAATAAAGATAGAGATCAATTAAATTCTCCAAACTAAACTGCAAATTATTGCCACTGGACCATACACAATATTGACTTCCCAATCCAGATTTAAATAGAAAGAACAAAGGATCTAAAAGTAGATCTGAATACGTGACCAAAGCCCGTTAGTTCAGCATCAACAATATTTTTAGGACAGCTTAACTACAGGCAAAGACATTAGTTGCAAAAGCTGTCACCATTCTAACAAGCTGTATATTATATGCAATGATAGAAAAGCTGAAAGGAACCTCGTTTAAAAGATGCATGTGTTTGTTTCCCCGGTATAACTGCAATTTTTTTACTCCGTTCATTATCCACCTGCTAAACAGGCATAAACCAATGGCCTTATTCAGAGAGATTTAAACAAACAAGCTGTTAATATCATTACTGCACCAATTTTGAAATATGTTAAGGACACCACATTTACCCACTGCACCTTTCCAGGAATCTGAATAGCTTCCCGTTTAAATAGAGCAGTAAGATACATCTTAGCATGTCTGTGTTTCTCACCCATAAATGAGCTGCTGACTACAGCAAAGTAAATTGCCACCAGGCATTTCCAAACAGATTTTCAGGCCAATGCCAGTGCACTCCACTGGATAATATTTCTGCACATGCTTCATCAGCCTAACAGTAGCGCTGCAGCACTGGCAGGCAGTGGCAATCAAACAGCTTTCAAACATTGTGAACAAATGCCACCTTTAGGTCTGAGCTAACAAATAACACAAGGCTAGAGAAAGCTGCAACAGCTAACATGGCGGTGCATGGCGACTCAGTCACCAGCCAGTAGAAAAGAAGGTTATGCAATCCCATTAGCCTTTAGTCCAAACCCCTCCTCCCACTTATTCAGTCTTTCACTTACCCTTCCTCTAGACCTCCTCACAGAAGCCATCTTTTCATTCAACAAAGGCTAGCCCTCCGCTGTTTCACCTCCGGCTTTGCTCGTGAGGAAGGCATTGAATGATAACTGCTAAGTGCCCTAGTTAGCGTGCTGCAGTGAAGATACACACTTGGCTTCACAAAAACACATTATGATTTTATCAACGTTTGTCCTCCCAGTGAATCAATACTGCCAAACATATAATCAGCGCACATCCAGACAAGGTAGTACTGCACACGGTCCTGTTTGCACATGAGAACATGTGAATATCTAATTAATAGAGGCTTATAAATCTCGTCTCCAATAAAGCTAAGTAAAATTATGCACCAAAGCATGAAAATGCATCTGTTTGAATAGAAATGTTGTTCAATAACTGTCGACATTCTGCTCACTTGGACCAGCAGATGGTGCTGCTCGTTGGTATTCTCTCAGGTTTTTATATAAAATGCCTACCCCCCCCCCCCCCCCATTCCCAACCTGCACCCTCCCCCCACCTAAAGGACTGCTTGCATCTGCATCTCTGTCTCTTCATCGTAATGGCTCAATTGTTGTTCTGTAAGCATACACTTGTTCTCATTTTTATGGTGTCTATACATAGATAAAGAACAAGACATTTGGAAGAAAATATATTTAGATAGGACACCAGCAATGATCTTATCCACAGAACAGAAAATTAAAGTGAATTGGATTTATTTTCTTTTGCTTTTCATTAAAAAAAAACTCATTTAAATTTAGATAGCAAGTCAACAGCAATCTTCAGAGCAGAGCAAAAAATATTACGTTCAAAGATTTTGCCTGCAGGTAGGATACATGGCACAGAAACAGGCCAATCGGGCCAACCAGTCCATGCTGGAATTGATGCTCCATTTGAGCATCCTCTTATTTTTACCTGAAGTAAATCTATTAGACCTTCTATTCTCTTCTCCAGCCTTCCCTTAAAGGTCCCAATGTTACTCCTATTAGCCATAACATGCTAATTATTGAATTTTAAAAATGATTAGTATAATAATGAATGATTTAATGAATATCATTTAACATTTGCTCAGTTTTTTGTTTAAAAAAAGAGTTCTCGCTCATTCTGCTCAATATCAGCCCTGTCCACAGTAAGGACAGACAACGGGTAAAATTGACAGATTAAAAAACAAAATTAAGATAGTTGCCCAGTTTTAGCATAAACAGTGACAGCTAAGCGAAAACAAAACCAATGGGACACCTATGTCCATTTCATGCTTATGACTATGTGGTGAGAAGACATTATTTATAATGCAGAATTTAGCAGTGATTTCCATCTCCAAACTACAAACCAGATAAAGTCACCAAATCATTGCCTTGTCAACGCTGCCTTCACAGGTCCAGGGCTTGGTTGTTTTAATCACTTACGTCACATAGGTTGGGATTTTAAGCAGGTTGAGGTGAAAATGGGAAGATAGAGGGTCAGAAGGCAGATCCTTTGAGGGAAATAAATGTGAAGAAACTGCAAGCTAGGATGAGATTAGAAAGGAGCAACTGCAGATGCTGGTTAATACACAAAGTGACATGGATAGGCAACGTTTTGGGTCAAGACACTTGTACCTTTCAACTTTTTTTTTAAGTCTTAGAGTTTTTGCTTTGCCATAAAGGCCCATTGTACTGAGAGAAAATGGCAAAAATAAATTTGGACAGTAAGAAGTATTAAAAGGCTTATACTTTAAATGGATTGCAGAATGTAGCATGCTTATGGGAAGAGAAGAAAAATACACGAATGTGTGATATTCTTGAAATTTGATAATGGTTCTGATTAAGGCTTCACGACCACCTGACTACGGTCCACATGTCAGTTTCCAGCAGTTAAATCATTTGAATCAGCGTTCAGTTCTCATAAAACATGACAACAAGATCCGTTTGCCAACAGAACAAACAAGAACGGAGTGCCAGCTGAACATTTGTTTCTCCCGTCTGAGGGCCTGTGAAACCCCGCATACAACTGCAAGTGACAAGGTAAACAATTCTCAAAATACCACTTGCACACCACGTCCACCAACACACCGTGCCGGTGCAAGGCCACATCAGCTCATTCACCAGAGACAAATGGCCGCCTAGCCTTGTAATAAGTGGCTCACTGCTAACATTGCACTTTTGCTAAAAAGGAAAGGATAAACCAAGTAATTACTTTGTGACAGAGCACGCTTTAATAGAAAGTCAAATAATAAATAATTTCAAAAAGCAGCCGTAGAATTTGACAGTGCCAGTCCAGATATATTACACTGCCCTTATGAAAACAAAAATGGGATTCCTTCCCCCAGTTTTTAAGTGGAAATATTTATAAATGAGTCAAATCAGAAGAAGGTATAAGAAAAATACAACTAAGCAATGGAAATTTAACAATATACCTTAATTACAAGATTAAAAAAACAGGGGATACTGGAATTGCTGAAAATTTAATTTTCCATTTAATAATTTTCTTCTTTTTAAAAACCCACAGCACACACTAATTGCTTGCCTGGATGTTGTTATGATCCACTCTAGGCTTTTAGCGTGGCTGATTTGTTAGCAGTCCTTCAGAAGTAGATCTCACCTGAGCTGTAAGAAAAGTATACCAAACAAATGCGCTGCCTCAAATATCCTCTGTCAGCATTAGCATTTCTGAAAATAATTGCAATTGTTTGCCATTTCTGTTTTTAAGATCAGAAAAGAAAAAGGACAGCATCAGAATGCATTGAGATTGGTACAATGCAGGTGAACAGATGTAACTGTGCAACAGAGACAGTGACTGGCTGAGTTCCCACAATTTGACATCAGGAAATCCAAAGCTGTCCTTTCCAGACTCGCTAAAAGCACAAAATCCTTGCCAGTGACTCCACCCCTTCCCTTGTCTGCTAGCTTTGGCCAAACATGACTGCAGCAGACCAGTTTACAACCAGACTCCGCTTCAAACTCCACACACTATTCACAAACGTAACTGTTTGTTGCTCCCTTCGAGGGATGTAGGTGGATCGAGAGGTTTGGATAGACCCAAATTTTACACATACACACGAGTAGAGTCACAAGACAACTTAGATTTTAAATACTGCAAGTACTGTACTGTTATTCTTGTTCAAGTGCAAAATCACAAGTCACTCAAGAACTCAATCCATTTAAAAGTCTGAACTATAAATCCACTAGTTCTCTAACATGCAGTGGATGGATAACATCTTGCATTTACATTATGACGTGGCTGACATCTCCAAAGACAGGGATGATACCAACAGCGCCATTAAGAGGACAAATGTGAAATACTTGAAGTAATAAACAAAGTAAAATGGAAATTATTACAGAATGAGCACCTCCGAACGTGAATAAATCGCCAATGTGGATAGATGAAATAATTTTCAAGCTGGTAAAAGAATCAAGGAGGAAGTAGTGGAGTCACTGGCCATCATTTTATAATCCTGCCCTTGAGTATAGATTGGTTCAGGAGGATTGCGCTCACTGCTAACATTGTACTTTTGTTGGAAAAGGGAAGGAAGGGATAAACCAAGTAATTACAAACCAGTTAAGTTAACTTCAGTCATGGGCAAATTAATGGAATGAATTAGTTTGGAAAGGTACAGATTAATCACAGAGAGTCAGCATGGATTGATTAAGAGATAATTCAGTTGGACCAACTTCATTGAATTTTGTTGAGGAGTTAGTGGGCAATGCATCTGAGAAATTCTTGCAATTTTGCAAGACTTTTGAGACGATTCCCCAACGCACACGTCAATAAAATAAAAGCACCATGGTAATAAGAAGGCTGCAGCAAAAATGTGATCCATAATTGGCTGAGTGGCAGGAAGCAAAAGGTAGAGGTTCGTAGAATGTGTAGAAAGGAACTGCAGATGCTGGTTTAAGCTGAAGATAGACACAGATGTTGGAATAACTCAGTGGGTCAGCCGAACCCGCTGTGTTACTCTAGCACTTTGTGTCTATCTTTGGTAGAGGTTTCCAGATGATTTTGTGACTGTCACTAATGAGGTTCCACAATACTTGACCCGTTCCTTTTTTGTAAGGTATATTAATGACTTCTAATGTATATTAGACTAAAGTATGAGGGGTCTGATAAAAAGATGCAGCATGGAAGTATGCCATAAAGATATGGCATGATGAGGAACACTGACAAGGGACAATGTCCACAAATACTTTTTAAAAAATAGCAGGACAAGATGCTTTCCTTATTAGCCAGGCCATTAAATTTAAGAGAAAGGTGGTTTTGTAGGAACTGTAACTCCACCTGTTGGACCACATCTCAAGAAACATGAAATCCAGGAACAACCGACTGCACCCTGGATATTGCAGGAAAATCTAGGAGGTTGCAGGGACAAAAGAAAGTCAGGATCGGATAAGGTTATGTTCCTTTCTTATTAACAAAAGCAACAGGGAGACAGGTATATAAAATTATGAATATCTTAGAAGAACAGGAAATATTTCCATTTCCATCAGCAGAAAAGGTGAAAAAGCAGGGGTCACAAACTGAAAGTTATTGGTGGAAGGATTAGAGAGTAGATTAACAAAATAAATTTCTCTCAGATCTGGAACTTACCACCTTTAACCTTGCAGTAGAGGTTACAAACTGTCATCACATTT
Source organism: Raja brachyura (assembly GCA_963514005.1). The sequence continues at coordinate 7,922,987 of OY740797.1, read as the reverse complement.
AAAAACTGTATGCATGTGTCCTCAAAGTGCCATGACTGGCAGGGCCATCATCCTGATGTTGGACGATGGACTCGGGTTGAGTGGCCCAGATACAAATGAGCCAATTGGTCTACCTCTGTGATAAAATACCTTTGTCCCAAAGCAACTCACAGGAGCAATATCAAGAAAAGAAAAATGATATTAACCCTCCAAGGAAATGTTATGCCAGGTAAAAAATACTTGGCCAGAGTATGGAAAAAACATTGGAGAAAAATAATAGGTGGTGTTTCAGCTCAGGACCCTTCTTCAGACTGAAGAATGGTTTGAAGAAGGGTTCCGACCCGAAACATTACTTCTTCCTTGTCTCCAGAGATTACTCTAGCACTTTGTGAATGCCTTTGGTAGAAACCAGCATCTGCAGTTCCTTCCTACACATTACAGAGAAGGCATTCCTGAATCTGGGCAACAAAAAGCATGCAGCCATTAGGAGAGCAGTACTAATTATAGATGCACAGAACATCAGTACAGCAAGTGCACATTGTTATTGAGGGGAGCGTAGTCCAAGAAAGTTATTGCTGAGGAAAAATGCCAGAGACATATTTAAAGTATTAGACAGAGAATTTTTACACTCTTGTTCTTTAGGCTAGCGGCCAATCCAGGTCAGGAATGATAGCCAACAGGATTTGGCGCAAGTAGAAACAGGTGCAGTAGCTTCATGTGACAAGAATTAATGTCACTGCTTTAAGGCACATAAAATCAACAAAACACCTCTGGCATGAAAACTGAAAATGCTGGAGAAGCATAGGTCAGGTGACATTTGTGGGGAGAAAAATCAAGTTAATATTTAAGATCATGTTAACTGAACAATTAAGTTCAGCACAGTTGCTACCTGACCTAGGAACAAAACACAAAGGGCTGGAGTAACTCAGGCATGTCTCAAAGCATCTGTTCCTTGTGCCTCCTCCACAGATGCTGGCTGACCTATTGAGTTAGTCCAGCACTTTGTGTTTTGTCTCAAGATTCCAGCATTAGAAGTTCCTTGTGTCTTGTTGATTGAACTATTGTATGCTTCCATCATTTTTTAAATTCATATTTCAGATTTCCAGCATTTGCATCTTGTTATTTTGAGTGCCCCTCTGGCAAAACTTAAATCACATCTTAATAATGATGAAGATGATGATGATCATATTGGACATGTGCGGATTAAAATTATTTTCTGCCTTCCCAGCTGGGAAAGAAAGGGAATTTAAAGATCACGCATATAAAAATGAACAAAGGGAGAACTTTGAAAATGATTATCCACTTATAACTTCTTACAAAATATATAGCCATCTGGTCAATGTCTAGCTTTGCATTGATTTTATGTATTAATAAAAGGAAAAGTCCAAAAACAGTCAATAATTGTTTTTGACGAATTGTATAAGCTTTCCAGTTAAAAACTATTATTTGGATGTAGTGATATATATATATATATATATATATATATATATATATATATATATATATATATATATATATATATATATATATATATATATATGGAAAAGTGTTACATCTGAAGTAATTCTGAATCATTTGAAACGTGTGGATGTTCTCAGTGTGATTAAACCTCAGAATTGCTGAAGGCACCAATGCCCCTGTCTGTCAGCAGTAAAAACTGTTGAAGGATCAGACACGTGTCTTCCCTGTGAACTAATGTTTGTTAACCATTGTGCTTTGACAAATTTGTCAAATCAAAGCACACTTTTGTTACACCATGAACATTATAACACCATACATCAAAAGTTAAATATTAAACAAATTTAAGTCTAGATAATGTGCATGCAGAAACATGAAGCTGCCACCGGAAAACAAGATCACAAAGGATCATTTGCACAGTACAATAAATTACGTCTTTATTTCATGTAGTGAAACCTATAAATTAAGGGAATACAGTTCTATCGCGACTTGATCAGCACCTTACAAATATAATAAGTCATGATTAGTTTCTTCATCTTGGCATTGTGCATAGCACGCACACACTGTTCTGACAGTTGCATAATTCCAGTTGAGTGTTGCAGCATAAATATACATTTTACATACACTTGGACAATGAGACATTGGAGGACCAATGGTATCAAGAAAGGGCAAGGAATTACCTTCAACATTCAACACACCGAATTTGTCTTGCATGCACATTCAAATGAATGGGACCAATTATATGCCAAACATTTCCAAAGTGGAGTAGTGTGAATCTAGGCACAATAATAATTTTCAAAGAAATTCATACCATCTTGGACTCTGCTTACATTTCTAATAATAGTTCATTATAAAAAAGGTTTCTCTCGAGTAGTGGGAAATTGATCCTCAGAGCAGAGATATTAAAACAAAAGGGTACTGGTTTAAGTGAGGGATAAAACATTTATAGGGGATTAAAAGATATTGAGATGATGATTTTCCTCAGAGTGTGGCTGAAATCTGACATGCACTAGTGGAGGCCAGTACGCTTAGAACATCCGGACTACAGACAAATTCTTAAGAGCCTGTCACACTTGGCCGTCATTTGCGCCTCATTTCCGCATCATATGTAAAATAGGTTGTGCGCAAATCACGCGTCATCATGCCGTCTGGTGCACGTGACAACATTAGAATATCCTGCGGCGCGCGGCGACGCATGGTTACGCACGGTGACGTAACCATGCGATACACGTGAGGCATCGGGACGCCAGCGTGCGCCGCCAATGCAGCACAAAATCCTGGAGTACCGCGCGATACCGCCTTTAACTCCACACTCCTCCACGTCTCTCCATGCGCCCGTCCCACGCTACCCGTGCGTCACAACATGACAACCACATTGAGGTCGCGTAGATGGCGCGCAAATGACGGCCAAGTGGGACAGGCTCTTCAGGCACTTCATCCTGAAGAACTGTCCATTAAAAAAAATAGTAATTTCCCCCAAAACCAAGATATATGTTCATATTATAATCTTATGTATGAACTTGGAAAGAGTCATTATCCCAGCAGCAAATTTGAAGTGTAATGTTAATGATCCTCAGTTGATTAATTGAATTTCCATTTAAAAAGTGTCCTCCGTAATTGTGTTCCATTAGATTACCGACTTCCAGCCTTAACTATGAATTTCTATGCAGATTTTTTCTCTTTTTGCTTGCTCTAAGGAAGAAATATAAAATTATATTGTTGTGGGATGATAGTATTTCCACCGTTCATTTATATTGTCTAATCTTCCATGAAAGTGGCATCATAGGTAGATAGGGTGATCAGTCAGCGCATTAAGTATAGACGTTGGGAGGTCATGTTACAGTTGTACCAGACATTGGTGAGGCCACATTTGGAGTATTGTGTTCAGCTTTGGTCACCCTGTTCTTGGTTCTTGGTTACTTGGTCCTCCAAAATATTCCAACTGGAATTTAAACTGGAGGTGGTGAAGGGAGGGGTTTAGCCAGAGAGGGTTATTGGGAAGAAAGTGCCACTTTAAATTTAGTTGCATCTGGCTGGGCAACCATGGCTTACTGGAGATTATTTAATAGTGCGTGGAAAGAACAAATTGCTGTACACATCTATCTTTGAGGCTGGGACCACAAATTGGATCGAATGCCCTCGTCCGCTCCTAATTGGTTTGGGGTTGGTGTAGGTCTTGTGATCTATGTCTAGCTGACCATTTAACATTTTGTAAAAACAGGTCAAACGGTGAGCTTCACGTCTGTCTTGGAGAGGGTTCCACCCCAGACAATTCATTAGTTTGGTGACACTGTTGTAGGAAAGATGTTGTTAAACTGGAAAGGGTGCAGAGAAGATTCACGAGGATGTGGCCAGGACTTTATTCCTTGGGGCACAGGAAGCTGAGGGGTGATCTTACAGAGGTGTATAAGGTCATGAGAGGAATAGATAGGGCAAATGCACAGAGTACTTTACTCAGAGGTCAACAATTTAAGGCGAGGGGGGAAAGATTTAATAGGAACCCAAGGGGCAACTTTTATTTTATTTTTAAACAGGTAAACTTTAAACATTAAATTTTTAAACAAGTGAATATATGGAACGAGATGCCAAAGGACAGAGATGAGGCAGGTGCCATCACAATGCTTAGAAGACATTTGGACGGGTATATGGTTTAGAAGGATATGTTCTAAATACAGGCAGGTGGGATTAGTGTAGATGGGCTATGTTGGTCGGCGTGGGAAGTTGGGCCAAAGGGCCCATTTCCATGCTGCCTGACTAATAAAATAAACCGAAATCATGGGAAAAAACAGCAACCTCGGATGTCTATACAGACATACATTGCATTCCTTTTACTGTTGTGTGTAATTGATAAGTGAAACAAATCACTCAATTTCTGGTTTGCCTGGTTTTGGGAGGGAAAAAAAGTCAGTGCCCTTTTTAGGTTGCAATGTTTTTTTTCTCGAAAAGGTGAACAGCAGCCAAAGTTATTTTTGACATGGGAGAATTTACATAAAGTCAGACATTGGCAAGATGAATCTTCCATAACCCAACGACTGTCTATACCTGAAATACCAAGGAATAAAAGGCTACAGATCAAGTGCGCATTGTGTAGATGTAGGTATGTTGCAAAACTTACCTTGAGCAGCGCTGCAGTTCTGCTGCTCCCCGTGTGCGCGACTTTGGCGGCTTTCAGAGGGGGGTGGGCTTAAAGTGCCGTTTTTCAACAGGCAGGACAAATCGATGAATGTCGGGCGATTTGGTTGCTCCGAGAAAAATCGCTCCGACATTTCATGAATGAAGGTATTTTTAAATCACTCTAAATTATTTATTAACTAGAGTAATTTAAAAATCACCTTCAAAAGCCGTGAGCACCGACAACCGGAAGGATTTTGCGTAGGGGAGAAGAAAAGGTAAATAGTTTATTTTTATATTAAAAGTTGGTTTTTTGGGAGGCTTTAATAATATTTTTATGTTGCGAAATGGGGTCCCAAAAAATCTATGAACAAACAGTATTTTTCCTCCCGACTTCACCGCTAACCGCAACGTTCCAATCCACCGCATTCCACTAAAACCTAGTTGATTTAAATGGCCATTAATTTACAGGAATCAAACACTAAATTCCTTCCATTTGGCCCAGAAATTCATGAAAATGAGATTTAAAAATTATGTTATATTGTGGATTATTGTGTGAATGTTATTTGGACACTTAGGCAATTTAAAAAAAGTTTATCTTTTCTTAAGAAATGGATAGATGTTTAGATCTACTCATTGAATTTTGTAAATAGCTACAATTAGATAACTAACTAATTATATGCTTTAATTTCAGGTCATCCAAGTAAGATTGTTTCATATTTGTTTCAGAATGCTTCAATCTATAATAACTGAAAATTTCATTGAGTTCTCTTAATTTTTAAGAAAGTTATGGGCTTTTAACTTTTCCAGATCACAGCTTTTGAGTTAAGTCAATTGAAAGGCAATGGGGAGCAAGATGCTAATTTCAGAGTATGAAAATGGCCATAACTTTCTTAATACTGAAGATATGAAAGTAAATTAGGTGTCAAATTAAACTTCTTTTTATGCTTTATCTGATGGGATAAATTGCAGACTTGATTTTTTAAATCTCAAAATTTTGTAACATTGCTAGTAGATGGATGCTCAATGGAGGTGAGCAACAAGGAGGGCTTGCTTCTATCATGTATGACTCTAGAAAGGCCAGACTAACAAAGTTATTGTCTCAAGGGTCAAAAACTCACTGGAAAACTAATTAGAATAAAGATGTAATGAATTATGTACAGGTTGTTTGAAAAATATGTTACTTGCCCGAGTGCAAGTTTTATTGAAAAGAAAGTGAAAATAAATTAACACTCCAAGATGATATCAGGGGATATGAGGAATTAGGCATAACGTGAAGTTAAGGTAAAACATTAGCCATGATCTTTTTAATTGGCAACTCTGCCTTGAGAGCTTTAATTGTCCACTAATCACCTGCTTCTACTGATAGAGTCATAGAGTGATACATTGTAGAAACTAGCCACACCAGCCAACATGTCCCAATTACACTAGCCCCACCTGCCCGCATTTGGTCCATATCCTTCCAAGCCTGTCCCATCCATGTACTTGTCTAACAGTTTCTTAAATGTTGGTATAGTCCTTGCCACTGCTTTCTCCTCCGACAGTTTGTTCCATACACCCACCACCCTTTGTGTGAAAAAGTTACCCCTCAGATTTCTATTAAATCTTTTCTCCTTCACCTTAAACTTATGTCCTCTCGTTCACGATTCACCTACTCTGGGCAAGAGACTGCATCTGCCCGATCTATTCCTCTCATGATCTTATACATCTCTAAAAGATCACCCCTCATCCTCCTGCGGTCCAAGGAATAGAATCTCAGCCTATTCAACCTCTTCCCATAGCTCAGACCCTGTAGTCCTGGCAAGGACTCACTGGCCTATAGTTGCCAGCATATTCCTGCAGCCCTTCTTGAACATTTGCCACCCTCCAGTCTTCCGGCACCTCTCCTATATTTAAAGACGACTCGTAAATCTCAACCAGGGCACCCTCAATTTCCTCTCTGGTTTCCCACATTATCACAATGATCGTAACACTGACCCACAATTATCTTAACACTGCAGCAGGGGTTGGCCATTCAGCTGCTATTCCATTTTGAGAAATGTGAACCAACTTGCTATTATCCCCAATAAAAAGACCAAGTGCTGGACTAACTCAGTCCGGGTCAGGCAGCATCCCTGGAGAATATGGTTAGGTGACATTTCAGGTTAAGACCTTTCTTCAGATCCACGTTTTTCAGACGTGCTGCCTGACCTGCTGAGATACTCCCGCACTTTGTGTCTTTTTTTGTAAACTAGCATCTGCAGTTCCTTGTTTCTTCAATATTATCCACCTTGCTTCCCATTTGATTCCCTTATCCAATAAAACCTTGTTGCTCATAATACTAGTAAGTCTTTAGGAAGCGTCTCAGATTTTACTTGTATGTTTCCCAAGGCCTATTTTTAATTATAAGGTTATATCCACTTTTTACAATTCCAACAGCGAAAATGGTCTCTTATTCTTTCAGGATTATAAACCTCTCAATCCTCCAACAAGCCATGTTTATAATACCTAACCCCATACTTCTAAACCTCGAAACCCAAAACATTTTGGCATGAAGGATAATACTTTAACAAAGTACACATGAAATAAGCATCAACCCAGAGATTACTTCTTTATACAGGCTTATAATCAGAGTCAGCACCCACAAATGAATGGTGTCTAAACAGGAGCATTTTAATTAAATTTCTTTGGTTTGAGTGGCAGCCACGCATTTTAATTTCTGACATGTTTTAGCGCTATAGTCTTACAATGTGGAAACAGGCCCTTCAGCTCAACTTGCCCACAACGGCCAACATGTCCCATCTACACAAGTCCCATCTGCCTGCATTTGGCCGCACTCCTCTAAACCTGTCCTGTCCATGTACCTGTCTAAATGTTTCTTAAACGTTACAATAGATCCTGCCTCAACTACCACCTCCGGTAGCTTTTCCATAAACCTACCATCCTTTGAGGGGAAAAAGTTACCTCCTCAGGTTCCAATTAAATCTTTTCCCCCCTCACCTTAAACCTATGTGTGCATTCACTCTTTGTGAACATGGGTCTTTGGGGCACACTTATGGTGCTTTATTAATGCTAATAAACATATTACATTATGTGCAAAGTTGTCAACCAGCTATTTAGCTCAACATCAATAAGGAGGCAAGCAACATGAAAACAAAGACTATAATCTTCATAGGTAGACACAAAATGTTGGAGTAACTCAGCGGGACGGGCAGCATCTCACGGGTGACGTTTCTTCTCTACAGAGATGCTGCCTATCCCGCTGAGTTACTCCAGCATTGTGTCTACCTTCGATTTAAACCAGCATCTGCAGTTCCTTTCTACTATAATCTTCATGTTTCAGAAGAGTGTGTGCAGAGTTTATGAGGCCGAGAGTTGCGCTGAGAATGGAATCTATGTTATCTTTTGTTGTGTCTGATTTTTGCTGTCCTGTTCCATCTCGGTTTAAAACAAAACCATTAACTCCGTAAGGACATTTTTTACTTGAAGGATGTTGGGAAAATGTTAACTTTATACAATTGGTGGTTATGGCAAAGGTCTCACTTTAGACAGTTGCTATTAAAATGAACCATTGTACTTTTCCTTGATCATTGCCTGCTTGGTTCGGTCATTTTCACACCTTACATTCTCTTTGTATCCATCCATATCTCCAGTTTCCCTCTCCCCTGACTCCAGTCTGAAGAAGGGTCTCTACCCGAAACATTATCCATTCCTTCTCTCCAGAGATGCCGCCTGTCCCGTTGAGTTACTCCAGCATTCTGTGTCCATCTTCGGTGTAAACCAACATCTGCAGTTTCTTCCTACACACTAAAGTGCACAGATTGCCAAAGCAGGGATTATTATGGTTGTGCTCACCATTGGCACCTTCACCGACAGGTAGCTTCGACCTGTCCAAAATTACACAAGATAACTTTAAGTAATCTCATTTCTTAATCTTTAAAATACATTTCACATGCACACTTAAAAATTAAAAGCAGATGTCTTGCTTTCAGATTAAGATTGGAAAAATTTCTACAAAAAATGTAAATTATGCAATGATTTCCCAGGATTTGATGGCTGAAAAACGATAGGAGGCCCTTCTTAAACGTTGTTTTGAAGGCAGGCATCAGATCTTCCTCACTGACGCATTAAATGTCTTTGGATTATACTAACACTTGGAAGGAAAATGGATTTCCTTGGTCCCTGCTGGGCCAAATTATAGTGTTTCCATGGTGGAAGAGAAAAGCTTTCAAAAGAAAAAAGGGACTGAAAATAAATAAAACTGCAAATACTGGAATCTGAAACAAAATCAGAACTGCAAGAACACACGCATTATCTGTGGAAAGAGAACAGGAGAAGGGTTGCTGACCCAAAACATTTTCGAGTTTCTATTGTAAACACAAAATGCTGGAGTAACTCAGCGGGACAGGCAGCATGTCTGGAGAGAAGGAATGGGTGGCGTTTCAGGTCAAGACCCTTCTTCAGACTGATGTCAGGGGAGGGGCGGGACAAAGAAATAATCTAATCGGAGACAGAATGGTGGGAGAACTGGGAATGGGAGGGGATGGAGAGAGAGGGAAAGCAAGGGCTATTTGAAGTTAGAGAAGTCAATGTTCATATCGCTGGGGTGTAAGCTACCCATGCGATATATGAGGTGCTGTTCCTCCAATTTGTGTTGGGCCTCACTCTGATAATGGAGGAGGCCCAGGACAGAAAGGTCAGATTGGGAATGTGAGGGGGAGTTGAAGTGCTGAGCCACCGGAAGATCAGGTAGGTTAAGACGGACTGAGCGGAGGTGTTCAGCGAAACGATCGCCGAGCCTGTTCTTCGTCTCGCCGATGAAGAGAAGTTGACACCTGGAACAGTGGATACAGTAGTTGAGGTTGAAAGAGGTGCAAGTGAACCTCTGCCTCACCTGGAAACACTGCCGCTTAACTGACCGAGCTATTCTGACATTTTTGTTTGGTTGAAGACAGGTGAAGCTGATAAATCTTTACAAGAAAACAAATAAACAAAATGTATAGAACATGATAATGGCCAGAACATCTGTTTAAAGTGGTGTTGAATTAGGGATTAAATATTTGGAAAGGGATAACTGCCCTCCACCTCTTCAAAATAGTCATTGCGTCTTTTATACGTGCCTTAGAAAACAGATGGGATCTTGCCTCGCATATCAGAAGCAGGAATAGGCGAGTCAGACCCTCACCCCTGTAATAAGATGACTGTCACCTCAACTTCACACCTATCACCGGCCATCATTTACCCCCACCCTTTATTCCAAGCAACTCAAGTGCCGTCCTCCCTCCACACTGCTCTGTGGTATCATCCTGAAGTGGTCAAGTCTCCACCGAGACTTGAATCATGGAGTCAGACATCTTATGGCACTTGACTTTGACTCTGTGTTTGTTTTAGCTGAAGAATGAACTATTCAGACAAATTTCATTTCCTATTTCCTAATTTATACACTTGTTATGACAGTACACCAGTGCTCATTCAGGTATTTTCTAAATATGTAGAGCATTTGTACCTCCCTGAACTTACCAGGTAGTGAGAAATAGCTCATTTAAGCTAAAAAAAAAATGTTATTTCCTTGTGATCATTCCACTTAAATCTATGCCAAACAACCTTCCGATTCAGAGGCAGTACCCAATTTAGCATTGCAATATGAAACAGACTATGAAAAAAAATCTCTAATAAAAAGAAAAAAACCAAGGTGGTGAGAAAGGGATGTGTATTTAAACACATGCCAAAAACCTCCCGGACGCTTTAACTTTAATATTATGGATGTCATGACTATCTGGAAGAGAATACAAGAATATATACTGTCATTCAGCTCAACACTATCACATTATAAGTGATAATAGCTTATTATTGAGTATACCAGACAATCAGAGGGAATGATCTGCTGAAAGAAATCATTTCAGTCTGTTACGCCTTTTTCACCAAGTATTGTGTGCTTCAGACACCAAAATTAAGGCCGTAAAGATCTGACAAATCTTCCTCAATTCCCCTGCAGTGGAATAAGTACCTTGTCATGCGAAGGGGACGAACCACCTCACCAACAAAAACATCTACTATTTACTGTCTTAACATCAGAGTCAAGAGGACTCTGCTTCTTTCATGGGTTAAGTGCAAAATGTCATCGACAAGCTTCAAAATGAATACATAGTATTGCTACATGGTAAAAAGGCTTATCACACAATAGATCTTTCTGTAGGGTGCCATTGTTCTACATTAAGTTGCAACTTTTTGGAAGATTTTACATTTGATCCTTTGCTGTTGTCCTGTTTGCAAAAAGTCACTAGAGTATGGCGACATTTGTTTTCGGCTAGTTGCATCACAGCCTGGTTCAGCAACTCGAATACCCAGGAACATAGCAAATGACAGAATGTCCGCGAACACTACCTCGTCCATCATTGATACTGACCGCCCAGCCATCTAAGAGATCTGTAGAAGGTGCAGCCTCAAAAAGATAGCCAACATCATCAAGGACACATACCACCCTGGCCTTGAGTTCATTTCAATGCTCCATTGGGAAGAAGGTATAGGAATCTGAAAAATGTGACCTCCAGGATCAGGAACAACTTCTTCCCAACAACTATCCGGCTATTGAACACCACAAATTCGAACTAAACTCCAAACTATCCAGCTTGCACTAGGGACTTGGTTGGGGTGTTGCTTTGTACCACATTGGGTTTCTTTTTTATTTATTGAACTTTATTATGTTAGTTATTGAGGACTGTGTTCTCAAACCCGTGCGCTGCATTGAAGCAAGAATTGAATTTGTTCTGATTCAGTATATATGACAATTAAACCCTCGACTCTCGACTTTTATAAAATATAATTATTTACCTTGTCAGTTAGAATAGAGCACAGAGAATTAGTTGAGCTAATAGTGCTTGTCAGAGATTAGCAAACAATTAAAAATCAAAGCCAACATGTGCATTTCTCTCCTTTACTCCCCTCCTCAGTCTGTGAGCAAAAGACAAAATGGCTGAATATGCCCAGTTTACAGTGAATTTGAGAAATAAATTGGTCAAGTAGACAACCTATGTCACATACTCCAAAATGACAGCCAAGCCACATCTATACTGGTAGTTCTAGTCGCATCTATCTGTCCTGTCATCATAATCCATTGACATATTTTCTTTCATTCCCTTACAAAAAAAATCTGATCCAAATGTTGAATAGCTTGTGGGATAGAAACATAGAAATTAGGTGCAGGAGTAGGCCATTCGGCCCTTCGAGCCTGCACCGCCATTCAATATGATCATGGCTGATCATCCAACTCAGTATCCCGTACCTGCCTTCTCTCCATACCCTCTGATCCCCTTAGCCACAAGGGCCACATTTAACTCCCTCTTAAATATAGCCAATGAACTGGCCTCAACTACCCTCTGTGGCAGAGAGTTCCAGAGACCCACCACTCTCTGTGTGAAAAAATTCCTTCTCATCTCGGTCCTAAAGGATTTCCCCCTTATCCTTAAGCTGTGACCCCTTGTCCTGGACCTCCCCAACATCGGGAACAATCTTCCTACATCTAGCCTGTCCAACCCCTTAAGAATCTTGTAAGTTTCTATAAGATCCCCTCTCAATCTCCTAAATTCTAGAGAGTATAAACCGAGTCTATGCAGTCTTTGTTCATAAGGCAGTCCTGACATCCCAGGAATCAGTCTGGTGAACCTTCGCTGCACTCCCTCTATGGCAATAATGATGTCCCAAGTATGAGCACTAGAACCCCCAGCACTGAGTTTAAATAAATGATTTGATTTTAGGAATTGAAATCGATTTGATCCATCCTGTGAAGAATACCGAAATCTGTGTTGGGACAGAGATGAGTGGGAGAAGGATTAGGGGAAGAACTGGAAGAGCATCTCTCGTCTATAGTGGACTCATGAACAATTCAGGATCCATGTATAAGCAAGCAGATCGAAGCCGCATTTTGTATTTTTGCATGCACAGATTTCAGTTATCGTGCATGCCATATGGGGTTTAAATAGATGAAATCATTGCAGAAACAAATGCAAAATTTGTACCTCAGAGGCCTGTTTAGAACATGTTTAATAGCAAACAGTTAAAATGCAAATCGCCCCTGTACACTGCAGGAAGTTGTTTCAGTTACTCAGCAAATTAAAAGCAGGTGTTAGTTTCAGAGTGCTATTAATTACACACCAATCAGAGTCCTAGCTTCAAAGATTTGCAACTTGAACCAATTCTGCTGCCTATGGCTACTGTGACGTAAGAATGTCTTCAAGGCACCTCATCTGTTGTTTTGCTGATTTATGAGTAGCATTTAACTAGCACTATGTAATTTGTTGAAGATGAATACTCAGTTGTAACGGTAATAAAACAGGACTGTTCATTTATTAATTTATGACTAATTCTCTTTATGATTAAGCGGCACAGACTCTCATTTCAACAATTTAAGTATAATATTTTTTCTCCTGATAAACACCACATCCATTAAAAAAAGATCTGCTCATCATATTTACAACTAGAATGCAATATAATCTCAAATAAAAGTTTGTCAGAGTAAAATTCCTTCTTAAAAAAACTCTTCATCCTCAAGGGGCCTTTGTTTCCCGCCAACACATTTGATGGTTTACAAGTACCAGCCTTTATTCTCATGCTCACCTTCCTGGAATAATATAATGAGAAGGGTGGACTCAATAAGGCCGCTCAGTAAAAGATTGGCGTCAGTTCACCAAAAGCATGGCTGAGACGAGACAGCAGCCAAAACTGCAGAGATAACATAGAAACATAGAAATTAGGTGCAGGAGTAGGCCATTCGGCCCTTCGAGCCTGCACCGCCATTCAATATGATCATGGCTGATCATCCAACTCAGTATCCCGTACCTGCCTTCTCTCTATACCCTCTGATCCCCTTAGCCACAAGGGCCACATCTAACTCCCTCTTAAATATAGCCAATGAACTGGCCTCAACTACCCTCTGTGGCAGAGAGTTCCAGAGACTCACCACTCTCTGTGTGAAAAAATTCCTTCTCATCTCGGTACTAAAGGATTTCCCCCTTATCCTTAAGCTGTGACCCCTTGTCCTGGACCTCCCCAACATCGGGAACAATCTTCCTGCATCTAGCCTGTCCAACCCCTTAAGAATCTTGTAAGTTTCTATAAGATCCCCTCTCAATCTCCTAAATTCTAGAGAGTATAAACCGAGTCTATGCAGTCTTTGTTCATAAGACAGTTCTGACATCCCAGGAATCAGTCTGGTGAACCTTCGCTGCACTCCCTCTATGGCAATAATGTCCTTCCTCAGATTTGGAGACCAGGACTGTACGCAATACTCCAGGTGTGGCCTCACCAAGACCCTATACAACTGAAGTAGAACCTCCCTGCTCCTATACTCAAATCCTTTTGCTATGAAAGCTAACATACCATTGGCTTTCTTCACTGCCTGCTGTACCTGCATGCCTACTTTCAATGACTGGTGTACCATGACACCCAGGTCACGCTGCATCTCCCCTTTTCCTAATCGGCCACCATTTAGATAGTAGTCGGTTTTCCTATTTTTGCCACCAAAGTGGATAACCTCACATTTATCCACATTATATTGCATCTGCCAAACATTTGCCCACTCAACCAGCCTATCCAAGTCACCTTGCATTCTCCTAGCATCCTCCTCACAGCTAACACTGCCCCCCAGCTTAGTGTCATCTGCAAACTTGGAGATATTGCCTTCAATTCCCTCATCCAGATCATTTATGTATATTGTAAATAGCTGGGGCCCCAGCACTGAGCCTTGCGGTACCCCACTAGTCACTGCCTGCCATTGTGAAAATGACCCGTTTACTCCTACTCTTTGCTTCCTGTTTGCCAGCCAGTTCTCTATCCACATCAATACTGAACCCCCAATGCCATATGCTTTAAGTTTATATACTAATCGCTTATGTGGGACCTTGTCGAAAGCCTTCTGGAAGTCCAGATACACCACATCCACTGGTTCTCCCCCATCCACGCTACTAGTTACATCCTCGAAAAATTCCACAAGATTCGTCAGACATGATTTACCTTTCGTAAATCCATGCTGACTTTGTCCAATGATTTCACCACTTTCCAAATGTGCTGCTATCCCATCTTTAATAACTGACTCTAGCAGTTTCCCCACTACCGATGTTAGACTAACTGGTCTGTAATTCCCCGTTTTCTCTCTCCCCCCCCCCCTCTTAAAAAGAGGGGTTACGTTTGCTACCCGCCAATCCTCAGGAACTACTCCAGAATCTAAAGAGTTTTGAAAGATTATCACTAATGCATCCACTATTTCCGGAGCTACTTCCTTAAGTACTCTGGGATGCAGCCTATCTGGCCCTGGGGATTTATCGGCCTTTAATCCATTCAATTTACCCAACACCACTTCCCGACTAACCTGGATTTCACTCAAGTACTCCTTTGACCTGCAGTCTCCTGCTATTTCCGGCAGATTATTTAAAAAAGTCACCTTTTAATTTATGCCATACATACCCAACTCAAACTCCCTTTAATACAACCTCAGTTCTCAAATCTCAAGAAAGTCTCTTGACTCCTCAGTTCTTGATTTTCATTAGAATAAAATAACGTGGATAGGCAATGGAAGTTGTAGGGGGCTGAAACCAAAGGTATAGTTCCTTCCCACACATTAGTTTAAAACAATTCCTACACATTTGTTTAAAACCCTAACCAAATGCAAGGTTGTTTTTCAACAATGATCAGGAGCTGTGTCCCGAACAATTAGAAGACCAGTCAGTGTAGGCAAGTTTGGCCGAATGACCCGTTTTCACGTTGTATGACTTGAGAATCTCAGTCTTGGTCAATGCCACTTTTATTTCTTAACATCATTGTTAACTAACAACTTAACTACTCAAACATCTCTGATTTGGTCAGCAGTACTCAGAAATTGCCTTAAAAAATGTTGAACCATTTTCAAATAATACTTGAGCGGTATTTTCAGATTTTAATTTTAAATGACATTGAAGTGATGAAAGTGCATTTATAAATCAGCCAAGGCCAGTTCAGACTAAACTCAAGGCAAATTTATATTGATGCTTTTGTGTTGCACTAGATAGTTCCATTTTGGTGATCGTAAAATAAGATAACTCCCAATTTAACTATGGGATGTTGTCCGGCTAGGCATGTTTAATTCCGCACCTCAGCCAAAATGTCTGCACCTTCTTAAATATCCATCTGTTGTGCTCCCTAATGAAACTTGGTTGTGACACCTGTGAATCAGATGGCAGTATTCTTGGCTGAGTCGGAAGGTTGGTGTCAACCCACACTCCTGAGACATGAAAACCAGAGGCTCTCCCTCATGCCACACTTGGTTAGTGCTACATAAATCAGAGTCATAACCTTTTATGCTCATCATAAATTGAGAGATAGTTTACCTTTTCAGGTGGATGGAAAAGGTGCACTATGCTATTTGAGGACTAGTACAATGCACTGGACTGATCAATATTTACTCCTTAATTACAGATTGTACTGTCATAAATACACTGATCTTGGTATTTCTAAGTTGTCTTTCTTGCACGACAGCAAACAACAATACTTCAAAAGTACCTCATAGGTTTGAGACTTCCTGAAGGCACCACATAAAATGCAGGTTTCTCTCTGGGAGCCAATGTTTAAGGTGGTGTTCTCAATAAGGGCTCTAACACATCCTCAAGTCCAAGCATGGACTCAAAGATCATTTCACTGAAGACGTGCTGGATCTCCCAGTTGCTAACAATTTAAACTCATCTTCCCTCACATTCTGCCTGAGTACCATACAACCCAAATGGTATGAACACTGAATTCTCCAATTTTAGATAACCTCCAAAACCCCCTTTCCCCCCTCTCCTCCCACCCCTCCCCTGTGCCCCACCTAGAATCAGAACCCAACATCTCCCTCCTCCCCCCTACATTAGTTCCTCTGGCTTTACAATACGCAACTCTTCAATACTTTTTTCCCCATTTGTTGCCTTTGTTCAATCCTTTTTCATCCAAACACCCTTACCCGTGTTCACCGAACACCTCCTGTGCTTTATCCTGCCCCTCCTCTTCCAACTTTCTTCACCACCCCCCCATCTCGTACAAGCAGGAAGATGGGTCCTGACCTGAAAGGTCACCCATTCAAGTTCTCCAGTGATGCTGCCAAAGCTGCTGAGTTACTGCAGCACTTTGTGTTTGTTTTTAAACCAGCATCTACAGCTCCATATGTCTACAGCAGGCACACGTAGACAGCCTGCTCAAGTTGATTCTGTGGTTATCCGTTGAGTTGGCACATCATATATGGACTTTTAACTCTTAACATAAAGAGCTCCTCACACATTTTCCTTTAACAGTTTGCGCTCCACTCTGTCATAAATTAGTTTTATCTGCCAATATGGAGAACTTATAAGAAATCATAAGGCTGTATCAGTTTTATAAAATAAAACCAAGGTTTCAAACATTGACCTCGAAAGAACCCTCTCTGCCCACTCCAATATTCAAAAATCACAGTTGAATTCTATTCCGTAAGCTGAATAAACAAGTGTGGAAGGTGAACATAAGTGGTAAATAGGTAAAAAAAATGTGCAAATTAGTTAATCAATTGATAAATGTAAATGATGTTACTCACACAGTGTTTCTATACTAATACATATTGATTACATATGCACTAGTGCGCTAGCTGTACATGGTCTGTACGTTCAAACTACCAGAGAAGGTACCAGGGGATGGAGAGACATTAATATACTGGTTAAACGGGGAGTGGTCAGGGAAACTACACAATCTATAATTAAAGGGACATGCACTATCATCTACATCCATCCCCTTATAAAAGAAAAGAACATAACTGGCGACCATGTCTCATGCGCTAGGGCAAATGGAAATAACAGACAATAAAAATAGCAGCACTCATACATAATCGCCGTAACGGTCAGGCGCCCGTACAATGCGGCCTGAGCGGGTGCGAGCGGGTTACCTGACCCGTAGAAAGGGGAGGAAGAGGACGACAGGACCTATCATGGGAGCGCTTCTGAATGGACTGCTTAGCAGCAATGCGCTCATGGACCATGGCAGGCTTGAGAACAGCGGGAATTAGAGTTTGCTGGGCCACCGGAATGGGAGGGCGTGTGACACGGGACATGAGGCGCTGCGCCGGGGACCCCAAGACGCTGTCACGGGAGATGTTGCGGAGGTTTAGTAAAGCAAGGTAAATGTCAGATTTTGAAATGCGGCAGCGTTCCAACAAGTCCTTTGCGCTGCGGACCGCTCGCTCGGCCAGGCCGTTGCTCTGAGGGTATTCAGGGCTGCTGGTGTAGTGGCGAAAGTTCCAGTTGTCAGCAAAGTCCTTGAACTCAGCGCTTGTAAATTGGCTGCCGTTGTCTGACTGCAGGCTCGCAGGCGATCCAAAGGTCGCGAAGTGGCGGCGCAGTTTCGTAATGACAGCAGAAGAGGAGAGAGAGGACAGCTGGTCGACCTCGAACCAGCTAGAGTAGGAGTCGACAAGCACCAAGAAGTGCTTGCCGTGCCATTCAAAAATGTCTGTTGCCAGCGCAGACCATGGCAGGTCTGGTGCGGGCTGCTGCAAAAGGGGCTGCCGCTGCTGTTGCGGTGCGAGACTGTTGCAGGTCGGGCATGAGGACACCCGGTCTCGGAAGTATGCAGCCATATCAGGCCAGTAAAACTGGCTTTGGGCGATAGAGAGAGTGGCCTCGGCCCCTGGATGGCCACGATGAGCAGTTTCGAAATACTGTTGCCGCAGAGCCTCAGGCACCAAAACCTTGTGGCCTTTGACGATAACGCCATCTCGCAGCACCAGCTCATCACGGACCAAGAAGTAGGGAACTGCCGCGGCAGGTAGTGAAGAGCGCCGCTCGGGCCAGCCCCGCTGAATGACCGACGCCAGCTGTTGGAGAGAGGCGTTGGCAGCAGTGTGCTTGACCAGAGACTTCAGTTGCTTAGAAGGCACAAAATTGACGTTTAGGACGATCATGTTTGAAGCCTCATAAGGGTGACGGGTGGTCGAGGGCAGGGGAGCCCGTGACAAAGTATCAGCAATAAACATGTCCTTGCCTTTACGGTACACCACGGAGAAGTTGAAACGTTGTAATTGAAGCATCATCCGCTGCAGCCTGGAGGAGGCAGCATGAATCGGCTTACCGAGGATGGTGACCAGAGGTTGGTGGTCTGTTTCGACGGAAAATTTGGTGCCCAGGATATAGTCCTTAAATTTAGAACAGGCAAACACGACAGCCAGCAGTTCCTTCTCAATCTGTGCATACCGCTGCTCAGCTGGAGTCATTGTGCGGGACGCAAAAGACACAGGCAACTGTACTCCATCATGTATTTGCAAACAGGCAGCACCCAGCCCGAACTTGGAGGCATCACAAGTTATGACGACTGGTCGGTTTAGGTCAAAATATTTCAACGTCGGAGTGCAGATGAGTCTGGACCGCAGCATATCGAAGGCAGTCTGGTGTTGCGGGAACCAGGACCATGCAGTATCTTTCTTGACCAATTCTCGTAAGGGCACACTCAACTCACTCAAGTCAGGGATGAACTTTCCCAGGTAGTTAACCATGCCGAGGAATCGCTGAAGGCTCGGTACGTCCACAGGAGCAGGCATCTCGGAAATTGCAGCGGTCTTCTGAGGATCTGGTTTCAGTCCGGACGCTGTGAAAACGTGACCGACATAGGTGACCTCAGGGACGCGGAACCGGCATTTGCTGGGGTTGAGCTTCAGGTTTACCTCCCGAGCCCGATCCAAAACAAGTCGGAGGTTATGGTCGTGCCTTTCGACATCTTTTCCATACACGAGGATGTCGTCGACGATGATAGCGCATGGGAGCCCCGCGAACAGCTGTTCCATCGTCCTCTGGAAGACTTCACTGGCGGAGCTGATCCCAAACGGCATGCGCAGGAAACGGAACCTCCCGAAAGGAGTGGCGAAAGTTGTTAGGTAAGATGAGCGTGCATCTAACGGTATCTGCCAGAACGAGCTCTTCGCATCCAGCACCGAAAACACCGTGGCTGGGCCGACCTGTGCCGCCACATCTTCGACAGTGCGCATGGGGTAGTGTGGGCGCTTGATAGCCAGGTTCAAGTCTTTAGGGTTGATGCAGATCCGTAGTTCAGTTTTGTCCTTCTTGGCCGCAACGACCATGGTAGAGACCCACTCGGTCGGCTCGCTCACCTCCTTCAGAATGCCCGTAGCCACCATGTCACGAAGGGTGGACTCGACTCGATCCTTCATAGCAAAGGAGACTCGGTGAGGTGGCCGTATAACCGGATCCACATCAGGATTGAGAGAGATCTTGTAGCTGCAGGGGAGCATCCCCAGCTTAGTGTCGAACCGATCAGGATACTCGGCTAGCGGGTCTAGAGGTCGCTGTACTAAACGAATGTCCCAGTGGAAATTGACCAACCCAAGGTCCTGGCATGCTTGAACACCAAGTAGTGGAACGCATTTTCCGTCTATCAGAAAGAAAGAGAGGGGCCGAACGGTCTTCAGCACTTCGCAGTTCAGGGTAGCTTTTCCCACAGGAACGAGCAGACCTCCCCCATAGGCTCGAAGGACGGAGCGCTCAGTGGTAACCCTCTCATTATTCCTTATCTTCTTGAAGAGGCTTGTTGACATTACATTCGTCGCGGCCCCAGTATCGACCTTGGCCGAGAAAGTCGCACCATTAACAGTAACTTGCACGGTCGGGTCCGTTATCATGGCAGGTGTATTCCTGACTGAAAACACGCTGAGCTCACTCTGGGAAGAGTCGGAATCAGACAGAGGGAGGTTTTCGGGAGGATGATAAGAACTAGACACAGTCTCATCCCGTACCAGGTAATTAGAAGGCTTACGCTGTTGCTGGGCAAGATTTCTGCGAGAATGACAGGCAGCTGAAAAATGGTTCGGCTTCTTACAGAAATTACAAGTCTTTCCCATCGCAGGGCAAACACCGAAACGATGAGCCACAAAGTTACAGTTCTGGCAACGCTGCACTGACTTGGAGCTGGAGGCAAAGCTAGCCTCACGGCGAGCTTGCTGAGCAGGACGCCGGGTGGCAACGGTAGCCGCTCGAACCTCATGGTCAGATGTGGTCACAGCAGAGGTAACAGCCTCCGACAATTTGGAGGCATGTAGAGCACCATGGAGGGTCAGGTCCGGCTTGCATAGGAGCTCTGAACGCAACTTTTCATTCCGCAGACCGTACACCAAAACATCGCGGGTTAGGGTGTCGGGGGTCACGTCAGCCAGTTTGCACCATCTAGCCAGATGCCGTAGGGCAGCGTAGTAGTTGCCGATAGACTCACCGGGATTCTGACGACGACCAAAGAACTTAAAGCGCTCCAGGATAGAGTTTGTGGGGACGTCGCACATTTCAGAGAACTTCCTGATTAGGCAATTCAGGTCCGTGGGGTCTTCATCTGGCCCGTATTCAAACGATTCAGAGCGCTCGAGAGCCTCAGAGCCGGCCAAATTCAAAAGTAGTGAAGCTTTAACTGCAACGGAAGCAGCTGGGTGAACGATAGCCACATAATGCTGGAAGTCCCGACGGAAAGCATTCCATCGGTGAGCGATGTCATCGTCAAAGACCAGAGTTTCTGGCTTACGGCAGGAGGAAGCCATGATCTGACCGGGAAGGGTAACTGGGACAAAAAACAATTAAACGCGAGAAACAGGAGGCGTGGGTGTAGAACCCGCTGACACCATGTAAATGATGTTACTCACACAGTGTTTCTATACTAATACTTTATTGATTACATATGCACTAGTGCCCTAGCTGTACATGGTCTGTACGTTCAAACTACCAGAGAAGGTACCAGGGGATGGAGAGACATTAATATACTGGTTAAACGGGGAGTGGTCAGGGAAACTACACAATCTATAATTAAAGGGACATGCACTATCATCTACAATAAAAGACAAACTAAAGATGCAGTTTAAATACCCATTGTGGATGTGAACAATATCGGGTTTACAGTGAAGATACAGGGCCCACCATATAAATGCTGCAAGGTTTTCATACAAATGTCAACCTGCCTCACATCTTTCCAGAACTGCTCATGTTGCAAACACTTAACGACGAATGAAAACTAGAGAGTAGCAGGTACTGTCTGAATTAACCAGCAATACATTGGATACAATAGGCGGTTTAAACTCGTAGACTCCAGAGCTTATAAATTGTTGCCACTTTATCCATAAAGTCTGTCATTTGTGTAATTGGTAAAAACAAACACGTTATATTTACTGAATCTTCACCACAATATCTACAGCTAGAATGGAGTTACAGGGGGAAAAAACAAACATATTAAGGCTTCCCTTACTTTTCAAGGCATGTCACTAATTGCCAGATTACAATTCATTCATATAATTTATTTTGAATTTCAAAAAGCTTTTGGTCATACTTATTAATGTAGACCAACTGAAAAATCTGCAATAGAGAAAAAGGAAATGGGCAAAATGAATGGAAGTATGAAAACCATTTAAGTCATAGATCTGTGGGTTATGGTGCTCGATAGAGTGGGTATGGGGTTATGGTATGGAGTTGAGATTTTAGTACTTCAACCTTCACTGCTTTTAATTTATAAAACTGGTCATCACACCAGTAGGCAGGATTAATATGACAAAAGGACATCATCTCCAATTACAAATATTTGGTCCTCCCTGATCAGTCAGCAATATTGTGCTCCTCAATGAACCAAATTATCAGCAACGGCTCATTTAAATGAATTCATGGAATGTATAAGATTTAGTTTTCTCCGTATGTCATCATGCAACAACATCAATATGTTCAGAAAGGGCTGATTGATGATCTAGATGTTATGGGGACTAGGGAACAGATCACTATATGATACAAATTGGAATAAAAGGGAACTGCACATGCTGGTTTATACCGAAGATAGACAGAAAGTAACTCAGCGGGTCAGGAGAAAATGGATAGATGACATTTTGTGTCGGGACGCTACTTCAGACTATATGATACAACTTTATTTAAAGATTGAAAGCTAAATACTTTAAAGTCATAGTCTTAAATGAGAATAAAGAAGACATGAGGTCCCAGTTGACTATGGTGGGCTGGAAAACGACTAAATGCTTTGAATGTACGCTATCAATGGAAATAATTCATGGTTTACAAGTAATATTTACTTTCCTGAGGTAAAGAAAATACCCAAGCAAAAACTGGGCTACCAGGATAAGCAAAAGCTCGTAATATATCCATGGAAAAGCTTTATAACATTTCCAAAAAAAACAAGGGACTTGTGGATTAGGAACATTTATAGAATATTGCAAAGAAGAAATGCCAGAGAAATAAATTAAGTTTTTCGGATCAGTTCATGGGGAGTAAACCCAGAAATATTCTGGAAATAGTAGAACACTACAGATATAGATAAAATGAGATTTCAAAAGCAATTATTATAAGGGATTAAAAAAAGAGCATTGTACAAATTAATTTGACTGAAAGCCCACTTAATTGACAACGGAGTGTAGGGAGATAGTAGTCATCTTTCAAAATTCCATAGACTCTGGAACAGTTTTCATAGATTGAAGGTGGCGAATATAATCCTGTTATTTCTGTTAGGAAGGAGAGACAAAATAAGATACTCCAGACTAGTTAGCTTAATAGCAGCAGTACAAGCAGCACGGAAATCCAATATTCAGGATGTGGTAACAAGACGCCTGGAAAATAATAGGATTGGGCACAGTCAACATGGATTTATGAATAGATATTATGTCTGACAAATCTGCTGGAATTTTCTGATTGCAATTTAATTGCGCAATCGATAAGAGCACATCGATTGATGTGGTGTAATTGAACTCTCAAAAGGTGTCAATCAAGAGACCAGTGAACAGAATCAGAGCACTGTATTAGGGGCAGTAACTCAGCGGAGAACAGCATTATCTGCTCCATTGCATTCCTGGCAATCTGCTCTTTCTACTCTCTGTACACTTGGGGGCCATCCAAAACTCTTCTTCCAGTTCCAAACTCACACCAAGTCACAATGACCTGTCATATTTACTGACTTAAACAGGCTCCCAACTCCTTAGTGTGTTGATTATAAAATCCTCTCTGACCAAGTTTCTGGTCATCTTGGTATAGTGACATTTGACTGAATTCCCGGCAGACATTTTTTCTGCATCAATAATGCTCTTCAAAATTGAGCTGATGTTGTCAATACACTTGAAGGGCCATAAAAATTTTTTTTTTTTAAAGCCTCCTCTCCACTTCTGTTGTGATGACAGGTCTCCGGCCTGAAATGTTTGCCATTTATCTCCTCACAGATGTAGCCTGACCTGAGGAATATTTTCAGCCTATCCACTTTTCCCCCACAGAATCCGTTGGGGACCGTAGAGATATTGTAATAATGAACATCTTCATGAAAGGAGACAAATATAATTGCAATAACTACTCAGGGTTCTCAACCTGTAATGGGGAACATCACCAGATGCTCACCTGTGGCCAAACAGCTTCCGCTTTAATCACCATGACGTCCATCCATCTTAACTTACAAATATAGCTGCGATCTCCACCATGCATCAACTCCAGATGAAATGCAGCAGGCAACATCATTACTATACATGTTTTTTGTACAGTTGTTAAGTCTTTGACTGTCAATTAAGAGGAATTGTGAAATATCCTTCTCAACTTTGGCTGTCCTCAGACGTTCAACTCCATTGTATATCTACTGCATAATAGCATGAAAGCTATGACCTTAACCAATGAATCCTTAACAGACTCAATGCCAGTACAGAATGGTATCAAGTAAGATTGCATCATTGTTCCACCACTTTACTCAAGCTTTGCTACACCACAGCTTCAATGAGCCTTCCAAGTGAACAGAAGCTAGTCTAACAATGATTTGGAAGCTATTCAAAGTATATTGCCTTCACTCCAGAATCAGTCACCACAATGCCAGGCACCTTACACAGTAGCTCAAAGAATCAGTACCCTGTCTCACAATATTTGACATTTACTGAATGACAATGTTTAGGAATCAATGCTACTACAAATTATATTTAAAGAAGAGCAACCTGCTGTCTGCAGGATTCCATAGAAACAAATAGATAGCTTTGAATGCCCAAAATAAGGTGTGAAGATTTACAATGCATTTATGATAGATATTCACTATGAACTAATGAAGGCTAACCAGAAGCAGCCAACCGTTTGCTTAATGAAATAACAGAACTTTCTTATAAAAATTCCAGAGGCAAAAGTAGCTAAATTAATTTCTAAATTAATTTACCCAACAGTATTTGAATTATAAAATCAGACAGAAGAAATATTATTTTTTGTTGTTGTCAATCTGTATGTTCCCTTCAGGTGGATAGGTTAACCTAGCAGAGGTAAGTTATGGAGTTATTTGTACAATAAATTGCATTACTTGCGTTTAGGCCAATTCATTGCATGGAGATTAATCTGAATCTAATTTGCTTTTTGCAGTTGGCTTGAATAACTGCTGCAGTAATTAAAGGTTGTGTACACAGACAATTCTAAGATGTTATCACCTACATAAAAATCAATCCACGGAAATCCAAAAGAATGCATTTGCTGCAACTCTGAAAGAAAAGCACAACGTGCTGCAAACACTCAGCCAGCATTTGAGAACCAAGAAACAGAGTTAATGTTCAGATCTGAGACCCAAAATATAACTCCTTTTCATTCCACCGATACCGCCTGACCTACTGAGTGTATACAGCATCTTATGTTTTTATTTTAAAAATCATTCTAATAGTCCACTTAAATGCTAAAACAGAGATAATCTTCAGATCGAGTTCGTTATCTGTAGTAGTAGGAATAAAAATCAAGTCCTGAAGTAGTATTTCAATCTTCTCCACCATGTAAACAACTGTGGACACAGAGTGTCACACTGAATAGACATTTTAATTAAAAAATAGGTTTTATGCATTATCTGCAAACAACAGAAAATGGTTTCCACTGCATTGGTAATTTCAGAACTAATGTTGTACAAGATATTTTCACGACATATACACATCTGGAGTTCTTGGATAATGCTACGTAACTGTAAGACTTTCCTTTTCTTAATCGGGAATTAAACTATTTTTTCGTGTAGAAAACACAGATCTGAGGTATTTCAACAACAAATTCACAACATCATATCAATAATGGAAGCCACAGTGTCCAACACATTAGAAAGCTGCTGCATTGCAAGCTTAAACTAATTGTTAATCTGTCGCTAAAATACCACACTGCATTTTTTTATTCTGTATGGTATGTCATCTTAAAAGGCAGTGGGTGTACGCCAGGGTTAGACTAGACAGAATTCTCCACAGGGAAACACTCACTGATAATTTAAAATGAGGATTGCAGTGGTGGTTCATGTCTGAACTCCCTTGGCATGAAATTGGCAGCACAGCTGTGTCTGTGGGAAATAACGAGATGCTGGGTTAATGTTGGAAAATATGGTGGAGAAAACAGCAGAAACACAAATTCTGCAACGACTCCTCTCCCTTGGGTGGTTGCCACAGTTCTCTCAATTGTAAAAAAAGAGCAACATTGGCAGAGCAATATGGGAATAAGAAATATTAGAAGTTTTGGGAGTACGTTGTGAAAGAATAATTCAATTTCTCTATTTCTTGAATATGAAATAAAAATTCAACACCAATATATATTCATAAACAATGCTTCTGCACAGAAATGGGAAGCTATGCAATTTACTTGCACAAAAAAAGTTACTTTTAGGAAATTGCCTCGCAAAAATGGATTGGGCAAACCCAAATTAATTCACTGAGTGCCAATTACAACACTGGAACAACTCGCCAGCAGTAATCACTGTGTTTCCCGGCAATGAAGACGCTATGTTTTACCCAAAAATAAGGCCCGAAAAATTATCTGCGTCTTGGAGGCCGAAGGTTAGATTGTTATCCAAGAAAGTTAGACTTGGGCCAAATCGCTTTTAAAAACATTGGGGGGGGGGGGGGGGGGGGGGAGGTGGACACAATCAGGCCTAACACAGGGGTCGGCAACCTACGACCCAGATCCAGCCCGTAACCCAAACTCATCCGGCCCACAGGCGTTTTCAATTACAGGTAGTTTTCGCGACCTGGGAACTGCAGCCAGACCTGGGGCAAGCGAGCCAACCTGGGAACAGCAGCCAATCGCGGGGCACGCAGTCGACCTGGGTGTCACAGCCAGACCTGGGGCAAGCGAGCCAACCTGGGAACAGCAGCCAATCGCGGGGCATGCAGCCGACCTGGGTGTCACAGCCAGACCTGGGGCAAGACGAGCCAACCTGGGAACAGCAGCCAATCGAGGGGCACGCAGCCGACCTGGGTGTCACAGCCAGACCTGGGGCAAGCGAGCCGACCTGGGAACAGCAGCCATTCGCGGGGCACGCAGCCGACCCGGGCGCTACAGGCAGACCTGCCAGCCGACTTGTGCGCTAAACCAAACCCTTGATCCGGTCCCACCAGCCTTTTTTCAAAATTTGGCAACTTCGACGCAGGTGCGGCTTCATTGCGGAAATACGGTTGTCCTTGGGTGAGGAGATGCCATATTGCAAACTCCACAAACTGGAATTTCTCAAAATCAAAATTCAGACAAACACACAATATATTGATCCACTTGCGAGAATACAACAGCATGGCCACCTGAACTCTCACCACTCTTTACTGAATTTCAAGCACTAAAGAATTCATAAAATTTTCCCTGAAGAATACCAATTATGAGAGTTGCATCCAGCTCACTCGAGTCTGTTCCTGTTATTTAACTTAAAATTGTTCAAATGGATAACAAAACTTCACCAATAATTCATGAAACTTTTTATTCACCCCAAAGTGGATGTAAACATCTCACTCAGTTCTGATGTCTGGAAAACAGCAACTACTGACTGCACTGTAACTGTGGAAACTAAACTTTCCATGCATATGTATTGCAGTTTATAATCACACTACATTCCCCCAACAATGCATTTATTAGCCATCCTCCAATTGCTGGGGAAAATTTGAAAGTGGTTGATTTTCTTAACTTGCTGCAATCAGGTAATCAAAGACAAAGTGTTTTTTGTACAACTCAGTAGTTTGCTCAATCACTTCAAAGTCATCAATGCCTGCCTGCTGTCATAGACCCAAGGACAGCAGATCAGAAAGGTTTTTACAACAATCTCAGCAGTTTTGCAGTAAGAATTGACATTTCGTATTATTTAATGAATTAGTTTAAATACCCTCAGCTCCCATGGTGGAATCTGAACTCCTGTCTCTAACAGGAAACAGGAGTTAGGTTTGAGCCAAAGACATCTTGCTTCGTTCGGACTTACAGAAATGTCATTTATTGCATAATCTCTTATACTTTACATTCTGTTGCAAATAATAAAACAACTAATTTCATGGCTTTCTTTTCTAATCCTTTTTCCCCTCAGTTCCAATGTTAAAATCTGTATGGCGTAGTAGAGATGATCTTCACTTCACAAACTCTCCCTTCTGTGTTTTTAACCAAATTAGCTTAAAAGTATTCGACCAAATCCTGCAAATGCCAAAATGCAACTTTTTTGTTTTAATGTGTAAAAAAGAACTGCAGATGCTGGTTTAAACTGAAGATACACAAAAAGCTGGAGTAATTCAGCAGGACCGGCAGCATCTCTAGGGAGAAGGAATGGTGACACTTCAGGTCGACACCCTTCTTTAGACGGAAGAAGGGTCTCGACCCAAAACGTCACCGATTCCTTCTCCCCAGTGATGCTGCCTGTCCCACTGAGTTACTTCATCTTTTTGTGTCTATCTTTTTTAGTTTAATGTCTTCTTTGCAAATCCATTCGAGGGATACCAACCTTCTCACCAGCTCAATGTTATTAACCCAAGTGTAAAGGACCTGTCCCACGATGCGAGTTCATTCAAGAGCTCACCCGAGTTTTTAAAAAAAATCAAACTCGTGGTAAGTACGTAGAATGTACGTAGCGGGTACGTCGGAGCTCATGGATATCTCGTAGCGACTCGTTATGCTAACGGCAGGTACTTGGGAAACGCGGAAACTCGTGAAGTTATTTCAACAGTGTGAAAAATTTCCAAGAGTAAAAAAACTTGTGATGAGGTACCACGAGTTTGATTTTTTTTTAAACTCGGGAGAGCTCTTGGGTGGACTTGCATCGTGGGACAGGCCCTTAAGATTAAGATATTTCTTATGGTTCCTAGATGACATGCCATTTCTCATTTGTGTTTGACTGTGAACCAACTTTTCCTCTCTGCAAATGCACCTTACGGGTTAATCTCAGAAAATCTGACACGCTAGAGTCAATGTAGTAATCAGAATTATTTTAAACCTTGTCATGTACCCTCTATTGAAATTTAATATTCTTTTACTGCTTTCAGCACTCTATTAAATAAATCTAGCAACAAATCAGGCATCCTTGTCTCAAATCAGATCAACAGTTTGTTGATCTAAAGAATTGTGTCAATTTCCTGTCCATCCTAACAGTGCTTGAGGGACTGATTATAGATGTTTTCTATCAATCTGGCAAGTTTCTCAAAAGTGCTGTACATCTTCATGACAGGCCATATACATTCTGGTCATACACTGTCAAAGACTTTGTATGCCGTGTTTTACGAATTTCCATGAAACAGGTCTTATCACAAACTGTCAATCTATTGTAGATCATCTAGTCTAAACACCAACATTTAGGGCGGTCACGATGGCACAGCCGTAGAGTTGCTGCCTTACAGCCAATGCAGTGCCCGAGACCCGGGATCCTGACCACGGGTGCTGTCTGTACGGAGTTTGTACGGTCTCCCCGTGACCTGCGTGGGTTTCCTCCCACATTCCAAAGACGTACAGGTTGGTAGGTTAATTGGCTTGGTGTATGTCTACAATTGTCCCTAGTGGGTGTAGGATAGTGCCAATGTGCGGGATCGCTAGTAAGCGCGGACCCGGTGGGCCTGTTTCCGCGCTGTATCCCTAAACTAAACTTAAATGTCCCCATTTCCTTTATGCAGTAGTACATATTCTTTCAGTTTCCTCTGCAGAGCCTTAAGTTATAATCTGTAAGTAGTTTATCAGTATTTTAGTGCATATACTACAAAATTAAATTTTAATGTCAATTATTTTAGATAGAAGAGATTAAAATAAATGTGCAGTGAGATACAAGAGCAGTGCTAGTACTTCAAATGTTAATCTTAGCATTTATATTTTGCAAAGCATGACTAGGAATGTTACAACATTTTAAGATTTTTAAAAAATCAAGCCTGTAGTTTATCCCATCAGATATAGCATAAACATAACTTTAATTTGATACCTAATTCACTTCCATATCTTCAGTATTAAAAAATATATGGTCATTTTAATACTTGGAAATTAGCATCTTGTTCCCTATTGCTTTTCCATTGACTTAACACAAAAGCTGTGATCGAGGACAGTCAAAAGCCCATAACTTTCTTGTAAATTATGAGAACAGAATGAAAATTCGAGTTATTACAGATTGAAGCATTCTGAAACAAATATGAAACATCTTACTTGGATGACCTGAAATGAAAGCATATTTTAGTTAGTTACTTAATTGTAGCTAATTACTAAATTGACTGTTGTGATGGAAATAGTAATAAACACCGAGACTGCCTTGAAAATTAAAAAATGTGATATTCTCAAGATCAGAACTTTAATATTATTGTATTATATGCCGTAAGTCTGTAACAGACAGGTAAAGAAATCACAATTTCTAGCAAAAGACCAAGTCTTTATGGAGAAGATCAGTTGCTAGCTGGTACATTGGCATATCATAAGCAGTAACATCATCATAAATCCTCAGATTGTAAGCAATAAGCAACTCTGTACACCTTGTTCTTCCTCAACTTTGTAAACCACAAGTTTTTGCTCTTCAAACCATGCATGACATGCCTTTCTGCCCACTACTTTCCCATTAAGAATGTCCTGTAGATCATCACATTTGGAGTCGTCCAAATTCGGATAATCTCTCCGAATGCTGTCTAAATCAGTCTCTTTTGCTGGGCATTTGAATTGACAATTTTGCATTTCTTCTTCGGAGACATCTGTTTAAAATGTAAAGAAAAAAACACTGAACAGCATTAACAGAAACTAGTTATTATTTGCAATTTTAGAAAAAAGGTAGACATGATAAAGTTAAACGTTAAAACAAATAGTAAATATGCAACAAAAAATTCATATTTATCAGTTTCATCAAATCAATTAAATTAATCTAATCAATTAAATTAATCTAAATTCAATTACTAGATCTAAACATCTTAAGAAAAGGCTTTTTAAAAAAAAAGCCTAAGTATCCAAATAACAAACTGATCCCATTCACACAAGAATTCACAATATAACATGATTTTTAAATCTCACTTATATGCCAAATAGAAGGAATTTAATGTTTAATTCCCATAAATTAATCCAGAAACATCCCCTCTCAAGATAATCAAGATCATTATTTTTTGCACAATACATCTGACTAAAACTGTACTGTGGATATTTAGTATGAAAATATTGATCATGGATAGACAATAACACAAAATATAGAGGATTTAGATGTTCTTATGACATGATTGTGCAAAAAAATAACGAATTTGATTATCTTGAGGGTGGATGTTTCTGGAATGTGATTGATTAGAATGTTGCCGTTGCCATAAATTTTAAGCCCATATCGGCAGGCAAGACACGGCCGATTCGTATGGGGGCCTAAATGACATTTTTCGCATCATAAGATTAAAATGAAGCCACACCAAAAAGCAAGATAATATGTTAAATAAACGACATACCTTTTGTTTTGTCCTGATATTGCGATCCGTGATGTTGAAGGCATTGAAGGAGTTAGAAGTCACGTTTAACTTCAATCCAGCGACGCAATCGTCCAGAATTTTTTTTATTTTTAAACCCGGGAACGGAAGATTTTTCTTCATCAGCTAGCAGCCCGAGGAAATCCCTCTACGACAACCAATACAAGCCTGCATTTTAATCCTGCCCCACCCCCCCAAAGCCTCCGGAATCACACGCACAGGCAGTGGCAGATCTGCAGCGCCGCTGAAGGAAGGTTTTGTAACAACGCTACAGACAAAATCCACAATTATTAACAATTTATTTCAATGATAAACGAGCATGAACTCTATGCTCACAGAACTCACAGCATAGTAATTTGACAATCCTTTTTCTCATACAATAAATATCAAAGTGTAAAAGACATGTGCGAGGCAGATTTTACAGAGGGTGGTGAGTGCCTGGATCATGCTGCTAGAGTTGGTGGTTGAAGCAGATAGGTTTGTGGCATTTAAGAGGCTTTTGGATAGATATGCAGTTCTGTTGGGAATAGAGGGATATGGGTTATGTGCAGGTAGATAAGTGATGGTCTTGGCATCATGTTCGGCACGACATTGTGGTGCACAGACATTCTTGTGCTGTACAGTTCTGTTCTGCACACCCGAACATAAATTTTAAAAAAGTCTAATAATCAAGAATCAGTAAAATCAATCAAGGCTAGGGCAATGCACAAGATTCTCATCAGATATTCCCATCCACGTCGGCAAATGTTAAACCATCCAAACACAGTTGTTGCTTAGGCCATTGTATTCATCATAGAGGAAAGCAGACCTTGGTTTAATTCCATTTCCCAGATAGATGAGCATGAGAGAGAGTGAGGAAAATTAACCACATAGTGAAAATTAACGCAATTTACAAAATGATCGTCCAAAAAAAAATTCCATATCTTTCCAGCTGTACTGGTAAATGTTGTACAGGAGTGTATTAAGAAATAAATGCATCCCAGTGCAACACAAGTGGAATTAAACCGATTTACGGACAGGG
The DNA here is from genome assembly GCA_963514005.1 of Raja brachyura. The sequence goes on along the minus strand of OY740797.1, from coordinate 7,890,771 downwards.
TGATGGGTGAGGTGAGAAAGGATGCAGGTATATCAACACGTTTTGGGCCCCTTTTTTGAAAAATTATTTCTCGTTTTTGACTTTTCATTTTTTAAAAAGTTTTTACTTACTCACTTTGTGACTACGCTCTTTGGTAGTTTAGGGGTTCTACTTTTACACATTCACTATCCCTTTCACTTTTTCTCTATCTTGCTATTTTTCTCTTTTTCTATGTCATTTTTGTCAAAATTAAAATGGAAGATGTACAATAAATGTATTTTGTCATATGCCACGATTTATACTACTGTACACCGCTTCTAATAAAAATATTAATTTAAAAAAAAATGCATCCTGATGCGAAGTTATTGAATGCAAGTTCTGGAGAAAACCAACTTCAAATGATTCTTTGTGGGTTTAACTAATTAACTAATCATTAACTAAAGCAGTCCCTCAAAACTTACCAGAAGATTTGAAAATTAAAACAGAAACAAAAGATCACTTGCTTAAAACCTCAAGTTAATTGGGATTTAATAAATAAACATGGATCATGCAAATGTAATTCTCATCTGAAGTATTTGGTATTTTTCAAGATTTCCCAGTGGTCTTTGCAAGCTGTTTTGTGTAAGCACAGCTTTCGTGGAGCTCCTGTGGCACAATGCTAGATTTTTGCAATGGCAGTGTTATTGCTCTCATAATTAAAAGGTGGGTGGGCAAGCAACATTACAGTCAAGCTTTCTCAAAAGAGTCATCAACCTGAACTTCTTAGCACTGAATTAAACATACCATCTGTCCTCATTCTGTCCCACACAGCCATAACTTTGAGAGACACATGCGTGCGTACGGTCGCCAAGAAATTGTGTCCCCATGTTATGATAGCGATTTCCGCCCCAGCTTCCTTGGGCAACAATTTAACAGTGTTTGAACTTACTTCTGGGAAAGGTGAAGCTGCAGTAATGGTGAGGATACCACCTGAATAAGACTCTTGGGTCCTTGGCAAGAGGGCAAGTAGAAAGGTGGCAATGGGTTTAAACTAGTAAGGACTGGTAAGAGAGTTACAAGAGGGGAAAGCAACCTAAATATATAAACAAATAAAGAAATCAAAGAATGGAAGAAAGTAGAGAACGCAGAGAGAAAACCAGGGATTGAATTGAGTTATTGAACACTAATTTAATAAGATGGTTAAATGTTAAGGGATCAGAAATCTTATTAAAAAAAAGTTAAATTGTCTGTAGAGTTATACGCAAGATATCCATTATAAAACTGGGCAGCTGGAGGCAATTATGTATCCAGAGAAATTGAACAAAGTAGGGATTAATGAGTCACTGCTATCGAGAAATCAGGGCTGAGAATTACACATTGAAGAGTAAATACGTAGAAAAGATGGAAGGGGAAAAGGGGATGGGGAGGAGCAGTAATCATTCGGGATACCTATATAAGAGAAAAATAATTCACATTTATAATGAAGATTAAAACAGAATTCACACATGTAGGTATTAGATAGAATCTCAATTATAGTACAGACCAGTGGAAGACTCCTTCTAGTGGAAGAAATAGGTAAATTTGGAAAATAAGTAAAAGCACAAGAATTATAATCATGGGAGATTTTGATTACACTAATGTTATTTGGACAGAAGAGACAGATATTTAGGTTATGAGGGAATGGAGGTCCTACAAAATATGCAGGAATCCTTTCCAACCCTGTATGTTAAAAAAAAAGGATTCCCTGCAGGATTTATAAACAGGAAATGAATCTGAGTAAATAGAGCAGTTCTAAGCAAAACAACATCTAAACAAGATACTGACTCAATATGATGCACTTTAAGGGGATAATAGAAAATAGAAAATGTGGCAAAGCAAGGTTTAACAATGGAGAGAAAAAAATGATGCTTTATGAAGCCGAGAACTTGGGTAGGTAAAACAATGTGTAGCATCAAAAGATTGATCCACAGATAAATGAAAACTATATTCCACGAAAAGGAACGCATCAGGTTAAGATTCAAGAAACTATAGATAATACAGGTACAAGGGGACAACTGAAGTAAAAAGACAGACACCAAAATAAATTAAGAAATCAGGGGGCATCAAAAAAATATTAAGACAACAAAACGAAAGAACAAAATTAAATGATCATTGAGCAAACTCTGCTTTCTGCTGCTGACATTGTCAGCATAAAGATAGTGGAGAAGCAAAAACTCAGCTGAAGTGAAAAGAGTTTAGTAGGAACAGAACAGTAAAGGCAGTCTTGCAGGAAAGTATTTTCAACCATGCAACCACCTGCGATGTTAGCTTCAGTTCTGTGTAAAGGGGCTTTCCATGTAGCAACCCCAACACAGCAGTTGAGAGCAAGCTGGTAATTCGGTGAAGCATATTCCCGAACCCAAAGGCGAAGAGCATCAAGAGGAGAAAGGTTGGAACAGTTTACCTTGAGCTTGACGAAATTGTGTGGTAGAAGTCACAACAGTCAAAGCATTCAATGTGGTCCAGATGTGCACTATGTCATGATGGTATTTAATTTTAACTACTATGTAGCTGCAAACAGTAGCAGGGGATCACTCACTAAAGTGGGGAGATTGGGGAGTAAACATTGGTGAAGGACAGGGAACTGCAGAGAAAGGGAATGGATGGTTGATGATGGCATTATGAAGATGATAAGTGCCAGTCAAAATGGCACAAAGAACACATGATTACCCTATCTTCTACTATCATTCTGAAAGTTACTTTGCGAAAAGCAATGTAGATTTATATACTGACAGCAGTGCTTGCGAAACAGTTACTTTTGCAAATACTTAAACTGTAATTTAACACTTCTACGGAAGGGTAGTCACAGCCCAGCTGTTGAATCAGTGTAGAGCTGTTCCCAGGTTATATTGCTCCCTTAACGGAGCTCTGTGCAAAATGAAAAAGCACAATTCACTCACAGCTTAGAGAGCCAGATACAGCCCTGGGTCATCCAAACAAGGCAATGGTCAAAGAGAAAGGAAAAGACAAAAAGGTAGAAAGAAACAAAAGGCACCATTCTTTTAAATTCAGGAGGAGACGGTATCATCTGCAGGTACAGTAGCATAGCAAGTTACTGGACTGGTATCCATTGGATTGAACTGCTGATTTGGTGAGTTCACAAAGCAGCTGGTGAATTTAAGTTCATGTAATTATGCAATAAAAAGCCAGTAATACTAATGCTATTAACTGTGAAAGCACTAGATCGCAATAAAAAAAGAGCCATCTGGTTAACCACATACTTCAGATTGGGAAATCTGGCATTATTTTCCTACTCTGGCCTGGATTTGACTCCATGCCCAATGTGTGGTTGACATTTGACTGCTCTCCGGAATGGCCCACCAAGTGATTAAAGGGTACATTTAAAAACGGAATGAAATTGCCAGAGATCGCTGGCTGAAGATAGACAATGAAATGAAAATTGATGACTAAACTAAAACCAGAATGAAACATAGAAAATATGTGCAGGAGTAGGCCATTCGGCCCTTTGAGCCTGCACCGCCATTCAATATGATCATGGCTGATCATCCAACTCAGTATCCTGTACCTGCCTTCTCTCCATACCTCCTGATCCCTTTAGCCACAAGGGCCACATCTAACTCCCTCTTAAATATAGCCAATGAACTGGCCTCAACTACCTTCTGTGGCAGATAATTCCAGAGACTCACCACTCTCTGTGTGAAAAATGTTTTCCTCATCTCGGTCCTAAAGAAATTCCCCCATATCCTTAGACTGTGACCCCTTGTTCTGGACCTCCCAAACATCGGGACCAATCTTCCTGCATCTAGCCTATCCAACCCTTTAAGAATTTTGTAAGTTTCTATAAGATGACAAATATCCTTGCCTGCATAGCATTCATGAAACAGATGTATGACAATTGGATTATATGACAATCCAATGGGTTGGGACCATCAGAAGAGCAGATTGGTATTAAAACACCTATCACACCAAGTGGGAAAGTAAAACTAAGACATGATGGACCACTTAACCTAATATCAAATGTCAGATTTATATTCAGCGATATGTAACATCTTTATATCTGCAGAATAAACCAGGGCAAAATTGTGAAAGCTAGTTCATATTTGACAGATTGGCCATAATTTTGAAATCATTATCAGTGGACAGGATAAATGGTCATTACTATATTTAGATGGACTCCAAAGGAGATTGGTGAATTATCATGACAGACTGGTAGCTGAAATTGACGTTCGTAGAATATGTGCCTGATTATGAATTTAGCTGATGGACCAAAGAGATATTGGGCAGGTATTCAAATTGCCTGGAAATGCTCAAAGCGACTGGCAAGAAGATGTTAGAATATTGCCAGTATATCGTTGGGTTAGAAGACTAGACCTGTGCAACTATTCCATTTTTAAAATTAAACTAACACTAATTTATTTTAGCTCCCGATTCACAATACAGCTGTTGCTCTCCACTGTTTCCAGAATATATAACTTTGGGCCTTTATCCATGTGGATAGAAAATATTTAATTTTTGTTAATTCTTTACAATATGTTTTCTCCTACAGCAATCTGAAAGGGACCATCACGCTGTCATTATTGCATCATCTGTTTAATTTTGTAATTTGAACAACTAAAGTTAACCAAATGTTATTTACAGTGCAATAAAAAGGAAATGCAGATGCTGGTTTGTACCTAAGATAGACACACAGGATGCTGCCTGACCCGTTGAATTACAGCAGCATTTTGTGTCTATCCTTTATTTACAGTGCGCTTGCGAGACCAACGGGATATTTACAGTTAAATTTGTGCAACACAGTCTAGTTGATTGCCACAGATAAGAACATGACTGTCCTTGGCTTTGAAACAGAATATCTCCAGCTTTAGAGACATTAAATATTTGGCCTCGCACGTTAATAATTAGTAGTCTGTTTGTTGCTGCTGATCTTAAACAAGGTAAAAAGACTAACCATTGTTCATATCAAATAGAAAATTACTATATAATAAAATTAAGTTGAGTTGAGGTTGAGTGGTTTAGTTTATTGTCACGTGTACAGAGGTACAGTGAATAGCTTTTGTGTGCTCATCAGTCAGCGGAAAGACAATACAGGATTACAATCAAACTGCCCAGTTTTGCGTTATGTTGCTATGAAACACACTGCTCTATTACAGCCAGGAAGGACAACCTGCTGCGAAGAAGCTATGTCTCATCACATTACTGGCGATAGCCCTTGTGAGATGTTGCCTTATGAATAACACATAGAACGACACATGCTCATTCGTATTCACAGGTTATTCTAGGCTATTCGATAGCCTAGAATATTGTTAGTAATCAGGGATTATTGCATGTGCAAAAGTGCTGTGCATGCTTATTAGTAATCATGGATTACTGCATGCTGAGTGGTAATCAGGAAGCACTATGTGTGACAGTGCCATTGGACACCCTGTAATGTTTTACTCATTGTCCTTTACTAATTTTTGAAAGCAAAGGAGAAATCTTTGAATTGTTTTCTGTTCGAATAGTCTGAACATTGACCATTAACATTTGACACATTCCCTGAATGTTCTTAAACACATAGACGGACAAATTTGTTTATCACGAAAATTCAATTGGCAAAACACATTGGACTGCAATTTCTTCCTGGGAAAACATGGCACAGGACTCTTCGTGGCATTTAAAAACAAAGTCACTGGTCACGTCACAACTTAATGTATTCCAGATGGGGAAACTGTATTATAATGCAGATCTGAGATCTGCCTGAGATCTGACTGAGGCGGCAGCACAAGCACAATGAACTAAACGGAATGGTTTCTTCTGCATTGCAATTTCAAATTCAGTGTCTCTAGTCTCTAAACATCTACAAAAATTTTGTTTTACCATTTAAATTATAGTCAACTTTTCATGGGAAGATCGAGGAGGAGGGAGTTAAATCTAATTGAATCATCACATTTTCCAAACATTTGATTCTTAAACAAAAACTACTGCCATCAAAAAGTGGCCAATGGTAACAAAATAGAACTAAGAAAAATAGCGAAGGAGACAATAAAAATGTTTCATTCCAAATGCATTGTTAAAATCAGAAGATGATTTTTCAGCCAGGACACCAGAATTGGGGTTTTAAACATACAGTAACCCAGTTTCTGTGATGTAGGGAACTACGGTTCAAGTGAATGCATGAGAAACTTTGTTGGACAAGACCCATGAGGACATAGAACACAGCTGCCAAGGCTGCAGAAGTCAAGTTAACTGAGAGATTTAAAAAGGGAGATTTGGGCTGCATGGTGGCGCAGCGGTAGAGTTGCTGCCTTACAGTGAATGCAGCGCCTGGAGACCCGGGTTCGGTGCAGACTACGGGTTTGTACGTTCTCCCTGTGACCTGCGTGGGTTTTCTCTGAGATCTTCGGTTTCCTCCCACACTCCAAAGACATACAGGTATGTAGGTTAATTGGCTTGGTAAATGTAAAAGTTGTAGGATAGTGTTAATATGCGAGGAATCCTGATCGGTGCGGACCTGGTGGGCCGAAGGGCACTGTTTCCGAGCTGTATCTCGAAACTAAACTAAGATGCTTATTGCAGAAATAAGTAAAGTAACTGTTCAGCAGTTTTGTGTGCCTTTATTAAATGGACTGATATTTCTCCAAAATAACAAAGAAATACTGCACAAATCTCTTGAACATCTGTTCACTAACACCAGTAAGTCTTTAGTCGAACATGCTGTTTGGCTTACGCTCATTCTAGGGCCGTACGGAATCCAGTTTCTCCAGAAATTCACCAGCAAAATCACAGAGAACTGAAGTCAGAAAATTTGCATTAATACCATCAGGGATTTCATCTTATTCAAAATCATATTAAAGAGGCCTTCCACAAAAAACTGTCAGGTATTTCAAAAACAGATCTTTTAAGATTAGGTTGAATTCATGCTGTGCACCATTTTGTCATGTAATTCTGCACAAGCTGTGAAACTGCATCCTCCATTAATTGAAAGTGCCGTCTACACAGATAGCATTTTCATTGAGCGCAGACATTCATTGTCCTTGAAGCATATGTTATTGGAGTACGCCACACTCAGCACCACAGCACTTCCCAAAGTCTGAACGTGTAAATGTTGGGGAAAAATAAAAATCCTTTCATATTCCAGGAAGCACTTTACCAGAAAGAGATAGCATTTGCCTAGCTCACTTTAACTGGCTCAGCTCCCAAACAACCCTTTCTATTCTCCTCCTTTTCCTGTAAACACTTCCTTTTACCTTTGACCCAAGGGTAAATACAAGACCAACCAGTAACCAGAGAGCTATCGTTGGCAAGTCTGTCTTTTTTTTTTAAAGACGTGTCCTTTCATTGGCAGGTCGTGATGGCTCCACTCCTGACTCAACACAGCAGAGCTGAACAGGAATCAAATTTCATTTCGAGCTGCCAACTGTATCCAGATCACAAAAGTCTTTGACTGTACTAGGAAGCAGCATTTCAAGCAAGAATACCCAAAATTAAAACTAGCTGTAAACCATCATCTAATCTACAGTATACGCTTAGAACCTCAACTCATTTTTTGCTCTGCTTTCAACCAGAAGGATTTAAAGTATTCACAGACATTATTTATTGAACATTAACAACTAACATGGATAGCCAATCAGACCTGCCTGCACTGATCAAAGGTTTATTCTTGGTTTTGGTAATCAGGATAAGTCTTTCAAACTCAGAATTTAAACTGAACATAGGAGGTATCAAGTATTTGTACCAGTTTCACTTTTCACTCATTTCCTTTCAAACTTCATACAAAGACTTAACAGTTAAAGGGTTTTTTAAAAAACTGACACCAAGATTGGGAAGTGGCAACGGGAAGTGCGGTTAATCCAGCGTAGTTGAGTTTCTGGGAGTTTGGGACAATAAAAAGCTTTTTTGTTAAAAAGCTTGCCTTTAATTATAAAAATACTGGAGGTACATGTGTGCGCGGCACGTATGTGCATGCGCTGTTGTGGGGAGGTGGTAGATAGGAGGCCATTTTATTGGACTGACTGGTTGAAAGAGAAGGTTACATGACAAACCTCTCGAGCATAAAAGTCCCAAACAAAATATCTGACAGGTCATGTGTACCAAGGTACAGTGAAAAGATTTTTTGTTGCCTGCTATCCGGTCAGCAATAAGACTATGTATGAGAGGCCACAATCTCGTTTCAATCCTGCCATCGGGAAGAATTTTTTTTTTGTTTTCTTATTTTTTTGTTTACTTACAGATTACTATGTTTACATATCTGTTGTGCTTCTGTAAGTAAGAATTTCATTGTTCCATTTTGGGATATTTGACGATAAAACGCTCTTGACTACAGTCAAGCTGTCCAGTGTACAGATACACAATAAAAAGTATAATGTTTAGTGCCAGGTAAAGTCCAGTAAAGTCAATTAAATATAGTTTGAAGGTCTCCAGTGAGGTAGATGGGAGGTCAGGACTGCTCTCTAGTTGGTGATAGGATGATTTAGTTGCCTGATAGCAGCTCAAAATAAACTGTCCCTGAATCTGGAGGTGTGCATTGTCACACTTCTTCCCTCTGCGTTTTGCCTCTTGCTTGATGGGAGAGGGGAGAAGAGGGAGCGACCGGGGTGAACTTGGTCCTTGATTACATCGGTGACCTTATCAAGACAGCGTGGTGTTGATGAATTCAATGGAAGGGAAACTGGTTTGCGTGATGGACTGTGCTGTGATTCCTCCTTCTGGAGAATCCAGATAGTGATACAGTTTGGCTCAACCTACAAGTATGGCAAACCTGTAGATGGTACAATAGTTGGTGCTGCTTCCCCCAGCTTCAGGGACCAGGGTTTGAGCCTGACCATGTATGCTGAAGGTAGAGTTTGCATATTTTACCCATGTCCACATGAATTTCCCCTAGATGCACGATCCTTACCTTTGCATCATTCCCAATGACTTGTTCCGAGGTTAAATTACTGACATGTGTCCCCTTTTTGTAGGTAGATGGCAAAAAAAAGGAAAATTGCTGGTTTAATGCATGAACCAGGAGGATAATGATACTGATGGGATTGTATTGCTGGGAGATGCATGGACTCATGGGGCTGATTTACCATGTGTGGCCATAATAAGCAACTTTTCATAAACAGTTACATTTCCTAAATGTAAAAATACATACTCAAGTGGTTTGGAGGCTTTTGGGGAAAAGACACAAAATACCATGTGGAAAGGAGACAAGGAGAGGGATCGGAATGTCCTATTGAACAAAGATTTTTCTATAAAAGAGGCTTTAAAACAGGAAGAGAGGTAGTAAGCCAAGACAGGAGCTCCAGAATGCTGAAGCTTACTGGCTAGACTAGGGGGAAGCTATCAAACCCAAGGGTACAATGAGGCTAGCCCTCAAAATACATGCATTAACAAAGCTCTTTAAGGGAGACTTCAGTAGACTAAAAGCAGCTCTGCAGCAAAACATGAACCTCAGCCTTAATTGAAATAAACTATCCATGTCTAGGTAGCTATAATTATAAATGGAAGCAAATAATGTAGAAGAGTACAGCACAGGAATGGGCCTTTCGACCCACAATGTCTGTGCTGAACATGTCAAGATAAACTTATCTCAATCTGCCTGCACATTATTCATATCCCACGATCCCCTGCATATTCGTGTGCTTATCTAAAAACCAGAAACATATCTGCCTCCATCGCCACCCATAAGAGTGCGTTCCAGCCACCAACCACCCAGTGTGTAAAAATATTTGCCCCGCACATTTCCTTTAAACTTTGGCCATCTCACATTAAATCCAAGTCCTCTATACTTTGACATTTCTACCCTGGGGCAAACGTTTCTGACTGTCTAACATATATCTATGCCTCTAATAATGTTCTATACATCCAACAGGTATCCCCTCAACCTCGAGTGCTCTAGAGAAAACAATCCAAGTCTGTCCAACCTCTCCTTGTAGCTAATACCCTCTAATCCAGGAAGCTGTTGATTTACAAATGCATGCAAGGCAGTTTGACCCAATAGTCTTTGGCAATCACCCTAACCGTTTTTACTGCTACGTTTTCACTGAAACACTGTCTCTGAAGGTAGACAAGCTCTCATGAGCTGGTGCATTCAAATAAGGAAAATCAAATTCTTGACTTTTCAAGGTAAAATTACCTGTTCAAACGGAAACATTGAATGGAAATTCACAGCAAAAATAATCAGGGTACCTATTGCACACCATTCTCACACTGTAATCTTGTTTCAAATGACAACACAAGTTCCCCACAAGGATTCACGTCTGAGAAATACAATCACACGGGCCTGTTTACTACTTGACAACAGGATATTTACAACAGCAGCACTAACGCAGCAAAAATACATTTTGAACAAGTCAAAAGTTCAGAGGTCAAAAGATAAAAACACTTCATACGAATCTTCAGGGGCTGTCCCACTTGGGTGACCTAATTGGCGAGTTTAGAAGAGTGTGAAAAAAAATGACATGTTGAAGACCAGCTTCGACTAGCTACGACTAAAGGGCCTGTCCCACTTTCACGACCTAATTCACAACCTTTTTTACTCGTGGACATTTTTCATCAGGCTAAAAAAACGCCCCGACCTACTTGATTCCACGAGTACCTACGACTAGCATCACGACCTACCGACGACCTTATGACGACCATGATGCGAGTATGAGTCAAAGGCAAACTCGGCAGAGCTTGTGAAAGTGGGACAGGCCCTTAACACACCAGAAATAATTCAATTCTGCACTTTAAGATAGTTGTTTCACACAGTTCAAGTTTGTAGTTTTCTCTTCAGTCTGTAAAATATTTATGTACATTTCCATTCAAGACAAAAAATAAATCTACATCAAACTTATTCAAGACTTGGAAAACAAGTAACTTTACAATGAATGTCAGAGATGAACAGGAAACTTCGATTTTCCGCATTATTTAAATGCTCATCTTATGGACCAAAGCAACTACTTTATGGAAAGCTGCCAGAGGGCAAACAAGCACGTGGTGGACTGAGAAGATATTCAAAGACCCAGTACATCCCAGAAAAATGTCAACATTGGCACAAAGCACTGGGGACAGCAAGCAATGGATCGTCTTGTTTGGCATACCCCTATAAAAAGTGGTACTTGCTTATAATCGAGTTTAATCCAAGCAAGTGTGAGGTGTTGCACTTTGGGAGGTTGATTATAAGGGGGAAACTTTTTGTTAACAGCAAGGCTCTTAACAGCATTGAGTTACAGAGGGATCTTGGGGTCCAAGTCCAAAGCTCCCTGAAAGTAGCAACACAAGTAGTTAGAGTGGAAAAGGTGGCGTGTGGCATACTTGCCTTCATTGATCAGGGTGTTTAAGAATCAGGAAGTCATGTTGCAACTTGATTAGGCTGCATTTGGAGTGTTGTCCACAGTTCTGGTTGCTCCATTACAGGAAAGATGTTGAGGCCTTGGAAAGAGTAGAGGAGGGGTTTACTAGAATGCTGGGTGGACACAAAATGCTGGAGTAACTCAGCGGGTGAGGCAGCATCTCTGGAGAGAAGGAATGGGCCACAAAATGCTGGAGTAACTCAGCGGATGAGCACAAAATACTGGAGTAACTCAGCAGGTTAGTGCATTTTACTAGAATGCCGCCTGGATTAGAGAACATTAACTATAAGTAGAGTTTGGACAAACATGTATCGTTTTCTCTGGAGCATCAGATGTTGAGGGCAGACCTGGTATGAGGCAGAGATTCGTTTAACTTGGCATCATGCTCAGCATGGATATTATGGCTGAAGGGCCATGTTCTATGTCCTATGTTTTATATATAAAAAGCTAGAATGGAAGTAAAGAGGAAAGTGAGAATCTTTTAAAATCAAGCAGCACTACACTTCTGTCAACTGTGGGAAAAGAACCTTCAAGTCCATACTTGATCTAATCAGCCATCTCTGTACATATCACAGCACCAGATGTCAAGACTCAAGAATGAGTGAGAAAGAACAGTAATTTTAGCATTGTAGTTCAGAAAGGTGTTTACAAGAAATGTTCACATCAAAGTTTTGACAGGTAAAGCTAAAATCATGAGACTTTGTGTGGATTCAGAGTTATGGGCATGTCCCACTTGGGCGAATTTTTAGGCGATTAGGTTGTCGCCACATGGTTGTCGGGGTGTCGCCTGTATGGTCGTGAGTCGTCTCCTCAGTCGCACGAAGCTTCTTTCTGGTCATCGCTGAATTTTCAGCATGTCAGCGACACTGGGTTTGACGCCAATGAGCGTAGCTTGACCTCCTGACGTAAGTGCTGTCATAGGTTGTTGCCAGGTTAATGTAGGTTGTCACCAGTGCTAACTTCGGTGAATTCCAATGGTACATAGGAAAACCACAAGTACAACAGCTACTCGTGGTCAGACGAATATAGTGCGTGGACATTGAGCATTTTGTGTTGGGGACATTGGACATCGGGTAGTGCAACACGGCTCCAAGGTCAAGGAAGGGGCAGCGTAAGGGCAAGGCCCAAACCGCATCCCCACCCACCAGGCAGTTGGAAACTTAGGAGACCCAGGAGGAGGAGGATAGGGAGGTGGCTTGTATTCCCACCACCACCCCAGCCCGTACTGGCCGCCATGCCAAGACTACAGGTACTGCTGCTGCTAACCCAGACTTACCGTCAGATGATGCTCAGGACACTGATGCCTCAAGTGAGTTGAAGAAGGGCAGGAGACCCAAGGTAGTTCATTATGAGTTCAGCAGGGAACAAGGAGAGCTGGTCGAGTGGTATCAGTCAAACCCAGAGTTGTATGACAAGAACTGCCAAGATTATCGAAGGAAGGATAGGAAGAAATTACTACATGCCCCAAGGCCAATGAGTTCCCAGACTGCACCTGTAAGTACCTACTTTGTTGTCTGTATTTCTGGTCCAGAAATTTGCAACTTCATGTTGTGTGTCTCCTGATCCAGAATCAATGTAATGAAAATAAAACAATTGTTTGTCATCTTGTTTGTCATGATATGAAATTGTGGACAGATAATAGTGTCACAAGCCACTAGCAAGTTTACCTGTACATTTTGTCTACCAGATGCATTTTGTATTTTTCAGGATTATTTTTTTTCTGTGTATTTTTTTGCCATATGTGGTAACATGTACAGTCTGTTAAAAGTTGCAAGTTTCAAGCAGTAGCTCTTCCATTCTTTTGCCAGCAGGCAATTCACACTGGCCTTTATTTATTTATGGCAGATTTCTCATCTCATCCACCCATCCATCTTCTTTTTCCCCCCATATTTACTTACCTGTATCATAGTTATTTATGTTGCAGCTGATGCAACAGAGGCCAGGGAGGCAAGACAGGCCATGCACTGCCCCAGACACCACATGAGAGGGCTGCTGACACCTTCCAGGGATTCTTAAAGACTTAGATGCTCAAGATACCAGAGAAAGTGTGGGTCAACTACACCCTGGCTGCCATCACGATGACCCATAACTTGTCCCAGCCGGTAAATGTTTTAAGTAATTTTTGTGGAATTTTGGAAACATTTTACTTTAATATTTGACCTTAAAAATTATGTTTTTTGCGAAATATTCACAATGAATTCATGTGTGTGGCAGACTCAGCAACAGATGCCACTGACTGGACCACCACATCAGCAGGCTCACCAGGTATCTAATTTTATAATACTTTTTGGGAATTGGACTTGAAATTCTTCTGTCACACACAGCTTGTGAAAAGTTTAAATGCATTTGCCTGCCACTTAATATTGATATGTTTGTGTGCTGCAGCCACAATCACTGATGGGACCACCACAGAAGCCACCACCAGTGATGTCACCCTCACCAATGACCACCTCCCCCATGGGCAGGTCACCCAGTTCCACAGGACAGCAGCAGTCCTACTCACAGCAGCAGTCTACATCATTCAACACCATCACAGCAGTGAGCCACTACTTCCACATACACTGCCGTGCAGCCTGCAAGATCTAGTAGCTTCTCTGCACTCTCAGCTGTATACATATACTACCCCAGCCTTGACACACCCAGACCTGCACAAGTGACACCAGAGGGGACCTCCAGAACAGAGATCCAGGACACAAATGGTGACGAGTTTGGGTTTTGCAGGATTATTGGATACAGATCACCCATCAGTGATATGTGTCCATAAATGATGTTAAGTCCTATATGTTTTTGTACTTGTATTATGTTTGAAGTTTAAAGTTCGAAGTTTATTGAAATTCAACGTCCCTCCTTCGGGTATGGGAGTGCAATGTGGTATGTTCTTTCTAATCTAATAATAAATCACTTTTTTTGTTGTCAAAGTGATGATTATTTATAGATGTATTATAGACAATTTCAAATTGTATGTGTTTATAATATTTTTGTATGCACTGTTGTATGTTCTTATCAACCTTTTTTGTTGTTAAAACTTTTGTTTGTTTCACTATCAATAAAGGAAATGCTTGACATTTTGACAGCAAATTGATGTATGAAGATATTATATTTCAGAGTAGTGTCTCATGGCATAACTTTCAAATATTTACATTTCGATCAATAAAACAAACCCAAAACACAAGCATTGCACTGCAGCTTCTTCTTCTGAAGCGGCCGATTTGGAAACTTCAAGCCACTGAGAGTGTTCGCCGTTTTGACGTCGGAGCTCCGATCATCCCGGCGAGAGGTCCTGAACAGCGGCGACCACGGAGGGCACAAAGGCCTCGACCACGGGTGAACAAAGAGGAAGATGACTGAACTTTGTAGCCTTCCCCCACAGTGGGAAACGCTGATTCCGCTGTGTGGGGATGTGCATGTTCAATTCTGTCGTGTATTGTGTTCTTTTTATTCATGTGGCTGTATGGCAACTCAAATCTCACCATACCAATTGGTGCATGTGACAATAAATGGAACTTGAATTTCTTGTGAGAGCAATGCCCTCCGATGTTCCTCCATGGTAGTCATGATGCAGAATGATTGGATACTCCACCATCAAAACCTCTTTTATAGGAAAACTGGGTGATTCCATTGTTTCGGAGGCCAAAATGACGTGAATTGTCTTCAGTTGTCACCAACAGGGTCATTGCTTGTCGCGGGTGGACATAGGTTGTCATAGGTGTCGTCGTAGGTGGACGTCCTAAGTCGCAATGATTGGGTCGCCGGTTGTCGGGAGCTTGCCGTCGACTTGGTGGTAAGTTGTTGTAGCTTGTCATAGACATTGTCGTAGGGGTGGGGGGTCCAGTTGCCGGTTTTTCGATGACCAGCTAAGACTATGACAGTCACCAGCACTGGCCTGAAAAAATGCCTAAGTGGGACAAGCCCATTATAAATCATTTAATCTCTGAATGCTTGAGAAGGGTTTGCTTCCACTGCAGTTTTGCAGGATCGAATGTGGCTAATCAGACTGACTGCAGACTCTTCCACAAATGGGGTAAGAGGTGGCTGACAGGGTAAACAGATGAGGAGAGTACACTTAATGTGCTTCAAACCTAAATTCATTTAACAGAGGAAAAAAGTACATAATCCAGTCTTTTACAATTCTATCAATCCCATTCTCCCACTCATCCCCTTTAGCCCTGCAACTTATTCTCTCCCACGTACCCATTAATACACTTCTTTTGCCACTTGCCCACAACAAGAAGTCATTTACACCAGTCATGTGGGACATGGGAGGAAATCTGAGCAGCTGGTAGAAATCCACACGGTCACAGGGAGAAGGTGCAAACTCCACACATACCTCAAACCAGAGGGCAGCAGTGCCAACTAAATCACAGTACACCCACTCAGAGCAGAACTGGTCATGGGATATGGCACCATATTTTTCCATTCCATTTTCCACTCAAGATCCATTAACTTGGTGTTCGCTCCTGCCACAGTTATCAATCACTCGTCTGCAGTAGTCATTTGTCAGATATGACACTAAACAAAATAATTAACCACAGATTTTTCATAAATCCTATCACTCAATTTTCGCGAATAGAAAATTACCCACTTTCTTCTCTCCCCCCCCCTCAACATAGCCTCATCACAAACACAAGCAAACAAACATGTGGGGATCTTATAGAAACATATAAAATTAGAAAAGGACTGGACAAGCTAGATGCAGGAAAAATGTTCCCAATGTTGGGCGAGTCCAGAAACAGGGGGCCACAGTCTCAGAATAAAGGGGAGGTCATTTAAGACTGATTCGAGAAAAAACTTTTTTACCCAGAGCGTTGTGAATTTATGGAATTCCCTGCCACGGAGGGCAGTGGAGGCCAAATCACTGGATGGATTTAAGAGAGAGTTAGATAGAGCTCCAGGGGCTAGTGGAGTCAAGGGATATGGGGAGAAGGCAGGCACGGGTTATTGATAGGGGACGACCAGCCATGATCACAATGAATAGCGGTGCTGGCTCGAAGGGCCGAATGGCCTCCTCCTGCACCTATTTTCTATGTTTCTAACAATACAAACAATTAACAGTGAAGATAGACACAGAGTGCTGGAGTAACTCAACAGGTCAGGCGGCATCTCTGGAGCAAAAGGATGGGTGACGTTTCAGGTGGAAACTTTTAAGAAGGGTTACGACCGAAAAAAATCACCCATTTTCTTTCTACCAATTGCTGCCTGAGCCGGTGAGTTACACCAGCACTTTGCGTCTATCTTCGGCCTAAACCAGCATCTTCAGTTCCTTCCAACACAATTAACAGTGAAGACTACTGCACCAAACACATTGCCCCCATAAGCAATTGAATGATGTTACTGACATCGATTATGCAAATTTCCTGATCGAGATTCAGCCTAACAGAGAGTTACAAGAAAAAAAACCATCACTTGAAAACTAGTTAAGTTAATTAAATAGCACAATAACTGAACATAGGAAAATTAAGAATCTCTCTCCTCCCCCCCCCCCCCCCCCGTTACAGGTTTCTAAATGTAACAGGGATCTGGTCAGCTACACAGCTTTTGCACCAAGCGTGTAGCGGACCACAGTATGAAGCTGTACACAGTCTAGGGCCAGCTGTATGTGTCACTGTTTTGCCGAGGTCATATATCATTATCAGCCAAAAGCTGAACCAAAGCTAAAAGGCTCACGTCACAGTTGGTTTAGGTTTACCATCTGTCAGGTGGGGAAGCAGTTTGAAAAAACACAAAGCTGCTCTGCAGGCTTTCATGTGCATATCAGTCCAAAATACATAATGATGTTTCTTACTTTACCAAGCCTTTTCATTGCGCTCTAGAAGCCATGACAAAACCACCACACATCACCACCCCAACCCCCAACTCAGAAACAAAAAGTACATATTTGCTAATGTCAAGATTGATTAATATTCAGTGAAACACATGAATACGTCACTGAGCCTGGCTGTCGTTGACAAGTTTTTTTTATGGGGAGTGGGAAGGGTGATAAGTAGCAAAACACGTGCGTCAAGACGTTAACCTGAAGTACAGGCCTAGAGTATTTGCCATTTGTGGGTGGTGGAAGTAAATGGATAGGGAAAGTGCAACAAACAAATAGGCAGGAAATGGTATTTCCACAAACCATATCCACAATAGCCTGAGTAGACATCTCAAGGTCCAGACAACATTCAACTAAGTGCAGGAAGGAACTGCAGATGCTGGTTTACACCAAAGATAGGCACAAAATGCTGGAGTAATGCAGCAGGTCTGGCAGCATTTCTGGAGAAAAGGAATAGGTGACGTTTCAGTCAGGGGAGAGGTACGAAAAGGTACAAAGAACAAATGGATAAAAAGGTATGAAAAGAACAATTCAAAGGCAGCAACAATTAGCAAGGAAAGGTGGAGCCCACAATGGCTCATTGTTGGCTGTGGAAAAGGTGACAATGAGTCGATACAAACATTTTCAAGGTGCTTGCCAGATTTGCCTCCATAAGCTGAACTTCGCAGCAGACAGTGTAGAATTTCTTAAAGCGAGGGCCTGCTGGTGAAGGGTCTCGACCCGAAACGTCACCCATTCGTTCTCTTCAGAGATGCTGCCTGTACCGCTGAGTTACTCCAGATTTGTGTGTCTACAATCGCAGCAGACAGCCTTTTTTCCCCCTCATACTCGAATACGGATACTTGTGATTATGGTACTTTATGTGAATTAATGGAGAAAAAACTAATAGAGTAAATTGCTTCCCCCAAAGAGAAGGGATTTGAAGAGAGTCGCTCGGCAGATTTCTGTAAAAATCGATCTTCCACACCAACCTGTACGCTTTTGAACATACAAAAAAATTCTGGAATTCAGAATTTGGAAAGGCATTTTTCCTAAGATGTAAAGACACATTTTGTACTCCTTTCCCCACAAACAATCTAAACCACAGAGAGCTTGGAGTACAACCTGTACAAGTGTAACCACAACACAATTTCAAAATAATATTAATATTAATCAAAATACAAGGATTTTTGGTTTGATAATTATCAGAGGATTGAACACCCATAGCTTTTACAGAACTATGGTCTTTTTTCCAGATCCCTTAAATAATTCCAGCAAACTTGCTGCTGCACTAAAAATAAATCTGAAGCGTTCCCCCAGGATCCCATTGGAAGGACCATTCAAACATGGCAGGTTGCACGCATCAATAGCAGATTTATTATTGAATTTTTACTGTGCGACAAGCTTGTTTTTAAAGAATTGTTACAACCAATCCCCGATGCCTTGCATACTGAATTGCACAGTCCAGAGATACTTCCTAATGAAAACTGAAAACTTGTATTGGCATGTCAGAAGATTACATTACAGTTAAATCCATACACAATTTCTCCTTATGCACATATACTGTAACGTGTGATGGTCACCATATTATCTTGTATGTTAACAAATTAATTATTTATTGCAGGGGGTGAAAGATTGCAACCTTCACGTGGTCCGCCCTGCTTCGACTAATGCAATCAACTCGACGTGCACAATCGGAAGATCAAATCAAACAAGTTGTCCTACAACTTTAGGCTGTGCACACCACACGAAAGAAGATGATTTATTTCAGGACAGAACACCACAGGAGATCCTTCTTCCCTGTGGCTTTCAAACTTTACAACTCCTCCCCCTACTGTCCTGAGGTAGAATGAGATCAACTGCCCCCTCCCCCCTCCAACACTGAACAATAGTGCAGGCACGTGCCATTAGGGTAGGCAAGGTAGGCACTGCCTACCCTGACTAAAATTATAACATAGTAATAACTAAATATAAATAATAAAGGCATGGGAGAATTATGTAAGAGATCGATCTCTTAGGTAGGCATAATTCTCCGTGCCTTTCATCCGCAGCGCTTGTAACACGGGAAGCTTTGTACAGCCCACGTGTCGTTAGCGCTGCCTGAAGCTGTCACTTTCAAGTGGATCTGAAGGCAGCAGAAATTCTGCCTTTGCAGCACTGCGCAGGCGCATCAGTCTACTGTGCATGCGCAGTGCAAGTTTCTTGGCGGGGTTTTCAAATATGGTTTGTCAATATTTTAAGTGTATGTTAGGTAACAAAGAGAGAAGAATGGAGTTTGTGTACCAATAATGTGGTAAGTACATTGTGTGTTTATGTTTTTAAATACTGTATTTCCTGGGGTGTGGGGGTGGGGGGAGAGCTCCTTTCACAGCGTTTGGGGAGACTGGCCCAGGGTAAAGTTGCGGGAAGGGCACGAATGTTATGAATGAGGGGATTGGGAGAATGCCACTTGCGATGCTCCTTGCACGGAGGCGTCCAATGACACCGCATTGAGGTCGGGGGGGGGGGGAGGGAGAGAAGTAGCTCGGGTGGCTGAGCGGCCGCCGGGCCGGACAGCGGAACCAGCCGCCACCTTAGCTCCTTCTGCCGGTCCCCGCTCACCTCTGGCAGCTCTCCGTCTAAAAACATCTCTCCTGCTGGCCTCACTCATGTCCTTAAATTCCGACAATTGAGGTTCCAATCCGTGATTGAGGTTACTCGGCTGTGGGAATTTAAGGTTTTGCAGGAAGCCACTGACATGAGCGAAGTCGGCGAACGGCAGGTGACAGGTGTTCCGACGGAGAGCACTGCCAAAGGTGAGCGAGCCGGCAGAAGGCGCTGAAGTGACGGCCAGTTCTGCTGTCGTTCCTGGTAGCCGCTGGCAGCTCCCCGAGCTGCTTCTATCCCCAGCTACAGTGCGTGGCTTCGCGCCCGTAGGGCTGCGGGAGCAGTGAGTGAGTTACTGGCATTATCCCCAACACCCTCCTTCTCAACACTGAAGCCCTCCCCACAACTTTACCCCTGGCACAGGCTCTCCACACCCTGTGAAAGGAACTGTTCCCCCAATTGGTCTAGGACTAGGAAGCCTTGGGCAAATTGAAATGTCATTGTTTTTATTTATTAATTTAACGGAGAGAACAATCTGCACATGCGCGGTTTAATTTTTTTTTTAAAGCATGCTGAGTGCCTACCCTGAGTAATTACTCACGGCACGTGCCTGCAATAGTGGTACTATTTCACCCCCTTCTTCTCCCCCCCCCCCCCACCAACTGTCTCTTGTGATGGAGGACGATGTGTACGTCCACTCCAGTTCCAATGCAAGGTGATTGGTGGGGTGGTGGTGTGGATAATGGAGTACAATACGATACAATTTTATTCACCCCAGGAGGGAGATTTGTGTGCCAACAGTCATAAAACACATGATACTTGAAACATGAAATTAAATTGACGAGTGGAAATTCCAGGATTGGGGATGTGCAAAGATTGGATGGGGGTGGTGGGGGGGGGGAGGGCAGGGGAGTCAATCTACCCGACGACAGAAGGGAGAGGAGTTGTACAGTTTGATAGCCACAGGGAAGAAGGATCTCCTGTGGAGTTCTGTGCTGCCTTGTTATGATTACATCTCCTTTTGGGGCTATCCATAAAGAACCAGACATTGCATGCTTTGAGGTGGAAGTTTTCTGCACACAGTTTCTTCCTACATGATATTGTCAATGAACATCAACTTTAATTTCAGCTTAACAGAGCCCAGTAGCACAAAGGCGATAAGGAAGACCACTTGTCTCTGTGCACGGACACTTGGGATGCACCTTAATACATGTCTGCAGTCAAAATATACCCAGTGCTATGAATATTGACTTCTCCAAGTTCAAGTAGCCTGTGCTTTCCCTCTCTCACCATCCCCTCCCCCTTCCCAATTCTCCCACCAGTCTTACTGTCGCTGACTGCATTTTATCTCTGTACCGCCCTATCCCCTGACATCAGTCTGAAGAAGAGTCTCGACCCATCACCCATTTCTTCTCTCCAGAGATGCTGCCTGTCCCGCTGAGTTACTCCAGCATTTTGTGTCTAGCGGCAATTTATACATCAGAATCATCATCCATTATTCTGGTCAGTTCCCCAATTAATTTAATTTGATTAACAGAGAAAGATTTGTGCCCCAGGTGTATACTGGCAGGCACTACTAACCACCAAATTGGGAAGTAATTACTACATGCTGTCTGCAGATGAATTGGGATTAGAGGACAGGGACATCGATGCAGTAAACACAAACCATTTATTGGTTTGCATTTTTGCAAACCCATTTCCTTTTTATATAAAGCTTCCATGTTATATAGCTAAATAGTAAATGACTGGGTAGTTGGAAAGCAGTTAAATAAAATTGGTTTGAGAACAGGAGTTTCACCATCCTGACCAGAGGCCTCCATGCCAGGAATATAATTAGAACAAAACAGCTTTACCCAATGCTTTCCATTAGAAATTCCCATGTCAGCATTTAAGGAAACGTTGATACAAGAGTGCCAAAAGAAAACATTACAACAGGAAGTAGAGTATAGGGGAGATTCAGGGAATAATTTCCAGATCTTGGAATCCAGACAACATATTACAAAGCAACCAATAGTGGGGTTGAGAGAAAAAACAACACTTACACTGAGAAAATATAAAACCGTTTTTAAGACCGACAAATCAAACTTTGAATTTTTTTTTTAGGCATAAAAATTGTACAAAACTTCAAGATCCAGTACTTCTCCAAAAAGTTGGTGAATAACTATAAAGATACAGAGATCCTGCCTGACCCACTGAGTTACTCCAGCTTTTTTAAAAAAATGTCTATCTTCAGTTTAAACCCAGTGGGGAGGAGCGAGAGAGCGTGAGAGTAAGAGAGAGGTTGAAGAACTGGCGTCCAGTCTCTCTCCTATGCACAAAGTTTATAAACGCTATAAAGTTTTTGCACGGGCAATGGCAAATCGCCTGGGCTCCGTGCTGCATCAATTGATTCATCCTGACCAATCTTATACAGTCTCTGGCCGGTCCATTCAGGATAACATCCACCTGGTTAGGGACCTGATTCATCTAGCCCAGGGTACTGGTGAGTCAGCTGCTTTTCTGTCTCTTGATCAGGAGAAGGCTTTTGATAGGGTGGAGCATGAATACCTATTTGGGTCGTTGCAAGCGTTTGGGTTTGGACCACACTTCGTGGCCCGGGTCCGGCTTTTGTACGCTGCTGCAGAGTGCCTTGTAAAGGTTAATGGCGCGGTGCTAGCTCCTTTTCATTTTGGGAGGGGGGTCCGCCAGGGGTGCCCTATGTCGGGCCAGTTGTATTCGGTCTGTGTGGAGCCGTTCCTGTGTCTTCTTCGGAGGAGGTTGACAGGCCTGGCCCTACCTGGCCCGCGGGTTGAGGTGATTCTATCGGCGTATGCCGATGACGTACTTCTTATGTTTACTGATCCTGGTGACCTGCGGAGGATGCGTGACTGCCAGGAGATTTTCTCGGCTGCATCTTCTGCTAGGATTAACTGGAGTAAGTGCTCTGGACTTTTGGTGGGTCAGTGGCGGGTAGACTCCCTGCCGGAGGAGATGGCATTGTATGCGTGGAGTACCACGCACCTCCTCTATCTGGGGGTGTACCCGAGTCCCACTGAGGATGTTTGGCCGGCAAACTGGCAAGAGTTGGAGACGAAGGTGGTTGCTCGGCTGGGGCGCTGGTCAGGCCTGCTTGGAGTTCTCTCCTTTCGGGGGAGGGTGCTGGTCATAAACCAGCTGGTGGCCTCTATGTTATGGTACCGGCTGGCTACTCTTGTCCCGCCCTCTATATTTGTAACTGCTATACAGAAGAAGCTGGTGGATTTCTTTTGGGGAAATAGGAAGCATTGGATTTCCGCGGCGGTCCTGAGTCTTCCGTTAGAGGAGGGAGGCCAGTCCTTGGTGTGCGTGCGTACCCAGGTGGCGGCTCTCCGTCTCAGGACTCTGCGGAGGTACATGTATGTAGAGAACCCTCCCAGATGGCACGCTCTGGCCACGTATTTTTTTCGTAAGGGTCGTTGCCTAAGGGGGGTCTCGCGGCTCCCAGTGGCGGGCGTCAGTCGACCCGCTCTAAGGGGCTTGCCTGTTTTCTACAGGGATGTGTTAAGAGTGAGGAATTTGGTGGTGTTCAGCCAGAGTGTTGTTCCACGAGGACAGGGGGATGTTGTGGCTGCGGGTGTGGCTGGTCCTCATCCTGTCACGGTGGGTGTCGAGGAGAGGCGCGAGCCTAGAGTGGTTCAGATAGAGCTTACCCCCGCTCCGTCAGATCTGCTCATCGGGCCTAGGCTCCGGGATATTTCTCGGCCTCCGGCTCCGCATAATCTGAGCTGCCTTTCTGAGATGATCAGCATGCCATTTTGTGATGCAAGGAGACGCGCACTGTATAGGATGCTCCTGCACATTCTGAACCACCGTGCCTTCGTCTCCCGTCCTGACTCACCATGGAGGACGGTGTTACCATCCGAAGGCAGCGGGGGGCCCCAGTGGGGGTCCTTCTATAAGGGAGTCGTACCCCTTTATATTGGGGACCTGGGGTGGAGAGTGCTGCATGGAGCGGTGGTTTGTAATAAACTTTTGAGTCGGTTCACGGGCTCGTCTGCCGCATGTATTTTCTGCGGAGAGGAGGAGACCGTATTCCATGTGTATATGGAGTGTGTGAGGTTACTGCCCCTGTACCAATATCTGAAGGGGCTGTTCCTCAAATTCTGGCTGCATTTTAGCCCCACAATCCTGGTGTTTGGACACAAGGCAGGGAGTGGGGAGAGCCGAGTGTGGGGGGGGGAATTACCTGTCGGTTTGCTCCTCGGCCTGGCCAAGATGGCCATTCGTGGGTCCAGGCAGCGGGCGGTCGACGGTCAGGCGAGAGTCGGCTGCCTGCCCCTCTTTCGGGCCTACGTCCGTGCACGTGTGTCCCTGGAGAGGGAACACGCGGTGTTCACGGGGACTCTGGAGGCCTTCCGTCAGCGCTGGTCACCGCGTGGGGTTGAGGCGATTATAAATGAATGTACTGTTGTACTACAATGATCTGTTCGTTATAGTGTGATTTTTGATTGTGTTTTGATGTATTGTATGATTTGTGTCGAATAAAGTTTTTGAAATGAAAAAAAAAGAGAGAAATAGAGAGAGAGAAAAATAGAGAGAGAGAGAAATAGAGAGAGAAATAGAGAGAGAGAGAAATAGAGAGAGAGAGAGGGAGAAATAGAGAGAAAGGGAGAAATAGAGAGAGAGGGAGAAATAGAGAGAGAGGGAGAAATAGAGAGAGAGGGAGAAATAGAGAGGGAGGGAGAAATAGAGAGGGAGGGAGAAATAGAGAGGGAGGGAGAAATAGAGAGGGAGGGAGAAATAGAGAGAGAGAGAGAGAAATAGAGAGAGAGAGAGAGAAAGAGAGAGAGAGAGAAAGAGAGAGAGAGAGAAAGAGAGAGAGAGAAATAGAGAGAGAGAGAAAGAGAGAGAGAGAAAGAGAGAGAGAGAAAGAGAGAGAGAAAGAGAGAGAGAGAGAAAGAGAGAGAGAGAGAAAGAGAGAGAGAGAGAAAGAGAGAGAGAGACAAAGAGAGAGAGAGACAAAGAGAGAGAGAGAGAAAGAGAGAGAGAGAGAAAGAAATAGAGAGAGAGAGAAAGAAATAGAGAGAGAGAGAAATAGAGAGAGAGAGAAATAGAGAGAGAGAGAAATAGAGAGAGAGAGAAATAGAGAGAGAGAGAGAGAAATAGAGAGAGAGAGAGAAATAGAGAGAGAGAGAGAAATAGAGAGAGAGAGAGAAATAGAGAGAGAGAGAGAAATAGAGAGAGAGAGAGAAATAGAGAGAGAGAGAGAGAAATAGAGAGAGAGAGAAATAGAGAGAGAGAGAGAGAAATAGAGAGAGAGAGAGAAATAGAGAGAGAGAGAAATAGAGAGAGAGAGAAATAGAGAGAGAGAGAAATAGAGAGAGAGAGAAATAGAGAGAGAGAGAGAGAAATAGAGAGAGAGAGAAATAGAGAGAGAGAGAGAGAAATAGAGAGAGAGAGAAATAGAGAGAGAGAGAAATAGAGAGAGAGAGAAATAGAGAGAGGAGAGGGTGAGAGTGAGAGATATATGACACCTTTCCACACCAGCACCGTGTGTGCTTGCTTTAAATTCTGACTGTGACAGGTCAACTTTGCAATGTTGTGCTTTACACAGGGAATATATCTGGAGTGTGAGAAAAAGTACTTTCTGTTTCACAAACTCTCAACGACAGATGGGGCCACTCTTCGTGTCAAGATGGGGCAGGCATCAGATGCCCCGTTTCTTCTTCTTGACAAACAAAGGAGACAGCTCTTGGTAGTGGAATCACCCAGTTTTATTGGTTGTTTCCATATTTCCCGTTCCGCCTCAGGCGAAACAAGACTGAGCAAAAGGCCTGAACCCAGGAGTGCTGCCCTGAGTGCAAAAAATACACCCGAGATGTTTTTTTTCTGGAAACGTTTCAATCTGTGGTCTTTGCTTTTCTTCTCACCTCACGAACCCTTCCACCACAGCTCCAACCCCACACCCCCGTCACTTTACTACACACACACACAATACACATATATATATACACACACACACACTATACATACACACTCGTACACATAGACTGGTACACAAATTCACATATGTACACACATTATACACATAAATACACATATATACAGACATACACACATATATGCACACACACACATATATACTCACACACACTATATATATACAAATCATGACTCCCAGGTGAGTAGTTTTTATCGGTGCTGACATTAGCTAGCATCTGTTCCGTTGTACTCATGGCAACTGGACATAAAACAACCCTTTCTCCTCAATATCTGTAGGTCTAAAAGACTAAAGGCAAGTGATTTTTAAATGAGTGAACAGTGTCATTTTTCATCTAATTTTAAAAGCGCATTGGACGGAATTTTTACGTTTTTTTCCTTCGTTGATGGCCAATTATCTACGAGTCTACCACAGTCTGCCCACGAAGAAACTAATAGTAAAAAGTAACTCTTTTTTTCACCACAACTATTTTTTTACTCGTGGACATTTTCACAGTGATGAAAAAGCCGCTACGAGACATCCACAAACGCCTACAGACCCACTGCGGACATTCTACGAGTTTGAATCAGGGGGAAACTCGGGAGAACTCTTGAGTTACCTCGTACAGTGGGGACAAGCTTTACAACATGTTGACACGAGTTAAATTGTGCTCGAACATTTTATGTATTAAAAAAAACAAACTGATTTATTCTTTCTGAAGCTACCGATTCTAACTACGACTGTAATGTTTAACTTTAAACTGTATCACTCCGAGTTGAGAATATCATGAGCTTCCCCAGCCTCCCCAGTACCTAGATCGTTTCACAGCGCACATCAAAAGTTGAAGTATGAACCTGAATCAGACAGCAATGTTGTCAATATGAAGCAAGGGAACCAAGCCTTAAACAGCTTTAAAAGCATTTACAATTCATTTATCAGCCCATATGATTTATTTTGCTACAATTTGAAATGGATTGTCATAGGTAGAGGGTGTATGGAATGAGCTGCCAGAGGAGGTGGTTGAGGCTGGGACTATCCTAATATTAAAGAAACAGTTAGACAGGTACATGGATAGAACAGGTTTGGAGGGATATCGGCCAAACGCAGGCAGGTGGGACGAGTGTAGCTGGAACATGTTGGCCGGTGTGGGCAACTTGGGCCGAAGGGCCAGTTTCTACGGTGTATGATTCTGACTTGAGTGGCATTAAATGACTTTGCTTTGCTCCTGCCCTCCATAAGTTGACTAGTGCAACTTATCACTCTAATTTCTTAAGACATTTAGAGTAGTCTTATACTGCATTCATGCATAAAACAGGTGGTATATGCTGGGTTCCATTGAAGGAGAGACAACAATGGTAATGGTTGGTCCCCAGTTGTGAGGAGAATAGTGAGGGAAAGCCAGAAGGAGGTGGCGTGGATGAGCCATATATTAAAAAAAAAGTTTTATGCGAGGCAAAGGGCAATTCAATAAATTGACAACTAAAATTCAAACCTAAACATATTATACTTTATGAATGTACTCATCCTTTTCTTTAATTCCAAACATAGCTAATTTAGATGCAAATTTCACCCAGCACAGCAGTACAACATTTCTTACGAACAGGTCACACAGGAGTGTGACCCAAGTACTTATCTCTACTCTGCCACTAAAACCTGGTAATTTACTCTACTGGCAGAAGAACAAGCTTGAAAAAAGATTGAACCACAGCCAAAAGTTTCATTTGCATGACACCTTTTGTTAAAATTCTTTCATTGAAAATAAAATGTTCTAATGGTAAATGTTGTTGCATAAAGTCTAACAGGTTATGCATTTACCAGAGTTCAACTGTGTTCCATTCAAAAGGTACGTGTCTGAATAAATGCTTGACTTATTTGATGAGGAACTCTGGCCAATGAGTAAGGGTAAATTGGAGCATCTTGGCAAACAAGTCTTAACCGGTGCCAAATGATCTTGTACTAGTAAAACTGCAGTTCCACTTAGTTTTGATGTGCCAAGAGCCATCTTGACATGGGTTTTGACAATTACAATAGATATCTTAACGCCAACAAGGTCATATTTGGAGTACAATTCAAAAAGGTAACTCCTATTCAATAGGTTTGTTCATTTATATGCCATCATTAATTACCTCCCATTGATTCCCGACAGAACACTTTCTTGGCAATCTGTAAATCAAAGCAGAGCCTAACCTGATTACATCCATCTTCCAAAAGGCAGTGCTCCAGTGATTTGCAAACAGAATTCAGTCATGTTTCCCTCCCCTTTGGCTACCAAGGTACATAACCTCTATAATACAGAGCCAATCAAATAGAGATGAACTAGCTTTGTTCTTATCAAGCATTGCAATCATTTCTGTTTAATTGTGAAGTTTCTGAATCGGAATATCATCGTTAAAAGTAATCTCACAATTATGATTGTGTACATTTGGGTGTGTGCACTTCACACTTCCACTACCTTTGACCAAGTCAAAAGGAATTTTTATTTGATGCTGTAACACTATTCCAGAAGCATCCCATATTTAACCAAAAGGTTCTCATTACAAATATCACTGAGCAGTTGCAGCTCTCCCTTTTCCAGAAGACACTTTCTTTGAAATCAATGCATTTTTTCAGCACACTACAAAAATCAGCAAAAATGTGGAATTTCAAAATTGATAATGTTGCTTCTGTTTATTATCTGCATAATTTGTTCTTGAACTGGATGACAGTAACCTGAATATTACACACGTCAAAAGAGTAAAAAATGTTTTCAAAAGACCAAAGAGTAGAGTTACTTTAATTTTGCTCAATAAGCGTGCACCAAGAAAACTATTTTTGGTCAGAGACACAGCCGGAGAGGAAAGTAGAAAAAAATAACACAGATGAGAGAGCTAGATCTTCCCAAGATTAAAATGAAAACACACCATTGACCGATGAATGGATGGAATTTCTAGAGCTAGATCTTCCCAAGATTAAAATGAAAACACACCATTGACCGATGAATGGATGGAATTTCTCGAGCTAGATCTTCCCAAGATTAAAATGAAAACACACCATTGACCGATGAGTGGATGGAATTTCTAGAGCTAGATCTTCCCAAGATTAAAATGAAAACACACCATTGACTGATAAGTGGATGGAATTTCTTTCTCTGCAAAGATAAAGTTTCAAATTTAATTAAATGAACATTTCAGTGTTCATAAGGAGAATGATCTATAATCTATTCACATTTATCGATAGATTAAATAATAATAGTGGTGTCAACTTGCAATGTTGCGATACTTTCCCCACTACCACAGGAGAAGCAAAACACCTGCCCCTCGACTCCATCTAGGGACCCCGACAGTCCGTCAGGCGAGACAGAGGTTCACATGCACCTCCTCTAAACATGTCTACTGCATCCGGCGTGGCCTCCTGTACATTGGCGAGACCAATCATAGACTCGGCGAGTGTTTTACTGAACACTTACGCTGCATCTCCCAGTTGCTAACTATTTTAACTTCCCTTTCCATTCCCACACAGACCTTTCTGTCCAAGGCCTCTTCCATTGCCAGAGTGAGACCACAAGCAAATTGGAGGAACAACACCTCCTATTTCATTTGGGTAAATTAAACCCCATCGTATGAATGTTGAATTCTCTATTTTTTGTAACTTATACAAGCACTCCCCTCTCCTCCTTCCTCCATTAAAAGACGGTTAACCAACTCCACCGTTCACAAAGGTGTATCCCTGTGAACTGTGGAATTGGTTAACTGTCTTTTAATGGAGGAAGACATCGCTAATCAACAATCAGTCTATCGGAACCACCCTGCCTGATGCCATCTGTTGCCGACCCTGATTTGTCGTGGTCTTTCCTTGCTTCCAGTTCCTCTCCCCTGCAATCAGTCTGAATATGGGTCCCGACCTAAAACGTCAACTACCCATTTTCTCCAGAGATGCTACCTGACCCGCTGAATTACTCCAGCATTTGGTCCATCTTTGGTATAAACCAGAATCTGCAGTACACTTTATTGCAATGTTAAATTGCAAACGTACACTGGATATTACTGGATTAGCAATCAGAGTTCCGAACCATTGATGTGGATAAGCAGGTTTTATTTCCACCATGACAGCTAGTCATTAAAGTAACTAAATACATCTGGAATAGGGGGAAAAAAGCTGGTCTCAGTGATGGTGACCACAAAACCACTGGATTATCATGAAAAACAACTCCGAGACATCAGTGAACCAGAAGGAAATCTATCCTAAGAAGGGTCTTGACCCGATACGTCACACATTCCTTCTCTCCAGAGATGCTGCCTGCCCCGCTGAGTGACTCCAGCTTTTTGTGTCTATCTTCGGTTTAAACCAGCTTCTGCAGTTCCTTCTTATACATATCCTCCTTATCTATTTTGGACTAAATACGATCCCAGATTAAAGTGGTTGACTCTTAATGGGATGAACGTTAAACACCAACCGTCAGCATCAGTCACTGAAAGTAAGCATGCAGGTACAGCAGGCAGTGAAGAAAGCTAATGGTATGTTGGCCTTCATTAGAAGAGGATTTGAGTATAGGAGCAAAGAGGTCCTTCTGCAGTTGTACAGGGCCCTGGTGAAACCACATCTGGAGCATTGTGTGCAGTTTTGGTCTCCAAATTTGAGGAAGGACATTCTTGCTATTGAGGGAGTGCAGCATAGGTTCACAAGGTTAATTCCCGGGATGGTGGGACTGTCATATGTTGAAAGAATGGACCGACTGGACTTGTATACACTGGAATTTAGAAGGATGAGATGGAATCTTATTGAAACACAAGATTATTAAGGGATTGGACACAGGGGAGACAGGAAACATGTTCCCAATGTTGGGGGAGTCCAGAACCAGGGGCTACAGTTTAAGAATAAGGGGTAGGTCATTTAAAACAGAGATGAGGAAAACCTTTTTCACCCGGAGAGTTGTGAATCTGGAATTCTCTGCCTCAGAAGGCAGTGGAGGCCGATTCTCTGGATGCTTTCAAAAGAGAGTTAGATAGGGCTCTTAAAGATAGCGGAGTCAAGAGATATGGGGAGGAGGCAGGAACGGAGTACTGATTGTGGATGATCAGCCATGATCACAGTAAATGGCAGTGCTGGCTCGAAGAGCCGAACGGCCCACTCATGCACCTATTGTCTATTATCATCCGTATGCCACGAGTGAAAAACGCAAAAAGCTTTATGGGGGAATAAAATAAATTGAGATCTAACCCAGAGCTATCAGGTTAATTAGTTCAAATTTAAAAATTTAAATTTGGTTCCCAAACTGTTTTTCACTATAGGACTTGGTGTCCTACATAAACTGTGGAAATAGTGAAGCTCACATTATCATCTTCTGCAATCGCTGGATTAGTGCACACATCATTTTGGAAGGACTTGCTTCCAGTACTCTTGCTTAAGTCAGCTAAGCAAGAAAGCAACCGTTTTAGTTTACAATTTTGTCCAACTTGCCTGCAAGTAGGCCATATTTTTTAAGAAGTTTATTCCACAATTTCAGTGGAATAAAAATGTAGTAAAGGCAAAACATTTCTTGACAGTATCAGCCACAATCACTACAGGAGCAACTCCAACGTAACCACAGTTGTCCACACAATTTAAGGAAATAAGCATTCCCACTCTTCCAGACGAATGGCTTAAAAGAAAAGTCATTTCAGGAATTCAATACCTCAATTAAATTGTTCTCTAGAATAAATCCACAGGAAACAAAACTTATTTCTTCAAATTTAACATTAACAATGTCACAACAGTAGTACACCAACCCTTATTTAGTCCGGCACCCAAGGCATGAAATGCACAATTTATACAAAAGAACCATTAAACTTCCCAATTTACTTGTTATTTTACATTTCAACGCCCTCAAATCTGATCATACTTAAGCACTAATATGCAAATTGAACAGCATCGATAGTTGCAAATCGAACATGCATCAAGTAGCATCAAGGTAATCCAAAAGTGTAGATAACATCAAATTGCTAGCCAATGTGCACACGTCCACTGTTGGCTTTGCCTAAGCCTCACC
Source organism: Raja brachyura (assembly GCA_963514005.1). The sequence continues at coordinate 7,859,197 of OY740797.1, read as the reverse complement.
TCGCCCTTCACCTTCATGTTGTTGCTGCATTTGTACATTAATTTCTCATTAAACACGCCGTGGAAAGTTAAGTCTATTTATAGTACAAGTACCCTTTTAACAAGGTGATAATTGCTAATGTGTGCCAAATAGGTTCTCGCCCAGAAAGCAAAAACCGTATACACCTACTCCTTCAGATTTTCAATTTCGTTGCAAAGCTTTAAAAGTTGAATGATTTTCTTCTGTCGTTTTCCCACACTTAATTCAATATTTTCCCCATCTTGCAATTCTCCTGTATTCAATTTGCCACAGAATTCATCCATTCTATTTCACTGTCCTCTAACATCCTGCGTCTATTTCTCAACCCATTAATCACAATGGTTAAAATGATGCATTGTCCCTCTGCTCCCCAAAGTACCTGATGCCTTTGTCGCATAGTCAATCACCTCACATTTGCAGCAACTTTGGGAGCAAAAAAAATTTAGAACAAACAAGCACAACCCAATTGGGGTCTTAAGGTAATGCAGTAGGATTAAACCCACTCCAGCAACACGTTAACATTTCTTAACAATTGCATTAGAAATTTAGCTGCAGTACAATCATAATGGCAGCTGAAAGTAGTGTCTCAATTGAACTCATAGGACTTGATATTACAATCCCTACTATAATTGGCAGCTACTTACTAAAAAACATAATGCAAATGGAAAATAGTTTAAGTACAAACCTGCCGTTGCAAGGTCAACTGCATAGATCCTTTTGTCGGCAGATGTTGGTTAGTTATCGATGCTTGCCAATGTTGAGAAGGTACGCGACTGGCTGCTGCTGGTTCTTGACGCAACTGATGCTGGATAACCATCTCCTGTTGCATGTTTGAATGCTGTTTCACCTGTGGGGGGACCATTGGTCTTGGAACCGGGATTAAATCTCTCTGGCCTTGACCAGAGTTCCCAAAAGATGATAACAGCTGGTCTTGAAACACATCCTCTGTATCCACCCTGGTCAAGGGATGCGTCTGGCGCGGTGGAAATGGATTTCCCTGTAGAGATGAAATCCCAATCGGTTTCCTTTGGGTCGATGCAATAGAGATTTTCACCTTGGACACTGAGCTGGTTGGTATTGGCACATCAGTTGGAACAGAGGACATACTTGATGGACTGAAATTTCCCTGAGTGTGTACAGAATGCATAGGCTGCAGTACCTTTTGCTTAGCAGGACTGTTGGGACTAAGCATATGATGTACTGTTTCCTGATTGGACCCTGCTGGCACCGTGAATGCATCACCCCCAGGGAAACAAGTCATGCCCTGGGTTGCCTGATGAGTAGAAAGTATTGTGGCAGTTGTCAGATTGTTGCCATTAGCGAGGTTGTTGTTAGGATAGGGATACTGAGGGGTAAACTGGTTTGTATTGTTGATAGAGCATGTGGTCATCTCTCGCGAAGAACTTGAAAAGCTGACGTTCTGAGGCACACCACCGTGACTGGCACTACCGGTGAATCTAATAGGATGCACGGGATTCACAGTGGTGGCTGGTTGGTTAAACTGCTGTACTGTAACAGGGTGCTGAATGGACGAACTAACAGTTGTAGTTGGTTGACCAATGAGATTCATGTGAGGTGAAGCTGATCCATGAACACCCATGAACTGATTGCCTTGATTTAGAGTTTTCTGTCCTGTAGTGAAATGGTTTATACCCTGCTGTGGCTGCACCGATGCAGGCTGCTGCTGTTGTGGGTTCGACTGATGCAGAGCAAAGTCATGGTGCGTTAAAAAGGGGGTCATCTGCTGTACAGACTGCGAATGGCCTTGCAAGGAATGGAATGGTGATCCATTCTGATTTGAAATGGGGCTTTGGTGACCCCACATTGGACTTCCATCAACAAACGACTGTGCACTATTCTCATTATGGGCAGAAGGAAACAGCCCATTTGTCTGATTTTGATGATCAGGTGAACAATGAAATTGGGAATGTGGAGACAGTACACTAGATTCATTACTGGTGCCCACCAAATTAAACGGCTGGTTCAATTGATGAAGTTTTATTGAATCAAATGTCTGTAACTGTTCAAAATTGGGTTTTTCTGGCGTCTGTGTCTCTGGAACATGATGTAATGGCTCAACTTGCAAAGGTTCAAAATCTGCACTCAAGTTAAGCTCATCAACCAACGAAACGGGTCCTTGTTGTGCAAACCCATCGTCTGCTAAGCCTTCTAATCCTCCACCAAACAAATTGGCATCATCCAAAAAATCCATGATGGGATCAGTCATCTTGATGCATTTATTGCTCGGCAGTAATCAACACTTTGTTCCAAGTGTGCTCACTTCAGCTGTTCTGCAGTGGGTAGCGATACTTAAACCATTCAACAATTAATCCATTGCATGTCACTTTCTATCCACTTGCGACATGAAGGTACCTCTGTAAAGCAGCACCTAGAACGTTCCTTAAAAATAAAGAAAACATAAATTAAACAATGCACTTGAGAACGTGCCGTTTTCTTTTTATACTGCACAAGCACATTGGCATCAACCAAACAGGCTATCACTTCATCCATATGACTGAAGTACTTCAATACACCCATCATGACCCAGAACTGTCCCTACATCAGCACACATATTACATGCTCACCTTCACCACAAAGCATCAATCGAGACCAGCAGAAGATTATCCCCAAATGTAAAATACCATAAATACTGGATATATGAATCGACAGGAAATGGGGAAAATGCCCAGCTGGCAAGGCAACATTGCAGTAGAGATTTAATATTTTTAGATCAATCCATATGTCCCTCCAACAGATGTTATTGGACCAGTTGACCTGCAAGTATCCCACTAGTTACAACATTGAACTAGGACACACATGGAAATAGCATTTGAGCACTGCAATGAAACCTTGCGAATTAACCCAATTTCCTTGACCCGAATCGAGATAACACAAATACCTGTGTAGTAATAAATGGATGATATAGTTCCATGCAAATAAAATATAAAAATAAATATAACTTGTCCAGATAAATGGTGGCACAGTGGTGGAGTTGCTACGTTACAGCACAAGAGACCCGGATTCAATCCTGACTACGGGTGCTGACTGTACAGAGTTTGTACGATCACCCTGTGAACACATGCGTTTTCTCTCTCTGTGTGCTACGGTTTCCTCCCAAGATGTGGGGGATTTGCAGGACATTTGGCTTCTGTAAACAGTGTGTAGGATAGAATTAGTTTATGGGTGAATGTTGGTCGGTGCGGACTCGGTGGGCCAAAGAGCCTGTTTCCATAAAATTAAATAAAATGAATGTTGAGCATGCACAGGTAGATAAGGTGGTCAAAAAGGCTTTTGGCTCTTTGGCCTTCATCAGTCAGAGTATTGAGTATAGAAGTTGGGAGGTCATGTTGCAGTTGTATAAGACATGGGTGAGACTGCATTTTGAATATTGTGTTCAGTTCTGGGCACCATGTAATAGGAAAGATATTGTCAAGCTTGAAAGGGTTCAGAAAACATTTACGAGGATGTTGCCAGGACTAGGTGTGAGCTATAGGGACAGGTTGAGTACGCTGGGTCTCTATTCCATGAAGCGTAGGAGGATGAGGGGAGATCTTATAGAAGTATACAAAATCATGAGAGGAATAGATCGGGTAGATGCACAGAGTCTTTTACTCAGAGTAGGGGAATCGAGGACCAGAGGACATAGGTTCATGGTGAAGGGGAAAAGATTTAATAGGAATCCGAGGGGTAAATGGAACAAGCTGCCAGAGGAGCTAGTTGAGGCTGGTGGGACTAACCCATCGTTTAAGAAACAGTTGGACAGGCACATGGCTAGGACAGGTTTGGAGGGTTATGGATCAAGCGCAGGCAAGTGGACCAGTGTTGCCGGGACATTGTTGGCGGTGTGGGCGAGTTGGGCCGAAGGGCCTGTTTCCACACTGTATCACTCTGACTCTCTATGACTATAAATATGAATCTTTTTTTCTTTACAAATACTCAAACACAGTGTATTTCAAGCACCTCCTCCTGTCACATTTGATTTTCCCATGTTTCAGTATTTACCTTTATTTTTATTGCTTGGTTTTTATGCGCTACATACTCCACATAGTATAACACATCAAGTCAACAGAAACTTGATGGGAGATTTGCCAAAAGTACTAACCATGACTGCCAATTTACAGTCATATCCTTTAAATGTCTGCAGATTTACAAGCGTCAAAGATTGAAACCTAAAGTGAAAAGAAAGTAGCTTTGTAAAAGGGTGGCACAGCGGGCAGATGGTAGAGCAGCGCCAGAGACCTAGGTTCAAACCTTGCCACAGTGTTACACGTGGAATTTACACGTTCTCCCTGTCATCATGTGGGTTTCTTCTGGGTGCTCCGGTTTCATTACACAATTTCATCACAAGTCATGCCAGTTTATAGATTGATTGGCCTCTTAAAATTGCCCCTAATCTGCAGGGAGTGGATGCAAAAGTGGGAAAACAGAATTAGTGTGAATGGGTCATCGATGGTCAGAGTGGACTCTGTGGGTGAAAGAGCCAGTTTCCTTGCTGCATCATTAAACCTAAATCTAACAAGGCGACATGCTTTTTCCAGAAAGATAGTAGCTTTGAGAATTTTTCCCAGAAACAAGGTGGTGAAGAAACCATTTGCACATTGGCCTTCATCAGTGATGGACATGGAGCACAAGAGCAAGAGACTGGACACATTGTAGTGGTGAGGCTGTACTTGCAGCATTGTGTACAGGTTATATTATCCTGCCAGAGGAAAGATGCCATTAAGCTGAAATGAGTGCCAAGAAGATTTACAAGAACTATGCCAGGATTCAAGGATTTGAATTACAGGGAGAGATCAAGCAGGCTCGGACTTTATCCTTTGGGGTGTAGAAGACTGAGGGATGACCTTCTAGAGCTGCAAAAAAATAATTAATGGGGGGGGCTTAGATACAGTGGATGCACACTGTCCTTTTCCCCAGTTATGGTGAATAAAAACATTTAGAGGGTACTGGTTTAGGGTGAGGACGGACAGATTTAAAAGGGAGCCAAAGTGTAATTTCTTCACACAGAGGATTGTGCACATACAGAGTGACCAACCAGAGAAAATGATTGAGACGGGAACAATAATATTTAAAAGACATTTGGACAGGTACATGGGCTGGAAAAGTTGAGAGGGATATGGACATCTTAGTCAGTGTGGATAAGGCGAGTCGAAGGGCTGCTTCCATGCTGTACTACTCTCGGGCTCCGAGAACACTCCTCATCATCTATTTGCCTGACCACTGATTCAATACAAATTCACTTCAGTGTGTGCACCACAGGAAATAAGTAGCCGTTGAGACAGTCTTAATTACTTTGTGTGAGAGATGTAAGAGTTAAGGGAGCTAAAAGCATATTCCATGCTGGGAGGTGCAGAAATGAAAGTAGAACCAACACAAACCATTTATGACTTGAGTGCCTGAAATATAACCAGCTTTTTTTTGGCTTGGCTAAAATTGGGAAGCAATATAAATTAATACCCAAGATCACTTCCCTCCTCCACCCTCCTTCGCACCATGCCTAGACAAATGATGAACATGACTCTCTAAACCAAAACCAACCAAGATGGAAAAATGTAAGCAGATCTCATCCCCACTTTTTAGTTTTCTGGATTGCTGAAAGATAATAGGTTCTCCAACCTAAGAAAGTACTTTGCAATGTAAACCATCTATTCTACTAATAAATAACATTTAAAAGACACTGCATGCTGAGTCAATAAATATGTCAAGGGATCCCTGTCCTTCAACTGGATGAATCTGAACTTAAACTTTAATCCTCCCTGATATAAAACAATCACACCATCTTTCAGCAGTTGGATTCTCACTGTTGAATTTAATAACCCTGTGCTTCTTTGCACAAATCAAAAGCCTCCTTTCGCCATGCTTTAAAAAAAAGCACCAAGGTAATTTAGTATTTAAAACGATAAATCATCTTATAAACAATTCGCACAGAAAAACATGTTTTTCAAACTTCTGTAGGCTGCATTGAAAATATTACTCTCAGCCTTACTCAGACAAGTCTTTCCTGAAATTGCCCATCCATAAAATGATAACACAGCTCTATGAACATGGGCATTGGAGGGCGTCTACTTTGTCAGAGCAGCTTGCAGTAAACAATGGCAAATACCTAAACACATAAATTGCCACAAGGATAAAAATGATCTTCCCAAAATTATTTAAAAACAAATGATAATAAAATTAGCTGCTGCTTGAAATGAAGCTTCAATTAGGAACAACCAAGGTCCAAATTAACATACGACATGGAAAACTAAAATAACCTGAACATGAACAAATACTTTTAATATTAATGCCAATGTCAAACCAATGCGGGAAATCTGAATAAAAGCAAAAAATGCAGTAAACTCACTTCAGGCCATATCTGTGGCAAGGAAACAGTTAAATTTCAGCTGAAAGACCCTTCATCAGATTTTCAGTGGCTGGTATATCCTTTAGCAGACAAGGAATAATCTTAAATGATGGAAAATTCTCCATATTTGTTAAATGCTCCTCTTCTCAGAGCCTAAGTAACTCAGAGCAAGCTTTACTGGACATTAAACAAGAGGAATTCTGAATAATCCTGTCCTCAAATCAGGAACACCAGAGAATCTGATTGAGTAGTTCACGGCAAGATGAGGGGCACTTGACAAATTAATTTAGGGTCTAAGGAAATCTGAATTCATTGAAGTTTGTGATTTTTTGCATGAATGGACGCCAAGAATGAAAATGCAACAAGTAGGGAAGCTAGTGCCATGGAAAATGATTTCTGTATATTTTCTGCACTACGTACAATGCAGACAAAACATTCCGTTGGCTGCACAGAGGTTACTTTGTCAGCCGGAGGCAGGCTCTCTGAGCTGAAGGATACCGATTTGATCTATGAGATATCTCCTTGGAAGATCAGGTTAAAAAACCCATCAATTAAAATACACTCCAATGTCACCAGATGATGCTCATTTCAACCACCTTCAACTGATGCACAAAAGTGCCCAACATTAACCAAACTCTATAAGTGCAGCCGTTTAATTAAATTCCCTCAGGCTTATTGGGTTTGCCTTTCTATTGTAAACAATGTGGTAAATTCTGTAGAGAGATATCATTTCTGGACACATTGCATGAGGTGAAGCCAAATTATACAATTTGGAACAACCATTAAGATAATCATGGACCGAGAACAAATGACTGCATTTAGTAGGTTTGGCAGGCATTTCAAACTCAACTATACTTTGTTTTTATTGCAGTAATAAATTGCATAGGTTATTGTCAGAGGGCACACCAGTGACCACAAGCACATCAAAGTTTACTTTCTCCCTCCGATAGGGATAAACCTACAAACTATAAGTTAATGTTCCATTACTTGTTCTCCATACCCTAGGGACCATAGGAGCTGTTATTACCATATGATCGGAAAAACAAAGCAGTTTTCTTTCTACACTTCAAACAAAATATATTCAAGATTTCAAAAACTTGATACTAATATTCCAGCCTTCACATAAACCTGTAAAAAAACCTGTTCAGATAAACAAGAGCCTAAAGCACAATAACCTGAACAAGCAAAGTTAATTATCTGGATGGTGTGGGCTTATGACACCATGTAAACTTTTGATGCTCTTAAAGACAGTCTATGCATCCACTGTCAAATGCAGAAGTCATAGAGTTATCAATTGAAAGCCAAGGATGTCAGTTTGCTTCACCATTGGACTCCATGTAAACGGCAGCATAGTTATGCCAGGATTCCTAGCATTGTTTGAGGTAATACACCGTTTCTTAGCTAGTATCCAAAAACCTCTATGAAAATTATCAGGCTTTGGATTAAGAGGGAAAGAGGAAGGCAAGTTATCTTTCAATAAGATCCAGTGTTAGTTCAAAGCTTTCAATTACTTGTTTTAAGTTTAGTTCACTTTTTCCCTAGAAAATGAATAGTATTTGGACAAAAGAAGGACAGTTAGGTCAAACAATACAACGAGCAGTGCACATGAATAACAGGCACTGCCAACTTTGGTTGCTTCAATTTTTTTGGTAATTCCGATAAACAGTTAAAAGCAAGATGCTTTTAAACCAAATAGAGGGAAAATTCATTCAAAAGAATAAATCATGATGCAATGTAATCATGAGGTCCAATCTAGTTATATTCAAATAATAAAATTCTGCTCCGTTCTCCAATCAATAATTCTTCCATTCACTTTAAAATGTAACGTTACAATCAAAATGTGGCTTTATTAACTTAAATAAAATTAACCAAATTGAAAAGAATTAACATGCAAACTGTCCATAAATTTGTGCAAGTAAGCACTATCCTGATATATTAATCAAAAAAAGCATCTTTGACTAAATGTCTTCATTGGTTTCCCACATTATTTACACATTAGATGCTTATTAAATTCATGCCAGAAATGTATGTTAACATTACAATTTTACCTCCCCTTCCTATTTTTTCTCTCTTAATTCTGTCTTTATATCGCTCAATTTCTCCTACTATATCAGGGCTCTCACTTAACTTTTTTTCCCTGTTGCCAGCCAGGCAACCTTGGCAGCTTTTTAGGTTGCCAAATGACAGTTTAGGTGGTCACTGAAGACGGTTTGCATGACGCATGCGATAATGTGCTCGGATGAAGTGCGTAGTTACCAGTCTGAATTATGCTCAATGAAGCATTCACATATCATGTTCAGGAAGGAACTGCCGATGCTGGAAAATGGAATGTAGACGAAAGTGCTGGAGAAACTCAGCGGGTGCAGCAGCATCTATGGATCGAAGGAAATAGGGAACGTTTCAGGCCGAAACCCATCAGACTGAAGAAGGGTCTCGGCCCGAAAAGTTGCCTATTTCCTTCGCTCCATAAATGCTGCCGCATCCGCTGAGTTTCTCCAGCACTTTTGTCTACATTCACATATTATTTCTGCTTCAAATGACTCACAAACTAAACATATTCACCAATCAAGACATGATATATACCACAATGACATGCAGCAAAATTATAATACAATATCTCAACTTTTTTCACACATTGCAATTAATGCAATTTCTATTAGTTCTTTCCACTTCCAAACAAAAATGTGGTTGGATTATTCAGCATATGATCAACCTGTGTCAATAAATCCTGGACCATGGTAACATATATGTTTAACCATGCACACTACAGATTGATGCAAGCATGTTCTCTGTGAAGGACTGAAAATTATCATGACATGGCCTTAGCATGTGTCGTTAATGCTATTGGTACAGAAACACTCTTGCTTCCCACATAATTATCCATAACAAAATATCCAGGTTGCAAGGAAATTTCAAAAGGCATTTTATGATAATAGCTGTTAAAACCAACTATACCCATCAGACAGGTTAAACATTACACTAACTGACAAGAGATGGCCAAAGAACATAGCTGCAGCAAATATTCTTTTGGTAATATGTTTAAAGGTGTTAAAAGAAATAATAACATTGGGAATTAAAACACATTTGATTGCATTCCGTTATCAAACATAGTCAATGTTCGCTCTGAAGACCATGAAGCACAATAGGGTCAGGGAGGGGGGGGGGGGGTGGATGAATGAGGGGATCAGTACAGGATGAATGAGGGGATCAGTACAGGATGAATGAGGGGATCAGTACAGGATGAATGAGGGGATCAGTACAGGGTGGATGGGGGATTGGTGCAGGGTAAATAGGGGGTGGGTCAGTACAGGATGAATGGGAGGTTTAGTGCAGTATGAAATGGGGGGGGGGGGGGGGGGGGGAGAAGTGCAGGATGGATGGGAAGGGGGGGGTCAGTACAGGATGAATTGGGGGCCAGTGAAGGATGGATGGGGGGGGGGGGGGGGGTTGGCAGGAGAATCAATACGAGGTGGGTGGAATTGATTGGGGGGGGGGGGGGTTGATGAGGAGGGGAGCACAAGGGATGTCAGTGAGGACCGATTAGAGGAGGGAATAGGGATCAGTGCAGGATGGAGAGGAGGGGACCCAGGATAAGAGGGGTGGAAGAGAGAGAGAGAGAGAGAGAGAGAGAGAGAGAGAGAGGGGGGGGGGGGGAAATGGAGGGAGGAAGGTCAGCGCTCCTCGGACAACATCGCCCCGCTGCCTTGGCCGTCCCTGTCCAGCACCATAGTGCCGCCGCCAAAGGGGGTGGCAGTTGGGAACTCCTCGCCACCGCCTCCCCTCCTCCGCCAGCCGACAACAAGGTGAGGGGCCGAGCAGTGCAGCTCAAAGATCCTATAGCTATAGAACCTTTGGTGCAGCTGCTTCAGTCGGCGGAAGAAGGCCCGCCTCCCTCCCTGCCTCCCCCTCTCTCTGCCTCGGCATGCGAGAGGGGCTGTTTTGATAGGGTTTGTTTTGTTTCGTTGGCGGATTTGATTTGCGAGCAGCGGCCGTTATCAGGGCGATAGCGGCCGCTGCTTGCAAATCCACCAACAGCGCTTTCAAAACAACACCTCTCGCACGCAGAGGCCGGGAGGAGGGAGGGAGAGCTCCTTCCGCCGGGCTGGGTGCGGGAGGAGGAGGCGGTGGAGCCGCTGTCTCCGCCGCTGTTGCCGCTGTGCGGGGCCCGTCATTCGCTCCGACCCTTCGTCACCCCGCTCCTAGTATCTTTGCCCCGCCCTACAGTCGCCGCCGACACGAAACGTCACGTTCCTATTCGCTAGAAATGCTACCTGACCCGCGGAGTTACTCCAGATTTTTTGTGTCTATCGGTATAAACCAGTATTTGCGTGCCAAGCCGGGCAAAATGACTCTGCGCTTAGGTTGCCCGGCGGCACTTTGAGTGGTCATTGCCACCCGGGCAACCGCTAATTTCGAGCCCTGTATATCTGAATCAACCTTCATCTTAGTTCTTCACATAGTGCATCTCATCTGGAACGAAATACATTTTGTCCTGTTTTCACTAAAATTCTGTTGTGAATCTATCCTCTTTGTCTTCCAGCATGTTTATGGACATAACATTTACATTAGAGTTGAAGGGTGCAGGAGCAAGTTCAGCATAGAGTCATAGAGTGATACAGTGTGGACACAGGTCCCTCAGCACAACTCACCCAACAATGTCCCAGCTACCCTAGTCCCACTTGCCTGCGCTTGGTTCATAACCCTCCAAACCTGTCCTAGCCATGTACCTGTCCAACTGTTTCTTAAACGATGGGTTGGTCCCACCAGCCTCAACTACCACCTCTGGCAGCTTGTTCCATACACCTACCACCCTCTGTGTGAAAAAGTTACCCCTCTGATTCCTATTAAATCTTTTCCCCTTCACCGTGAACCTATGTCCTCTGGTCCTCGATTCCCTACTCAGGGTAAAATATTCTGTGCATCTACCCGATCTATTCCTCTCATGAATTTGTATACTTATTTTTAAGACTTATAGATCTCCCCTCATCCGCCTACGCTCCATGGACCGTAGACCCAGCCTACTCAACCTCTTCTTATAGCTCACACCCTCTAGTCCTGGCAACATCCTCGTAAGTCTTTTCTGAACCCTTTCAAACTTGACAATATCTTTCCTATTACATGGTGCCCAGAACTGAACACAATATTCCAAATGCGGTCTCACCAATACAATACAACTGCAACATGACCTCCCAACTTCTATACTCAATACTCTGACTGATGAAGGCCAAAGAGCCAAAAGCCTTTTTGACCACCTTATCTCCCTGCAATTCGACGTTCATCGAACCATGCATCTGTACTCCTAGATCCCTCTGCTCTACAGCACTGCCCGGAGGCCTGCCATTTACTGTGTAGGTCCTGCCCTTGTTCGACGTCCCAAAATGCAACACCTCACACCTATCTATATTAAATTCCATCAACCCACCTGGCCAATCGATCCAGATTGTGCTGCAATCATTCACAACTATCTTCACTGTTTGAAAAGCCACTAACTTTTGTATCATCAGCAAACTTGTTAATCTTGCCCTGTATGTTCTCATCCAAATCATTGATGTAGATGACAAACAGGAACACCGAGTTGGTCTGCTCCAGCAAATTCCAATCCACTATACTTGGAACTTGCAGCGATCTCCAGTGCACCTTTTCGGATCAGATTCACTCATGGAACAGATTTCAGGTGGAATAAGTAACAAACACTTCAAGTAAATTCCCTGCTTGTTCACAGCCAAATCCAAAACCCTTTGTTTTCATTGTGTGGGGGGTCTGCAGATTCAGATTAGCTTTTGAATTTCGTCTGGTGTAGAGATCACAAAGTCACTTTTATACAACCACTGTTTTAGTTTGGATTCGGGGAGACTGGCGCCTGAGCAAGAGCCTGGAATTTGCACTACTAATACTGACACCCTTATCCCCACAGCAGACCTGTATTCACACACAAAAACCACAGCCAACATTTCACGTCAGAATTGGGTCAGTTCCACTCTGCTGACGTAAGTGGCTTATCTGCTGCCGTGTCAGGAAAGCTGAAGATTTCATAAAACAGTCAGTTGTGTACTTCTTAAAAAAGAAATAGATAAATAGCCAGTAAATAGAGTACTTGCATTACTACATGGCATATATAGAAATATATTTCCGGTTTAAAACAAGGTAATTAATTGATAATCCCAGAATGTGGATGAAGTCTTCATTTTATATAGTTCTTTCACAGGCTGTGCATGCCTCTTGCCAGGCTGACAATTGCTGCCTTAAGCCCCTGTCCCACTTTCCCGAGTTACTCACAAATTCTCCCCATGATTCAAACTCGGAGAATGTCCTTAGGAGTCAGCAGAGGCTCGCAATGCCAGCCGTAGATACTATGGGCATCAGGTAAGTCGGGATGTTTTTTCAGCATGTTGAAAAATGGCCATAAGTTAAAAGAAATAGCCCCGAGTGGCTGATCATCCCCAATCAGCACCCCGTCCCTGCCCTCTCCCCATATCCCCCGACTCCGCTATCTTTAAGAGCCCCATCAAGCTCTCTCTTGAAAGTGCCTGTAGAGAACCGGCCTCCTCCACCACCCTGTGAGACAGAGAATTTCACGGCCATGATCACATTGAAAGATGGTGCTGGCCCGAAGGGCCGAATGGCCTGCTCCTGCACCTATTGTCGATTGTCATTGAAACTTACAAAATAATGAAAAGCATAGATAGAGTGGATGTGGAAAGGATGTTTCCACTGTTGGGAGAGTTTAGGACCAGAGCTCCGAGCTTCCGAATTAAATTAAAGGGCGCTCTTTTAGAAAGGAGGTGAGGAGGAACTTCTTTAGTCAAAGGGTAGTTAATCTGTGGAACTCGGCCTCCATGACCCTCTATGCAACATCGGTGGATATTTGTAAAGCAGAGATAAGACAAATTCTTGATTAAAATGGGAGTCAAGGGGAGAAGCCAGGAAAATGGGATTAGGAGGCAGAGCTCAGAAATGATTGAATGGCAGATTCGATGGACTGAATAGCCTAATTCTACTCCTATAACTTGTGAACACCCAGGTGTTAAAAGTAGCGTAACTAATATGTTTGAAGCTTTTGTGTTCCTTTTAATGCTGACACTTCAGTAACGAACCAAAGGTTTTATTTTTTTATAACTAAGGTAATTACAAATACATAATCTGTTCAGGACATTGGAACAAACACCTGAAGAATGTGGATATAGGTGAGAGGGAACAAGTATAAGGGCAGGTGTTACTGGGGAAAGTGCCTGGGGAGGGGGTGGTTTGTGTAGGAAGGGATGTGTAAACCAAGGAGTTACGGAGTGAGCAGTCTCTGCAGAAGACAGAATGGAGTGGAGATGGGAAAATGTGATTAGTGGTGGGCTCACGTGGGGTGACGGCAATGTCAGAGGATGATGTGTTGAATGCGGAAGCTGGTAGACGAAAGGTGAGGACCAGGAGAACTTTGTCCTTGTTGCGTCTGGGGCTAGGGGGAGTGTGAGCAGAACTATGGGAGAGAGAAAGTGTGTGTGAAGGACCTATCTGTGACAGAAGGGAGAAACCATGTTCACTAAAGAAATTTGAAGAATGTGGAATGGTTATGAGGGAAAGGGAGAATTAAGCAACCTGTTATATATTAATTGGATTCTTCACTTGAAAATGTGACCATCAACAATTGATTTTAAGTCTAATGGATATAGAAACATAGAAAATAGGTGCAGGAGTAGGGCATTCGGCCCTTCGAGCCTGCATCGCCATTCAATATGATCATGGCTGATCATCCAACTCAGTATCCCGTACCTGCCTTCTCTCCATACCCTCTGATCCCCCTAGCCACAAGGGCCACATCTAACTCCCCCTTAAATATAGCCAATGAACTGGCCTCAACTACCCTCTGTGGCAGAGAGTTCCAGAGACCCACCACTCTCTGTGTGAAAAAATTTATTCTCATCTCGGTCCTAAATGATTTCCCCCTTATCCTTAAGCTGTGACCCCTTGTCCTGGACCTCCCCAACATCGGGAACAATCTTCCTGCATCTAGCCTGTCCAACCCCTTAAGAATCTTGTAAGTTTCTATAAGATCCCCTCTCAATCTCCTAAATTCTAGAGAGTATAAACCGAGTCTATGCAGTCTTTGTTCATAAGACAGTCCTGACATCCCAGGAATCAGTCTGGTGAACCTTCTCTGTACTCCCTCTATGGCAACAATGTCTTACCTCAGATTAAGACACCAAAACTGTATGCAATACTCCAGGTGTGGCCTCACCAAGACACCTGTACAACTGCAGTAGAACCTCCCTGCTCTTATACTCTAATCCTTTTGCTATGAATACTAACATACCATTCGCTTTCTTCACTGCCTGCTGCACCTGCATGCCTACTTTCAATGACTGGTGTACCATGACACCCAGATCTCGTTGCATCTCCCCTTTTCCTAATCGGCCACCATTCAGATAATAGTCTACTTTCCTGTTTTTGCCACCAAAGTGGATAACCTCACATTTATCCACATTATACTGCATCTGCCATGCATTTGCCCACTCACCCAACCTATTCAAGTCACCTTGCAGCCTCCTCACAGCTAACACTGCCCCCCAGCTTCTTGTCATCCGCAAACTTGGAGATGTTGCATTCAATTCCCTCATCCAGATCATTAATATATATTGTAAATAGCTGGGATTCAAGCACTGAGCCTTGCGGTACCCCACTAGTCACTGCCTGCCATTCTGAAAAGGACCCGTTTACTCCTACTCTTTGCTTCCTGTCTGCCAACCAGTTCTCTATCCACATCAATACCGAACCCCCAATACCGTGTGCTTTGCATACTAATCTCTTATGTGGGACCTTGTCGAACACCTTCTGAAAGTCCAGATATAACACATCCACTCGTTCTCCCTTATCCACTCTACTAGTTACATCCTCGAAAAATTCTTGATTTCACCAATTTCCAAATGTGCTACTATCCCATCTTTAATAACTGACTAGCATTTTCCCCTCTACCAATGTTAGACTAACTGGTCTGTAATTCCCCGTTTTCTCTCTCCCTCCCTTTTTAAAAAGTGGGGTTACATTAGCTACCCTCCAATCCTCAGGAACTACTCCAGAATCTAAAGAGTTTTGAAAAATTATCACTAATGCATCCACTATTTCTGGGGCTACTTCCTTAAGTACTCTGGGATGCAGCCTATCTGGCACTGGGGATTTATCGGCTATTAATCCATTCAATTTACCTAACACCACTTCTCGGCTAACCTGGATTTCACTCAGTTCCTCCATCCCATTTGACCCCCAGTCCCCTGCTATTTCCGGCAGATTATTTATGTCTTCCTTAGTGAAGACAGAACCAAAGCAGTTATTCAATTGGTCTGCCATGTCCTTGTTCCCCATGATCAATTCATCAGTTTCTGACTGCAAGGGACCTACATTTGTTTTAACTAATATTTTTCTCTTCACATATCTATAAAAACTTTTGCAGTCAGTTTTTATGTTCCCTGCCAGTTATCTTTCATAATCTATTTTCCCGTTCCTAATTAAGCCCTTTGTCCTTCTCTGCTGGTCTCTTAATTTCTCCCAGTCCTCTGGTAGGCTGCTTTTTCTGGCTAATTTGTATGCTTCATCTTTTGTTTTGATACTATCCCTGATTTCCCTTGTTATCCACGGATGCGCTACCTTCCCCGATTTATTCTTTTGCCAAACTGGGATGAACAATTGTTGTAGTTCATCCATGCAGTCTTTAAATGCCTTCCATTGCATATCCACCGTCAACCCTTTAAGAATCACTTGCCAGTCTATCTTGGCCAATTCACGTCTCATGCCCTCAAAGTTACCTTTCTTTAAGTTCAGAACCCTTGTTTCTGAATTAACAATGTCACTCTCCATCCTAATGAAGAACTCAACCATATTATAGTCACTCTTGCCCAAGGGGCCACGCACAGCAAGACTGCTAACTAACCCTTCCTCATTACTCAATACCCAGTCTAGAATAGCCTGCTCCCTCGTTGGTTCCTCTACATGTTGGTTTAGAAAACTATCCCGCATACATTCCAAGAAATCCTCTTCCTCAGCACCCCTGCCAATTTGATTCACCCAGTCTATATGTAGATTGAGGTCACCCATTATAACTGTTTTACCTTGGTTGCACGTATTTCTAATTTCCTGTTTGATGCCATCCCCAACTCCACTACTACTGTTAGGTGGCCCGTACACAACTCCCACTAGCGTTTTCTGCCCCCTTAGTGTTTCGCAGCTCTACCCATATCGAGTCCACATCCTCCAAGCTAATGTCCTTCCTATTGTGTTAATATCCTCTCTAATCAGCAACGCTACCCCACCTCCTTTACCTTTCTGTCTATCCCTCCTGAATGCTCCCTCCTGATGAACATCAGCAGTGTCTTTTGTTCTGAAGAAATGGCGGGGGGGGGGGGGGGGGAGAGAGAGATAAAAGTAAACTTAAATTTAATTAACCTCGACATTTATGGGATATTGTCAGACTATCATCATAAAAGCTGCTGCATTGCTCGTGTGACCCAAATGGAACAATGGAACTCTGGTCCAACACAATTTGACAGACAACGCCCTTTGGGCATTGGCAGATTGTGAAGAAATTGCAGACAGCAGAGGAGAAGACAAATCTATGGACTGACTTGCTTGTACATTCCATCTACAAGACGAAATATTCAGAATAACTAGGTTTTTAACCAGTTTGATTCTACAAATTGGTGCATTTCACTCAAAAATTGCTGTGTGCAAAGCACCAACACGTTGCATGCAAATCAATACTTGTAGAAGAAATGTCTATAGCCTTAGTTTTCTTATGAATACTCAAAAAGAACATATGCATGTAACACATCATACATCGGGAGCCTGGGATCTCTCGCCGAGATCGCCAGTGGTGGAGCTCTATCCAGCTCAGCCTGTCGGCTTCGGAAGCCGCGGACTCCGGTAAGGAAGCGGCCCTTCCAGGTGTCCCAAGCCGCTGAGAGGATTCTCCCGACGCCGGAGCACCATCACCCGGCAGACCGGCCTGGAACATCGGGCCTCCGTAAAGGCGATTGCTGAGGCCTCAATAGGCCCGACTATGGGTGGACATGGGATGGGGACTGGACACTGTGCTTTCCCTCACAATGGGAACCATGGGGGGGGGGGGGGATGTTTTTTTTTAATGTTTAAATCTATTTATTATTGTTATGTCTGTATTCTTTTTTTCTTTTTCTTTTCTTATGTGCTGCATTGGCAAGAAGCATTTCACTACACCAATTGGTGTGTGACCAATAAATAACCTTTGAAACCTTTGACATTAACCGTTCTTGTGTGAATCCAATGAACCATCCCATTCCTAATCACTCGTGATAAATTGAAGTCTGTAGAGGTTCACAAGACATACCCTCATGCAACGTTTTTAAACAGGAAACCCTGGATTTATTTTTGTTTTCAGTTGCTCTAACACTCCAAGAAAAATATAGTAACCTGATTGTGCAAAAGGTAAAAGCATTAAAATTGACTGATCAAATCATTCATTTAGATGTTAAGTGCTATGGGCCCTCTGTCCAAATAGTAACAACAATACCACATGCATCCCTTGTTCCTCCTTCTGTACTTCAATCACACACTCAAGCTTTTCCCATCTCTGCTGCAATCACCAAATTTGCTGGTGCTTTGCTCGCAAGATGTTTCTCCTGCTTACTAGCCCCGGCATGTTAGTTAATCTTAATACAACATTTCTTTCTTTTTTTTTTTCATCCAGTAGCCGTCCTTTTGTCCTTCCCATCATGTCACCTTATAACTTTAGACTTCAGAGATATAGCTCAGAAATAGGACCTTTGGCCCATGTTTGCCTGTGGTCACCCTGTACACTAAAACTATCCTACACACAAGGGACAAGTTTACAATTTTACCAAAGCCAACTAACTTACAAACCTGCTCATCTTTGGTTTTGTGGAAGGACATCCGAGCACTCAGAACAAAACCCATGAGAACTAAGTGCTGGAAGAACTCAATGGGTCAGTCTGGAGGGAATGGACAGACTGCTTTTCTGGTCAGCACAATCAGTCTGAAAGGTCTCGACCCAAAATGTTGCCTATCCATTCTCTCCACAGATTCTACTTGACCCACTGTGTGCCTCCAGCATTTGGTCTTTTCCTCCAAAACAAAATTGGATTTTGTTTAACTGCATCCATTGTCTCAAGATGTTGCATCAAATTACACAAGCACTTTCAAAGCTGAATTAGAACACGTTTATAGGAGTAATTACAACTTAATGCCTAGAGCAACTAGGGGTGTCTTAAACAACCCTGGCCAATGTGCGAATGAGCTGCATTCAACACTACCACATTCGTACCAACTAGAATATAAGGCTGCTCACGTTGGTTTCCTCCATCGTTTTGGACTTGTATGCATGCCCACACAAGTATACAGTGCATCACGAGTCAGGTATGCACTTGCACAAATGAAGCAGCCTTCCCTGTTTTCAAAGATACTTGGAAAGCTTGATCGCTCCAAATTAACTCAAGGTTTAAAGTGAACGGAGAAAAAGCTGTAAATACTGACACAGGCTGGAGATCAAAGGCTGTCACTGCGCAGGCCAGGCAGCTACTGTTGACTCAGAACAGACTAGTTTCAGGACAAGGTTCTTCCACTGGCACTTAGTTACACGAAGTCGATTTATCGTCCGTTCACATTGCAGCAGATCAGCAGTGAAGAAATTCATATTTCAGAAACTGGGTACCACTGCAAAGACCAGCATGTATTGTCCATTCCTAATCTCTTCAGGGAAAGTCACCTTCTTGATTCACTGCTGTCCTTCACAGAAAGGTCGCCCCATAGTGCTGTTCAAGAGAGGCAATTTCTTCAGACGTTTTGGATGATCGTAGCCATCTTCTTTTGTACGACATATGGCTCCAACCATTGCAGTGCTTTGCCCTCGATTCACTGTAATTTCAACTTTAACAAGCTCTTTGATGTCACATTCAGTCAAACACAGGCTGGAGATCAAAGGCAGTCACTGCCTTCAGCTCCGACTCCAGTTTGAACCAAGATTATGGTGGGCTCTAGAACCAAATGGTCCTGGAACCAAATGGTTCTGGCAAAGGTCAAACTGGGAATTGGTGAGCAAGTTCTTTAGATGTCACTTGACAGTACCAATGACAAAGTTTGCCACCAGATTTGTTAATGATTGGAGCAGACCGAGGGGCAGGAATCTATCCTGAACAAGATTTGCCTGAGAAATGTTCTGTGTCGTCAGATGAATGTCAGTGCTAGGCAAACTCGAGTGAAGGTGTGCCTCATTCTGGGGCACATATCCTCATTACCTCAGCTGAACTGTTGAGGAGCCAGAAATCTGAACTGCTTTTTGCTACCACGTGAAGTCAATCAAATTGCTGAAGACTGGTTCTGTAATTGTGGAGATCTCAGTAAGAAGCCAAGATGGATCATTCATTGAGCACATCTGACCGAGTATTGTTGTGATTACATCAAACATGTCTTAAGCACTCACATGCAGTCCCTTGTCACCATTGAGGGTGGGGAAGTACTAGAATCATCTTCTCACGTTGCTGCTTAATTTTCCGTTAGCATTCACAACTATTTTTGACATGGTTGCAGAGCTTTGTTCGGATTCATTGGTTACGTGATCGCTCAGAGCAGTTCACCGAGTGGAGCTTACAGTCCCATGTTCAGTTTCACTTGATGGCATCTTACGTTTAGACACACAGTGCTGCTCCAGAGACTTCAGCACTCATTAAACCATGGTTGATCCCCTGGCTTGTTTGTAATGGTGCAGTGAAGATTACACGTGGCTACATGTTTACAGCTTCTGCTTGCTAATGAAATAAAAAGGGTGTTAAATCCTAAAGCCACCACAATGCATGATTTTTTTTTCTGTAAGAAGTTTTACTCCACTCTATTTCAGCATCAGGATAGACTAAAACACGATTCAGATCACGCTTGCACACATCCAACACCCAGGATCAATCAGAAACAAATCAGTTTCAATCATACTTTAATTACATTAAAGTTTACTGGTGCAGGACAAGTGAGATGGATGGTGTTTTAACATGTTTCATCAACAATGAACTTTGGAGCCACTGTTTTAGAACCAAACGGGACAAAACTGAACAGTGGTGGAAATTACATGTTAACATCATGAAGCACAATTAACCCATTTAAAACCACACAGCACGCATTAAATTGTATTGCAGTTTGGTTGCTATAAACCACAACACAAGGAGTCTCTCATCCTCCCAACCCCAATTTAGTTTTGCGATCTGATTATCACTTCAAGACGGGCATTGATCATCCCTAATTGCCCTCAGTAACATTGCTGATGAGCTGTCCCCTTGAACTGCTGCCATCTCTCTGGTCAAGGAGTTCCATCTCTCTTAGGCCAGGGAGTTCAAGGTTTAATACCCAGCAATGAAGAAGAATGAAGTCATTATGGTGTGTGACTTGCAGGGGAACTTGCAGAAGATGGAGTTTCCAAACCTGCTGTTTTCCTTGTTGTTGTTGGTGAAGTTTGTGGATTTGGGAGCACTGTTGTACCGCCTGAATGTGTATTTTGCAGGTGATACACCATGTAGCCACTGTAGACTGTTGGTGGAGGGAATGGATGTAAAGTATGGTTGGTGGGGTGTCAATCAAGTGGGCTGCTTTGTGCCTGTTGGCATCGAGCTTCCTGAATGATGTTGGCACTCTAGTCATCCAGTCAGGTGGAAAGAAGTCCATCAGGCCCTTAACTTGTGCTTTATAGACAGTGGAAAAACATGGGAATGTCACAAAATGAGTTGTTGCCCGACACCCAACTTCTAACTTGCTCTCGTAGCCACAGTACTCACAGCTGGTTCAGCTGGTCCGAGGGAATTCTCCTCCATCACCCTGACCGCGGTCTACATCCCACCCCAGGCAGACGTTCGTCTGGCACTGGAGGAGCTGCACGCCATGGTCAACAAACACCAGACTTCTTACCCCGAGGCATTTACCACCATTGCTGGGGACTTCAATAAGGCAAACCTAAAGAAATCACTCCCCAACTTCCATCAACATGTTTCCCGCTGCACCAGAGGACCAAACACCCTCGACCACTGCTACACCACCATCAAGAATACCTACCGCTCTATCCCTTGCCCTCACTTCAGTAAATCCAACCATACCACGGTGCTGCTTCTCCCTGCCTACAGGCAGCAATTAAAGAGCGCACCCCCAGAGGTTAGGATAGTACAGAGCTAGTCGGGGGATGGGGGGGGGGGGGGGGGGGGGGGGCGCGCAGAGGAACAACCACAGGACTGTTTGGAGTCTGTACACCGGACAATGTTCAAGGACTCAGCAACGGACTTGAACAAATACGCCATAGTCGTTACAGACTTCATTAAGAAATGTGTGGAGGACTGCATCCCCACCAAAACCTTCCGAGTGTTTCCCAATCAGAAACCTTGGATGAACTGTGAGATCCACACTCTTCTGAAGACCAGACACCAGACAGATGTTCGGCAACTGTGGCGGGGCCTGAATGCAATCACCTCCTACAAGGCGAAACCAGGAGGCAGCTCGAATGTCGGCGATACATCACTCCTGACGAGCTCAATGCGTTTTACGCACACTTTGATAGGGAGAATACCGATGTGCCTTCCCGAGCCCCCATTTGCTGGTATTTCAGTCTCAGTCACAGAGGCCGACGTCAGGAAATCCTTCAGAGGGGTGAACCCTCGAAAAGCATCTGGACCGGATGGTATACCTGGTCATGTCCTAAAAACCTGTGCGGACCAACTGGCTGGAGTTTCTACTGACATTTTCAACCTGTCATCTGAGATCTGCGGTTCCCACCTGCTTCAAAAGGGCATCAATAATACCGGTGCCCAAGAAGAGCAAGGTGACATGCCTCAATGACTATCGACCAGTGGCACTAACGCCTATGGTGATGAAGTGCTTTGAGAGCTTGATCATGGCGCAAATCAACTCCTACGTTGACAAAAACCTGGACCCACTGCAGTTCGCTTACCGCCACAACAGATCAACGGTGGATGCGATCTCGCTGGCCCTCCACTCTGCTCTGGACCACTTGGACAACAAAAACTCATATGTCAGGCTGTTATTCATCGATTACAGCTCGGCATTTAACACAATCATCCCCTCCAAGCTGGTTACCAAACTCGCAGAACTGGGTCTCTGCGCATCCCTCTGCAATTGGATCCTCGACTTCCTCATTCACAGAGTTTGTATTGGTAGTAATGTGTCAGACTTGATAACAATCAGCACGGGAGCACCTCAAGGCTGCGTGCTCAGCCCCCTATGGTACTCACTCTATACTCATGACAGCGTAGCCAGTCATAGTGCGAACTCCATCATCAAGTTCGCTGACGACACCACTGTTGTGGGACGTATCACTGATGGAGATGAGTCAGAGTATAGAAGAGAGATCGAGTGACTGTCCATATTGTGCCAGCACAATAACCTGGCCCTCAACACCAGCAAAACCAAGGAACTGATTGTGGACTTTGGAAGGAGTAGGATGGCGACCCACAGTCCTGTTTATATCAACGGGTCGATGGTTGAAAGGGTAAAGAGCTTCAAATTCCTGGGCGTGCACATCTGTGAAGATCTTTCCTGGTCTGAGAACACAGATGCAATTATTAAGAAAGCTCATCAGCGCCTCAACTTCCTGAGAAGATTACGGAGAGTCAGTCTGTCAAGGAGGACTCTCTCTAAGTTCTACAGATGCAGAGTAGAGAGCATGGTGACCGGTTGCATTGTGGCTTGGTTCGGCAACTTGAGCGCCCTGGAGAGGAAAAGACTACAAAAAGTTGTAAACACTGCCCAGTCCATCATCGGCTCTGACCTCCCTTCCATCGAGGGGATCTATCACAATCGCTGCCCTAAAAGGCTGGCAGCATCATCAAGGACCCACACCATCCTGGCCACACACTCATCTCCCTGCTACCTTCTGGTAGAAGGTACAGGAGCCTGAGGACTGCAACGACCAGGTTCAGGAACAGCTACTTCCCCACAGCCATCAGGCTATTAAACTTGGCTCGGACAAAACTCTGAACATCAATACCCCTTTATCTGTTATTTGCACTTCATCAATTTAATTTATTCATTCATGTGTGTATTTACGTATATAATGGTATAGGGACACACTGATCTGTTTTGTAATCAATGCCTACTATGTTCTGTTGTGCTAAGCAAAGAAAGAATTTAATTGTCCTGTCAGGGAGACATGACAATAAACTCTTTTGACTCTTGACTCTTTGAATTTCTGGTCAATGGCAACCTGAAGATATTGAGATTGTGCAACCCAGCAGTAGTCATGGCATTGAATACTTCAGCTTTCTTTTATTAGAGATGGTCGTTGCCTGGGAATTTTGTGATGTGAATGTTCTTTTTCATATATCAAACCGTGCCTGAATGTGATTTAGGTCTTGTTGTATGCAAGCGTGGACTGCTTCATTTACTGAGGAGGAGCTGCATAATGTTTCCTATCATTAGTAAACATTAGGAAGGTCATTGGTGAAGATGCTGAGGGCAGTTGGGCCTAAGGCACTGCCTTGAGCTGTTCCTATTGTGATGCTTGGGGGCTAATTGACTCATCTCTTGATAACTATCTTCCTTACGTTTCCTTTGAAGCTCACAGACCAAAATTCTACTAAGATGCTTTGATGTCACACTTGGTCAAATGCTGCCTTGATGCAAGGGCATCATTAATTTTTCACCTTTAAAATTCAGCTCTTGGACCTATGCTTACACCGAGGATGCAATGAGCAATCCTGCTGAAGCCCAAACTGGGCATTTGAAAGAAGATTATTGATAAGTAATAGCCACTTGATAGCACCATTGATCAATTTTCCAACGATTGAGAGTAAACTGATCAGGCAGTCATCAGTCAGATTGGATTTCCTCTGCTTTTTGTAAATAGGACAAGAGGGAGCAATTTTCCACATTGTCAGGTAACCGCCAGTGTTATAATCCCATGAGGTACAGATACTAGCCCTACCTCGCGTTGCTTTAAAGCAAGCTGACTACTTAAAAGGAAAGTGCAATCTAGCTCCTAGTTTTGGCAGCTATTTCAGTTAATGTTGCAGCTTGCACAGAGAGATGGCACAACGGTGGCAACAGGTTGTACCCCAAATCTTCTGGTGCAGCAGTAAATTTTGTGGTCGAGATGGAGAATTCTCCTTTCCCCACACAGATGCAGAAAATTTTCCGAGCAGACTCAGCAGGAGGCAGAGACAGCCACAGCTGAATTTTGTACGAGAATGAACTTGAAGTGCCTTAAGAGTGCTTTGATCCATCAATTAAGAGATTCTATAGGAATACAAGTTGACAGCCATTACTACTGAGAGCACAGCATGTGCCAGCACCCTTTCCAAGTTGGGGGCGGCACAACTCATCCTACAAATGTGCACTCCATGCCAAATTGGAAGCAAAGTGACACCAGAAGCACCCAAACAACCGGCAGTGTGCTGCCAAATTTTGCAGCATGCGTTATCCTGACACTGCTTTCGGTGAAAATCAGTGGGGAAGCTCTTATCCTGTATAGAATTTGTACTGATATAACAAGGAGATAAATTTGTTGTCTAAAATATAAAATGTACAAGTCCTTTGTAAATTAATTGAAATTGGTATACATGCCAAACTAATGACTAGTTTCTAAATAAAAAATATTGATAATCTAAATCAGTCAGCTTCTAGAAAAAGGCACGATGGATTTCTAAGTAATTCTGGTTTCTAAAACATACAAACAAAATTAACCCTTGATACAAACTGACAGAATAACAAATACACATGTTCAGTAAGTGGCAGGTTATAATAGTGTTCCTATATTTTAAAATAACTAAAAGTGGAATGCAGTCATGACTTCCTTCTAAATAGAAATTACATTGAGGAGGGGGTGGCGAGAGGAGATGAGAATGATGACAGATCCGGAAGATGAAGTTTTATTCACAGTGGATAAATGACCCGCAAACTTTTTTTTTTTTTTTTAAATGAACAGATGGTGTTTTGGAGCAGCAAGAAAATGCAGAAGATTCACAAAGGAATCTTTATTTATCCACAATTTACCTAGCTGATATCCAGGCCCACGAGAGTTTGAGTGACAGCAGTTACTAATAGATCATAAAACACTTTCTCAAACAAACATGGGCTCTTAAATAAAAATCTAAAAATAGATATGGGCAGGTATTTATTTCAATCTGAGAACTATTAAAACAATATAATAAAGCTGCAATTGACATGATGGCTTGGATAAAGTTCTGGGGTTCCAATGAATGACTGAACTATTCAACTTTGGTCTTTCCAATACTCACTGCCAGTTCTTCTGGCAAATCAGTATGCCAGTTCAAGTAATAACTTAACCCATCACTGACAGATAAGAAAGTGCCAACATTCAACGCATTAACTTTGTTATTGTATTTGTGTCTTTTCATTCTGTTACCACTGGACACCTCTGATCTTTAAGCAATACCTGCAATATTTATGGAAAGTTAAAAAAAATAAACAGGAAGCTGGAAATCTAAAACAAAAACAGAAAATGCAGGACAAGCTCACAGGGCAGGTAGCACCCGTGTAAGGTCAAGGACTCTTCCCATTTCTGACCCTTCAGTTGGAATTTTACACTTAACCAGAACAAACCACATGAAACACTGCAAGGCACTGAATATAAAACCAGTAAACCATGGGCATATCTATCACTGTGGCAAAGTGAGGGCACCAAGTTACGTCAGAGAAAAGAATGTCTTGATTTATAGTGATGAATTCTCAGTTGCAGTGAGAAGATTTTACAATCAAATGCAAAAAAGTTAAATCCTTAAGATTTGCAAAAGTATTTTTAGCACTAAAAATGGTATTTGATATCTGCACTCCATCCGCTGATAGAATATTAGCATTGCTTGATGCAGCAATATTCAATCCAGAATAAAACTACTTATTAAACAAAAAGTCCCCCCTCAAAGGTTAAAATGAATCGCCATCTCTTTTGTATTAGTTAGACTATGATATCCAGATACGAGACTGCAATGGATCTCAATAGCCCCAAGCTAGGAAAGGGAGAAGACAAATCTTGCTCCCATATTTTAACAAGCAATGGCTAATGCAAAGTAGGCATGCCTGTGCTTTGACACGTATATCACCCAATAACCTCAAGTCGCCACTGAATGCTCAAGATTTCAGCTTCTCAAGCTTTACTGAATCTCTGATGGAGGTCTGACTTCACTTCATTGATGTGCTAAATCAAAATTTTACCACCCAGCATATGAGCCGTACGTCACCCAGAATCAAACCAAGACCAGCCAAGGCACTAGAAGACACCAGACTCCTGTCAATGTATGAAGTGCCCAGAAAAATAAATGGACCCGCTCACATCTGTACTCTTTTTCAAACTATGACCATTTCTAAGCAGATCATATCCAATGCAATTCCTGATGCCTCAAACTCCTCTTGTAAAAATCACAATAGTATAATTCACTACTAAGTGGTTGGATGTCCAATATCAAACCAAATGTTAAAATAATGCCCTACATCTTTCCTGTGCCTATAATCCTCTTTGTAAGCTATCCAGTTACGTATTGCTGGTCTAATCATTTAAAATGAAACTTATAGGCCACCAGTTCAATACAAGCAACTTTTCACACATGCAGAATCTGAAAAGAGCAGAACAACCAACGTCTTAAACATTGTGGATAGGCTCATGTCATACCTTAACATCCAAGAAAAGTAGAGGTTGAGCTTCGTCCTTCTGGAAGTTTTATTTATATTCTTCTGACCTGGTGAGTGCACATCTACAAACACAGTCCTTAGAGATCAACCAAAACAGCATCTGTAGAAAAGCAAAATAGTGACACAAAATAAGCCCCCAAAAGCATGAGTGAATAAGGATCCCAACCTGAAACGTTGCCTGCCCAATCCCTCCCACACCTTGACCCCACAGATGCTGCATGATCTGCTGAGCTCCACTAGCAGTTTGCATTTTCCTCAAGATTCCAGCATCTGCAGTCTCCAGTGTCTCCACATGAACTTTGCTGGTTCGTTACCACAAATGTGAACTGAGATGTTAACTCTGTTTCTCTCTCGACAGAATACTGCCTGACCAGCTGAGTATTCCCTGCATTTTATTCAATGTTTGCCTTAATCATATCCTGCATCTCAGTGCATCCTTAAACAGCTTGGAAAATGAATCTTTATAAAGATGCTCTCGGATTCCAATATTTTTGATCCAACATTCTAAATTTTTTGTACTTATGTTTGCAGAGCTTTGGCATACATGATCACATTCCACATAAATAGCATACCTCTGCACCAGGCCTTCTAATTATCTTCAACAGATAATAAATTGTGATACAGAGATGAAGAAGGGGAATGGGTCTAGAATCACAAATAATGAAATACTGCTCATTTCAGTGTTACACAAATAAAGTGAGGAAAAAATGTTTTCCTTTAATTAAACTAAACGACAAAGTCATTCCAGAAATTCAATCACTTACTACCCAGAGTGTGCCTACATGGTCAAACAGTCCCAGCAAGATTCAAGTTCATTAAGGCCACCATCACTAAGATCTGCAACTTTCTGCAGCCACAATTACAGGCAATTCAGCAAGTTGAGATTAAGATCAGTGTCACACATGTGGTAGCTTCAGGGTGCTTCCATCATACCTAATTTGTGCCCAACTACGTTCTGCCACGCTTCAGGAGAAAATGCCTTCTCCACTTTCCTTCTAGGGTCATACAGTGTACTCGCACTGTGCCTCCAGTTCCTCTATTCTAAAGCTGTTCCAGGTTAGGTATTGATTGACCAAGGCAGGAAATTCCTCAGAGGCTAACAGGATACGCTGGCAATGGCACTTTATTTGTCGCATGCATCGAGGTGCAGTGAAATTAATTTGTGTGTACAGCTCAGTACGCGTTTCACTGAACATAAGCACTTAGATACATCTTAGATAAACATCTCAATACAATACAAGTGCATAACAGTAGTACACCGAGACGTTATACAGAGTTGCCAGTTTTTGGTGCCATTTGAGTACCAGTTTGTAAGTGTACACTGTACGACAGCCTTGCCTAATGTTTTTAATTTACAAGGAGCCCCACTACCCTAATAGAGAGGTGGTTATAGCAGTTATCAAGGCCCTTTTTTAAATATCACCTCATTCCAGTACCTTCACCAGCAATTGCAGATTTGGCTAGCTATGCTGAAAGCCAAAAGCATTAAAAGGAGCAGTACAACAGGACGCCTCAAAATAAGACTTTCTTGTCTGCACTGTGTCTTAGAGGCAACTCCCTAGTATTCACCAGGGTGGGTCTCCCCTTTCACTTCTATCTAAAGCTTGCCACAAGACTGAGCTAACAGGCAAGCAGAGCCGTTTTTCCGTCTAGTCAGAGGAGCAGCAGCAAGCACGGAAGGATCATAGAGAAGAGAACAAAGGGAATCTGGGCCATCATAAGCAGCAGGTGCCGCTGAAAGAATTGATAATGCCAGCAGGGCATTTATTTGAACACAAGCTAAATATTTCCCAGTCTGTGGCCTTTGGCAGGGAACTTGAAATCAATCTACTGAGCATACAGTGAGAGACAAGATGTATCGAGAATGTTATTTAGCTCAATGTGACACCAACCCATAATTGTTGACTCATGATAACATTCCACCACGTGGGTGCATCTGCCCTGCTGATTTTGCTATTAACTGCCAGACCACACATGGCAATAGCAACATCCATTACACAGCCTTGACATTACAATCATCTATGATACTTAAAGTAACCTGGAGTCAATTGGATGAATAGATGTGTTTCCAGGGTTAATTCCATATGTAAAGTTGCATCTATTAGACATGATACAATGATATTCTTAATTGTTAGGAGATTAAGTAGAAGGTTGATGCCAAAAAAAGGGGCAAATCCTTCAATTCGCAAGATAGATATTACCTATAACTGCAATAATTATTTACATTTAGAGGCTACTAAAACATGGAAATCCTGGTGCTATTTTTTCACAATCACCACATACACTCTTGAATGCACAAAACCCTAGAGGCAAACTGCACCAAGGTAGATGAGGGGAATGGGGGCTAAACCTTTGCTCCTCAAAGCCACTTTTGAAAATGGGTCCAACGGCAAGCAGCTGTAGATATTGTGTGCTTGACTCAGGAGAAGGGCTTAATGATGGAACCCATTTCGAGTGGAGTTGCTGTTGCAACTCATGGATCTTCAATTTGGGGAAGTTTGATATCCATAACCATATTGTCCTAATAGCAAAGGATACCTATATAAGATGTCATGGGAAGGACTTTCCCTTAATAAATAGCATATTAAGATTCAACTTCAAATCACTCCTGCTCTTTTAACAATGATGCCTGAAGAAACCAACATTCATACATTGGAGTTATTGTTTTGTCCAAGCTATGAAAACCCATACCTGACAGATGGCCGAGGGTTGAAGCAGTGTTGAAAAGCTTAGATTTTCTATGTGTCGTTAAGTTTCTGCAACTACATCCAGAGACAAATTATGCACCCCCCACATTAATGGGGAAATCAGAAACAACAACCACTGCGTTACCCTGAAAGGCCATTTAAATAAAAAGCAAGCAAATCACTTGGCACCAATATTTCAATGATCTGCCTTCTCTCTGTGTTGGCTGCATCTGGCTTTGGATTGAATTACAGTTATGTAATTCAATACATTAGTCAATCATTCATAGTTTTGCAAAATGTTAACCTTCCATATGAAATGTAAAGAGAAAATAAAAGTATTTATTTTGCATTACAAAATAAAAATGTGTGATCAAAAGCTTTTGGCCAGAACAAAGTTAACAAATGATTTATAAAGAAAGCATTGTACAAATTGGAATCTATTTGACAGACCTTGGCATATTTTCCACTGCGCTAGCCCTCCTACTCAACTTTGCAGCGCACTGCTCCCCTGTGACAACCACCCAGCTGCCTATGGTAGGGTAGCTAAGCTAATACGAGTTCTGGACATCCATGATGAGAACTTAACCTGGAAGGGCCAGCTACTGACTGGAATTACAGCAGTTTGAGAAATAAATCTGTAGTACACGGGTGAGGTGACTGCCTGCGAACTGGTGTTGGAGAGGAAAAGTTTTATCCTGAGGAACCACAGCCTGTTAAGCACTGCCATGCCACTGGGACTCTTATTGGACCCAACAGTCAATGATGCGAAGATCATCAATACCCAGCTCACACGACTGCTACACAACTCCCAGAACCCTATCGGCTCCTCATCGAGAGCATGGCCAAGTCCATTGAAGCATCCCTCTGCTCCTACTAGCGTGCAATCTGCTCTTGCTGGAGAAAAACTTGCTGTTAAATCAATCAGAAAACTCCCGACAGGCTTAGCTTATGTTCTATGGAAGTAGAAACCTGTCCCACCAGCTACTGCACTGCTAAAGTGTCAAGGGTGGAAAACACAAAAGCGCTGTTCACCAGAGTAGAAATCGTGATCTTCCACCTTCCAGTGACCCTTGCAATATGTGGGACACGGATTCTTCATTTACCCCAGTCATCTCCGTCTGATACAGCAAACATTTCCATCATGCATCGTCACTATGGTGGTACTCAATGGATAATTGTGAATGCAGTATTACGCTTGTGCATCACACTGTACATTTCCTCTGCTCCCACTTGACTCAGCCCACTAATATCAGAGACCCCCCCCCCCCCCCAAAACAAATGAAATGTGCCGCACTAAACAATGTTTAGAGGGGCACCAGACCAACCCCAGACACAGGCTCGTCGTCCTCATATGTACAGTGGTACAGGAACATTCCATTAATCTAGCACATTTACAACTTTGCCGATGCAGGCACTAGAAGGTTTTCCCAGACTACTGGATATTATTCCCATTAATACTCCATAACACTATAGAATAGTGGATTTAACTAATCCCAATACATTTCTGGGGAGCACAGGAACTGTACCCCGATGGGCTTAAAGAAATCATGGGAATGATGCCCTGAAACACAAAACATTACCGGGGAGCCAGATACCAAACCACTTGGAAGTTCAAGTAATTTTAAAGTGAATTACCCGAGACAACATTAAGATGTGGCAAATTGATAATTACAAGCAATAATGCTGCAATTGATTTGTCAGTGCCACAGGTGGAATACAGACTGCATTCCACAAATCTCAACATTTTCTGCCTATGCTACATTAGACTTGTATTTTCATGACTATATTTATTTTACATAATTATCATTAAATTGTTGCTGGGCAATGTCGCCTTTTGCTTACATTTCTATGGAGATAACATTCAATAAAAATTAATATTTTGTCAAACATTTAAAAAGCTAATTAAATAACCGTCAACGTGTGGCGTCAGCTACAAACTCAGTATTTCGATCTATTTAAAAAGGTAAATATATCTGATCACCTGGTGTCAAGCATAACATTATTTTGAATCTCTTTTTGGTGAAAAAATGCATCAATGCACATTAACATTCAAAGGAAATTGCTTGATTTTTGCCAAAAAGCATTGCAGGATACTTCACCTCAATGTGGAATGTTATTGGTTTATCACACCCTTACTGTTCCACCTCTAACTTTCTTTCACAAATAATATTTAAAAATACTTGGGGATCTGAGGAAAAACGTTTTCATCCAGTATCTGGCTGGAATCTGAAATCCCAAGTGGGTGGCAGAGCAGACACTCCCACCACATTAACGAAGTGTCTAAACAATCACTTAAATTGCCACGGCATAGATTATTGAACAAGTGCTGTTCTATGAGATGGGGTAACTGATCAAGGACACAGTGCACCCAAAGGCCAGTTTTGGTGCTGTATAATTCTATGACTATATGTTTACACCCTGTAAATATTAAAATTGGGATCCAATATAATTTATAAGGTCATGTGATCTCTCCCTCTCCATCTCCCTGGACTCTCCTACTAGTGGAAACATCCTCTCCACATCCACTCTATCCAAGCCTTTCACTATTCGATAAGTTTCAATGAGTTCCAACTTAATATTCATTATTTGAATTTAACACTGTAAAATGTTTGTCCTACAAAATCAAGTGTATTCGTATTCAGCAGAGTGTTAAATGAGCCTGACAAGGTATTCTCTCGAAGGCACTTATTTTTCCAATTCTGTATTACCACTCTTCTACAATTATAAGGCTACTTGTTCACTTGTTGCACAATTCCTATAAAACCATATGAAAGATGGGTTAACGAAATAAGACATATAATTGGACACAGACTGGAGCTATTGTCTCATCATTCTGGATACTTAATCTACATTTCAACTGCCAATTGGCACTAGTACAGTTGTCCAATCAATTACCATGACAGATCTGGTTATTGGGTTATCATAAAAGCTGTGAAATTCAATAGGAAGGTCGTTCTAAAGATTAATAATATATTCGAGATTGATTTATTCCTGTACACTTGATCAACAGTGACATGTTAAATTACTCTTCCAAGGATTAAAACCACCAAGGAGTATTCGATTAAAGTCTGTGCCATATTTACCAGATGAAAAGGAAAGCAAAAATATTGCAAAAGATGTCTATGAGGCAAGTGTAAAATAACATGCTTGATCCACTTGTAATCATTCAATACTGCTACTGGAATCTAATCTGTTTCTCAAATCAAATTCAGCGTAGGCAGTTATAGGCATTCCTGGAAGAGCTGAAAGTAACATTATTAAAAACACTGATATCAATAAACATCAAAAGCTTGATTGTAAGGTACTCAGACCTGTACTAAACGATGTGACAGATCAGATCCTCCTCCATAGGGCATTGAAAGATATCATCTTAAGATATTGTAGTATTTAATAATTGGTTTTATCCACTTTAAGACAACTCAGCGATCATAGCTATTAAGCATAACCTCTAACAAAAACGAGCAGGAAAGGGAACTGATAAGCAAATTAAGATTTCAGCAACTAAGCGATTTTTCCTCATGTTGAAAATGCCCAATGTTTTTAAGCCAACAGAAAAAGCAAAAGGCTGAAATGCAAAATGCATTTAGCCCTTTCTAGCAAATAAATAGAATACTTGCAATTTGAAACACTGAAAATAGACTGTTTCAACAGTCTGTGGCACAAAATACTGTTATTTTGACTCTTTGTAATGTATTTCACATACAAAATGTTACCCATACTTTGAGTTCCTCCACCTATTTTTTTACACAATGATTTTGAAAAGCTACCTTACCTTAAGTTTTCGTAAAGCAAAGTACTTAAGCTCAAAAAGAGACTTTGGGAACATGGCCGAGGGTTTGCTGCTGTAATAACAGCAAAACTAACAGCATTTCCAATAATTTATTGATGAAATGGACACCAAGTTGGGGACTTCCATGCTACCATTGTCCAAGTATAAAAATCCAAGCGGAGTCATCAGTGACACAGCAATCATCTACAAACCACACTAGACTCTATATCATTAAGATGAATGCAAATTATTTAAAATGAAAACAGTTTCAGTTAATGACAAACTAATCCACTGTAAAACATTTCTGAAATGCTATTTTTTGAATTTTAAAATCTACTGCTTTGGAAACTTGGGGACTAAAGTACAAATTTTATAGTAGTTCAACCACAAATTAATTAAAAAATCATTTTGTTAAAATTAAGGTGGAAATTAACAAATATGTGAATGTTCAGTCTTTATTTATACTATGAAATGTTTAACACACAAACTGAAAAGTTAAAATACTATAGTTTCTTCCCTATTTGCTGTTGAGATTTTTGTCGAAAATGTGATTAGCTGCCAAGATGGGTTAATGACATTACAGCTACTGGATGTCTGGAATTTCCTCTGAATTAAGACCCGGCCACCACTGACTTCAGTTAAAGGGGTGGTCATGCCAAAGAGATCCACAAACTTATTGGCAAAAGTCTGAGGTCAGTGGTAAATGTCTTTGCTTAGCAGCTGACCGCACTAAACAAAAATCAAAGCCAAATTAAGGCAAAGGATGACACAAAAAGCTGGAGTAACTCGCGGGACAGGCAGCATCTCTGGAGAGAGGGGTGACGTTTTCGGGTCGAGACTTCTTCCGACCGGTTAGGGATAAGGGAAACGAGAGATATACTGTAGACGGTGATGTGGAGGCAAGTTCACTTGCTTTGATGCTTCCCTGCATAACAGCAGACCACAGAACAGGCCCTTCAGCCCACAATGTCCATGCACATCAATAAGTAATAAACAGTAATAATCAGTCTGCTGCAGCAATCAGCAGCCATTATTGCAAGATTCCTCCATTGTCCTTTTGAGTTGTGAACAATAAGGACCAAAAAAAACAAAAGGGAAAGGCAGAGATCTGAAGCAGAGAAACTAAGTCTGTAAAACTTAGAAGAATATTAGTGTGCAGGTTGAAATTAAAAATTATTTCAAGTCAAACAAGGCTATTTGCTTACATGGAGGAGCACATTCTTCAACACATGGCCAAGCCAAGTTGCACTGATTGTCTTAAGTAAATTGTCCATATTTTTTTCTGCAATTTAAAGGAAATTAAAAACAAATTGGATCCACACTTAGCTCAATGATAGGGTGATGGTCAGGTGGTTATTTTGCCATTGAGATCAAAGGTATATCTCAAGGATCAGTGCTGGCACCCTCTGTTTGTTGTGAACTGGATGGGAATGCAAGTGGTATAACCAGCAAGTTCACTGACACAATGATTGGTGGCATTGTTATAGTGAGGATGATAGCCTACAACTACAGTGGTATTGATCAGTTGGTAAGACAGGCAAAAAAAAAACTGAAGTACTTTAATCCTGGACTATGCGAGGTGCTGCATTTTGGGGTCTAATAAGGTTAGGACATAGACAATAAATGCACCAGAGGGAATACTGAGAGAAAGAGATTGTGAATAAGTGCAGATAGGTTATGGTACAACTATTTAATACATTAGACTACAGCTGGATACAAGTGCATTGGAGTGGGTATAAAGGAGATTCACCTGGAGGCTGTATTTCAGTAATGAGGAGAGATCAAGTATGTGGTAGTGGTGGCCCAGATGGGACCCAATTGAGTTCTACAAAACTATATCACGGTAGATAGGATAGACAGGGAGAAACTTATGTTCAGCCAAGGTGTGCACATCAAGCAGGCAGAGGCTCAGGTGAGGGGTAGTAGATCTGGAGCCGTTCGGAAGGAAAATATTTTTACTCAATGGGAGAACCCTGCACCTTACTGCCTGAGGGGAGGTGGAGGCAGCTACCTCTTATAGCATACAAGATGAGTACTTGAAACGCCATGGGTTAGAAGACTCAGTCATGAACAGATGACTGTCGGAGAGAGAGGGAGTTCAGAGGCTTGGTTTGTTGCTGGATAACTCTTATAGTTTTAAGTAGGGAAGACATTGGCATATATACAATAGTGCAGAGAAATGTGAGGATATTCACTCTGGCAGGAAGAATGATAAAACAAATTGTTATTCAAACAGAATGTAACTATAAATTGTTGAGATTCAATGCAATCTGGAGTCTTAGAAAAAAAGTGTGCAGGTAATAAAATGTTTGAATTTATTGCAAGGATATGAGGTGTATGAAGTGTAAATGTAGCCACATTTTTCTGGGCTTTGAGATTACAATTGGGATTACTTCAAATGGTTCCTTCATATGCAAGGAATGAAAAACCTGCAATGCAGAGTGTGCAAAATGTTCTCAAGATTGTTTCCTAGGGATGAGGAGTTGATAGATGAAGGTTGAATAAGTTGGGCTTTCACTTTTTGGACTTTAGAAGAAAGAGAATTAATGTACTTTTGAGGATGTAACATGTAGAATGGATAAGGGTGACCCAGTGGATGTGGTGTATCTGGACTTTCAAAAGACCTTTGACAAGGTCCCACACAAGAAATTAGCATGCAAAATTAGAGCACATGGTATTGGGAGTCGGGTATTGAAATGGATAGACAGATGATTGGCAGACATGAAACACGAGTAGGAATTAACGGGTCCTTTTCAGAATGGCAGGCACTGACTAGTGGGGTGCCGCAAGGCTCAGTGCTGGGACCCCAATTATTTACAATATATATTAACGATTTAGACAAAGGAATTTAATGTAACATATCCAAGTTTGCCGGATGACACAAAGCTGGGTGGCAGTGTGAGCTGCGAAGACTATGCTATGTGGCGGCAGGGTGACTGGGATTGGTTGGGCGAGTTGGCAGATGCAGTACAATGTGGATAAATGTAAGAACAGGAAGGCAGGTTTTCTGAATGATGTCAGAATATGGGGGGGGGGGGGGGGGTGGGAGGTAGATTTGATGAATTGGGTGCAGAGAGGATGCTGAACGCGACATGGAATACGATAATGGGATTAGGGATATTGCAGATGAGCATTGCATATGCAATAAACATTTGTTCACAAGCAAAGCAATATACCACCCACAAAAACCTTAGTCCAAAAGCACATGAAACAGATCGTGCTATCCCGTTTGACAAGCAGATTAGTCCAACTCATAATTGCAGTGGATAATATTAAAGCATCACGGACAACAGAGGATTAGATTAGATGATATACAGGTTCTGACCTATTAGCAGAAATAGCTTATTTATGCACTGTAGTTTATGATTCCACCCATGCACATCAGATCTTACTTTCAGTAATGAAAGTTGTGTTCCTGTACATCTGACCACGAATGCACAGCCTGGTTAAATGGAAAAATGAAGTCATTCCTACCACTGCCATGATGACAGAAAAGGGAAAGCACAGCGATATATTTATCTTGTGCAGCAGAAGTCTTGAGAGAGAAAATATACACAATGTGCTAAGAAATCACTGGAACAACTTGTTAGTGCAGTACAGTCACACACTATAGTCCCTTGGAAGGCGAGAGGGAAATAAATCCAACTAGCTTAGCGCAGGTATCAGCAGGCACACCTAGTCGCCAACTATCGCTCGTCCATAGGCAAACGGTTTAGTTACATTCAAGCCTAATCAAGTGAGAAATGATGCAAAGCCACGTGAATATTATACCAGGTTTTTAAATACTCAGAACATTTTTTTAATTTAATTGGCAGTACTCTCAAAATACACAACATTTATATTCTGGGACTGATTCCAGAGTACTGGCGGCAGCACAACAACAAGTGCCTGTGCAATCCTGCTCAGCAGTCTGGAACCTGAAGGCAGGGAGAACTTAAGATGAGACTGAGTTGTGAATAAAAAAAAAAATTGGCTGAAGGAAAGAAAGCATTCTGTTTGGGGGGCGATGTTTAGATAGAACTGCCCTGTCAAGGAGGTAAAAGAGCAAGTTAAGCTGAGCCGAAGGTCCAAATCCATTTGGGAGTCCCACCATTCATTCTTTATTTATTTTAACTATTTGTATTGAGGAACTGACAGCAAACAAGTCAGGAAATTCTCTCATGGGGGTATACCAGGTACACTTAAGGGGAAAGAGTCACATTTTTCCCAATTAAATGATAGTAATTAAAAGGAGGCATGGAACAGGGTTTTGGGGGGGGGGGGGGGGGGGGGGGGGTTGCAAATGCAGCACACAATGCTAAATAGTACAGCAGCTATAAGTAAAACAAATACTAAATTGTACCACTAAATTGTACGACTGTACTACACAGTTAACTACTGTGTTCACGTTGGATACGCTATTACAAAATACACATTTAAACCACAGGGCTGACCCCTTACAGTGAAGGGTCCAATTGCTCCAAGGCTGAGAATTTGAGGCCCTTTTGCACTGAGGCTGACAGACGTATTAGGTAACTTAGATGAGGCAACTCCACAGAACTAGTTTGCGACATACCAACAGGCTTGAAAATGGACTGATCATTTAAACCCATCAATAAGACAATTTATGTCTGAGTGAGTAATCACTTTGTTTTCATCGATGAACATTCTTTTCCCACAAAAGCAGCAAAAGTGAACAGTTCAGACTTGAAAGCAAATTAAGTCAGGGAAATAATGGAAAAAAATATTGGGCCCAGTTTTTGCATAGTTGAAATTGTAACATTTTTTATTAACTAACAATATTTTAGTGATTTTTATGTGTAGTTGAATGTGTAAAATAAAGTTATCAGCAAATCAACTTCATTAAAAATCACAAATCAATAAATTGTCAAAACACAGGTGACTTTATGAAATGGTTTCACTGTAAAGTTCCCAGAAAATGTGATACATTGTTTCACAAGGTCCAAGTATACAAAACTAAAATTATTCTAGGCAAAAACTTCAGCCGCAAGAAAGAAAATTCACGTGGTCTGTAATTCCCCCACCTAGTTATTTTCCAGAATATTCAAGTTATAATTTTTACTTTTTGAAGTTTATATCAATTCAGCTTCTACCTTATTCTTGCATGTTAGTTTCAATCTTAATCATATGCTCTATAAAAACTCTAAAAAAGTAGCCAAACAGAGCTTATTACTCCTTCAAAACAAAGTGTTGGAGGAATTCCGTGGGTCAGGCAGCATCTGTGAAGGAAATGAGGCTGGCCATGAATCCAGCACTTTATATTTTATTCAAGATTCTAGCATCTGCAGTTTCTCAAATCTTCTTTTAAAGGGCCTGTCCCACTGTATAAGGTAATTCAAGAGCTCTCCTGAGTTAGAAAAAAAAAATCACACTTGTGGTAAGCACGTAGAATGTACAAAGCGGGTACGTCGGAGCTCGGGACGTCTCTTAGCGGCTCGTAACGCTAACGGAAGGTATTCGAGAAATGCGGTAAGCTCGTGAAGATTTTTCAACATGTTGAAAAATGTCCGCAGGAGCCCCGAGTACCTACGAGCGGCTATTACCGTAATTCTCCAAGTTCGAATCAGGGGAAACTCGGGAGAACTCTTGAATTAGGTCATACAGTGGGACGGGCCCTTTATTCCCTCGTTAGCAGCAAATGTTTCCCAATCTTGGTTAGCTTGACATTATCAGAGTTGCCGTGCATTACTTATCCTACAGCCACTGACATTCATACATTTAACTCCTCCCGCCTAGATTACTGCAACTCCCTTTACACTGGCATCAGCCAATCCTCCCTGTCCCGACTGCAACTGGTCCAAAACTCCGCAGCGAGACTGACGGGCACCCGAAAAAGGGACCACATCACCCCGATCCTGGCCTCTCTCCACTGGCTCCCTGTGCGGTTCCGAATAAATTTCAAGACCCTCCTCTTTGTCTACAAAGCCCTCAATGGGCTTGCACGCACCTACATTAAAAGTCTTCTCAACCACTACACCACCTCCAGGTCACTCAGATCGGCCAACTTGGGGTTGCTGAATGTCCCGCAGTCTAGGCATAAGCTCAGGGGCAACCGTGCCTTTGCCGTCGCATCTCATAGACTGTGGAACTGCATCCCCCTCCCCATTAGAACTGCCCCCTCCATCGACTCCTTTAAGCCTAGTCTAAAAACGTATCTGTTGTCCCAAGCCTTACCTGACGTCCTCTGAGCGAGGGCTATTTGTATATATGTACAGTGGCTTGCAAAAGTTTTCAGGCCCCTTGAACCTTTCCACATTTTGTCACGTTACAACCACAAACGTAAATGTATTTTATTGGGATTTTATGTGATAGACCAACACAAAGTGGCGCATAATTGTGAAGTGGAAGGAAAATTATACATGGTTTTCAAATTTTTTTACAAATAAAAAACTGAAAAGTGTGGCATGCAAAAGTATTCAGCCCTCTTTACTCTGATACCCCTAAATAAAATCAAGTGCTACCAATTGCCTTCAGAAGTCACCTAATTAGTAAATAGAGTCCACTTGTGTATAATCTAATCTCAGTATAAATACAGCTGTTCTTTGAAGGCCTCCGAGGTTTGTTAGAGAATATTAGTGAACAAATAACATCATGAAGCCCAAGGAACACACCAGACAGGTCAGGGATAAAGTTGTGGAGAAGTTTAAAGCAGGGTTAGGTTATTAAAAAAATATCCCAAGCTTTGAACATCTCACGGAGCACTGTTCAATCCATCATCTGAAAATGGAAAGAGTATGGCACAACTGCAAACCTATGGCCATCCACCTAAACTGACATGGCCATCCACCTAAACTGACAGGCCAGGCAAGGAGAGCATTGATCAGAGAAGCAGCCAAGAGACCCATGGTAACTCAGGAGGAGCTGCAGAGATCCACAGCTCAGGTGGGAGAATCTGTCCACAGGACAACTATTAGTCGTGCACTCCACAAATCGGGCCTTTATGGAAGAGTGGCAAGAAGAAAGCTATTGTTGAAACAAAGCCATAAGAAGTCCTGTTTGCAGTTTGCCACAAGCCATGTGGGGGACACAGCAAACATATGGAGGAAGGTGCTCTGATCTGATGAGACCGAAACTGAAGTTTTTGGCCTAAATACAAAACGCTATGTGTGGTGGAAAACTAACACTGCACATCACCCTGAACACACCATCCCCACTGTGAAACATGGTGGTGGCAGCATCATGCTGTGGGGATGCTTTTCTTCAGCAGGGACAGGGAAGCTGGTCAGAGTTGATGGTAAGATGGATGGAGCCAAACACAGGGCAATCTTGGAAGAAAACCTATTAAAGTCTGCAAAAGACTTGAGACTGGGGCGGAGGTTCACCTTCCAGCAGGATAACGACCCTAAACATACAGCCAGAGCTACAATGGAATGGTTTAGATCAAAGCATATTCATGTGTTGGAATGGCCCGGTCAAAGTCCAGGCCTAAATCCAATTGAGAATCTCTGGCAAGACTTGAAAATTGTTGTTCACAGATGCTCTCCATCCAATCCGACTTAGCTTGAGCTATTTTGCAAAGAAGAATGGGCAAAATTGTCAGTCTCTAGATGTGCAAAGCTGGTAGAGACATACCCCCAAAGACTTGCAGCTGTAATTGAAGCGACAGGTGGTTCTACAAAGTATTGACTCAGGGGGGCTGAATACATTTGCACGCCACACTTTTCAGTTTTTTAATTTGTAATAAAATTTTGAAACCATGTATAATTTTCCTTCCACTTCTCAATTATGCACCACTTTGTGTTGGTCTATCACATAAAATCCCAATAAAATACATTTAAGTTTGTGGTTGTAACGTGACAAAATGTGGAAAAGTTCAGGGGTATGAATACTTTTGCAAGCCACTGTATGTAGCCTGCTTCTGTATACTACTCTTATGACATATGTAAAGCACTTTGGTCAACGAGAGTTGTTTTTAAAATGTGCTAGATAAATAAATGTTCTTGACTTGACACTGACACCAGAAAAGCAAAGGTATCTGCTAGAAATTACCCAATCTTCAAACCAAGCTTTCTTGGAGATTAGTGGCAAGTCTGGGGTGGGAGATTGCAACCTTCACGTGTCCGCCCTGTTTCAACCCGGCGTGCACAATCAAGTAAGATCAAATAGAACAAGTTGTCCTACAACTTTAGGCTGTGCACGGCATACGCAAGAAGAAGAAGAAGAGGCAAGTCTATTCCCTCTATTTTTCATTCCCAATAATTTACCCACTCGAGGGATGTAGACGCCATCGGCATTGCCAACGTTTGTTGACCATTCCTAGTTACCCCTGAACTAAGTTGAACTAAATTGACCCCTAAAGCAAGTTGAACTAACTGAAATTGGAAGAAGGGTTCCAACCCGAAAAATCACCTGTTCTTTTTCTCCAGAGATGTCGAGTTGCTCCAGCACTTTGTGTCTATATTCAGTTTAAACCAGTATCTGCAGTTCCTTCCTGCACAAGTTGAACTATGTTGGCCATTCCTAGCTACCCTTGAACTTAGAAGACAGTTAAGAATCAACCATATTGATCTGGAGTCACAAAGATCAGATCAAACAAGGACGATAGTGAACAGATTTTCAACAACAATCCGATAACCTCATGGTTTTGAAAATCAGTCTGAAGGATGATCCCAAACAGAAAAGTTGTCTGTCCATTCCCTCCACAGATGCTGCCTGACCCACCGAGTTCATCCAGCACTGTG
Organism: Raja brachyura; assembly: GCA_963514005.1. The sequence goes on along the minus strand of OY740797.1, from coordinate 7,817,038 downwards.
GCGACTATGATTAGCTTTAATTCCCGATTTTAATTTCATTATTCTAAATTACAATTCCCTAGCTATCATGCTGGGATTTGAAGGCACATGACTGGATCAAAAATGTTGATCTGTAAATGATGGATCAGCAACTAAACTGTGAGACAAGTGAGACTAGGTTAGAGTGAATAAGGGGAGTGGAAAATTTGAGGCAGTTGATGTTCTGCCAGCAGTTGGATGAAATGGTCTAAGAAAGTAGAGGGCCATCCAGGGGAGTCCAACAGGAGGGGGTCCGTTGGAGACCTTTGGGTTAAAGTAAGGAGAGTTTTAGGTTAGAGTTTTAGGTTAGTCTGAAGAAGGGTCTCGTCCCGAAACGTCACCCATTCCTTCTCTCTGGAGATGCTGCCTGTCCTGCTGCATTACTCTAGCATTTTGTGTCCAACTGTGAGACAACTGGACCCACTGAATTTATATTTGGGATGGCGACAGAGTGGATTAGGAGTTAAAACTTCAGGGACAGGTTAGATTTTGATCCAGAGTGCTGTCTTTAAAAAGTCTTGTGGCCACAAAGGTTTCCTCAAGTACTCCAGTTTTCTCCCACGTCCCAAAGACACATTGTTAAGTTAGTGGGTTCAGCTAAAATTGTCTCCCTACTTTGCACATCAGGAGAATTGAGCGGAAATGATGGGCATGTGAGAGAGAATAGATTATAGGGAAATGATTGGGGAAAATCAGTATTGATGTGTGTATTTCAAGAGCTTGCATATTTGTGATAGATGGAATGGTTCCTTCAATGTCATACAGAAATATGCAGTCAAGGACTGATATAATAGTTTCTCACCCTTTGTCTGTCCTATATTTTCAACTTATTTACTGCCATTATGACCTTCCACAATGGATCTGTTCACTGGCAACGAAAAATGCAGCAGAGAGGTCGCAGGACCCATAGAGTTTCACAATGATTTTTGAAAGCACTCTCTCAGACTGTACAATAGCAAAACATAAAGAACTAGATTTCAGAATTCAATACCAACTGCTCAACTGGCAACATAGAGTTAAGCAACAGTGACAGTAGGAACACAGATGACTGTACGGCATACATTCCAACACATTGCCATATGCTGGAAAATAGCTCTTTACAGCTGCCAACAAACACACACATAATGGATCACAGTATTTTTAAAGAAAATCGTTTGACAGACAGTAAGTGACATGTACAAATCTACATATTCTTTGATCGCTCAGCATAATGCAAGGCGAAATTATCAAATTTAGAATATGCATCATGTTTTGTTTTGCAATATATTTACCAATTTTATTTATTTCAGGGATTCTACTTTGAATTAGTTTACTCTTCACAAATTATAACGGGTTAAATTTAGAGGCATGTACAGAAAGTCCCAGACCATTCAGCAGGTCATGCAGCAGCAGTGCAGAGAAAAACAGAGTGAACATATCAGGTCACGAACCTTTTTATCAGAGCTGGAGAAGCAAGAAAACAAATTGCAAATAGGGAGAAGGTGAAGAGATCGACAGAAAGTCTGTAATAATATGCAGACCAAAGTTGTCAAGGTAATAATTACTTCAAAAACCAACAATTATAGACAGAGAGAAAAAAGAAAATTGAAACAGGAATATACAGCCACAAGGAGTGGAATAAATATAAAAAAAGGTAGTTACCAGAAATCGGTAACTTAAGCCACAATGTAACCAGACAGACGATGATGAATTGTCCCACCAGACCACATTGCATAACATTAGAGCAAAATAGGTAACAAAGACAGAGGGATCAGAGAAGGATTGAGATTAAAAATTAAAACAGAAGTTCAGGGTTGGCCTCACTTCTGACTGGAGATGTTCTGTAAAACAGTCATCCAATCTGTATTTGGTTTCTCTAATGCACAGAAGGCCACGTTATAAAAATTAAATGCAATACACTAGATTGTAAAGGCCTGGTTGTGTGCCTGAAAGACATTAAACAAAACAGGAGTCTTATCCATTGCAGTTGCATGGGAAAAGTGCCACGGGGAAAGAATGGGCGGTAAAAATGGAAATGCAAACCGGGACTCCAGAGAGGTCCATTTTAAATGCTGATAAGAGGAGGCGATGGCGAGAAATATGAAGCATGAACTGTTGAATGTGAAGGGCGGTGGGGGTGAAAGGTCAAGCAAAGAGAAACTCTGTCGTAATGTTGGGAGAGAGCGCGAGCGTGTGCATAGACATATTTTAGGAGTATGTATTTTGAGTGGAATAAAATCAATTCATCACGGAATGGTTCCTAAACCCATGTCCATAAATACCTGCATTAACAAACCAGCCCAGATAAACGAGGAGTAGAACCAAGGAACTTACACAGGAAGACACAAGTGCTGAAGTATCTAAGCGGGTCAGACAGCATCCCTGAAGAACATCTGAGGAAGAATCCAGACCTGAAATGTCACCTATTCATGTTCTCCAGGGATGCTGTCTGGCCCACTGAATTACTCCAGCACTTTTCTCCATCAAGATAAGGAGATACTTGGAATATTAAGCACTGCATCATACACAGGACTCCAACATGGCTCCATGACCATAGACCTATATTCTTCCTTCCCACTTATTTTATTTCTTTATGCAATGCATTCACACCTGCTGGCAATAAACAGGTGTGATTAAGTAATATACCTGAAAGTGTTAGAAATACGCAGGTCAAGCAGCATCTATGGAAGGAGAAAGAGTTTACATTTCCATTGATGACCTATCACTGAAAAAATATCCAAGAAAAACAAAAATACTGGCCAACAACATGGATTATTCCAATATGCTGCTCAATTGTTGAGTTCCAATTCTGATTCATTTCAAATTCTAACACCTGCAGATCTTCTGGCTCCAAAAGAACATCCCAATGGAAATCTTTGTATATCAAATTATGTCTCAAAGTTATGGCACATTTTATTACTACATTTGAAAGTAGGTCAACATCCTCATGAACAAAATTCCCCAGAGGATCTCCTTTTCGTATAGCTTCCATTAATATTGAAACAGCTGCCCATGTTAAGATCAGAAAGGTGTTCTTCACCTGCCAAGCAAAGTAGACAACCGTGGCACAAGCTGGGAAGCAGAGCTACATTTATTGTGTCTGAAGTTCAATTTTGCGTTCAATTTAGGGCGTCTGAAGTTCAATTACACATTTCAAACGCAAAGCAAAAGCTCAATTATTCTTCCTGCTCTTCAATACATTTTCAACTAGTTGGGGGGCACTTTGGAAACAATTAATGAAATCACACTCACTAGAAATTTGATTAAAATACCACATAAAAAGCTGCTACACAAGATAAGCATAATTCCTGATATGGGGGGTGGGGGGAAGAGAAAGAAAGAGGAGGAGGAGGAAGATAAGTGTATTAATATGAATTGAACATATTGTATATAAGGCAGAGATTTGGGGAAAAAGATAATATTTTTCAGGCTGGAAGCAGGAAGAGAGGTGCCTCAAGGATTACATCTTGGCCTCCAATTACATCATGTCAATGGCCCCTCTTGCAAGTTTTATCAACAACTTTAAAATAGTTGGGAGATCACAGGAATATTCAAACCATTCAAGAGCAAGATGTTTTTAAAGGAGAGAGTGTAAGCTTGGCAATTTGAGTTTAATATGGAAAAATGTCAAATCAAAAGCTTCATTCAGGAAGAGAAATCTAAAAGATTACTGTCTTAATGGCTGAAGACTGCAGATGAACCGAGTGCACGGAATCTAGTTGCGTTAGTGCACACAAGTGGTTGGGAAGGCAAATGGCACATTGGCTTTTACTAAAGAGTTGGCATTTTGAAATGGGGAAACATTGTAAGAACTGCACAGGGTAATTTGGCCACATTTTGGTATACTCTGCAACTTTGGTATGCTTCTTTAAGACAGGATAGACTGGCATTGAAGGCAGTCCAAAAGCCATTCACTCGGATAATTCCAGGATCAGAGTCTTGTTTCACCACAAACAGAAGTCATGTGTATGTAGGAATTTTCTCATGCAGGGATGTACCTCGAGAACACTCTACCACACAGTCATTGATGTTAGATTACTGGAAGTATTTAAAGATACATTTTTGAAAGATCAGTGAATTGAGAGCTTATGGAGAGGGAATGAGACCTGGGGCTGATCAGCCATGATCATACCGAATGGTGGTGCAGGAACTGAGTGGCTTATTCCTGGTCATACACTCCCAGGTTCTTAAAACCATGAATAAATATGTCACAGAACTCAAAGGTTAGTCTTCTTCACAGTTATATTAGTAGGTCCATAATATAATCACTGCAAATATAAAATAATTCAAATGTATTCTTGGAAGTGAGCGACAAGGCTCTCAAAAATCTACCAAATTCCTTTCACCATCTCAAAGCAGAACACTGGCAACTAGGGATGGACCAAAAAGTACCCACCTAGTCAGAAATGCCCACACACAATCAGCAAATGCAAACATACTTAGTTCAGATAAACAGGAAATCGCTAGCTCGCATGTAATATTTCTAGTGCTCTGAAGATTGACGGATGCATGCTAGAAGCATGACTCGAAAAGATTTACAATCATCATTTTTTGTTTTTTAAGTTTGTCTGGTTTACAGGTTGCAAAACAAAATAAGTGGTGCATGTCTATAATTTCACTTGGGTCAGTGTTACATTTACAGCCCAGAAAGAAGTAGCATGTTACTAATTCGATGGGTTTGACATTGAATATAAATTTTAAAGCCAAGTTTATGGAACTGAACAATGATAAATTAATAAAAGGATGGCAATAATTAGGTGCCATTTTTAATTGCCTCATATTCATTGCAATTACTGGAATGATTACAGAACTGTAGGCATGAAGAAAACAAACATGTAAAGTAAATGCTTTTCCGCATGATTAGTCAACAACGCACAATGGCAAACATATGGTGTTACTAGGATGACATGCGACCCTTTCTTAAGATTGCCAGCACCCACTCCAACATCAGCCCCACTGCTGCCGATGCCCCACTTACTTTCTAAGTAACATCTAGCTCTAATGTTCCATCATTCTTCCAGCCGTCCTACAATCAAGCACCTTCCATCAACATCCCAAGCAAAACTCCAGTATCCATACTCTAACGCGCACCATGTCCCATTCAACAATATCTCTGTTCTAAAATTCTTCACGGTCTCACTCACATGACTGTTGACGTGTTCAAGCTTGAAGTTGTTACACGAGCCATCGTGCACAGTAAATAGTTAAAAGTATTTGCAATCAGAACTTTTTCAATATTCTATAGACTCTGGATCAGTTCCTGTGGACTGGTGGGTAGCTAATGTAACTCCACTTTTTAAGACAGGAGGGAGAGAGAAAACGGGGAATTATAGACCAGTTAGCCTTACATCGGTAATGGGGAAGATGCTTGAGTTGATTATTAAAGACGTAATTACAGTGCATTTGGAAAGCAGTGACAGGATTGGTCAGTCAGCATGGATTTATGGTGGGGAAATCATGCTCAACTAATCTTCTGGAATTTTTTGAGGATGTAACAAGTAGAATGGATAAGGGAGGCAGTGTATGGTGTATCTTGACTTTCAAAAAGCCTTTGGTAAGGTCTCACACAAGAGATTGGTGCGCAAAATTAGAGCACATGGTATTGGGTATTGACATGGATAGTACTGGTTGGAGGACAGGAAGCAAAGAGTAGGAATTAACAGGTTCTTTTCAGAATGGCAGGCAGTGACTAGTGGGGTGCCCCAAGGCTCAGTGCTGGGAACCCAGTTCATTACAATATATATTAACGATTTAGATGAGGGAATTAAAAGTAACATCTCCAAGTTTGTGGTGACACAAAGCTGGGTGGCAGTGTGAGCTGCGAGGAGGATGCTATGAGGCTGCAGGGTCACTTGGATAGATTGGGTGAGTGAGCAGATGCAGTATAATGTAGCTAAATGTGAGGTGATATACTTTAGTGGCAAAAACAGGAAGGCAGGTTATTATCTGAATGGTGTCGGATTAGGAAAAGGGGTGGTGCAACAAGACCTGGGTGCGCTTGTACATCAGTCACAGCAGATACAGCAGGCAGTGGAGAAAGCTAATGAAGGCATGGTGGCCTTCATTTGCAAGATGATACGAGTTTAGGAGCAAGACGGTCCTACTGTTGTTTTACAGGGCCCTGGTGAGACCTCATCTGGAGTATTGTGTGCCATTTTGGTCTACTAATTTGAGGAAGGACATTATTGCTATTGGGGGAATGCAGTGTAGGTTCACCAGGTTAATTGCCAGGATGGTGGGACTGACATATGATGAAGAATGGGTCGACTGGGCTTGTATTCACTGGAATTTAGAAGGCTGAGAGGGGATCTTATAGAAACGTATATAGTTCTCAAAGGATCGGACAGGCTAGATGCAGGAAAAATGTTCCCGATGTTGGGGGAGTGCAGAACCAGAGGTCACAGTTTAAGAATAAGGGGTAGGCCATTTAGGACTGAGATGAGGAAAAACCTTTTCACCCAGAGAGTTGGGAATCAGTGGAATTCTCTGCCACAGAAGGCAGTGGAGGCCAATTCACTGGATGTTTTTAAGAGAGTTAGGTTTAGCTCTTTGGGCTAAAGGAATCAAGGGATACGAGGAAAAAGCAGGAACAGGGTACTGATTTTAGATTATCAGCCATGATCATGTTGAATGGCGGTGCTGGCTCGAAGGGCCAAATGGCCTACTCCTGCACCTATTTTTCTATGTTTCTAACCCCCTTCACCCCCCCCCCCCAAATAGTCCACATGCAAGTTTCCTTACCTTATCTTTTCATGAAAAATAATGCTCATTTAAACGATTCTTCATGTTACACATTCTATTTTAATTGCCAAGTTTAAACAAAACATTAAATTTGAACAGTGTGCGAAATATATCGAATTTCCTCTTTCAATCTTGCGATAATACCCCCGCGCTATTTTTTAGCCTGTTAATGCCCTTTCGCTATTTTTTAGCCTATTCATAGCTTATCAGAATTTTTTTTAATTCTAACAGATCAGTCCTTTAATTTCTGCTGGAGTGACAAAAGTGTCTACAATTCCAAGTCTTGCTAACTGTCTTCCTTGTATCCGTTCCATCATGTAATGCCATATCTACTCTAGCGCAGCCCAAACAACAAAATATACAATCAAAGCTCATACTTTTCGGTTCCAAAGTAAAGGCATTACGTTCTGATAGAACTCTTTATAATTATAAACAGGTTTGATAGGAAGTACATGGAGAAATGGTTTCCACTTCTGGGTGAGCCCAGAGTGAAGGAGAATACATAGGATACCAATGACGAAAAAGTTTTAAGAGCAATTTCCTTTGAAGGAGTACATTAATGGTGTGGAATTTACTTTGCACATGAAGCTGATACTAAGAAAACAGGAACAGCATGTGACAGGCATGAATAGGGATGAGAATAGAAATATAAAGATGAGGATAGGAAGAAGCAAATGAACCAGAACAAACTTTGTGTTAAGTCTAAAGGCCAGCATGAATCAGTTAGAGAACATAACCAACAAGGAAGCTGCAAACGTTACATGCTATCAGATGCAAATAGATAGATCCTACCAAAATTATGTTGTATTGTTTATAATTACAAACTACATACAATAAAAAAGACACAGACTTTGTTAAAAATAGTAATTGGGGCCTCTAACAATTTTCCATCCAACTTCACACAGTTATATTCAATTCTGCAATGCACGATCTATAACTTGGCTTGTGGAGCAATTCATCAATCGTAATGCTGACCAGATATATTATCAGTATCTTGATGGAAGTTTAATGGAAATTTAATTCCAGTCAATGATTACTACAACATTTTGGGTGAAGAGTACCATTTAATTTATCTCAATTTACACAAAAAACTACGAAGGTTGAGTATTACTGACTTCCAAAGGTCTGATTTTACATTTCCATAAATTCCAATGTCTGTCCAAGCACACCAACTACACAGGCATGCATAATGAAAACATGCAAAAGAAAAACCTTCACCTTTCTCAATGTAACAAACCAGTCGTACAACATTGTCACGGACCTGTACAAGAGTGGACCATTCAGTCCCGACTTGGATTGTAGCTCAGCTCAAGGTTATTTGCCATCTTTATTCCTTTTCCCTTGATGCCACTAGCTAAAGACCAGTTGAACTTTTCAATTAGTTCAGCATACACAATCTTTCCTCTAAAGATCCAGATTCCCAATCTCACATCAGCAAATATTGGTCACATTTAGTACACCATTTAGAACAAAGTTGATGTACAGATTTCAAATCTTAATTTCCTATCCAGGAGGTTTAAGAATATTGCAAATTAAATGTTTTCAGCATCAGGAAGACAAGGCAACACAATAGTTTATGCTTGTGGAGTGAAAAGGTCAATTACATGTACAAAATAGAATACTTCAAATATGAAGGGAGCATGGAGGCAATGGGTTAAACTAGTTGTCATAAAGCTATTGATGATGGAATCTCTCAAGTCCCAATATAATATGTATACGAAGTGGCTGTGCATCTTTACTGTGGCTACAAAAAGAGCACCTCCTCCTATTGATTTAACCTGTTCTTCCCTTCTACTGTTCGCTCACACCATCTGCAAATTGTTTTGAAAATGGAAAAGTTACCAATTCCAAATAGAAACAAGAGGTTACATCATCAACAGGACCATATTAAAACAGCCCAATCAATGCATTTAAAACAAACATTTCCGCTCAAGGCATTCATGGTTCTAACATTACTGCCTATAGGATTGGGGTAACATTTATTTAGAGAGCCTAAATGTATGTTACAGATCCACCAGGTAATGTAATATATATTACAGAAGGTCCAAACCTTGTAGTAAATTTTCCAATGACTAATACTATTCAGATATATTCAGTTCTGGGGCACTGAGCATAACCAGATTTGAAATACTACACTGCTTTGATAGAACATTATTCTTGAGCTGAACAGGATTTGGTGGAATCATATTTTAAACATTTTAGCCAAATGGAGAGGAGAGAATAAACAAAGAAAACCAAAATAATTTCTATTCATGGTGATTACTTTCAATCACAAAAGGCTCCACATGTTGAAGCATTCTTTATTACGAATAAAATGAGGTGGTAACATACATATTTGCAATATGTTAATAGATAAAGTGAGGCAAAATAGAAAGGGGTGGGAGATTGAAGTCATAATTAGAGAATGCTATCTTTAGATAAGATTGAAGTAATGATGGTAAGATTGAAGTAACATTATTTCTTATGCTAGGAAAACTTGGAAAATGTCTAAGCTGTTCAAATGAATCTGGATGTCCTTGTGCATAAAAGAATAAACAAGTGGAGAAAATAATAAATAAATTGTCCTTTTTGCAATAGGTATGATACAGAACACTAAAGTAGTCTTACAGCAATTGTATGTGGCTTTGATGACAACAGCTGGTCTACAGTGTGCAGTATAGGCATCAGTAACAAAAGGATATAGTTGCCTTGGAATCAGTGCATAAACTGAGGACACATTCTGTAAGTTTTGCAAATACTCAATGAAGTTAAGAAAAATGAGCAGTAATTAATTGAAAGACGTCAGATTCTGAAAATGTGGGACAGATAGAGACTGCAAAGCCAATTTGCTGTGTGCAGAACCTAGAATTGTGAGGGCAGGGGTGGTGGTAAAATTGTATCGGAATAAAGAGAACCATTTAGGTCAGAGAAGCAGAGAAATGTCTTCACTTAAAATCGTTGATCTTTAAAATGTTACAAACAGAAATCTGTGGATGCTCAGTAAACTAGTTAATTCAAAGTGGAGATTGATAGATTCATGGTATCAAGTGAGAATCCAAATTACAACACTTGAGAAAAAGGATCAGCCATGATCTTGAACTTTGGAACAATGTTTGGGCAGCACAGCCTAGACTTGCTCTTTTTTTCCAATGCAGTACATTCTTATATTGTGGTTCTTTTCAAAGAATTATGAGCCTTCTGGAACTGATTACAGCAAACATGTGGAAAGTGGAGAATCTAAGCTGGCCTTCAAAAGAGACCTGGACACATGCTTCAAAGCAGAAAGTGTCAAACAACAAGCAGAAAATATCCTCATCAATCCCCTTTGTTTTTATCCTCAATAGATAGTAACTACCTTTCCTTAACAAATACATGCTGAATTCCTGGACTTGTGCGGCATTAAAAAAACAACTTATTTCCAATAATTCTTCCTAGGATGTCACACTGTCTGGTCTGGAGTCAGTCTATGCATTTACCCTTAAAAAACAGAACCTAGGATCAGCCAGCGCAAGTTCATCTGGTTTGCACTCACTGTTCTTGCAGCTCTTACTAAATACACGGTGGTGCAGTGATGGACTTGCTGCCTTATAGCACCAAAGACCTGGGTTCAATCATGACTATGGGTGCTGTCTATACGGGGTTTGCACGCTCCCTGTGACCACGTGGGTTTTCTCTGGGTGCTCTGGTTTCTTTCAACATTCCAAAGATGTGCAGGTTTCTAGGTTAATTGGCCTCTGTAAAATTGCCGCTAGTGTTTAGTGTATGTGTGATCGTTGGTCAGTAGACTTGGTGGGCATAGTGGGCCCGTCTCTAAAATAAACACACTAACCTATATCCACTTATCACTTGCCAAGCTTTGTTGCACCCCCACCTTCTTTCCAAGCTTTCTCCCCCCCCATTACAATCAATCTGACAGTGTTCTGACCTGAAACATCACCTATCCTTAACAATTTTCTATGAACTATTTTAATATTTGTGCCTTCAAACACAACCAAAAACATTAGTACCCAGTTCTACCTATGTAAAATACATGTCTCATAAGGGACCCCTCAAAAAAAAGTACTTTTGCTATAAATCTGATCCTCCCAGGAAATAATTATGTTCCACTGTCTTTGGCCTGGATTCACCTATCAACTAAAATAAGAATTAGTCAGCTTTGGGTTATGGGCATCGGTAGTCCGGCTAGCATTTATTACCCATCCCTACAGAAGTTGACAAAGAGCCACGTTCTTGAACTGCTGGTAATCCGTTTGGTGAAGGGTCTCTCAATGCTGTTTGGGAGGGAGTCCCAGAGTTCTAACTCGGCAATAGTGAAGGAACAACAACACATTCCCACGATTGTGTGTAATAACAAGAGGAATCTGCAAATGGTTGACCCAATTACCTTAAGGCCCATGCTCTTCTTGTTGACTGAGGTTTGGAAGGTTCTGTTGCAGTTTCCTTGGGGAAATAACAGTACATTCTGCCGATGGTCCATACTGCAATCAGGGTGCCAGTGGTGGAGTAAATGAATATTTAGGTTGGTGGATGGCACTCTAATCAGCTGCTTTGCCCTGGATGGGATTGAGATACTCAAGAGTGATTGAAGTTTCACTCTTCCAAGTTGAGTGTAATCCATCATGCTATCACAAATCCCTTGTAAATGTTGCAAAGGAATTGGGATGACAGGAGGAGTTATTCTCCCCAGAATAACAATCCTCTGACCTCCTTCTACAATCACAGTATTTGTGGATGAGATTTAATTCAATGATGATCCACACGATAAAAATGGGAGAGGATCAGACAGCATCTCTGTAGAAAAGGAATAGGTGATGTTTCTGGTCGAGACCATTCTTCAGTCTGACTCAGATTGTCTTGACCCAAAACGTCACCTAATCCTTTTCTCCAGTGATGCTGCCAGACCCACTGAGTTACTCCAGCATTTTGTGTCTATCCTTGGTGTAAATCAGCATCTACGGACATAAAAATTCCTAAACATAAGAATCGGAGAGGACAGTTATTGGAGACCAAGTCACATACTCCAGCAATGATTAATTTCTCATGTTTCAAAACCTTTGATCAATTCACCCTTAATCGATTAAAATCCAAGGCATATTATGCCAGTCTGAGTGATCGCTTCTTGTAATTTATGTCCTGAAATAGTGACTTCTTTTTGTGATTTAATTCCAATTCTTCCTCCTCCCCATGGCGATCCAGAATATCATTAGTATTTTAGATCAAGACCTCTATGAGCTTTCCATAGCCATGCCATCTCGACCTTCTCATATTCTTTTCTACATCTAAAGGGTGGAGCTCCATCAACCTTATGGTGAATTTCTGTACATTAAAGATCTGCAAGCCTGGTCTATACGACTCTTGAATCAGCACTGAAACAAATACTCTGTCCATTCTTTTGAAGTTCAATTTGCATTTTTCTGACAGTGTTATCCATTTACCATAGTTTTGCCCATTCAGAATCTACTACTTTATATGTTGTGCTGTAGATTACTTACAATGTACATCTTTGCCATTAAATTGGATATATGTGCCTTCCTATTCCATCACTTAAAGTTCAGTCCTGCCTGCCTATTACACTGCCCAATTTCTCAACTGCTGCTCAGCCACTTGCCATAGCAGTCAATAACCTGTCATCAATTCATGAACTTCAGAGTCAAGCCAACCACTGATGAAGAGACTTCTATCAAGCTCTATACTTTATGAACTAATAAATAATATACACAGAATCTCCATTCCCCTGTTCTAAGTCCTTGTTGGACTATTTAGTTAGGCTTATCAGGACTCACCTGCTGTTATAGAAACATAGAAAAATAAGTGCAGGAGTAGGCCATTCGGCCCTTCGAGCCTGCACCGCCATTCAATGTGATCATGGCTGATCATCCAACTCAGTATCCCGTAACTGCCTTCTCTCCATACCCCCTGATCCCTTTAGCCACAAGTGCCACATCTAACGCCCTCTTAAATATATCCAATGAACTGGCCTCAACTACCTTCTGTGGCAGAGAATTCCAGAGACTCACCACTCTCTGTGTAAAGAATGTTTTCCTCATCTCGGTCCTAAAGGAATTCCCCCTTATCCTTAGACTGTGACCCCTTGTTCTGGACTCCCCCAACATCGGGAACAATCTTCCAGCATCTAGCTTGTCCAACCCCATAAGTATTTTGTAAGTTTCTATAAGGTCCCCCCTCAATCTTCTAAATTCCAGCGAGTACAAGCCGAGTCTATCAAATCTTTCCTCATATGAAAGTCCTGACATCCCAGGAATCAGTCTGGTGAATCTTCTCTGTACCCCCTCTATGGCAAGGATGTCTTTCCTCAGATTTGGAGACCAAAACTGTTATCAAACCCAACACTGATCAGCTGAAGATTTTCAAGAGGTTCAGTCACTATTGTGCACCACAGAATCTAGTAATCTCTCAGCATTAGATGTCAGATTGACAGGTCTGCAATTTGCTCATTTTCCCCTCTTGCTTTTCGTAAATAGAGAGCAAGATGTGCAATTTTCCAATCTTAGAAAACAGTGCATAAATCAGGAATAAAACAAAAAATACTTGAAAGCGAGCCAAACTCCGAGGAAGAAATACAAATCAGAGAATAGGAGAAGATAATAGAAGTTTTCTAACATTCTTATTTACTTGCTTTAAAACTCTAGGATAAACAATCTACATGCAGATTGGCAAACAACTAACGTTGCAATAGATTAACGATGTATTAATGGTGAAGGTTTCTTCACTTCCAGAAACCATTACAAAAATATTTGTTTAGCCTTCCCATGTTTTCCACTGCTATCTATCTCGTCCCCAGCAATGTCATTGTTTTGGTCAATGCCGCTGATAAATTTACAATCAATAAACACAAAATTATGTTCCTAACTTCAAAATGTACAATTCTAAGATTAATTCACCCAAACCTCAATGGAACATTTTGAAAGTCTATAATGATCAACAACCACTGAAAACAATAAAAAGTAACCTTCAACAAGCACTTCATAAGAAATACACATTAATTTCCCAGGCATAGCACTCCCATAAATCAAGTGATGGATATTCAAGAAACACTAACACTAGGTTTAAAAGAATTATGAACTACATAGCCCACATTACTTGGTTATTTTTCTGACTCCTCTCCATCCAAGTCTATATTTTACAAACATTCAATACTGACCCAAAACCTATTTCTATTACCCAGAATCTATTTTCAGGATTGACACAAACATAAATCCTGATAGTTCATTTAGGTTTAATAGCACAATTGAACCTCACCCATTCTACGTTATTGCCACCGCAAAATTGGGTTAAATCAAGTTTAAGTGTAATTTACAATGCAATAAGTGACACCAAATATATTCACTGTGCAGGCTCTAATGCGTAACCTAATTAACCAGCCATAATTTTGAGATAAACCACATGTACAGTAACTGTTGAAATTATCATTGTTAAAGAAAGTGAAGAGTTAGATAACACCAAGATCAGAGTATAGCAATAAAACCTGGAAAATCAGCTGGCTAGTTTAGCTTTAAAATACCCAACCATTGTGGAAGACAGGAAAAAGGATTCATTTTCGTAAAAAGAACAACAATCTGGAGACCGCACATGTGACATTAAAACAGTACTAAAAGGCATATATTTATTCCCAGCCACATAAGTGGGTGAGAATAATCATACAACTGTAATTCATCAAGGCAGATTGTGTGGGATGTTCCTTCTTATATGCTATCTGGGAGCATCACTAAGCTACCAGTGGATGCTAGTCAAATACGAGATAGTATTTTGATTTAAAAAGAGCAAGATAAGTGAGACAGTAACTATGTAGAATGTTTTTTAATTGTTGGCTGAGGATACATTTTCAAGTGATTTCCTGGCACAAAAAAACGATAGGTTTCAAAAATAAGTGAACAAGACATAAAGTGTGTACTTTAAAAAAAATATACGGAGAATAGTGAGTGTATGGAATGAGTTGCTGGAGGAGACAGTTTAGGCAGGTAGTAACGCAACATTTAAGAAACATTTGGACAGGTACAGAGGGATATGTGCCAAACGCAGGCAGGTCAGACTAGTGTAGAAAGGACATGCTGGTCCAGGTGGGCAAGTTGGGCCGAAGGGCCTGTTTCCGCACTGTATGACTATTATGCGTGCTTCACAAAATGAAAAGTTCATCTCTTTCCTTTTTATTTATTTAGCTCTGGTTGGAAAATAGTGAGAGGGCAAAAGAAGTGAAATTGTGAAAGCTGCTATAAACACTTCCACAATAATTCCAAGTAGGAAAAGTAGAACAGTCTGATTCCAATCTTTTCTTGGAGCTCACATTTCTATGGCTCTCATGGAAGATGGGTTAAAAGTTAAGAAACATCTCTAAACTAATGATCAGGATATTTCTTATATTTGCACATGCAGAGAACAAAAATATCACTAGAAGTGGTCAGTAAAAACCAAACATTTAATTATATGCTGCAATACGAGAATTGAAATGTGAAAGGTAGCTTGAAGTGTAATTTACAGCAACAATGCTGTCAGGAAAGTAAAATCATACCTGAATAGATTTGCACAAATATTGCGTAGTAACAACTTTTAAAACGGACTTACTAGATAAAAACAAAATTGGCACATACTGATCACAGCATGGTACGGCCCCGGCTAAAGTAGTGACTTTTATTTACTTAACACATTTCAAATTCCCTTGGACATATCAAAGTACATCAGAACCAAGCAACTATATCAACGGATCCAGGTAGTCTATCTTGGTGACATTGATTGGAGATAAACATTGGCTAGCCACCTGGTTTCTCATGAGCCAAATTACATTCAAGGTGTTGATGAAAAAAATCTCTTTAACACGAGTCCAAACCACTACAAAAATGAGTGTTGGAGAATGGGAAATCCAATGGATCAGGTCCTCTTTACAGAAAATTGAGCAAATTAGTTCATTGCCACTGTCAATGCTAATCCTGTCCTCCGAGAGTTTAGCCTCCTTATACCATGTTACAATACAATAATACTTTATTAGCCAAGTATGTTTTGCAACATGACGAATATCATTTGCCAAGTCAGTCATACAAGTAAAAAGCAATGGAACACACAAAATACTTTAACATAAACATCCACCACAGTGATTCCTCCACATTCCTCACTGTGATGGAAGGCTAAAAAAAAAGTTCAATCTCTTCCCTACTTTGTTACGAGTCATAATTAAATGAAGCACACAATGGGAATTTCCAAATCATCAATTGAAGCAGGATTTCACTCTGACATCTCCACCACACACGGCGATGATGAATTGCCACAACCCTTAAAACTATATGAAAGCAGTAGAGCAAACTTTAGGAGAAATGCATCAGGACCATTACGCCCTGCAATTCGAGTCTCAAAACAGATGCCGTCTGCAAATAACACATGCTAGGCACTTCTGTGTCTGTGTGTGTATTTGAGATAGAGAGAGAAGTATGCATACAAATTTTTTTTGCGTAGACTACAATTGCATCAAGGCTCATGTGTTGAACTGGATTGTACAAGTCTGGATACACTGGGCAGTTTCACGTCCTGGCCTCCTTGAAGGGATAAGCAGCTGGCGGCGCGACACCAGTGAGTCAGTCAGTGGAGCTCTGCTGTACAATAGACCCGTGACTCATGCGGTCAGAGCAGGCACATCCTCCCATGCCTTGTCTTCTCCTCTCCTACCCCAACACCCCCTCCTCCTCTTTTTTCTTCTTTAAACAACCGCACAACAAGTGGGGCCCCAGTGGCTCCCCTCCTTCTTCCTCCTCCTCCACCACCTCCCACCCGTTTGTCTCCCAGTCTGGGTTTTTGTGTGTGTGTGTGTTGTTGTTATTATTGCTGCGCGTTGCCAGTCCTAGCCCGACATTGCACGCACGTGTTTCCCACGTCGTTGTTGCTGCTGCTCGGCCGAACGCAAGGTAACGGGCGCGGGGGATGTTGTGGCGTCCGCCGCCGCCTCCTCCTCCTTTTTCTCTCTCCTCCTCCTCCAGCAGCCCCGGGGCGCGAAGGGGGCAACGGCCGGGCGCTGCCAGGAGCGCGCGGGAATGGGAGTTCCCGCCCGCCCGCCTGGGCGCTGACAGGACGGGACGGGACGGGACGGCGTGAGGGTGCAGGAGCGCTGACAGGAATGGCGCGAGGTTGCAAGATTCATAGCCGGGCTGACAGGGCAGGAGAGGACAGACGAGAGGGAGGGTGGTGCAAGAGCCTGGCGTTGACTGGAAGGCATTGGGGAGGACAGGACAAGAAACCCCTTCCCGCCCGCAGGACGGGACATGACATGACAAGACAGACGGGGCGAGGGTGGAAGAGCCTGGCGCTGACAGGAGGGAGAGAGGGCGGGCGGGCGCAGACAACAACAACAACAACAGCGCGGAGAAGGCGGGCGGGTGCTGACAGGAATGGCGCGAGGGCGCAGCCCGGGGCCGGCGGGCGCTGACAGTAACGGCCGGAGCGCGGGCCGCGGGCGGGCGGTGACAGCAAACGCGCCAAGAGAGATAGAGGTGGGGGGAAAAAAAAACCCCAAAACAGGCGGGCGGTTCACTGACAGGACAAGACGACGCCAAGAGGGGGAGAGAGAGAGATTAAAACCCCGGGCGGCCGCTGACAGGAACGGTGCGAGCGAGCACGGAGGGCAGAGCCCGGCTGACAGGACAGGACAGGACAAGACGACGCCATGGAGGGAGAGAGAGAAAACCCCGAGCTGACAGGAACGGCCGCCGCTATTTCCACAGCGAAAAAAACGCGGAGAGCATGGACACCGAGCTGCGCCATCGGCCTGCAGCTACACCAGGAGAGCCCGGAGGAGGCACAGAGAGTGAAAGGAAAGAGGGGGAAAAAAAACAACAAGGCTGCCAGCCTTTCACAGGTTGTGTGCAATAGAAGTTACATTTCACTTATCACAGAGTGGCCTACTTCCCACATTAATTGTAACCCCCCCCCCCCTCCTCCTCCTCCTCCCTAAAAAAAAAATAACGAGACATAAACCCCACAAAAATCACGACAGAAAGAGGAGGGGGGGGAGAAAAATAATAGAAACACCCCCACTTTGGGATCTCATTGTTGCTGGTTGCTGGAAGCTGAACTTACCAGAGGAAAGGCCGGCTCTAAAGGAAGTATTTATGAAGAATGATTATTTGCGAAGTTTAGTACGGAGTCGACCTCAGCGCTCCGACTAACGTGATACATTTGCATATTTCTTTTTTGTTTTCTGATTGGACACTGGCTGCTTTTCGGGGTCACTGCCGACTCGGCTGCTTTATTAGAATTAGTTGTTGTATTTGCTTGATGGTGGGGGGGGTGGGTGGGTTTTGGGGGCACGGCGGGTGCTCCCCGCCGCAAGCGGTGGCGACGTTTCGGGGACGGGGATTTTGGGGGGCGAAAAGCCCGGCGTCGGTGGCGCCGTCCCAGACCGTCATGGCCGTCCGGCCGGCGGGCGGGGCAGCCAATCGGCGGCCGCCTTCCATCGGCGGCACCGCCGCTGCGGGGACTGCCGGCCTCGCCGATTGGCTGAGCCCGGGGGAGGAGGGGGTGGGAGGCGTAGCTCCCGGGCTCAGCCGGCCACACGTCAATCAGACCCGGGGCTGCAGGTCAGAGGCAGGCTTGGCTCGGCTGCAGCCGAAGCAGGCTGCAAACTGGCCCAGGTAAATATTAGCCTTGAAGGGAAAAGGAAGGGGGAAGACTTACTTCCTCCAGTTAGCAAGCAAGTTTCACTTCCCCAGCGAATTTTTTTTTTCTCCCACAGTTAATTCTGGAAGCCAGAGGGGCGGTGAATCTGTGGAATTTATTGGGCACAGTTGGCCAAAATCAAGGCAGAGCTAGATATGTTCTTGAATGGTACGATTGGCAGGGGTTATGGCGAGAAGGCCATGGGGTTGAGCGGGAGAGAGATCAGCCACGATTGAATGGCGGAGTAAACTTGGAGTAATTCTGCTGCAACTATCACTTGTCCACAAGTGATCATGCAAATGATGTAGGAAGGGACTGCTGAGGCTGGTTAATACAATACAATATATTTGTTGTCATTTGAACCTAAGTTCAAACGAAATTTGGTTTCTGCACTCATACAAACAATAAAAATAATCAAGACAAAGATAGACAAAAAATGCTGGAGTAACTCAGCGGGACAAGCAGCATCTGGAGAGAAGGAATGGGTGATGTTTCGGGTCGAGACCCTTTTTCAGACTGAGAAACTATTCCATTCTCCCATCCCAGCACATTCATGGCAATCAATACCTCAGTTTGAAGAGGCGTCTTGACATGAAACATCACCCATTCCTTCTCTCCAGAGATGCTACCTGTCCCGCTGAGTTACTCCAGCATTTTATATCTCTTCGTTATGCAAATGGTCCTTTTGCCCTAATAGGCATTGTTTATTTTGCACGTGGAAATGGTTCTTATCCCGACATGCATTGGTTTCTTTTACTTGCAAATGTTTCTCATCCAGAATTATCAGTGGCTTCTTGGACATGCAAATGGTCCTTTTCTCTCAAAAATAGCGGCTGCCTGGGCAAGCAAATGGTTCTTTTCCTTCCTTACCAATAACTTCTTGGACATGCAAATGATCCTTTTCTCAAAAACAGTGGTTTCTTGAAGGTGCAAATGGTTCTTTTCCCTACTCTCTTAATTTTTTTTTTAAAGTTGAAAACGGGCCTTTTGGCCCACCAAGTCTCTGCCAACTGTTAAGGACCCATTTACACATACTACATCCCATATTTTTTCATTCTCCATGCAATTCCATTAATTATTTATCCTAGATAAATGATTAAAATCTATTATTTTTTTAAACCAAAATAATGTTTATGATTATTTTCGCAAAGATTTTAATTGTTTTGAGTATTGTTTAAAAAAGATGGGGAAATACAAAACAAATACTGTGGCCACCCTTTTGGAATGACTAAATGTGATGTCAGTTCCCGATGTTGCTCAGATTGCAAATGGAATTGGAACAAGCTCTGTATCAGAGGGAAAAGGTAAGCTGGGTCATAACTCCAAATCAACAGTAAGATTGGTCTCTGAAGGAAATAGGATCAAGCTTGTGTCCGATGAACTCCTTCCTTCAGCAGATTAGTGTTGACCAGCCATCATTAGAGTAATTCGCAGTGAATGACATTCAATGTGGAAGTTCAGGCACAAAGAGTGGTCACTAGGGAGAATGCTGGCGGCTGAATGGCACATCGTGATTACCTACAGAAGCTGATAGGAAAGAAATCCTCTTCCCAGTACCCAATTAACTCAGACTCTGTGGCGATGAAGAAAGTAATTGTATATTGAATGAAATATTGAATGTAATTTCTTATCTTTAATATAAATTAGAGTGGGATTGTGATTACCTAATTGGACCAATATTCTACAGCCTAAGATAAAACAAAAGATCAAATCCCACTTTACAGCTGTGGAAATTACATTCAGTTAATTAAATTACTCTAAAATGCAAAACTAATGAATAACTAATATGAAGCCAATGGATTCTTGTATAACTCCACCTGATTCATTAATGTTCTTCAGGGAAGGAAGTCTATCCTTCCTCTGTTTGGACACATGTTCAACTCCAGACTCACAAGGATGTGGTTAATATGTAAGTACCCTCCAAAGTGACCATAGATACTAGAGGTCTGTTCAGTCCAAATTGAAACCTATGCCTTAAAACTGAAAGTGTTTTATGAGACCCGACTGATATTGTTGAGTGGTAAGGTTTACTATTCAATTTGGGCTCAACCCCTTCCAGTTCAACCCCTTTCATGAATTGTAGTCAGATTGAGATTAGGTTTTTGGACTAATATACTAGAGCCCAAGATGGGACTTTATTGTAAGCACTGCCCTCAGGCGCCCCATCACAGACACAAAATGCTGGAATAACAGTGGGTAGGCAGCATCTCTGGAGAATATGGATCGGTGACGTTTTGGATCAGGACTCTACTTCAGACATTGTAGCAGGGGAAAAGAAAGCTGGGAGAGAGGAGGAGCAGGACAAAGCAAGACAGGTAATAGGAGAATACACATCACTCTGCACTTCCTATCTGGCTCACGGTTGGCTTTTGGTGTTCCCATCTGGCTCACCAACACGCAGGGTGTTCCACTCTGAATACACCTCATACACTGCCAACCAACAAAATAAAAGTGATAATTGAGGATCGGGGGGGGGGGGGGGTGATCTTATAGAGGTATATAAAATCATGAGGGGAATAGACAGGGTAAATGCACTCTTTAACCCAGGGTAGGGGAATCAAAAAACAGAGGAAATAGGTTTAACGTAAGAGGGGCAACATTTAATATTAAATTGAGGGGCAACTTTTTCACTCAGAGGGTGGTGGGTATGTGGGCTGCCAGAGGAGGTAGTTGAAGCTGGGCTATATATTCAAAAGACACTTAGCACATGTATTGATAGGAAAGGTTTAGTGGAATAAGGGGCAAAGATGAGGGACTAGCTTAGATGGAGCATCTTGGTCAAAAACGATGAGTTGGGCTGTTACCATGTTTTATGATTCTAAATGCCACCTGAGATTAATATGATCCAAGTCCAAGGACAAAGGAATTGTTTTCAAAGAGAACTAGCCTCTCGTATATAGTTCCTGCCAGACTTGGGGAAAGGGGGGGGGGGGGGGGGGGGGAGAGAGGGTTGCCAAAGGAGAAGCAATTGAGTAGACTAGGCCTGCACACTTTAGCATTTCGAAGAATGAGAGGAGATCTCATAGAAACGTACAAAATTCTTACAGGCTCATTAGGTCGGTTGCAGGTAAGTGGTTCTCCTGACAAAGGTATCCAGAACCTATGATCTCGGTCTCGGAGAACAATATCAGTCATTTAGGACTGAGAAAAGGAGATATTTTGTCACTCGGAGGATGGTGAATCTTCGAATTTTCCTACTCTGGAAGATTTTGGATGCTCCGCTGCTGAATTGATTCAATATTGAATTAGATAGATTTCTGGAAGCTTGGGGAATCCAGGGATATGGGGATAGTGCGGGGGAAGTCTAATTGATGTGGAAGATCAGCCACAGTTTTGATGAACGGTAGAGACGGTTTGAAGGACTAGATAGCCTTCTGTCTTTATGTATCGTCTTATATCTGTAACTCTCAAACAAACCACTAGGTTATATGAAACTACATTATACGAGACAGACTCCATCCAGCAGTTCTGCCTTCTCAAAAATAATTGAAAATGGGCAGTGCAGGGTCTGGCACCCATACAGTGGGCTATATAAACAAAAGCTAGAGTCTAGATGAGTATGCAATTCTCCTTTCAATTAAGTTTTGTGAACATACCGCTGCAAGTGATTGAGGCTGATTTTATGAAAATAATTTATATAATGCCCTTCACTCTGTTTTGCTGGATAAATTGGGCAAGAACATTGAATTAAGGATAAATTGCCCTGCTTTAACCAAAAGTGTAATTGATTCACATTGTAACTTATTCCAGTTTCTTGATTTAAAAAAAAAATCAAATTTATCTATCAAAAGTAAGTGGAATTTTTATGTTATTAGAAGGAATTTATTAAATTCCAGATGCTTTTAAGACAGAATTATAAGACCATGTTGAATAGACATTAACACTGGTAAAAGACTGCAAAATAAATGAGGAGGTGCTAGAATGCCAAAAGATCCAAAACTATCTTGGGGTAATTTTCTAGTTGCCAAGACAAAACAACCCAAGCAAGGTAATGTAACCAGGTCTGTGATGTAATGTTATGTTCTCCCATCCAAATTTATCCCAACGAGCCATTACTGTGACAGAATCAACAAGTCAAATTTTGTAATGTTCTGGTGCTCTTTAAAAAAAATAACTGACACAATTGCTCCCTTTTTAAATAATAAACACAATGGAATAATCGAACACCTCTAAAGCAATATGGAACCAAGATAAAATATCACTGAGAAATATTATATTAATGAATGCCCCTAGCTAATGTCTTTAGTTTAATCTCAATGGAATAATTTACTATCATCAAAAGCATACTTAGGAAACATTTTGTTGGAGGAGTGTTGGAGGAGCTTAACAGGCCAAGCAGCATCAATGGAAACAAAGTGGCAGATGACGTTTTGAGTCGGGACCCTTCTTCAGACGGATGGAGTAGAGGAGAGGCTGGTAAAGCATCTAGTCAAATCATTGACCTTAATTAATTTTCGTACACAATCATTGCTTCCATTGATTTCCCTAGAATCCATCAGCCTTAAATTTTGAATATATTCAATGGCTGAGCACCCACAACCTGCTGAAGTAGAGAATCTGGCAGAGTGAAAAAGACCTCCATTATTGACAACCTCTCAACCTGAGAGAATGCCCCCCCACTCCCCGCCATTCCAATTGTTCCACCCAAGCAAAACAATCTCTCAGCTTCTATCCTGTTAAAGGTCTCTCAGGGTTCTTCATGCTTCAAAGTCATCATCTCCCATTTTTAATCACTGCTCACAATTAGGCTTCCTCTTCCTGGAAACGGGTGGAAAATTGAAAATACGTAGGGAGAGAATCCAAATCTTAGAGACTGGACAATGAAGACATCGGTCTATGGAAGGAGTAAAACATTAGAGATGAGATTGGAGGAACTGAATGTTCTTGTTGGGCTAAAGGAGGTTCTTAAATATGAAGAGGCATGGCTGTAATGTTTAAATCAATTAAAGTCTCAGGCAGGCTGAACAGTACGGATGATGGACATGCATTTGGCTAAGTGCAACTGAGTTTTGAATTTTTTCAAGGTTACAGAAAAAATGTGGAGATTGTCAACAGAGATATGATAAATCTGGAGGCAATTGCACCCCTATTGAAGGTTTTGACAATGGAAGGAAAGAGGCATGAGCACTGTCACAGTGCTGAACGCAGATAATCTTTATGCTGGACAAAAAAGAACACCAAGATTGTAACCTGTCATCTTCATTGCAGAAAGGAATGGCTGGGATCAGTGGCAAAGCAAGAGTTTGATGATAGTCCCAAAGGCAATGATATTGGTCATCCCTTTGTTTAAATTATGGGAACTGCAGATACTCCAAGACTGGAATAATGGAAATGTTCAGATTATTGGTGGAGAAGTAGGGCTGAATTGCATCAGCAATACATGTAGAATTTGATGGCATGACTTTGGATGAAGTTGACTTGGAGCAGAAAGGCGGTGATGAATAAAATATTGATTGCTGGGGGACTCAGAATAATGATGCAGTGAATGGAAAGAATAATAATCGCTGGATACCTTCTTTGATTGAATGAGTAAAGAACCAAGCAAGATCAGAATGACTAATCTGAACAATAGAGGAAAGCTATTGGAAGTTCAACACTATCCGTTGTATCTTGCCCTCATCATAAATTAAAACAAGGAAAATAATAGCTAGGAGCAAGTGAATATATCAGAACCTTGGAAGAATCATGGTTCTCGCATTGGCCATTTGAACAACTCCAGAATCCACAAATCCAAATTGGAAGCGTCATCCTGGATGCAAGGAGCAGCCTAAGAGAATATGAGAGAAGTTGTTGGGAGCCAACATGGACCCAGTGGCCTCCTTCTTTGTGCATTGGACACTCGGGTCATTTGTTATGTAATAGCATTGTGTAATAGCACAGAATACAGGAAGTTTGTTTCAGCTGGAAAAAGGATGGGGAAGGAAATATGTGGAAGGAAGTTGGATAAGAAAACACACTAAACTAAAAGGATATTGTAAGACAAACATTTTAAGAACAACATTTTTATGACATGGATGCTGACAATAAAATTATTATTCAATTGTTGCATCAATTATAACAAAACAGTCAAATGGATTAATTTATTCTCCTGATATCAATGATGCAGATGATAAATAATTAGCAATAAAGCACAAAACTGGTCATGTATCTTCTTACTTAATATTTTCATCACATGAAGTTTCAATACTTTAAAAGCCTAAATAATTATTACTGTGTTTCCCTTATCTATTCTCCTGTTGCTCTCCCTCCTTAATAAAAGTGCTCTGATTAATGCACATAGCTCCGCAAGCAGCATTTATTCACTGGCACGGAGCTCAGTTATCTATTATTTATCTATCAAACCTATCAACATTAGATTGTATTGTGCATCACACTCACGTCTGACATTAGCCTCATATGCATATCTTTTTTTTTATCAGATTCACGAGAAAACTATCAGGAAGAGGAATTGTCACCAAATAACAAAGGCCAAACTCAAGCCAATTGTCTAAGATCAGTTAATTCAACATAACTCTGGTAAATAGTTCATAGAATAAAGAAAGATGTCACATTCTTGGATCATTCCTCAGGCCAAATAGCATCAATAAAATTAATATGATAATGACCAGATTATCTGCTTAAATAATGTTGACAGGTGAATAAATGTAGGTCATGAGGACATGGCCACTCCATTAATGTTCATCAAAAATAGTGCTGTGAGATCTTGTACCTGGTTGCCCATGAATTTAATGTCTCATCCAAACAATAGGCTCCTCAGACACTGCTGCATTCAACATTACATTACTGACAGTCCAGCATTTGGATTGGGGCTTCAACCAACAAACTACTGACTCAGTGCAAGGATGCTATCAACTAAGGCAAGCTATTAAACTTGCCCTTTCAAAACAACAAATATCAACACCTATGTCCTTGAAAACTACTATCATTCCTCCACCCTTTGTTTCTTCACAAGCCTCTTGAATATATTGTTATTTCCTAGCTTGTTCCCACAGGTTAAGTGGGAGCAAGCTAGGCTCCTCCCCATCATCACCATACTTACTTTCTAAACCCTTTTTACTTTTGCTGTGTTCGAACATTTCTTAAAGCACATCTATTTTAATCATATCTTCTTGTCCCTTCAATGATTCAAGGTTTATTTTCACTCAGTCTTCCCGTGGATTTTGAAGTACTGGATAGGGCGAGACCGAGGCAAAAGAAGATGTCAAGCAAGCTGATGCAGTGTGATGCTTGCAGTATGTGGGAGGTCAAGGACACTGCTGGTGCCTCTGGATGCTACAAATGTGAGAAGTGCATCCAGGTACAGCTCCTGAAGGACCGTGTTGGGGAACTGGAGAAACAAGTGGATGACCTCAGGTTCATTCGAGAAACTGAGTCGTTTCTCGACAAGTCCTTCAGTGAGATTGTTACACCCAAGGCACTAGAAGAGAGAAGGTGGGTGACGGTGAGAAAGGGAGGAAAACATGGGATGCAAAGGTCCCCGGGTGTTGTACCTCTTGTGAACAGGTTCACCCACGTGGAAGCTGCCGGGACAGAAGACGGTATCCCACTGAGCGGCGGACTGGCTTGCCAAACAAAAAGGGCTGATGAGCCAAACCCACAGAGGCCAAAGTCGGGCAACGCCATTGTAGTTGGAGACTCCATTGTGAGAGGTACGGACAGGGGTTTTTGCGGCAACAGACGGGATTCCAGGATGGTGTGCTGCCTTCCTGGTGCCAGGATCCAGGATGTTACGGACAGAGTGCAGACAATCCTCAAGGGCGAAGGTGACCAGCCGGAAGTGGTCGTGCATGTTGGCACAAATGATGTTGGAAAGAAGGAGATGAATTTTTTGCAGCGGGACTTCAGAGAGCTCGGAAAAATGCTGAAAAGCAGGACTTCCAGGGTTGTTATCTCCGGTTTGCTTCCAGTTCCTCGTGCTGGCGAGAGCAGGAACAGGGAAATATGGGACCTGAATGTGTGGCTGAGGAACTGGTGCAGGGGGCAGGGATTTAGATTCTTAGATCACTGGGATTTTTTTTATAGTAAGGGGGAACTGTACAAAAGGGACGGATTGCATCTTAACAGGTGGGGGACCAGCATTCTGGCCGGCAGGTTTGCCACTGCTACACGGATGGTTTTAAACTGAATAAGGGGGGTGGGGTATCAAATGGGATAGTCGAGGACGGAGTTAGAGGGAAAGAGAGTAAAGCGATGGTTAATGACCCCAGAATTAACGGGGAAGAAAGCTCACAAAGGGATAGGAGAGTATGGCCAAGTGTAATAGGGATCGATGTGAAAGGGGCCACTTGTCAACATAATTGTATAAGGAGTAAGAGTGTTGTAAAAACAAGCCTGAAGGCTTTGTGTCTCAATGCGAGGAGCATTCGTAATAAGGTGGATGAGTTGAAGGTGCAGATAGCGATTAATGACTATGCTATAGTTGGAATCACGGAGACTTGGCTCCAGGATGACCAAGGCTGGGAGCTGAACATCCAGGGATATTCAATATTCAGGAGGGATAGACGAAAAGGAAAAGGAGGTGGGGTAGCGTTGCTGGTGAGAGAGGAGATAAATGCAATAGAAAGGAAGGACATTAGCGTGGAGGATGTGGAATCGATATGGGTAGAGCTGCGAAACTCTAAGGGGCAGAAAACGCTAGTGGGAACTGTGTACAGGCCACCTAACAGTAGTATTGGAGTTGGGGATGGCATCAAACAGGAAATTAGAAATGCGTGCAACAAGGGTAACACGGTTATAATGGGTGACTTCAATCTGCATGTAGATTGGGTGAATCAAATTGGCAGGGGTGCTGAGGAAGAGGATTTCCTGGAATGTATGCGGGATAGTTTTCTCAACCAACATGTGGAGGAACCAACGAGAGAGCAGGCTATTCTAGACTGGGTATTGAGTAATGAGGAAGGGTTAGTTAGCAGTCTTGTTGTGCGTGGCCCCTTGGGCAAGAGTGACCATAATATGGTTGAGTTCTTCATTAGGATGGAGAGTGACAAAATTAAGTCAGAAACAAGGGTTCTGAACTTGAACAAAGGTAACTTTGAAGGTATGAGATGTGAATTGGCCAAGATAGACTGGCAGGTGATTCTTAAAGGGTTGACAGTGGATGTGCAATGGAAGGTATTTAAAGACTGCATGGATGAAGTACAAAAGTTGTTCATACCAGTTTGGCAAAAGAATAAATCGGGGAAGGTGGTGCATCCATGGATAACAAGGGAAATCAGGGATAGTATAAAAACAAAAGATGAGGCATACAAATTTGCCAGAAAAAGCAGCCTACCGGAGGACTGGGAGAAATTCAGAATCCAGCAGAGGAGGACAAAGGGCTTAATTAGGAAAGGGAAAATAGATTATGAAAGGAAACTGGCAGGGAACATAAAAACTGACTGCAAAAGTTTTTATAGATATGTAAAGAGAAAGAGACTAGTTAAAACAAATGTTGGTCCCTTGCAGTCAGAAACAGGTGAATTGATCATGGGGAACAAGGACATGGCAGACCAATTGAATAACTACTTTGGTTCTGTCTTCACTAAGGAAGACATAAATAATCTGCCGGAAATAGCAGTGGAACGGGGGTCAAATAAGATGGAGGAACTGAGTGAAATCCAGGTTAGCCGGGAGGTGGTGTTGGGTAAATTGAACGGATTGAAGGCCGATAAATCCCCAGGGCCAGATAGTCTGCATCCCAGAGTACTCAAGGAGGTAGCCACAGAAATAGTGGATGCATTAGTGATAATTTTTCAAAATTCCTTAGATTCTGGAGTAGTTCCTGAGGATTGGAGGGTAGCTAATGTAACCCCACTTTTTAAAAAAGGAGGGAGAGAGAAAGCGGGGAATTACAGACCAGTTAGTCTAACATCGGTAGTGGGGAAACTGCTAGAGTCAGTTATTAAAGATGGGATAGCAGCGCATTTGGAAAGTGGTGAAATCATTGGACAAAGTCAGCATGGATTTACGAAAGGTAAATCATGTCTGACAAATCTGATAGAATTTTTCGAGGATGTAACTAGTAGAGTGGATAAGGGAGAACCAGTGGATGTGTTATATCTAGACTTTCAGAAGGCTTTCGACAAGGTCCCGCATAAGAGATTAGCATACAAACTTAAAGCACACGGTATTGGGGGTTCAGTATTGATGTGGATAGAGAACTGGCTAGCAGACAGGAGGCAAAGGGTAGGAGTAAACGGGTCCTTTTCAGAATGGCAGGCAGTGACTAGTGGGGTGCCGCAAGGCTCAGTGCTGGGACCCCAGCTATTTACAATATATATTAATGATTTGGACGAGGGAATTCAATGCAACATCTCCAAATTTGCAGATGATACCAAGCTGGGGGGTATAGTTAGGTGTGAGGAGGATGCTTGGAGGCTGCAGGGTGATTTGGATAGGCTGAGTGAATGGGCAGATGCATGGCAGATGCAGTACAATGTGGATAAATGTGAGGTTATCCACTTTGGTGGCAAAAACATGAGGGTAGACTATTATCTGAATGGTGGCAGATTAGGTAAGGGGGAGATGCAACGAGACCTGGGTGTCATGGTACACCAGTCATTGAAAGTAGGCATGCAGGTGCAGCAGGCAGTGAAGAAAGCAAATGGTATGTTAGCATTCATAGCGAAAGGATTTGAGTTTAGGAGCAGGGAGGTTCTACTGCAGTTGTACAGGGTTTTGGTGAGGCCACACCTGGAGTACTGCGTACAGTTTTGGTCTCCAAATCTGAGGAAAGACATCCTTGCCATAGAGGGGGTACAGAGAAGATTCACCAGACTGATTCCTGGGATGTCAGGACTTTCATATGAGGAAAGATTGGATAGACTCGGTTTGTACTCGATGGAATTTAGAAGATTGAGGGGGGATCTTATAGAAACCTACAAAATTCTTAAGGGGTTGGACAAGCTAGATGCTGGAAGATTGTTCCCGATGTTGGGGGAGTCCAGAACAAGGGGTCACAGTCTAAGGATAAGGGGGAATTCCTTTAGGACCGAAATGAGGAAAACATTCTTTACACAGAGAGTGGTGAGTCTCTGGAATTCTCTGCCACAGAAGGTAGTTGAGGCCAGTTCATTGGCTATATTTAAGAGGGCGTTAGATGTGGCACTTGTGGCTAAAGGGATCAGGGGGTATGGAGAGAAGGCAGGTACGGGATACTGAGTTGGATGATCAGCCATGATCACATTGAATGGCGGTGCAGGCTCGAAGGGCCGAATGGCCTACTCCTGCACCTATTTTCTATGTTTCTATGTTTCTATCATAAAATGCCCCAGTGAGATTTCAGCATTTACAGGTACTATATGATCCACATTGTTGCAGTCGTATGGTTAAGGGAAATAATGTTACTTAAGCAGGTGGAACGGGGACAGGATTGTGAGAGAAATGTTTGCATTCAGGTGGGGCAGAGTGAAGAGAGGAGGGGGTGGTGGAAAGGCGGTTGGTGTTGATGTTGTTTAGTTACCTAAAATTGGAGAATCCAATATTCATACAGAACATTAAATGTTCAGGATCCTGTTTTCATTTTTTTTTTTACAGTGTACAATTTTTTCAGGTCCTGGTTAATTCCAGGCAAACTTGATGCCATCTGGGGTGAACAGTATCTTCATTTTTCTCTTTGGTACTTTGCGCATTCTGGCAAGATCAACCCCAGTAATTTCAGTCCTTCCAATTAATGCCAATGATCTCTCTCTCAGGGATTTCTCAGGATGACTACATGAGTTGCATCAGAGAAGGCGAGAGCAAAGGAAGAATAGCACTTTTGCCGAGAATCCTCAATAGGTTGTTTTATAGAAGAGTGATCAAATTCCTTTGTGTTAAACTGCAGTATTCTTCTCTTATTCTCCTCGCTGCCTGAACATGCTGCAATCTGCTAAATTTTTGCTGTTACTGTAACTTTCTAATCTCCCCCATTTTCAGATATTCACTCTGTCTACTATCTGTCCTTAATCTCTCTCCTTATTTTTCTTTTCGTTCATGGTAATATCATGTGTTCTCTTTAATCACGTTTTGTTTCCCATTTGTGGAAGCTTTTACAGAGTTTTTGTGTGTGTGTATGTGTATGTGTGCAAGTGCATGTGTGCACGCACGTGTGTACGTTTCAGATTAATGATCTTTTAATACAACACGAAAAAGTTAGAAATAGAACTGATTTTAAGTTGGGGTGGAGGTTTGGAGAGATTGAATGCTCCAAGTGGCAAATGACTGGTCCCTGCTGAAAGAGAGTAATGAGGTTATGTCTGGAGGTAGTGGAAATAACGGAAGACTAATGTAATCTGAGATATCAAGAGAGGCAAAAATCAGATTTCTGGAAATGTGAAATACATGACTAGAAATACTGATTATCTGAAATGGTTGACAGATGCTTTGAACCCAGGCTGTAAAGTGCCAATTCAAAAGATAAGATGCTTGAAGTTAGATTGATCTTCATTGGCATAGAACAAAGATAAGAGAGATCAGGGTGGAAGTGGGATGGATAATTAAAGTGACAGGCAACTGGAAACTCAGCGTCACTCTTGGGGATTGAACAGAGGTTTTCCTTATGCAGAGGAGACTGACGTGAACATCAAAATCAACATTGGATGGGTTATTCAACAATACTTCGACTTTGGCAGGTATTTTATTAATTTGCTCATAAATGGCATCTAACGATGTTTGTAAAATATTTAATAACAGTGGTTAAAGCATAACACCTTTAAATTATGTTTCCAGGCCTCTTCATTTGTTGTTTTTTTGAATAGTTAAGGAATGGTTTAACTGACTTCTGTTGAAGCAACATTAGCTAGTTACCAGTTTTCATCACAGCCCTATAGGTTTCTGTAGGTTTCATTCATCAATTATTTCTCCTCATTCTTAAGATAGTAGTAGCAAAAGTGTATTCATATAGCAGATGTGATGTTAATAGAAATAATTTCCCTAAATCTCTTCGCAACTACAGAAATACAGTACAATATTAATATAATTGCATGATCTGTAAATATTGTGAGAACCATGCAAGCTTATTAGCTTTGTTTTATGGTGCAGCCAAATACTGGATTTTTCCATTGATAATTTGTAATTTTAGTTTATTTCATTTCCAATGATCTGATGGTTTATTACAGTGGCATGCACTGCCTCGTGCTTTGGAGCAGTAAGGCAATAAAATTACCAGCACACTAAATATTCATCCAGAGATTTCCATCCAGTATTCAATAAAATTCAAAGTGCCAGACTTCATTGTGAAGCTTCAGGGAGTAGTGGCTAATACTCTCCGACCTACTCCACCATCCAACTTTTGTCTCTTAATCAGTTATAAAAGGTAATTAGTTATTAACAGTATGCTGAATATGCTGCAGGACACAAGTGACTCATGGTGCATGTATACATGTTATTAGTGCAGACAGTTGATTATACTGTAGGAGAAGTTTAGTTTAGTTTAATTTAAAGATACAGCACGGAAACAGGGCCACGGGCCACCTTAAGGTCAAGGCTGCTTTATCAAAGGGAGCTGAGGGAATGCGCTGGGTTGTGTTTCACAAAGACATGGCTCACCCCCAGCTCCCCAGACTCAGCCTTCCAGACTGAAGGTTTCTCCATCCATCGTATGGACCAAACGCAGGCATCAGGGAAAGGGAGAGGTGGGGGCGTCTGCCTCATTGTCAAATCCTCATGGTGCTCAGATGTGGCAGCTCTATCTAACTCCTGCTCTTCGCACCTGGAACAACTGCCGGTGAAGTGCCGCCCCTTCTACCTCCCAAGGGAATTCACTTACATCCTCCTGACCGCGGTCTACATCCCACCCTAGGCAGACGTCCGTCTAGCATTGGAGGAGCTGCACGCCGTGGTCAACAAGCACCAGTCAGCGTACCCCGAAGCCTTTACCACCCAGCCGGGGACTTCAACAAAGCCAACCTGAAAACATCACTCACAAACTACCATCTGCAGCACCAGAGGATTAAACACCCTTGATCACTGCTACATGACCATCAAGGATGCTTATCGCTCTATCTCTCGCCCTCACGTCGCGAAATCCGACCATTCAGTGGTGCTGCTTCTTCCTGCATACAGGCAGCAACTGAAGAGCACGTCCCCAGTGGTGAGGACTGCA
This sequence comes from Raja brachyura, assembly GCA_963514005.1. The sequence continues at coordinate 7,784,604 of OY740797.1, read as the reverse complement.
CAGAGCTGGTCTGGGGAGGCAAAGGAACAACTGTGGGACTGCTTGGAGTCTACTGGGCAATGTTCAAGGACTCGGCAATGGACTGGAATGAATATGCCACAGCCGTTATAGACTTCATAAGGAAGTGTGTGGAGGACTGTTTTCCTACAAAAAACATACAAGTGTTTCCTAACCATAAGCCTTGAATGAACCAGGAGATCTGCATTCTTCTGAGGACCAGATCCCTGGCATTCAGGTCTGGTGACGCAGAGGTCTACAAGAAGTCCAGATACGACCTTGACAAGGCTATCACAAAGGCCAAATGGGACTTCCGCTTAAAGCTTGAGGATGAGGCGGATGTCCGAAGATGTCCTGGTGGCGTTGCTCCTGGGCCTGGCCAAGCGGGCCATCCGCAAGTCATGGCGCCAGGCAGAAGAGGGCTCTGCCCGAGCCAGCTGCCTGCCCCTTTCCCGGGGTTACGTCCACGCCCGGGTGGTACTAGAGGGGGACTATGCCCTGTCCACGGGCACCCTGGGGGATTTCCGGGACCGCTAGGCACAGTGGGGGGTTGAATACATTCTTGACAAGGATTGCAACATAGTTGTATGGTAGTTTATTTAGTATATTTGTTTGTCTTGTATTATAGTGGTGGATTCTGTTTTGTTCTATTGTATTGTAAATATATATTTTTTAAATAATTTACTACATTTTTTGATTTAAAAAAAAAATGGTTACCAATATGCATCGGGGAGAGGGTGGGGTCGAAGATGTCCTGGTTGGGTTGCTCCAAGGCCTGGCCAAGGTGGCCATCCGTGTGTCATGTCGTCAGGTGGAAAAGGGCTTTGCCCGAGCCAGATGCTTGCCCCTTTACCGGGGTTACATCTGTGCTAGGTTGGTATTAGAGGGACATATTTGTATAGTAGTTATTTAGTATATTTTTAAGGATTGTAACATAGTTGTTTGAAAATGTAATATCTAGATAATTTGGTGATTTTGTGATGTGGTGGTGGGTGTGTTACCACGGTTTTGTTATCATGAATGTAATTAAATTAATTATTTTTGATACAAAAAAAAAGCTGTTTACAATGTGCGTAGGGGAGAGGGTAGGGCCGGGGATGTCCTGGTTGGGTTGCTCCTGGGCCTGGCCAAGCTGGCCATCCGCAAGTCTGAGCCACAACAGCGCCAGGCGGAAGACGACTCTGTCCAAGCCAGCTGCCTGCCCCTTTTCTGGGGTTACGTTCATGCCCGGGTGGTTTTGGAGAGAGACTACGCGCAGTTCACGGGCACCCTGGGGGATTTCCGAGACCGCTAGGCACCGCGGGGGGGTTGAATGCATCCTTGACAAGGATTGTAACATAGTTGTTTAATAGTTTATTTTGTATATTTGTTTGTCTTGTATTATGGTGGTGGGTCTGTTTTGTTTTATTGTATTGTAAATATTATTTTTAATAATTGAATACATTTTTTTATTTTAAAAAAGTGCTGGTTACCAAGCTCAAGGAACTGTGTCTTTGCGGTCTGTTCGAATTGGCAGAAATACTTCCTCCTCATTAACAATCAGTATGGGAGCACCTCAAGGCTGCGTGCTCAGCCCCCTGCTCTACTCACTCTATACTCATGACTGTGTAGTCAGACACAGTGCGAACTCCATCTTCAAGTTCGCCGATGACACCACCGTTGTGGGATGAATTACAGATGGTGATGAGTCAGAGTTAAATCACATACACAAGAATACAGAACTTGGGAGCCAGAGATTCTAGATGAATGTTTGAATAAACACCCCAACACAATCAAATTAATATCTTACATTTATAATACTCTTTTAGATAGTGAGATTCCGTCGACGGAATTATATAGGCAAACATTGGAAAACAAATTAGTTCAACCCATAACGAAAGATATTTGGGATGAAAGTCTACAGCATATACATCAATGTTCGTTAAACGCCAGACATTCTTTAATACAATTTAAAGTACTACATAGATTGCATTATTCTAAAACAAAATTAAATAGAATCTCTCCTAATATCTCTCCTACCTGTGATAAATGTCAATACTCTGTGGCTAATTTAACCCATACCTTTGTAAGTTGCATAAAAATTAAAAATGTCTGGATGGATATTTTTAAAATTATTTCCGTAGTGGTTAATACTCAACTGGAGCCGATCCTAAATTAATAATATTGGGCATATCAGAACAATACCTAAAACTTACAATAAACCAAATAAATTTCCTTGATTACAGTATAATAACTGGAAAAAAATTAATATTAAAATTTTGGTAAAGCCCAGCAACCCCCACAATCAAAATGTGGATTATGGAGATGTCGGAGACCTTAAATCTGGAAAAAATTAGATTTGTCTTAATTGCCAAACCAGAATTATTTACAATATGGTCTCCGTTCATAGATTATTTGAAGGGGTAGAATGGCCCGGCGCAGAAGCCTGACTGAAGCTTGAACCCAGGACTAGATGAATAGTTATGTTCTCTGACCTACGGACCTATCTCCTAAGTTGTATTATTGATAGTTTATTCTATTTTTCCAATTTTCTTTTTTTTTTCTCTCTTTATTTTTTCTATCTATAATTTTAAAAATAAATAATAATTAGAGTCAATGTTAATATGTAACCAGTAAATGAGGACCCCAGCTACACTGGTAGCGGGGTCCCTGGAAACCTGGATATTTAATTTGTAACCGTTTAACAAAGTTCGTAGTGGTTTGGACTATGATATGTACATGCCTCTAATAAAAAATTTAACTATCAGAGTATAGAAGTGAGATCGACCGATTGACCAAATAACGCCTGCTCAACGACCTGGCTCTCAAGATCAGTAAAACCAATGAACTGATTGTGGACTTGGGAAGAGGAAGGATGAGGACCCACAATCCTATTTTTATCAAAGCGGAGAAGTGAAAAACATCAAATTCCTGGGCGTGTATATTTCCGAAGATCTTTCCTGGACCCAGCACACTGATGCAATTATAAATAAAGTGCATCAATGCCTCTACTTCCTGAGAAGATGATGGAAATTCAGTATGTCAGAGAGGATTCTCTTGAACTCTACAGGTGTACAGTACAAAGCATATTGGCTGGTTCGGCAACTTGATCGCCTAGGAGCAAAAAAGTTGTGAACACTGCCCAGTCCATCACCGGGCCTGACCTCCCCACCTTCGAAGGGATTTATCGGAGTCGCTGCCTCAAAAAGGCAGCTGGCATCGTCAGAGACCCACACCATCCTGGCCACACACTCCTTTCACATTTGCCACCGGGAAGAAGTTACAGGAGCCTGACAACTGTAACATCCAGGTTCAGAAACAGCTTCTTCCCTACAGCCATCAGGCTATTAAACACTACAACCTCAAATGAGCTCTGAACTACAATAGACTGTCTTCCCCAAACTTAATATTCCACCACTCACGCATAACTCCCAACTGCGCAGGTGCGGCTCATTTCCCCTCATCCCCCAGCATTCCCTTCCCCTCCTCTGCACCCTCCCTCATCTTTCCCCTCTCCTCCTCCCCTCCCCCTATCCCTCCCGCACCTCTCCCTCCCTCTCCTTTCCCCTACCCTCAGTCGCTCCCACCCTCTGTAACTCCTCAACTTTCCCTACCCCCCCATCCCCCACTCCTCACCTCCCTATCCCTCCCACTGACCCTTGACCTAGTCCACTCCAACGATCAATCACAGACTCAGACTAGTTTTATGCCAATCCACTTTCTCATCCGCTTCTACACACTACAGGCAATTTACAGGGGCCAATTAACCTACAACCCCATGCTTCCTTTGAGTTTAGTTTATTGTTATTGGGAGATGGGACAAAATTGGCACACCCGGATGAAACCCACACGGTCACGGAGAATGCAAACTCTACACAGAAGCACCTGAGGTCAGGATTGAATAGGTCGCTGGTGCTGTGAAACAGCAGCTCTACTAGTGTGCTACCCATTCAAATGTTATACCTGAAAAGAACTGATAAACAATTGATGCATGTGGTAGGGTTTATAAAGTCTGAACATCATATTAGGGAGAGGAATTGAACAAGACAGTTTGCCTTGTAAAAATAATGTATTTAAAAAAAAATAAGATCCACTTCAAACATAGTAATTTCTATTGGGGGAAAAGGGAAAAACAAAATAGTATCAGTTGAAACTAGACGTTATTCTCTGACCCCATTTATAATTTTAACAAAAACATAAAAATAGAGAGGAATATTTCAAAATTGTATACATTGTCAATTATCAATAGATCAATAGGAATTAAGCTAGCGTTGAGCTCTATTGATTGGGAATAAGATGAAGGACACCTTATTTCAATTGATCATAAATGGGTCACGCTCAAAGCAGCACATAGCTTTTTTAATTTATTTATTTAAACCTACAAATCCTTTCGGCAAAATCTTCACACATAATAGTAAACGCATTCTATTTAAGCAAACACCCCACCAAAATGCGGACTACACAATCAATACAGTTACTTGTACTTTTTACCAAGTATATTTCCACATGTTTTGACCAAATCCCAATTCCATGCACAGAAAGGTTAATATTGCAAAGTATTCAAATCAATTCAGCACCTGTAAATTGCACTACTTCAAAACAAAATTTTACATAACACTTAATTGTGGCGCATTGTTCCAATAAAATACATCGATAACTCTCCTTGTGTGGTGTAGAGGTTTTATCTGTGAAGAATTGTCACAGCAGCTTAACAAAATGCCTATTATCAGGTATGGAGTAGTTCACGATGCAAAATATGTGAAGAGCTTGTGTGCCTATAACATGGATGGTTTACTATAACCTTTAAACCATCAAATAATGTTTAAAGGCTGCAGAAAAATACAAAAAAAGAAGCACTAAGTGAAAAAGCTGCTACCTTAGATATGAATCTACCACCTTTTTCTCATATACTTAATAACTCTCTTCTCTCCTCAAAGCTCACCATCCCATTACTTGTTCTTCTCATCAGCTGATTTCCTAATACTGGTTTTCTGTATAGTTGCTTGCAGTTTTTGAAAAAAGCTACAAAATTCACTTCTCACTGATTTAGTATTTACCCTACCATTCCTTTTGGTTGCTACATGCTTTTAAAGTCAGTTGAATTCATTTCTAATCTGCTGCCTCGATCGAATCCAACACTCCCACGTAAAGACCCTCCAAAAAGGATGACATTTAAAATTCTTGAGAAGTCTCTGTCAGGTTTCATATTCACACAGATAATTGTGTATGAAGAAGGGTCCTAACCTGAAGCGTCACCTATCCATGTTCTCCAGGGATGCTGCCTGACCCGCTGAGTTACTCCAGTCATTTCTGTCTTTCCTTGGTAAACCAGCATCTGCAGTTCCCTGTTTCTACAGATAAGTTATTGCTTAGTTTTTAACATCCTTGGGACTCCTTACACCATTTCACCCCTTGCAGGCAGTGGAGAAGAATATGGTTAAGATGAAATGAGGATGCCTAAAATACCTATCCCAAAGACAACTCAGGACATCTATTTACATGATATCAATACATAGTATGCAACAAACTAATAATTAACTGTTGGGTGAGGGGGGGGTTGGGGGGTGCATCTACTTGCCCCACTTTGTGGACCTCCCTTGAAGGAACAACAGTTTAGCATCAATGCTCATACTTTGAAAATCTGCATAATGCTGAAATTAACTCAACAAAATATATTTGTTTCCTTTCTCAAAGTGTCCCTGCCATCTTCATTCTCGCATCTCTTCTGTGAACCGGCAAGAAATTTCCTTTATGAATCTTTCACCCACCATCTTTCTATGACCATTGAACGTAGACGGAGCATTTGGAATTGCTGTTGCATTGAGAGTCTTGATCCATCCTTTGGGATTCCATCAAAGCCCTGTGTAAGTGATGAAAGGAATATCCCACCTCACAAGTTATTCACCAGGCCATACCATCATTCATCGCTTACCTTCTCTGTGAAAGAGCCTGTACTTCTCACATTGAACTCATCAGCCTCTTCATAATCCACAAAACTGACTGGAAGTAAGGCGTCCCAAGTGTCTGCCCAAGAAGGAAGTGGATGTTGCATTGACTGCTGCATCCATCATCCTCTTTGTTGAAAATTAATCACTTCAGTTCCTCGGAATTCTTCCTCCACATGTTCAATGGTGCTAGTTTTGACTTTAAACAATCTAGGCATCTTAATGTAATGCATACTGACTGGAACTGCCCTGCGTCAACTTGCTTAAGAAGATATCATTAGCATGCACGTTCTATAGACTAAGCAGTGTCATTTACAAACCTCTGAAGTTGGAATGAATGAGAACTGGGTGACACGTGAGACATTCAAATTGATAAACTATTTTTCTTGACGAGTGAACCTACAGAAATATCTTATCAATGCTTAATATGAAAGATGTGGATCTTAGTAACTCGGCTTCATTCCCTAACTTTCCCTCGAGTAATGCTTTTCCTTTTGATTGCGCAGTAAACTGTTTTCATATGGCCAGTCCACCAGTGTAGGCATCAATGGCACTTTTTATTTCTGAATGTTCATGCTCACAAGTAGGTCAACAGCCTCGCGACATGGTGGGTTTGAATTTATTTTTTATTAGTGTGACAATTTCATGCGATGATTTTTAAATAATATTGGGAAAAACTTCAAAAAAAGCACATTAGAATCTCAAGAGCTCAACATCACAGTATGCATTAATCAAATCCTTTGTAGCAAAAACGATCAAAAGTTTCCAAAACCCTTAATTTCAGGAAATAAATATCAATCAATGCATCTACCTGGGGCATTTCCAACTCATAATTTTGCCAAAGGCTGATCTTTTTCCTTTCCTGATGTTGTATCCAAAGATACATATATGCTGTTCAGACAAGTGAACATAATCTTAAACTCAATGTCAAGGATGACATCTCGCGATGGATTCTTGTTGATGGTGGTGGAAATTGAGAGATGATTCACAGAGTGCAAAGCCTGGTGAGGTGGATGCTGAAGAACAGGGGATCTTGTTCCATGCTCTGTCTGAGAGGGGAAGGGTGAGAGCAGAACAGCAGGAAATAGATGAGGAGAAATCACAAGCTCTCTTTACTATGGTAGAGGAGAAGACATGGTTTCGGAAAGAGGAAGCCTCCTCAAAAACATCTAATTGGAAAGTTTCATTCTAGGAGTAAATACACAGAATTGGAGGAACTCAAAGAATGGAAGGAAGTCCTAATGGGAGGCAGGCTGGGACGAAGGGTAGTTGAGATAGTTGTGGAAGTTCAGACTACACTCATCCTGGAGAGAGCAAGTATAGACCTGCCCTGGTCTGAATCTTTCACCCACCAGCCCCTGCATTCAACAGATCATGCTTTGTAATTTCATCCAAAATTCCAACTCCAGACACATTTTCCCCATGTATTTCAGCATTCAGAAGGGGCCATTCACTCTATAACTTACACTTCCACTTTCTGTCTGCACCAGCCACTCCCCTCTTGTAGGGGATGCAACACATTCCCTTTTATGTCTTTCCTTCCCACCATCCTGAAAAGGAAGTGATTCATTTGCACTTATTCTGATCTAGTGCTCGCAATGTGGCCTTCTCTGCATGGGAGAAACCAAATGCAGTTTAAGTGACTGCTTTATCTCCTGTGTTCAGTCCACATAAATAATCTTATTTTCCGGGAATGCTAATCCAAACCCTACCTTCCTGTTGCCCACCATTGTAATTCTTCATCCCGTTTCCACTTTGCTTGTCTTTTTTTGTGGACGTCTGCATTGTTATGATGAGCCAGTAGGCATAAAATGCTGGAGTAACTCAGAAGGGAAAGCAGCATCTCTCGAGAGAAGGAATGGGTGACATTTAGGGTCGAGACCCTTCTTTAAACTAATGTCATGGGAGTGGGCGGAAAAGAGGCTCTGTACCGCCCATGCCCCTGACATTAGTCTGAAGATGGGTCTCGACCTGAAACGTCACCCATTCCTTCTCTCCTGAGATGCGGCCTGTCCCGCTGAGTTACTCCAGCATTTTGTGTCTACCTTCAATTTAGACCAGCACTGCAGTTCTTTCCCACACATGATAAGACAAATAGAAGTTTAAGGAACAGCTTTTGTTTGGGTACATTGTAAACTGCTGGACTAATTTCTACAATTTCTGGTAAGTCACTCTCTCTTTCTGAACCATGTTGCATTTTACTCTTGCATTAGTGCAGCAAATTATTTATTCAGCAAAAAAAGGAAGTTACTGTTTCTTCCAGGTTGTTGGGAAAGAATATTTCTTAAAACCACTTCCCCACCGTTAAACTGAGTCACACAGCAAAGAGGATCTGAATTTGACCTGAGGTGTCCAATGAATTTACATACGGAGACATTCACAAGTTATAAAGATAAAAGGAATTCTAAAATCTGCAGACACTGGACATCTGAAATAAAAGCAGAAATTACTCAACAAGTTAAGCGGGATTTGTAGAAAGAGAAATTGAGTTTATTTTTCAAGTTGAAGACTCTTTGGGGGAATTAAGATAGAAAACAAGTTAATTTAAAGTTGCAGAGAGGATGAGATAAGGGTGGATTGACCAAACAGAATATCCCGATGGGGCGAGGCCAGACTTGCTATGCGGGAGTTGTAGTGGTCATTGGTTGATGAGATAGAGAGAGGAAATGTGTAACGACAGCTATGTGTTGAGGGCAGTTGGTGAGTGGAAAGTACAAGCAAAGGAATAGGATAATAAGTGGAATACAGGGCTGTAGACCATGTAATCAACTACAACTTTCAGTTGTGCTGATGGCACGTGGTGAAGTAGAATTTTCCCATGTTAGATATTATTGCCAGGCATTTGTGTGGCGTGAATTTTACTTGCCACCGATCAGGCCAGACCTGGATATTGTCTGCATTTGGTTGTGGACTGCTTCATTACCTGAGGAGTTGCGAATGATGCTGAGCAATCATCAACCAGCAAACATGCATACTTCAGACCCTATGATTGAAAGATGGATAGTGATGAAGCCACTGAAGATGGTTGAGTTCAGGACACGTTGTTTTCCTTTCCACAAACGCTTCCTGATTTGCTGATTACCAGCTTTTACTTACAGGTTGCAATTGACCTGTCTAATGAAACCTTATGCAAATTAAAATACATGTAGAATTAGCTAGGGAATCACTTAGTGAAGTTTACCATTATAAACAGATTTAAATAGGTTTAAAAATTAAGAATGAGTTCTGTGGTAAGATGCTTAAAGGATTTTCAATGTTAAAATGTAAAATTTAATTTCAATTGATTTTCTTACATTTCCTTTCTAACAGCTAATCTTTTTCCAGCCTAATCTGATAAAAGCAGACTTTTAATTGGATTAACCTCACTGTTTTATAGTTGTCCATTTGTAGAATTAAGGGGTCAAAGGCAAGGGTGGCATTTATGTCCTATCCCTAATTGCTGAATCAGAATGTGTTGGAGAGCTGCTTTCTTGAACTGCTGTCTGAATTGTGGTGAATCTACTCGCACACTAGTATTTGTGAGAGCATTCCAATATTTTGACTTTGCAGTGATTTTTATCAAAGTCAGAATGGTATATGGAGGGAATCTTGTAGGTGGTGGTATTTTCACTTGGCTGTCGCGTTCATCCTCCTGAAAGGTAAAGGTTGCAAACTTGAGAACTTTTTTGTAAAGAAACTTGGTTAGTTTTTGCGTGCCACAGCCTTTAGGCAGTACATGCTGCAGGCAAAGTGTCCCATTGGTGGAGAGAGGTAGTCTTTAAGATAGTGTGGATCAAATGAGCTGTTATGTCCTGGATGATGTTGGGATTGTTGCCAACCAGATATTCTATTTGTCTTCTGTAAATGGTGGGAAGGCTTTGGGGACTCTGGCAGAAGGTCGTTTCTTGCAGAATACCTAGTCTTTGAACTCTTATTGTAGCTACAGTGTTCATACAGATGCTCCAGTCATGATTTTCTGCTAAGCAGTGACACCCAGGATGTTTAAGGTGATGATTCGCAAATATAATCTTGCCAGCGAGTTTAGTGCGGCTTTAATTTATTTAAGAAGGTCATTGCCAGACTTGTGGTGTGAATGTTAGTTCCTGTTACCATCCCAGGTGTAAATGTTGCCCAGAATCTGCTGCAAGCCATAAATGACCGCTTTATTATCTGAGGAACTACAAATGGAACAGAACGCTGTGCAATTATTTGACATAACAGTTTTCATAGCAAGTTGAAGGGAAGGTCATTGATGAAGCATTTTAAAGTATTCGCTCAGGACCATACCGTGAGGACCTTCTGCAGCTACATTCTAGAGCTGAGATGACCAGGCAACAAATGCGGCCATCTCTTTCAAGTTGAGTGTGATCATTTGCAGAGGAAAGATCTACCTACAATCACATTTTCTGTCAGAGCTCCTTAATGATCGAAAACTGATTTGATATTAAAGGAAGCTAACCTCACCCTACCTCTGACATTCCGCTTATCTGTTTTGTTTGGGCCAAGACCATAACAAAATCTGGTCTTAAGTGGTGACTTAATGATCGAAAACTGATTTGATATTAAAGGAAGCTAACCTCACCCTACCTCTGACATGGCGCTTATCTGTTTTGTTTGGGCCAAGACCATAACAAAATCTGGTCTTAAGTGGTGACGGCAAAAATCAAACTCAGCTGGGACTTGTTCAGTTAGGCAGCGTGATCACCATGAATGGGTTGGACCAAAGGGCCGGTTTCCGTGCTGTATAACTTGATGACTCTAAATGCAACTGCATAATGCGATGGTTATAATATCTTTGTAATCATGTGAACAGTTTGGCCACCACACCCTAAGAAGCAGGGACTGACCTTTGAGTGACTGTGGCAGAGAGATACCAGAATTAAACTGAAAATTCAAGGATAAACAAGCTAGGACCTATGAAGGCTTAAACTGTTTGATCAATACATCGAAGACAATAAGAGGAACCAAAGAGATGGATGAGGACTAATTCTTTCTGCTTCTTGAAGAGTTTGATATCGCAGGACTTTATTAAAAAAATTAGAGTCAGGTTTATGTCGAAGGTTTGGGTTAAATTTCCGGATTTAAATGTTGATATATTATTTTTAGAGCTTTTTTACTGCAGATGACAATGATTTGAGTTTGAATACTAAAATTATACACCTGAGATTGCCTTTTTCTTGACCTTTTCCCCATTTACTTTCTCTTGAGAATCAAAGGTTTTATGGGATAGTGAAAAATGGCAGATGGGTGGAGTTAGGACAAGGTAACCACAGCCTATTCATCTTAGGTTTAAAATTAAAAACCTATCCAACCTTACCTGACCTCAGTTAATCTAAACCTAATCCGAGTTCCTGGTTCCTGGTCTCTTATTTATTTTTCCTTATCTGTCTCAACCCGTCCCAAAGTTAACAAAGTCCCAAAGGTATCCTGCTCAGCGACCCAAGGAAGACATCACACGTCTGGGTGAAATCTTTTATCAACCAAATTCCCCTTACCTCCACCCAACTCTCAACCATTTGGAGAATGGCACAGAGGGGCATTGGAACCAATGGAACCTGAAGCTGATTTTCATGAATGTATTTCATCTCCTGGCTCTACTCCTGGCCAATGTTCCCAATATTGCATTCTATCACTTAAAAGAACCCTCTTACCCCAGGTCAAATCCCGTCCATTGCTGGGCCGAGTATTGCGTTAGCATGTTTACCTCCCATTGATACTGAGTTTTGAGACAGGCCAGCATGGCATCGCCCAACCTGAACACAAATGTATTGCAGAATATAGATCTGAGTGAAGCCAAATGCAACAGACACAGTGGGGTATAAATAAGCAGTCTGAAGAAGGGTCCCGACCCGAAATGTCACCTATCCATGCTCTCCAGAGATGCTGCCTGAGTTACTCCAGCACTTTGTGTTTTTGCTCTAGATTCCAGCATCTGCAGTTTCTTCTGTCTACATAAAGTGGCAACCCTTTGGAATGGGGTTCCACCTGGATCTCATTGAACAGCAATGTGGGGAAAAAGCCACATCCTGTTTTAGTTTTCCATTCTGAAATCTTCCAACAGGTTTAAGTGATGTAAGCCTTTGTGAACATCCATCAGCAATATATCATATGCATTTTATTTTAAGAATTTCTTGACAGCTGAATACTAAAATCAACCATGTTTCATTTTAACATTTGTCAGTCAAGTAAGAAAATAGTTATGCAACATAATTGACACATTGTTGAAAATCTGATACTCCATTTGATTGATGGATGGTGTCTTTAACTATAGTGTTTCAAATGCTTCGCAAATTACCATCCCAAATGAACAGTGGGTAAACACATGACATGACATGGATCATTAATTAAATCGGACTTGAAGACTTCAATTTTATTTACAAAATGTTGGTCATTGCAACTGAACTTGTTTCTGTTTTTTTTTCCCAGAATGCTGTCTGGACCAGGTGGTATTGCCCACAAGAAGATGTTGAACAAACTTTGGTTGTTTTCTCTGCTAAGCCAGAGATTGAGGGCAGACCTGATAAACTTATGAGAGACAATTAAAAGCTTTTTCTCGGAGTGGAAATGTCAAAGACTAGAGGGTATAGCTTTAAGGTTGGAGGGGTAATGTTTGAAAGAGATGAAGTTAGAACGGTTTTTATACAGAGGGTAGTGGGTGCCTGGATTGTGCTGCCAGGGATGATGGTGGAGGCAGATATGATCATGACTTTTAAATGGGCACATGGTTATGCGGAGAATGGAGGGATGTGGGCTATGTACAGGCAGATGAGATTAGCTTATCCTGGCATCACGTTTGGCACAGACATTGTGGGAAGAAGGTTCTGTTCTTGTACTGTTCTATGTGCAGTGTAGCTTAGCATTTTAGTCCTGATTTTTGTCTTCCTGCACATGACATGAATGTGGCATGACGCAGTTTTAAATATGAACTGGTTACTTACCTCCCTGTTTTGCTCTGCATCGCTGCTCGCTGCCCATTCATTAACATAGTTTCAGAAGAAGTGTCCATGAAGAAGGGAAGCTCCAGTAATTTGGACCTCAACCCGATGTTAACATCGGACTACCCAAGTCATGTGCAGAAGTGTTGGGCAGATCTGTCCAAGGAATGACCTGGCAAGATATTTCCGTTTGATGTCCAGCTTCCTCAGTCTTCTCCCTTCCCTAATCATGTCTTGTAATTTCTCCATTATTGTATATCCCCGTTGTTCCTTCTTCAGCCTTTTGAATAGTCCTTCCTTATGCTATGCTAGGGTTCTGTCCGATTCATCCCTACCTCATTGCGAACATTGGACTTTGTCTAAGGAACTGATGTGCTACAATGCTGAGAACTATATTCTGCTCTCTGTATCTTCCCCTTTGCTCAACCTATTGTACTTGACTTTGGCTTGATTGTATTTAGATATTGTATTATCTGATCTAATTGGATAGAATGCAAAACAAAATGTTTCACTGCACCTACACGTAACAATAATCAATTTAAGCCTAAACCACGCTCACACACTGAGATTAAAGAAAAGCCATAGCCCCTTGCTGTTCCTATTCCTTATTTGCAATATATAAGCTACAGCTGCTAATCCCTTTTTTGCCCCATTTGTTGCAAAATTATGTGGAAATGCTGGTTTGAAAAAAAACACCACCTCCCCTGTGACACGCCTTTTTTTACCATGAGCACGATGCATTTAGCTTCCTAATTTCTAAACGGATTAATGTTACACAACTCACTAAGCATGCTTCACTATGTGTATCAAATGGTACACCTTATTCTAAAAACATGCATTAACTCACTTAATAAAGTGGATGGTGGCAAAAACATAGCATAGCACGACCATAGATATTGGTACAACTCAGGGGGAGGTGTGGGGGAGAAGTTGGAGTACTTAAGTAGGGGCCAAATGAGCATGAAATAGATTGGGTGAGTGGGTAATGTTTAAATTTGATGATTCAGCTGTCAGTGCAAATTTAAATTTATGCACTTTGCCTCTTAAGAGGTTTTGGATCAACTGATGTTCATTGCTGGTGGCTGATTTATTTTAGAGAAGGAGCATTGCCGAGCTTGGAAGGGGCTAAACCTTGTTTCAATGCCCTTGAGGACAGAAAATGTCTGCTGCCATTGCCGCCATGTTCTCCAAATGTGTCTTGGAGGCTTCAGAGGAGGATTTATTTATTTCCACCAGATGGACGAATGGTGTTTTATTTTAGTTTTTAGTCTTTGGATCTTTGAACTCATGTTCATTGCTGTTCAGCGCAAACCTCAATAATGTATCGCCTTGCCTCTGGGAGAGCAAATCAGCACATGCTAGGGGGAAGGTCCACATGGTGGTGGGGGCTCCATTCATGTAGGGGTCTAAGCAGTCGAGGAGATCACTATGCATATATGAACAGAGGAAGTGTGCAGGATATAACCTAAAAATATCCAAATCCCAATATTTAACTATTACTCTCAGTCAAAATTGATGGTTAGAATTGGAAGGAGGCTATTTGGTCCAACATGAGGGGAATTGAGGGGGTGAATGCACAGAGTCTTTTACCCAAGGTAGGGAAATGAAGGACATAGGTTTAAGGTGAGAGGGGAAAGATTTAATATGTAGCTGAGGGGCAATGTTTTCACTTGGTGGGTGACAGGTATATGAATTAAGCCGCCAGATGAGGTAGTTGAGGCAGGTACAATAACAACACTTGAAAGACACTTGGGCAGGTACATGGTTAGAAACATAGGAACATAGAAACATAGAAAAATAGGTGCAGGAGTAGGCCATTCGGCCCTTCGAGCCTGCACCGCCATTCAATATGATCATGGCTGATCATCCAACTCAGTATCCCGTACCTGCCTTCTCTCCATACCCCCTGATCCCTTTAGCCACAAGAGCCTCATCCAACTCCCTCTTGAATAGAGCCAATTAACTGGCCTCAGTGACCTTCTGTGGCAGAGAATTCCAGAGACTCACCACTCTCTGTGTAAAGAATGTTTTCCTCATCTCGGACTTAAAGGAATTCCCCCTTATCCTTAGACTGTGACCCCTTGTTCTGGACTCCCCTAACATCAGGAACAATCTTCCTGCATCTAGCCTGTCCAACCCCTTAAGAATCTTGTAAGTTTCTATAAGATCCCCCCTCAATCTTCTAAATTCCAGTGAGTACAAGCCAAGTTTCTCCAGTCTTTCTTCATATGAAAGTCCCGACATCCCAGGAATCAGTCTGGTGAACCTTCTCTGAACCCCCTCTATGGCAAGAATGTCTTTCCTCAGATTTGGAGACCAAAACTGTACACAATACTCCAGGTGTGGTCTCACCAAAACCCTGTACAACTGCAGTAGAACCTCCCTGCTCCTATACTCAAATCCTTTCACCATGAATGCTAACATACCATTTGCTGTCTTCACTGCCTGTTGCACCTGCACTCAGCCTATCCAAATCACCCTGCAGCCTCCTAGTATCCTCCTCACACCTAACTCCACCCCCCAGCTTGGTGTCATCTGCAAATTTGAAGATGTTGCATTCAGTTCCCTCGTCTAAATCATTAATGTATATTGTAAATAGCTGGGATCCCAGCACTGAGCCTTGCGGCACCCCATTACTCACTGCCTGCCATTCTGAAAAGGACCCGTTTACTCCTACCCTTTGCTTCCTGTCTGCCAGCCAGTTCTCTATCCACATCAATATTGAACCACCAATACCGTGTGCTTTAAGTTTATACACTAACTCTTATGTGGGACCTTGTCGAAAGCCTTCTGAAAGTCCAGATATAACACATCCACTGGTTCTCCCTTATCCACTCTACTAGTTACATCCTCGAAAAATTCTATAAGATTTATCAGACATGATTTACCTTTTGTAAATCCATGCTGACTTTGTCCAACGATTTCACCACTTTCTAAATGTGCTGCTATCCCATCGTTAATAACTAACTCTAGCAGTTTCCCCACTACCGATGTTAGACTAACTGGTCTGTAATTCCCTGCTTTCTCTCTCCCTCCTTTTTTAAAAAGTGGGGTTACATTAGCTACCCTCCAATCCTCAGAAACTACTCCAGAATATAAGTTTTGAAAAATTATCACTAATGCATCCACTATTTCCGTGGCTACCTCCTTGAGCACTCTGGGGTGCAGACCATCTGGCCCTGGGGGTTTATCGGCCTTTAATCCATTCAATTTATCCAACACCACTTCCCGGCTAACCTGGATTTCACTCAGTTCCGCCATCTTATTTGACCTCCAGTCCACTGCTATTTCTGGCAGATTATTTATGTCTTCCTTAGTGAAGACAGAACCAAAGTAGTTATTCAATTGGTCTGCTATGTCCTTGTTCCTCATGATCAATTCACCTGCTTCTGACTGCAAGGGACCAACATTTGTTCTAACTAGTCCCTTCCTCTTCACATATCTATAAAAACTTTTGCAGTCAGTTTTTATGTTCCCTGCCAGTTTCCTTTCGTAATCTATTTTCCCTTTCCTAATTAAACCCTTTGTCCTCCTCTGCTGGATTCTGAACTTCTCCCAGTCCTCTGGTAGGCTGCTTTTTTTGGCCAATTTGTATGCCTCATCTTTAGTTTTATACTATCCCTGGTTTCCCTCGTTATCCACGGGTGCACCACCTTCCCTGATTTATTATTTTGCCAAACTGGTATGAACATTTTTTGTACTTCATCCATGCAGTATTTAAATACCTTCCACTGCACATCCACTGTCAACCCTTTAAGACTCACCTGCCAGTCTACCTTGGCCAATTCACGGATCATACCTTCAAAGTTATCTTTGTTTAAGTTCAGAACCCTTGTTTCTGACTTAATCATGTCACTCTCCATTAGGTTAGGTTCATAGAGATATGGACCAAATGTGGGTATGTGGGACTAGGTTACATGGGACACCTTGGTCAGCATGGCCAATTTGGGCTGAAGCACTTGTCTCCGTGCTGTATATCCTACCGACACAAAATTACAATTCATCTGTTCACATTCCACCCCAATCTCACCCCAAAGCCCTGCATATTCTTTCCATTCAGACGTTGATCCAATTTCCTTTTGAATTCTAAAGTTAATCTTCCTTTATTACTACCCCTGCCAGTGCATAGCAAGAGCTGACCATTTGTTGTGAAAAGCAAATCTTCCTTCATGCTATTTTCAATATTTTTTCCGGTCACCTTAATTCCGTCCCCCTAATTCGTGACTCCTCCATCAATGAAATCAGTTCTCTATCTATGTAGGATAGATGTCTATGTAAGATTTAAACCCAAGAAAGACACAAAAAACACTCTGCAGAATAGGTGACATTTTAGGTCGAGACCCTTCAGTCTGAGGAAGGGTCTCGGCCCAAAACGTCACCTGTTTTTCTCCATAGATGCTGTCTGACCCGCTGAGTTACTCCAGCTTTTTGTGTTCTCTGTCTATGCTATCTCTACCATTCATGATATTGAAAACCTCCATGAGATCTTCTTACAAACTCCCCTGTTGCACAAAGAACAATTCCAGTTTCTTCAGTCTATCTGTGCCAAATATCTCCTCCCTGGAATTATTTGGCACCGTTTTTGTGAAAACCGTTGATTTTTCCTCACATACGGCATCTAGTATCGAACTCGAGCTATATTTGAACTATTTGTTTGTAGAAGTTCATTATGATTCCTTTTTGTTGCATCCTATTTATAAACCACATGATGTATCTGATTTTTAAACCACTTTTCAACCTGACCGAACACTTAAAAAAAAGAACCCTTTTGACACTCCTGGTCTCTGTTCAGGATTCTTCCTTGGAATCAAGCCCTTTTGTTTATATTGCCAATTATTCTTCAGACCAAAATGTCACCCTTCCCTTCATCAAATTTAATCTGCCATGTTTCCACCTTTCTCCCATCCTATCTATTTATTCAAGGTCAATTACTATTACCACTGTTCATTAGTTTTTAATTTTAGTGATACAGTGCAGAAACAGGCCCTTCGGCCCACTGAGTCTGCGCCGATCAGCGAACCCCGCACATTAACACTATCTTACACACCCGAGGGACAATTTATAAATATACCAAGCCAATTAACCTACAAACCTGCACGTCTTTGGAGTGAGGGAGGAAGCCGAAGATCTCGGAGAAAGCCCACGCGGTCACGGGGAGAACATACAAACTCCGTACAGACAGCGCCCTTAGTTGGGTTCGAAACCGGGTCTCTGGCGCTGTTAGGCAGCCACTCCATCGTGCCGCCCACTGCCAGGTTTTCTGTTATGGTTTTCTGTTTTTCCTCTGCCAAATTTTCTGTTATGGTAAAATTAAAAAATTCTGCTTCTGTACATTAATTCCAAATCATTAATATATATTGGGAAGAGTAATGATCCCAGTACCATTCCCAAGGGAATCCATTGTAAACTTCCCCCTTGATCTGAACAACATCTTTCTCAATTACTCTCTGTTTCTATTCCTTAGCCAAGGCATGTTACAGCAGCCCCAATTCTAGGCATGTTGCAGCAGCCTCTGTTATTCCTTGGCTTTTAGTCTTATTCACAAGCCCATTATGTGATACATTATCCAAAGTCTTTTGGAAGTCCACTGCTTGTCCTTCATAAACAACTTGAATAATTAATTGAACAAAATCTCTTATCAAGTTAATTGGAAAAAAATTGGACAGATCAATGCTACATTTTTTTCTATTAGGTTTACACTTGTCAAAGATAATGTTAATTTTGTCCCTCATAATTGTTCCTACAACTTACCCCACAACTGAAGTTAAACTGATAGGGTTTTATCCCCAAGATAGACACAAAATGTTTGAGTAACTCAGCGGGCCAGGCAGCATCTCTGGATAGAAGGAATGGGCGACGTTTCAGGTCGAGACAGGTCTTCAGACAGAGTCAGGGGCGAGGAAGACACAGAGTTAAGGAAGGGTAAGGTGTGACAAGGAGATAGCAAAGGGGATGAAGTTCAAGCAAGATATGGAATAGATCATTGTTAGCTAGGGGAAGGTGACAACGAAACACACAGAGATAAAATTTAAACAGGGAGATAGACTGGTCGGTGAACTAGGCTGGGGGAGGGATGGAGAGAGAGAGAAAACAAGGTTTACTTGAAGTTAGAGATGTCAATATTCACACTGCTGGGGTGTAAGCTGCCCAAGTGAAATATGAGGTGCTGTTCCTAACTTTATCCCTGCATTTTTTTGAATAAGGATGTAGTATTTCCAGTTTTCAAGTCCTCGGGCACAACTACTGAATATAGAGCAGAGAAAATTACAGCAGTGGAACCGGTCCTTCGGACACAATGTCTGTTGAACATGATGACAAGCTAAGCTGATATCATCTGCCTGCACATGATCGATACTCCTCCATTCCCTGCATACCCATGTGCTTATCTAAGGGCTTCTTAAATGCCGCTATTGTATCTGCCTCCACCACTTTTGCGGCAGCATGTTCCTGGCAACCACCAGCCTCTGTAAAAAATACATGCCCCATACATCTCCTTTAAACTTTGCCCTTTTCATCTTAAAGCTATGCTCTCCAGTCTTTGAAATATTCATCCTGAGAAAAAGGTTCTGACTGTCTACCCTATCTATGTCTCTCATGACTTTATGTACTTCTATCAGGTTTCAACGTTCTAGAGAAAACATTCAAGTTTGTCCAACATTTCCTTATAGCCAGTACCCACTAATTCAGGCATCTTCTGCACCTTTTCCAGAGCTTCCACGTCCTTCCTGTAATGGGGCAACCAGAACTATACGCAGTACTCAACTAAATCTATAGATGTTTGGAAGATTTTGGACCAGGGCCTCTGCCAATTCCCCCTTCACTTCCCTTGGCAATCCAGAATGCATATTCAATGGTTTCTGCCATAATATTCTACTGATGCTTTATTTTTGTTGAAGGAGTCAATTTAAGCTTTAAGTTCTGTACAGTGTACAGTGATGCCATATCTCAAAGGTGAAAGGTAGATTTGCTTTATCCACTGATTTGTTGTGCACATTTGACGATGTTTTTTTCGCCGTTTCTTTTTTACAAAATGGATCGTTAGAAAACATTTGCATTTTCTTTTGAACCTTTTCCTATTGTCATAATTTTCTTATCACAAATGTAGGCTTTACTGTTTGAGATTTTTTTTATAATTTAATTCTTACCTTTCCCATTATATGTCAATCTATTTTGTTGAATACGTTTTGAACTATCCTTTTCATATTTCCCCAGCGTAGTTCTGTCTTTTGCTCATTTGCTATTTTCATCCAGTTTATGTTCCTTAATTCCATCAACATTCTCCAAAATAAATACTGGAATTTTGTTCTATCCTATTGTGTTCAATGTCTCTTTCAATCCCTCTTTCACAAGTCCCATTGCATTGTGGCCATCTTTACTCAGATGTTGTGACAGACCCATCTCTGTAATCTGTTCAGTTCATTTCCCATTATCAGGACCTGCCATACAGAGTGAAACTATCTTGACTGCTGGAAATATAAACTGATAAGCCTAGAAATACTCAACAGGTCAGCTAAAATTGTGGAGAGGGAAGTCAGGTTAATCTTTCTGTTTGATGAAAGATTAGAGGATTGAAATCCACCAAGCATTTCCACCATTATCTCTTTTTATTCGATTTATTTTTCACTTGTTAGCCTTCTTATTGGGTCAGAAAGGTGTTCTGAACATAGTGTAAATGATCCATCCTAAACAACTTATTTAGTTTAAACAACCCACCACTTTTGATGCACTAGCTTTTGGAATCCCCTATGATTATATTTCTGTAGTTTTTCTGACCATATTTTTGGATTCATTTTTCTTCCTCCACTTTTATGCTATGGGTTGGTAGTTTATCCATCAATTACTTTTTTCCCTTCTTCAACTTTTGCAATTTTCACTGTTACTTTTGCCTCTTGCATAATACCACCATTAATTTATATCTGATTAACAGTTTTTTTCTCAACCACTTTTCCTTCCCTTTTTCCAAATACGACATGGCCTGAAATCTTTGACTACTAATCTCCAGCCCAGATGGATTTATGTTTCTATTGCATCATTATATCTTCTGATCACAGCCTCCAATTTCCAGATTACATAGCCAGTTTAAGATATTTTTATTTATAATTAACTCTTTATTTTTTTAACAATGATTGTATTATTATTTTCTCTAATCTATTTGTTCTCTGTGCACTTGTTATCTTTATCTCATATTAGATTATTTATTTTAATTCCTTCTTTTCTTATCAGTAGATTACATATTCACCAAAATTTTCCATCTTCCCCTACCCTTATTTAGATAAAGGTACTTTATACTGTTAATTTTACTTCGGAGTCATGTGAGTGATTCCGTGAAGAACCCCGCCATTCGGCATGCGTGTCATTGCGTCTGAAGGATGGCACAGTGACCAGCTGGGAGGAGCAGCGCTTTTTCAGCGGTAAGTTTAAAAAGCCTCAGGTAAGTGTTTAACTTCTCCGAGGTCTCTGCGTCTGGTAATTCTTGTTGCAGGAAGACAAGTGCAGATATGAAAAGATCCGGAACAGCGAGGCGAGCCGTGCCGACAATATCTCAACCCCACGGGAGTGTGGGTAGCGGGCGGCTGTCTAGTTCATCAACAGAGTCGTTGGTTGGTGTCGGAGAACACTGTGCCTACGCCGGAGGGGCGTGAGGCTACCCAAAAGTCTGTCCGGCCGATAGACTCAGACGAGTCCGGCCGAGAGGGTTTGACCCTAGAAATGGATACCGCGGAACGGGTATCCAGGATGGAGCTCCTGTTGGAGAGGATGCTCCATCCAGAGTGCCGGCCTCTCCAAGAGCCCGTGCCAGCAGCACCTGCCGGGCTGACATGTATTTTCCTCCAGGACGAGGAAAGTGTACCGGGTCAGATTGAATCTGATGCCGATTCACGGGGTCGGCAATAGAGGCTGCCCCACGGGATGAGCTGCAAGTGCCACAGGTCCCATTCCAGGCGGCCAGGTTTGCCGTCCCTACAGACTCTGGCGAGCCGTTTGGAGCTGGCTGCCAGCATAAATTATCAGGCGTCCCACCAGCTCCAAGAGCTGGCTATGAACGCTAATGCCAAAATGTATGAGACCCCAGAGAACTGTATCCTGCTGAAGGTGCCGACAGTTAATCATGCCATTTGGGGCCATATGGGGGAAAGCATCCGAGCGCAGGAGATTAAACTGCAGCGGATGCTTAAGCTCATGGTGTCTGGAATAATGGCTTTGATTAGGTCAGTGGATGGTGGGCTCCTGACTGAAGTTCAGCAGGATGCCCTAGCTCTTATGTGCAATGTGCACTTTGAGATTAATTGTCTCAGAAAGAACGCCATCCGCCCCACCATTAATCCTAGGTTTGCTGCCTTATGCAAGCCTAGCAGCATCCAGCCACCGAATCTATTATTTGGAGAAGACCTGGCCAAAAGGGTAAAGGAGCTGGACGACGAAGCCAAGACAGTCGGGCTTATCAAGGCGCCAGTAACTAACAGAACTCTCCGACGGCAATACCCCTATAAGCGGTTTGCGGAAACCGGGGATGGGCAAGGACCAAGCCGATCATTTAATGCCCGCAACTGGCGCTCCCCAGCAGCAGCAAGGGGAAACATGCCTTTACAACCCAGGACCAGGCAAAGGGCACCGGTAACCATGGAGATAGGTGGGTCTGTCTCCTGGAAACATATTGCGAGAAAATTGCCTACCAGTTGGAGGGAGGTTATACAGCTTTCTGGGAGAATGGTGTTAAATAACCTCGAATGTGTTTATACTGCAGAGTATTCATGGGTTTAAAATTGAATTTATTCCTACCCTGTGTCCACCCACCCAGCACAAACCAAAACATGCACTCATCTTCTCACAAAAAGAGAATTTGATGATACAAGCTGAAATAGCAAAACTATGACTCAAGGGAGTAATTGAGAAAACAGTCTATCAGACCCATCAATTCGTGTCTAATGTGTTCCCTAGACCAAAGAAGGATGGTGGGTGTAGAATGATATTGGATTTACCAGGACTTAATCCGTTTGTGCAGTATCAACATTTTAAAATGGAAACGTTTGTTACTGCCAAGCAACCGCTTTCCAGGGGGTGTTATATGGCATGTATAGATCTCCAAGATGTGTATTATTCAGTGCCTGTTCATAAAGACTATCGCAGATATTTGAAATTTAACTGGATTGGACAATTGTGGCAGTTTTGAGCTCTACCTAATGGGTTAACCTCAGCCCTCACCTATTTATTAAATTGCTAAAACCAGTACTTGGGTTATTACAATCACAAGGCCATATAATCATGGCCTATTTAGATGATATTCTAATCATTGGAAACACCTTTGACGAAGCTGAATTATCAGTCTCAGCTGTACAACTCATAGTGCAGAGGCTAGGTTTCATTGTCCACCCAGTTAAATCGAAATTGGTGCCTGTTAACATAATTGACTATCTGGGTTTCACAGTTGATTCCAATCACATGTCTGTAACTCTGCCCTAGGGCAAGAGAGTAGATTTAATTGAAGGCTGTATCAACCTCTTAAAGGGAAAATCACCTTCAATTAACCAGGTTGCGAGCTTAATTGGTAAATTGGTAGCAGCCTTTCCAGCAGCCCAATATGGACCTTTGCATTATCAGCATTTACAGAGAGCAAAGGTACAGGCATTGAGAATACATGCAAATCATTACAATCAGCCCATGCACTTACTATCTGAAGCCATCGCAGAGATACTGTGGTGGGTTAGAAACATATTAAATTGTTATGGCACAATTTTGACAAAAGCACCATCACTTATTTTACAGACTGATGTCAGTGCCCTAGGTTGGGGTGCTACTGATACCAGATCTTGTTGTGGAGCCAGATGGGATATGCATGAGGCACAGATTTTCCAATCACATGGAATTAATTATTTAGAACTTTTAGGAGCATTCTATGGGCTCAAAGCTTATTGTACCACTAAGCATCACTTACATGTCCAGTTGCAGATTGACAACACTACGGCAGTGGCGTATATTAATCATATGGGTGGAATCAAGTCGAAATCATGTGATGGATTGGCTAACACTATTTGGCACTGGTGCATAAAAAAGAATATTTGGATTTCAGCTGTCTACTTGCTAGGCTGACACAATATGGTGGCAGACACCAGGTCACGCAAATTCAACGACAACACCGAGTGGATGTTGAATCGTGAAGTATTTGGTGAAATTGTCCTTCGGTATGGGATGCCAGATATCGATTTGTTTGCATCCAGACTTAATCACCAGGTACCGAAGTAAGTTTCATGGGAACCAGACCCAGGGGCAGTGGCGGTGAATGCATTCTCACTGCACTGGGGCGGAATGTTTTTATATGTTTTTCCACCCTTCTGCCTCATCAGCCGGTGCCTGACTAAGATCAAGCAGGACACCGCTACAGGGATTCTGGTAGTGCCTGACTGGCCGACACAGCCATGGTTCCTGCTCATTTCGGAAATAGCCAAGCACCCTATTGTGCTGGTTCCAAAACGTGTAAATGTATTAGTGCACCCTGTGGCTGGGGACCCACACCCATTGAATGATCGTGTAAATTTGTTGATTTGCAGATTTTAAAACGGCTGTACCTGGGTCTGGGACTGTCCACTCACACTGTGGATACTATCACATCATCCTGGAGGGATAGCACAAAAAGGCAATACCTCTCCCTCTACACGGCTTCCATCCCAGATGTGCTAGAATTCCTATCCCACTTACACTCCAATGAAGGGCTGAGTTATAGTGCCATCAACAGTGCCAGGAGTGTCCTGTCAGCGTACTTGTGCCGAGGGTCAGATCTCCAGCCTTTAGGATCCCACCCGTTAATATCAAGATTTATGAAGGGTGTGCTTAATTCCAATCCTAGTCCTAGATACTCTCAAATCTGGGATGTGAGCATGGTACTCGCAGTGCTCCGTCAATGGGGAACAGCCACATCATTGTCCTTACTAAGGATCACCCTCAAATTGGTCATGCTCATGGTGCTTACATCAGCGCAGAGGGTTCAGACTCTCCACAAACTGCATCTGGACAAAATGATGTTACTTTTCACGTCTATGTCTTACTCAAACAGAGCGGACCAGGGGTGTCAGGATTCAAGCTTGTATTGTCAGTTTATCCCGCAGATTCACGCCTGTGTGTAGTGGAGCATTTGAAGCATTGTATTGACGTTACGAAGAGCCTCAGAGGGTTCGAGGTAGCACTGCTTATAAGCCACAAAAAGCCACATAGGCAAGTGTCATCTCAGACCATCTCACGATGGCTGAAGCAAGTCCTGGGATGTGCAGGAGTTAATACTCAAAACTTTAAATCTTACTCCACCAGGGCAGCATCGACGTCAGCGGCGAGGGCAATGGACGTCCCTCTAGACCACATCCTCGTGGCCGCAGGATGGTCAAATGAATCTACTTTTCAGAGGTTCTACAACAAGCCGCTTGTTGAATCCGGGGTGTTCGCCCATTCTGTGTTAAATTTTGTTTCATAGCTTCTCCCTGGGAGAGAGGAGTCGCTATTGTATGTATTTTCTGTTAGTTGTGAATTAAAACATTAACATGTTAATCAGTATCATGAATCAATGTTGTTACTAATTCACTCGTCCTGAGTTCACACTTGCAGTGTGATACGCCCGGATTTGGATCGGCGTGAAATCACAGACCTTTAACGTCTTCACGGAATCACTCGCGTGACTCCGAAGTAAAATAGTAAGATTAAACGAGAACTTACCAGTTTGAAGTTGTATCTTTATTTTATGAGGAGTTACGATGAGCGATTACGTGCCCACCCAACCCTCATATCATGAAGCTCATCTGGTAGTTCTAGAGTTATAATCTTACTATAATCCTTATCCTTATCCTCCAGTGTTGTTTTCTGTGATTTCACACCGCTGCTTTGAAGATTGACGTGCATGCCGACTGGTGGAGTTCTTCACGTAATCGCTCATCGTAACTCCTCATAAAATAAAGATCAAACTTCAAACTGGTAAGTTCTCTTTTAATCTTACTATCATCCTTTCCAATGGAACTACTCAACAGACTAGACACTATCTAGAGAGAAAATAATTGTGTTAATGTTTTAGTGCCTTGTTCTTGATGAGGTTCCGTTGAAGTTCTGAGCTTATAGCCCAGTTCCTCTGGCAGAAGGTACAGAAGATTAAAGTGCACACCACCAGACTCAAGAACAGCCTCTTCCCATCTGTTATCAAGCTTCTGAATGGTCCTTCCAAAAGCTAGAGTACCATTCAATCTACCTCTACCCAATTGTGGACATCAAACTTTGTCTCTAGAATTGATGTGATATGTTGCATTAAAATGCTGAGAACTCTATTCTGCACTCTGTGTGTCCCCCTTTGCTCTGTCTATTGTACTTGAGTTTGACTTGATTGCATTTATGTATAGTATATCTGATTTGATTGGATAACATGCAACAACAAATCTTTACACTGTACCTCGGTACACATGACAACAATAAACCTAAACTTAAGCGTACTGGTAGAATGTACTGGGGGATCTTATAGAAACATATAAAATTATAAAAGGACTGGGCAAGCTAGATGCAGGAAAAATGTTCCCAATGTTGGGCGAGTCCAGAACCAGGGGCCACAGTCTTAGAATAAAGGGGAGGCCATTTAAGACTGAGGTGAGAAAAAACGTTTTCACCCAGAGAGCTGTGAATTTGTGGAATTTCCTGCCACACAGGCCAGTGGAGGCCAAATCACTGGATGGATTTAAGAGAGAGTTAAATAGAGCTCTCGGGGCTAGTGAAGCCAAGAGATATGGGGCGAAGGCAGGCACAGGTTATTGATTTGGGACAATCAGCCATGATCACAATAAATGGCGGTGCTGGCTTGAAGGGCCGAATGGCCTCCTCCTGTACCTATTTTCTATGTTTCTAAAAGTGAAGGTGATGTGATGAGGTTGCTGTTACACTTGCAAACACGAGCTCAGAAACTGGCAAACTGCGATCTTTAGATATTGGGGTCTTTAGACAGTGAGAAAAGCAGGGGATGAGGAGAAAGACTCAAGATATAACTCATAGACCAAATTCATATCCCTGCCCTAATATACAGGGCATAGGTAACAATCTGCGGCTTTGAAAAGATGACCATGAGCTCTGAAACCAAATAATTCTCATTAAAAGTTTCATCAGCACCATGATAAAATATCAAGACAATAAAAACACTGGAAATACTCAGCAAGGCACAACGTTTTATTTGAGACAGAAACAGAATTAATGTTTTAGGTCAGTAATCCTTCTGTATTGGAATAGTGAGAAAACAAACAAATGTTCTGTTTCAGAAGGTGGAGAGAACAGAAATGCAAGTGACTGTGAAAGTGAAACAATGCTTACAGAGCTTCCCACATTGTAGATAAATGATGAAATGAAAGACAAAAAGAAGAGTGAACAGAATAATTGGCTGGAACATGGAGGCTCCTGGAAATCTGAAGAAAAAGAAAATTCTACAAATGCCTAGCAGACTGTGGAGGGAGAAAATTAGACTCAATGCTTTAATGTTATAGATGGGTAAGCTTGCATTAGAACTGACCAGTTCTGATTTTTTTTTTTAAACAAGAAAGGCTTGTTATCTGACTGTGTTGAATTCAATGCTGAGCCTCAATTTTCTGTTTTTATTTCAAATGGGATAACCTGTACTTTTGGATTCTCTGGAAACTTGTTTCCACTAACTAAGAGAGACTGGCAGCAGATGCAATATTTTACAAAGATGTTCATGCTGTGCTCGAGAAGGCTCCAACATCTTGCTCATCCTGAGAACGTATTATGAAGTCTGCTGTCAATAAGTCAGAGTGGACTGCAATGACTGCATTTGGTGCAATTTGCACAGTGGCATGGATAGGCACATGGATATGCAGGACTGAAGGGATATGGATCACGACATGCAGGCAGAGGAAATTAGTTTAATGGCATCATTTGTAACATGACATGTTTTATCTTCTATGGGTGACACCGAGGAAGTGGACACACAGTGCTAGAGTAACTCAGCAGGTCAGGGAACATCTCTGGAGGATGTGGATAGGTGACATTTCGGCTCGAGACAATTCTTCAGCCATTCAAGGAAGTGGAGTGTGCTTTGCCCGGGATTTGACCGAGGAGGATAGCCTATAGTGCTCAACCAGGCAGGACGACAGAGAGTGCAGATTGAGCATTGTTACAGAATGAAGGCAATACATCAGCTGCCTGGAAACTTAATACCGACTTGCATAATTCATGACGAGTTGTACATCAGTTGGACATTCAGTGAATGATTTTTTTCCTATTGATATATACTACAATCTCTTTTATTGAATCATGCAATGTCATGTGTACAAAGTTGGCGATGGCCTATGTTTGTCGGAATCTTGCAACATGCTAATGAGACATGGGAGCAGACTTCCCATCGAATCTGCTCTGCCATTCGATCATGGCTGATCTATTTTACCCTCTCAACAT
Source organism: Raja brachyura (assembly GCA_963514005.1). Next base: position 7,756,349 of record OY740797.1, on the reverse strand, counting down.
TCTCTTGCCTTCTCCCCGTAACCTTTGACGCCCTTACTAATGAAGAGCCTATCAATATCCGCTAAAAAAATACCCAATGACCTGGCCTCCACCACAGTCTGTGGTAATGAATTCCACAGATTTACCACCCTCTGGCTAAAGAAACTCCTCTTCATCTCCATTCTAAAGGTATGTCCCTTTATTCTGTGGTTGTGCCCTCTGGTCCTAGACTCTCCCACTGCCATAAACATTCTCTCCACATCCACTCTATCTACGCCTTTCATTACTTGGTTGGTTTCAATGAGATTGTTATTCTAGCAATTTTAGCAAAGCCCTGGCCTGCTGTTCTGCCTTGTTTTAACGAAGATGATGAAGTCATTGATCATTGATTACCCGGAAAATTCATGGTTACTTTATCTTTGAAAAAAAATAAAAAGAAAAGGTTAGATAGATGAAAGGCACACCATGACAGCCCCTTCTCCTCCATCCCCCAAGCTATAAGACTCATCTGCAACAACACCAGCTATCCAATATCTGACCTGACCTAATGTCCTCTATCTACTCACAGCTTTGTCCACCTGATGTGTCGACCCAAACAGATTTCCTGCCCCCACTCAACCACCAAACAGCCCCCACTACAGAAACCTGAACACGGATCCCAGTGGTAGAATAGCTTCTTCCCCACAGCCATCAGACTATTAAACTCAACTCAAACAAAATCTGAACTTTAATTAGCCTACTGAACTTTATATGTTTATTTATGCGTGTATATATATAAATATATTCAATGGTATATGGACACACTGATCTGTTCTGTATTATTTATATTATAAATATCTGTTCCGCAATATTCTGTTGTGCTGAAAGCAAAGCAAGAAATTTCATTTTCCTATCTGGGACACATGACAATAAACCGTCTTGAATCTTGAATCTTAACATCTACTCCGACTCTTCTGCAGCTATGAGGGCACAATGGTGGAGTGATAGAGTTGCTGCCTTACAATGCCAGTGACATGGGTTCAATCTTGACCTCGATTGTTGTCTGTACGGACTTTGTACGTTCTCCCTGTGACCACGTGGGTTTTCTCCAGGTGCTCTAGTTTCCTCTCACACTCCAAAGATGTGCATGTTTGTAGGCTAATTGGCTTGTGTAAAATTGTAAATTATCCCTATTGTGTAGGATAGTGCCTGTGTATGGGGTGATCGCTGGTCGGCTTGATCTTGTTTGGCCGAAGGGCCTGTTTCTGCGCTGTATCTGTAAAGTCTAAAATATAAAGCTCTAATCCAGTCCTGTCACCAATCCCATTCTCATAACCTCTAATAACTGATTGGATCTAACCGACCCTCACTTCCTATCCCAGATACCCCATCATCTCCCCACGCTCTATCCGTTACGATCCCTTAACACTCCCTATTCCAGTCCTGCACTTACCCGCGCCTCAAGAATCCTTAATTTCCTAGAAATGGTTCAGAGAATGGAAGTTCAATGGTCTACCACAAAACAATTGTTTAGTCCCCAAAGAGGTACCATATAATTTCCATGCCAAGAACCATATAATATAACCATATAACAATTACAGCACGGAAACAGGCCTTCTTGGCCCTTCCAGTCCGTGCCGACCATTTATTTTCCCCTAGTCCCATCTACCTGCACTCAGACCATATCCCTCCATTCCCTTCCTGTCCATATACCTATCCACTTTACTTTTAAATGTTAAAATCGATCCTGCCTCCACCACTTCTGCTGGAAGATCATTCCACACAGCCACCACTCTCTGAGTAAAGAAGTTCCCCCTCATGTTACCCCTAAACTTCTGTCTCTTAATTCTCATGTCATGCCCTCTTGTTTGAATTTTCCCTACCCTCAATGGGAAAAGCTTATCCACGTCAACTCTGTCTATCCCTTTCATCATTTTAAAGACCTCAATCAAGTCCCCCCTTAACCTTCTGCGCTCCAAAGAATAAAGACCTAACTTGTTCAACCTTTCTCTGTAACTTAGTTGCTGGATCCCAGGCAACATTTTAGTAAATCTCCTCTGTACTCTATTTTGTTGACATCCTTCCTATAATTAGGCGACCAAAATTGTACACCATACTCCAGAATTGGTCTCACCAATGCCTTGTACAATTTTAACATTACTTCCCTACTCCTATATTCAATGCTCTGATTTATAAAGAAGTCCTGTTTCTCTCTCTTCTTCCTCTGCCGTGCATATTCTTCCTCCTCTTGCATCATGTTCAGCGGCATTGCCCTTCTCTGCCATCTGAAAAATCAAAGTACATAACTAACAAGACTGCATGTATGGCAAGAGAAGGAAAGCCTATTATAAAAAGATTTATCATTAAAGAGACAAAAATAAACGCGTAGGCGGTGAGAAGAAAATATAAGCTCTCCCACACAAAATGAAAAGAAGGGAAAGCAAAAATAAAAATAGCAAAAATAAGTGGTGACGCACTGTAATCATGACAGACGGGCTGTGGAAATCCCAGAGATATGGTGTGAACATGTCACTGCTATGTTCTGTGGATTCCAGTGCTGTGCTGTACTTGCATGTTCTAAAAGTCCCCGTTGCCCAATCCCATGGCTCCCCCCCCCCCCTCACCAATGCTGACCGCTGAGGCTCGTGCAGGAATTGAGCTGTCCAGCACATTGTGCCACAGAATATGGCGGGTATTAGTAGGTTGCACTGCCCTAAAAGACGGCTCATGGAGAGAAGGGTTACCTTCTACTTTTAATCCCCATGTGTGCTTTCACCATTCCTGCTGAGCTTTGATACGATGACAGCCACATTTGTAACACGATGAACAGCAAAAGAATGCCTTTGGGCCCCTTTAAAATAAGAATCCACAGTTAATATATTTTAATATCTTTTACTTTTACCATTTGACATGCATGTCTTCAATTCAAGCTAATGCAGTCCGCACGCATTCAGCGATGTGAAGGTCCTGTGCAAATCACTTGGAAATTAACGCTCAATTTAAAGGAATGAAGCAATTGAATTTTCCTTGATACACAAAAGAAAACCATGGATGAAGTCTGTACCGAAGAAGAATCTAGTTTCCATCTTTTCACCACCACCAGACCAATATGTTAAACTCTGCTGGTTAAGGGCTCACTTCTGACTAATGATGTCTCACCTTTCATGTGGCATTTAGCTCTGCATAAATGAAGTGCCGAGTGATTGGCAGCATCATGTGGATGGTTCATTGCACTGTGGTACTTTGTTCATTTTCACCACATTGAAGAATACACCCAGCAATAGATGAAATCTGAGAGTGAGAGAGAGGGGAAGGGTCACTTTACCTTAGAAGTTTTACATCTCCTGAGTTCATGGCAAATAGTTATATCAGTCATACTTATTATCATCATGCATTGCAACGAGACAAATCTGTTCCAATTGAATACTGTCTGACAAAGACTTGCCTCACCCTGGTCATTCTTTCTTCTCCCCACTCTCGTCTGGCAGAAGCTTGAAAGTACACACTACCAGACTCAGGAACAGTTTCTTCTGCACTGTTATCAGGCTTGTGAACGGTCCTTCCATAAACTACAGGGCTGTCCGATCAACCTCTACCAAATTGTGGACGTTAGACTTTGTCGATGGAGCTAATAATGCTGAGAATTATATCTGCACCCTTTGCTCTATCTACTGTACTTGAGTTTCATTTAATTCTATTTATGTACAGTATATCTGATCTATTTGGATAGGATACAAACAAAGCTTTTCATTGTACCTCGGTACTGGGGTTATGTAGACAATAATAAATCTAAATCTAACAACCAGCAGCAATCATATTGTGATCTCAAACCATGAGAGCTATCGTGTATGCAGTAGCATCATAACCAAAGTAATGCCTCAGTGGGTATGTCTGAATGTAACCAGTTGTCGCACTTCTGTACCTTCTGTTGACATACTGCAAGGCTTTATACATTTCCAATGAAAACAAAGTGGAACGGTATTTATAAGTTAAAAATAGGAAGGAAGGAGGGAGGGAGGAACGGAGGAAGGGAAGAAGGAAGGAAGGGAGGAAGGAAGGAAGGAGAGAGGTGGAAGGTTGCTTCTCGGACTGGAGGCCTGTGACTAGTGGTGTGCCTCAGGGTTCCTGTTTGTCATCTACATCAATGATTTGGATGAGAACATACAGGACAAGATTAGCAAGTTTGCTGATGATACAAAAGTGGGTGGTTTTGCAGATAGTGAAGATGGATGTGAAAAATGTAAAACACACATACAAACAGGTTTCCTACTGAGCAAAGCTCCGTGGCCTTGGCAATAGCTAATATGGCCGAGCCAAATTCATCATTCAGACTGAAAAACTATATCATGGATGCAGGAAGTCTGGGTCAGGAGTAATAAAGCAGCTGAAAGAAAGAAATGCAGATGCAGGTTAATACATAGAAGGACACAAAGTGCTGGAATAGCACAGCAGATCAGGCAGTATCTCTGGAGAACATGGATAGTTGATGTTACGGATCTTCTTCAGACTGATACCAAATGTTGCCTAGTTTGACAGATGTTAGCAACAGGGAGCAGTTGGATCGACTTGGATTGTTTTATCTGGAAAGCCAGAGGTTGCGGGGAGACCTGATAGAAGTAAATAAAATTACGTGAGGCGTAGATGGGAGACATTCAAAATCTTTTTTTCCCAGGACAGAAAAATCAAATATCCGTGGGCCTAGCTTTAAAATGGCCACTCGTCGGTACTCGGGGCTCTCGTGGACATTTTTGATCATGTTGAAAAATCTTCACGAGTCTTCCCGTGCTTACCTGCCGTTAGCGAGTCTTCCCGAGTACCTGCCGTTAGCGCTAAGAGACGTCCCCGAACTCCGACGTACCCGCTACGTTCATTCTCCGTGCTTACCGCGAGTTTGATTTTTTTAAAACTCTGGAGAGCTCTTGGAATGAACTCGTACCGTGGGACAGGGCCATAACAACATATATTAAAGTCAATTTTTCTGACAATGTACAAACCTTTAAAGCGTAGCATTTCTGCTGTGAAGAATAATTATCTACCCAAGTTTTCTCAATTGGAAAGATATCCACACAAAAATATTTCTATGGATGACCTGGCAGAACATGAACCTGACGTCTAATCATAATCTTTAGCTTCAGCTTGTTAGCAATTGTCAGCAATTGGTAAAATACTGCGTGGAGGTGGAAATTGTGACAAAACATTAATTTTCCAAAGCTGAATCGATATATGTGACTCGATGGTCTCTCCACCTAGATTAATGGTAGTATTTTTGTGATAGGCCAAGATTGTGATATTGATCACTGTCTTATAACAGAATGACAATGATGGTTGCATTAAATCTTCTCCATGCCTCACATTAAGATAAATCTTCTACATTTGAAAATGGCTATATCTGTAACCTACTAAAATATACTTCTCTGGTTCATTGATATAGGCAATACTGAGGCTGACCTATGAAATGTGTAGGAAGGAACTGCAGATGCTGGTTGAAACCGGAGATAGACACAAAATGCTGGAGTAACTCAGCAGGGCAGGCAGCATCACTGGAGAGAATGAATGGGTGACGTTTCGGGTTGAGACTCTTCTTCAGACTATGAAATGTTCCATTTCTTTTCTCTTCCATTAGTTTAGTTTAGTTTGAAGATACATTGAAACAGGCCCTTTTGGTCCACGTCAACCATTGATCAGTCATTCACACCAGTTCTATATTATTCCACTTATGCATCCACTCCTTAAGGGCCTGTCCTACCAGCGACTCCAAGCGATGAGCGCGATCAAACTAGAAGCGGGGGCCGCACGGAGGTCGGGTGATCCCCTGTACAGGGCCGTTCCCACCAGCATGCGCCTGCATGCGGCAAGCGCGACCAAACCGGCCGCGCTGAGGTTGGGTGAGTGGCGCAACGCGGCGCAAAATGAGGCGAACTTGGAGCAAAGTCTTAAAGGTAAGTTCGCCAGGACAGAGAGGGGCACACAGAGAGGGGCACAGAGGCACACACACAGAGGGCCATGGAGCCACACACATAGAGGGTCATGGAGGCACCTACAGAGAGGGTCACGGAGGCACGACGTCGAGGCGGTGTGTAATGCGTCGAGGCGACTGCGAACCGACAAGCCGTTGCCGCGCGGAATTTTTGAACATAGTCAGTTTTTCGGAGCCCCGTGCGATGTCAGGACGAACTCTGCATAATTCCGCACGGCTCCGGCGATCGAAGTGGGACCGGCCCCGCGACGCCGGACGGCTCAAGCGACCACGCTAGGTCGCGCTCATCGCATAGAGTTGCATGCTGGTGGGACTGCCCTTTACACACCATGGAATAATTTTACAGAGGCCAATTAACCAATAAATTTTGAGATGAGGGTGGATACTGAGCACCTGGAGAAAACCACGCTGTCACAGGGAGAATGTTCAAATTCCACACGGGCAGCATCTGAGGTCTGGATCAAACCTGAGACTGGTGCTGTGAGGCGGCAGATCTACCAGCTGTGCCACTATGCCGTCCATTTTTTTTTCTTTTTCCCCAACAGCGGAATATTTATGTAAAGGTTAATTCCATAGGCATAATTGGGATATCAGTCACTGATCAAATTGGTTTTACTGGGAACATTAAGAGCAGGTTTAATTTTGGGTGGATTGACTGTGGAAGCCATTATTGTCAAATCAATTATCTCTCCCCGAACATCCTTACATGTAAACGTGTAGGAGTAGCCATCCTTTGATAAGCAATAGCAAGATCCTGAATAGACCTACTTTGCCCTACTTCATATAAGGGTATAAACATTATAAATAAAGAGACACAAAGTGCTGGAGGCACTCAACGGGTCAGGCTGCATCTCTGGAGAACATGGATAGATGATGTTTCTGATCAGGACCATTCTTCAGATCCCGATCCGAAAAGTTGTCTTTCCATGTTCTCCAGAGATGCTGCCTGACCCACAGAGTTATTCCAGCACTTTGTGCTTTTATTTTTTGTAAATCAGCATCTGCAGTTCCTTACGTCTTCATATGATGTCTCGAAGTAGACCTAGATAAAAAGGGATTGGCTTAGGAACACAATAAATGGCTCAATTACCCACCAAGCACTAAGGTAAGCTCTGCACCTCTACCATCCTTTTTCATTTATTAGATGTTTTATACTTAAAGCGTGTGCAAAACAAAGGTGTAAATTAAAGTCTGAAGAAGGATCTCGACCCGAAACGTCGCCCATTCCTTCTCTCCAGAGATGCTGCCTCACCCGCTGAGTTACTCCAGCATTTTGTGTCTTAAAGCTGTATATTATATTTCTATGCTTTGTCATGATATCACTTTAATACTTTTACAATTTATTTCATTTTAACCGACAAAGAGGTAGAACCTTACAGTGTTTATTATTTGGTACATAAACTGTATGCTGTTACGAGGTTTTAATGGATAACTGGAAAAGGATGTAATTCTGATCAGCAATATTGAAAGTATTTTTCCTGTGACATTTGGAGAATGATTGTATGTAATGTATATATATATAAAATTATGAAAGGTTTCACAGATTGGCAACTGATTGTATCAGACATTTTAAGTAGCTCCTTATGTTAAGATTAATATTCCCATTCCTTTTAGATTTCCACACCATTTTGGGGATCTTAATATCAGGTAAGCTCTTGAATTGTAAATTTTGAATTCTTCTGTGCACTTGTAAATTCTGAATTATGCGTTTTGGGACTTAATTATCTAGTGAATGACTTATGAGATACTGCTCTGAACAGATTAAATTAGAACATTTCCATTGAAGCAGACATTTACTAAAGTTTCTGCAATGAAGAGCACTCACTGATTCCTCCGTGTGATTTTCTGTGGTTGACCATGTAAGTATGTAACATAGGCAAATCCCCCATAATGTAAAGGGCCTGTACCACCAGCATGCAAATCTATGCGATAAGCGCGGCCTAACGTGGTCGCTTGAGCTGTCCGGCGTTGCGGGGCTGGTCCCACTTCGATCGCCGGAGCCGTGTGGAATTGTGCGGAGTTCGTCCCGACATCGCATGGGGCTCCGAAAAACTGACTATGTTCAAAAATTCCGCGCGGCAACGGCTTGTCGGCTCGCAGTCGCCTCGACGCATTACACATCGCCTTGACGTCATGCCTCCGTGACCCTCTCTGTAGGTGCCTCCGTGACCCTCTGTGTGTGTGGCTCCGTGGCCCTCTGTGTGTGTGCCTCTGTGTCCCTCTCTGTGTGTCCCTCTCTGTCCTGGCGAACTTACCTTTAGACATCGCTCCACGTTCGCCTCACTTTGCGCTGCGTTGCGCCACTCACCCGACCTCCGCGCGGCCCCTACTGCTGGTTTGGTCGCGCTTGCCACATGCAGGCGCATGCTGGTGGGAACGGCCATGTACAGGGATCATCTGACCTACGCACGGCCCCCGCTGCCGGTCTGGTTGCGCTCATCGCATGAAGTCGGATGCTGGTAGGACAGGCCCTTAAGGACCTAGGGAGGGCGAAACTGCTACAAAGTTCAATTGTTTGCAATGGGTAAATGAGCCAGAATGTTAGTTTTTTCAGCTAACAGAGTTTTTATTTTGCTAAACTGCAGAACAGAAGTTATGCAATGGTTGAGAACAAAGCAAAACCCCGAGAAGATCAAAACTAGGTGTTGAGGAAGACACTCAAATGCATCCAAGGAATACTTCCGTGTTGCGTATTGTTGGAGATAAAAACAAATGGCCTTACCAGGCCAACCAAGATTGGAAAACACATAAAATGCTGGAGTAACTGAGCAGGTCAGGCAGCACATCTGGAGAACATGGATATGTGCGTGCCCTTCATTAGCGAGTGCTCGTCATTGCAAAACGTCGCCTATCTGTTTTCTCCACAGATGCTGCCTGACCTGCTGAGTAACTCACTTTGTACCTTTTTTGCAAACCAACATCTGCAATTCCTTGTTTCTACTCCAGGGAAACACATGATCATCTTCTGTCAATATATATACCAAGAAAAGGAAGCTTTGCGATTCGGGCGGGGTGTCGAAGGAAACGTTTTTGCAAATTGATCCTTGCCAGAGATGCGATTGTTTTCCGGATCGTATCTCCGGTCGCTCTGCGGCCTAACATCGTGGAGCTGGAGGCCTTGCTCAGGACTGACTTTTTGAGCCCCACCGCGGGGCGTGGACCTACCAACAGAGCTGGTCCCGTCCCTGGGATCGACGCAACAAACCGCGGCCTGCAGATTTCAACATTTCGGAGCTCGCAGTCTCGGGAAGAGACCGAGTCGGGAGCTCCAAAGTCGCAGAAGGTTTCGACCAGCCCCGACCCGGGTCTGATCATAATGGCGGGGGGAGCTGTGATCCCATTGATCCGCCGCCGGCTACGGGAGTCAAGATCGTCCCGTCAATGGAAGCCTCGAGGCCCCCGATCGCAGCGAACAATGAAGGGAAGAGATTGAACTTTTTTGTTCGCCTTCCATCACACTGAGGAATGTGGAGGAGTCACTGTGGTGGATGTTTATGTTAAAATGTATTTTGTGTGTTCTGTTCCTTTTTATTAGTATGACTATCTGACAAATCAAATTCCTCGTATGTTGCAAAATATACTTGGCTAATAAAGTATGATTATGATCATGATTATGATAATGATATCACTTTTTTATAATCTCCCAAGTACTTTTTAAAGGATAAGGACTGTTGTAAAATATGATAATTTTATGGACTGCAACGTCCAATTGATGACAATGTGGTAAATGATTTCCAAAAACTGTTTTAAAGATCTTGATGCCAGTTTATGTATTGGCCGGAGCAATGGGGTGAACACCTCAAGTCTTCCTTGAATAGCATCATATGATCTTTGACATCTACCAGAAGTGAAAAATGAATATTGTTTTTTCATCAAAAAGAAAAAATTGTTCTATAAGATATATCATGCTTTCAGTGCTGCATTGAAGTGACAGATTGGAATATTTGATCAAGTCTTTGTTTGCACCATGAACACACATATCTTTGACTCTGTTGGATGGCCATTCAAGTACTCGTCTAGATATTTTTTAAATTACTCATGGTGCCACTGTCTTGCACTCTAAGCACGGGTAATTTTAATCCAGCAGAAAATTGAAGGAGTCTGAGATGACCCCTGCATATTTCCCGCCCAAATTTATTTTCCATTGATGCCAATTGAAAGCAAAATGTATCAGGATGTAATTGGTCATAGGATTGGTTAAAATAACTCGCATGGATGACTTTAAGAAAGTATTTATTTCCTGTCCTCAATTATGCTTAAATCTAATCAAGACTTTGAATATGCCCTACTTGGTAATTTTTGCTTTAATAATTTGAAAATTCAACTGACCGAAACCGAATGTAACAGTGGCACTGGAAGCAAAGGGGTCTCATCTGGGTCTGTACATCAAAGTGAACTCCAATCATTGACTAACCCTGGACCTCCCTCAATAATTGCAAACAAAGCGAACAGAACATGCTGAACTTTAACTAAACAAGTATTGGGAGAAATATAAAATGGATGTTGAATCGATGCAACCTATTTTGTAATTTTGCACAACATCAAAGTTTTAATACTAGCTAAGGAACCCATGGAAGTCACTGAGGCCTATTCTCCAAATTCCTTTGAATGTGTGACTATTGGGTGAAATATTGCAATGTTCACTTGATTGCATTTGTACTTCACCTGTTGGAATGACTTAAAAATAGGTGTCATGAAAATGCTTCAATATGGTCAAAATCAATTGGTTTCAACAGTTTCTAAACACCTTAAGGATCATATTATGCAAATCGTTCCTTCTTCAAGATGTGCAAGACAGCCAGGAATTTGTGAAGTGACTGCATAGCATTGTGGAAGAGAAATTCCAACAAAAACTGTAGAGAATATATATGTTTAAGAAGGAACTGCAGATGCTGGAAAATCGAAGGTAGACAAAAATGCTGGAGAAACTCAGCGGGTGAGGCAGCATCTATGGAGCAAAGGAAATAGGCAAAGTTTTGGGTCGAAACCCTTCTTCATCTGAAGAAGAAGAAGGGTTTTGGCCCAAAATGTTGCCAAGGGGTGCGCGGGCGTCATTAATCTGTCTGGAGTGACAAGGCTCTTGGGTTAGGCTGGGATCATTCTCTGCGGAATGATCTTAGTGCGGGAGACATGTGTAGGAGAGGTGTACTGACTGTGTGGGCAGACACTTTGGTAGTGATTGCCCACCAGTCTCAAAAGCCGCTGTGTCTCCCTGTCCCTGGGATAGCAGGGGGCAATCAAACAGCACAATACCCCCCTCCCCCTCCACGCCAACACGAAGGGCAACGATCCCAAGGCTTTAGATGGAAGGCAGACGCAACGAGCTGGAGTAACAACGCGGGCCAGGTAACATCTCTGGCGAACGTGGATAGGAGACGTTTCGGATAAGGGCTTGTCTTCTGAAGAAGGATCTCGACCCAAAAAGTCACCTATTCCTTCTCTCCAGAATTGCTGCCTGACCTGCCAAGTTACTCCAGCATTTTGTGTTGGGCATCAAACAAACCCTCGTCCGGTCGTTCTACTCGTTTTCCAGATCGGCTAATTATACATTTGTTCCCCTGATTACCCCACCCCTCTCCTCACTTTTACCGCAGTTGCACTTATATAACTGTGACTTTGACTTAATAATTACTATACTGACTAATCTATTTATTTTAAATGCCAAGCAACATATTTCCTACTGCTTCCCCTAACTCCCATTCCTCGAGAAAGGGTTGAAGCATTAACTTATCACAAAAGGTCACAAAGTGTTGAAATAACTCTACGGGTCAGGCAGCATCTCTGGAGATAATGGATAGTTGACGTTTCGGGTCGGGACTCTTCTTCAGGGCCTTTAGTTTAGTTTAGCTACAGTGTGGAAACAGGCCCTTCGGCCCACTGAGCCCAGGCTGACCACAATCACCCGGACACTAGTTCTATCCTACACACTGCGGGGCAATTTACAGACGACAATTAACATACAAACCTGCACGTCTTTGGAATGTGGGAGGAAAATGGAGCACCCGGAAAAAATCTACGTGGTCACTGGGAGAACGTGCAAACTCCGTACGGACAGCACCAGTCGTCAGGATTGAACTCGGGTCTCTGGCGCTGAGAGGCAGCAACTCTACTGCTGCACCGTCAATGTGACATTCCAAGTTTTAGAATGAAGTTAGCCGCTTACAAATCCCATTCTGTGCCCAGCGTGGAGAATCATGAATTGCCAAGACACAAGGCACTGTAGATGTTGGTTCCTTTTTTAAAAAATCACGAATTCAAAGTTATCTATTCAAGAATAATGTAGTGTGGTTGATTGGATTTGTCCATACTCAACTTAAAATTGTCCATGATCTATATCTTAGAGTTTTTTTAAAGCATTTAGTGAAACTACAGATTGTGTTAGGTTCAGGTTCAGTTTCCTGGGTCCAAGTCAGAGAAAGTTTCCCCCCTTTCCAGGGTTAATCGCGCCACTGTTTATATTGCTCTCTCCATTATGAAGTCCTCAACAGTGAACCCCATGGGCAATCACTACCAAAGTGCCTGCTCACACAGTCAGTACACTTGCCTCCCGTACTAAGTCACCCCAACCCCCCCTCCACTCCCTCCTCCCCCCCACCCTTCCCTCCTCCCCCTAACCCTTCCCTACCCCCTCCCCATCTTTCCCTCCCAAATCCAGTCCCGTCCTGACGCCCTGGGAAACAGAAGGGAGCAACAATCGACTGCCACGGATACAAATAATGTCATACACAAGAAAGGGCAGTTGCTGGTTGACAAAGTGAACACATGGGGCTGGAGAAATTTGGAAATGTCATCCCGTCACCCATTTCATTTCGGAGTCACGTGAGTCCGGAGTTTCGGAGTCACATGCTCGACATATCGCCATACCGCGTTGCTGCGACGGCTGGCGGTGGAGCGCGCTCCTCACCAGCCCTTCATAAGGGGCCACGGAGGTAAGTATCCTACCTTTAGTTGGTGGTCCTTGTTGTTGGTTATGTCTTGCAGCAAGGACATGGATGGGAGTTCCAAGGGCCGGAGGACGTCAGGACGAGTTCGCCGGTCAACAGTTCCGGGGCCTTTACCATCGGCAGTACCTGCAACGCAGGCCGGGACTCAGGCGGAGATGTGGGTAAGCCCTGTGATTACAGGTCCAGATCCGCCAGCACACCACAGCTCGGAGGAGTTCGACGAGGAGGAGTGTGGTGTGCCGCCAGAGCAAGGGGACCCTGCCATGGCAGTCAGGTCGTCAGCGGGCTCGCTGGCGACCTCGAGCTGGGTGCGTGCGGCTGCACGGCCCGTTCCACTCAGCCCTCCGAGTAGGGGAAGGGCAGCAGCCCAGAAGCCTAACCCTGCCAGGGCTAAGGCATTGCCTGACACGGAGGAGCGGTCAGGTTCCAGGGCGAGACCCGGGGCGGCTGTGAGGTCCAGCCGGCACACCCCGACTCTCGACGCCGGGACGGGTCGGTTGAGTCGGGTCTCGTCACGGTCGCCGAGCCCCCCATGGATGGGTGGGCGAGACCATGCGTCGGCAAAGTCCACGATGTGGGCAGCCGGCAAGCCTGCGCGGGCTTCAGGCAGCCACAAGTGCCCTTAGTGGCAGCGGCTTCAGCTCCCGCTAAACGGAGGCGGTTGAACACGCCCGCGCCGGAATCGCGCAGTTTCGCCTCGGCGGCTGTTAGCGACAACTACCGGCACCGGCTGGGCCTCGATGAGGTGCGGGCCGATGATAGGAGCCCGGTTTTCTTTTCAGAGCCGGAGGACTCCGACCACCTGAGTGTTCAGGGTGAAGGGCGTATTGACCGTATGGAGCGGCTGCTGGAGCTCCTGCTTCAACGTCAACTACAGCAGGGCAGCAACAGGCACAGGGCATCGTCACCAGCCTCTACCATCAGCCTGGAGCAGCAGGAGGAGGAGGTTTTGGTGGATTCCATACCACCTCCGTTGGAGGTGCCAGCGGAGGATCTTCTGGATGTGGCGACCAAATTTGCGGCCCCACATTCATCTGGACTTCCTTTAAACGCAAAGCTGGCAGCCACTGTGGACTTTCTTAACAACCAGCAACTACAGGAAGAAGTCCTCATTCAGGCAATGAGCCGTCTCAAGGCTCCATCCAATTGCAACTCCCTCAACGTGCCTGTGGTCAATACGCCGATATGGGGCAACATCAGTGCGGCTATCCGTCAACAAGAGGTAAAATTGCAGCGGATCCTGAAGCTCCGCACGGCCGGTATTACCGCCTTTGCGCGGTCGGTGGACGGGGACGAACTGAATTTGGACCAGGAAGATGCTCTGGCCCTCCTGTGCGCGACCCAGCACGAAATCAACGGGTTTCGCAAAACCAGCATCCGCCCAGCGCTCAATCCGAAGTTTGCAGGATTGTGCAAACCACCGCCGCCGCCCCCGCCCCGTCAGCTCTTTGGGGAGGACCTCTCGAAGAGAGTCAAAGAGCTTGACGAACAAGCCAAAACGGTGGGGATCATGCGCTCTCAGAGTGCCCCCCGCACCGTCAGGCTCAAAGTCTCCATACATTCGATCACGAGGGTCTGCTAGTACCTCGACGAGGACCCACCCTCAAGCTCCACAACGACAGCAACATCAGACCCAGCACCAGGGGTCTTTTTTAGGACAGGGTCGGCAGAGACCCTGGTGGAAAACGAAGACGCTGCGCCCTCAAGCCAACCCAGCACCTCCACGTCCACCCACGCATGTCAAGGACCGCCGGTAACCACGGAGGTGAGGGGGTCTGGTTCTCTCTTTTCTCTTTGTTTAACTTCACGTGTTGGTGGTCGCCTTCGGTTGTTTTTGGGTGCATGGGGTAATTTTACTGGTGACGAGTATGTGTTGCAGAATATTCAGGGGCATAAAATTGAGTTTATTAATGGCGACATTCCTCCATCCCAGCACATGCCCGCTCGAACGTTTAAATTATCTGCTGCAGAACAGGCAGCAGGCTACAAGGAACTTTTAAGTCTTGAGCAGAAGGGAGTGATTGAGAGAGCGGTGCATGAGCCAGTTGAATTTGTTTCGAATATATTCACCAGACCTAAGAAGGATGGAGGTTGTCGTGTCATTATTGATCTAACCCGTTTGAATACTTTTGTGACATATACTCATTTTAAAATGGATACGTTTGAAACAGCCAAATCATTGATTTCTCATGGTTGCTTTATGGCATGCATCGATTTGAAAGACGCATATTATTCAGTATCCATCCAGAAATACGACAGAAGGTTTTTGAAATTCATCTGGATGGGGCAACTCTGGCAGTACAAGGCTTTGCCTAATGGGCTCACCACAGCCCCTAGATTGTTCACTAAATTAGTGAAACCAATTATGGCTTATTTGAGACAACAACACCATATAGTTATGGCCTACTTAGATGATATCTTAATTGTGGGCCACACCCTGGAATTGGCTGAACAGGGTGTTGCAGCTGCTGTCAATATATTTCAACAATTAGGGTTTATTGTCCATCCAGAGAAATCAAAGTTCTGCCCTGCCCAGGTGATTAATTACCTAGGGTTCACGGTGAACTCTATGAGCATGAGGGTTACCATTCCAATTAACAAGATTGAGGAGGTTACCCAGGTGTGTCAAGATTTAATCCGCACCAATATACCATCGATTCGGCATTCAGCTACAATAATTGGGAAGCTTGTAGCTTTGTTTCCGGCAGCGCGATATGGACCTTTGCATTATCAGAATTTGCAAAGAGCTAAAATTGCTGCGTTAAAACAGAACGCTGGTCATTATGATCGGTCCATGCAGCTGCCGCCCGAAGCGATAAATGAGTTGCAATGGTGGGTGTGTCACATTAGCAGCTCATTCAAGCCTATCAGGGAGGCTAATCCGGTGGTATATTTGCAGACTGATGCAAGCTCCAATGGCTGGGGAGCCACGGATAATTGCTCTAGTTGTGGGGGCAGATGGGACACCCTTGAATCAACGATGTTGTTGACTCAAGGGATTAACTATTTGGAGTTGCTGGCAGTATTCCACGGACTTCGTGCGTATTGTTCCAAGCTTGTTGGAGCACATGTCCGTCTCCAAATAGACAACACCACAGCAGTGGCATACTTAAACCATATGGGTGGTACCAGGTCAGTTTTGTGTGACAAATTGGCTAACTCAATTTGGCTCTGGTGTGTTCAAAGAGACATTTGGATTTCAGCTACCTATTTGCCAGGTGAGCTTAATACTGTGGCGGACACCAGGTCACGCAAATTTAATGACAATATTGAATGGATGTTGCATCCTGAGATTTTTTCTAAAGTCACAGCCAAATTTGGTAAACCGGACATTGACCTTTTTGCGTCACGGTTGAACCATCAGGTACCAACCTACGTTTCATGGGAACCAGATCCTGGGGCAATAGCGCTAGATGCATTCTCGCTGGACTGGGGGAATTGGTTTTTCTATGCCTTCCCCCCGTTTTGCCTCATCAGTCGGGTATTGCGAAAGATTCAGGCAGATGCTGCCAAGGGCATCCTTATTATACCCGACTGGCCCACACAGCCTTGGTATCCGGTGGTCTTTGACATGCTCAACGAACCTTGGGTCCTTTTGAAGGGTTGCCCACAATTGGTTACTCACCCTGTCTCAGGGGAGCCACATCCCTGCCATGGCTATTTAAATTTGTTGGCTTGCAGGTTCTGAACAGGCCGTTAGTCCAATACGGCCTCTCGGCTCGGACCATGGATACCATCGGGGCGTCGTGTCGAGAGTCCACAAGGCGAAGATACCGCTCGCATATTAAGAAGTGGGAAGCCTACTGCAGCCGCTCTCGCATCACGTACGATGACGTGACAATAACCGACGTCCTGGAATTCCTCGCGGGGTTGCACCATGATGAACACTTAAGTTACAGTGCCATCAACAGCGCCAGAAGTGCGCTATCATTCTACCTCAATATTGGGGTAGGATCCAACAGGCTAGTGTCCAGACTCATGCGGGGTATATTCAATATGAATCTGCCTACACCACGCTATAATATCACCTGGGATGTCAGGGACGTATTAACCCTGCTCAGGACGTGGTCTCCCATGGAAGGGCTCCAACTGGACCAACTCACCATGAAGCTGGTGATGTTACTAGCGCTGACTTCAGCTCAGAGGGTACAGACACTACACAAACTTCGTGTCGACAGAATGACTTCTACCCCTACAGAAGTAGTCTTTTTCATTGACGAGCTACTAAAGCAGCATAGACCTGGGTGCACAGGGCTGCAGCTGAAGTTCCCGGCATACCCCGCAGATGCTAGGCTATGTTTAGCCTCACATATCCGCCACTATGTCAAGGTGACGGCACGCATCAGAGGAATGGAGAGATACCTGCTTGTCACTCATAAGAGACCTCATCATCGAGTGACAGTCCAGACGATATCCAGGTGGCTTCGAGTCGTCTTGGGTAAGTCAGGTATCGACACTAATGTGTTTAAGTCTCATTCCACCAGGGCTGCATCGACGTCAGCGGCGAGGGTCATGGAGGTGCCCATGGACCAAATTCTCGCCACAGCAGGATGGGCTAATGAAGCTGTGTTCCAGCGTTTTTATAACAAGCCTGTTGCTGCTCCTCTACAGTTCGCAGAAGCCGTGCTGAATGCAGGTTCAGAACGTGGAGATGTCCCCGCATGAGGGGTTTTTGATTTGTTATTAATAAATATGCTCTTGTTTTGCAGTATGAACTATTGAGCAAGTTTGTTCCTCCCATCCATCCCTGGTAGTGGTGTGTCAGCATGGACGTGGTCCAGGGCGTGTAATCACAGAAGCTTTGAAGTCTTCACGAAGTCACTCACGTGACTCCGAAATAAAATAGTAAGATTGAACGAGAACTTACCAGTTCGAAGGTTGATCTTTATTTTATGAGGAGTCGAAGTGAGGGATTTCGTGCGCTCCTCGCCCAACCCTCAATCACCTTCATCTGGTAATCTTAGTCACTTCAATCTTACTATGCGAAGTCATTTCTATTGTTGGTTTCTGTGATTCCACGCCGCTACTTTGAAGTATGTCGAGCATGCGCGCCGGCGGGCTCTTCACGAAATCCCTCACATCGACTCCTCATAAAATAAAGATCAACCTTCGAACTGGTAAGTTCTCGTTCAATCTTACTATTCCTTCTCTCCAGAGATGCTGCTTGTCCCACTGAGTTAAAGAGTGCCCACGGTAGACTCACGAGTCACTAAGGTAAACGCACGGGCCACTATGTCATTACAACGAATTTAAATGTTTCAATTTTTAACTTGAACAGTAAATTTGACTCGTGGGAAACCTCAAACATGTTTGAATTTTTTCACGAGTTAACAAGTTTCACGGGTACCTGCCGTTAGCGCCACGAGTCGCTAAGTTGCGCGCGTGAGTTCCAACGTTCCTTCTAGGTTAATTGTACGTGATTACCGCGAGTGAAAACTCGGGGTCCCTCGTGGGTCAACTCGCACCGTGAGACAGGGCTTTAAGGCAATGCAGATTCATTGAAATGATTTGAACTTCACGTTCTGTTGCAAAACAGTCTTATTGTAAAAACTATAGCAAATGTCACGTGTATCTAGGTTTTTAACCATGTACAAAGTTGTTTCTGCTGAATTATCCCTGATATGTGTATGGTGTCTAATTTGCTCAGAATAATTATATAAAAACTCTATGGATTTTAAAGTAAAAAAAATCTTTCAAAGTACGTTTTGGTACTTCAGACTCTGCTTTAACTGAGGAATAGTCGGGTCTCGACGCAAAACTTCACCCATTCCTTTTCTCCAGAGCTGCCTGACCGGCTGAGTTAGTCCAGCGTTTTGTGTCTATCTTCGGTGTGAATCAGCATCTGCAGTTCCTATCTACACATTTTGTCTGCTTTAACATGACAGGTTCATGACATGCTGCCTTTTGAGGTCAGCAGTTACGTCACTAATCGGAAAAGATATGATAATTGTTTTAACTGTTTATACTGGTTAGAATTTTTATGATTTATCTTCTTAAAGACCATAGAGTCATAGAGTGATACAGTGTGGAAACAGGCCCTTCAGCCCAACTTGCCCACACTTGCCAACATGTCCCAGCTACACTAGTCCCACCTGCCTGCATTTAGTCCATATCCCTCCAAACCCGTCCTATCTATGTACCTGTCTACCTGTTTCTTAAACGATGGGATAGTCCCAGCCTCAACTACCTCCTCTGGCAGCGCGTTCCATACACCCACCACCACCCTTTGTGTGAAAAGGCTACCCCTCGGATTCCTATTAAATCTTTTCCCCTTCACCTTGAACCTATGTCCACTGACCACAGATCCCCCGTCTCTGCAAGACACTCTGTGCATCTACCCGATCTATTCCTCTCATGACTAGCTCCTCTCATTAGCTAGTATTCTGTTACCATCATCAAATTGAGAAGAAGAGTTTAGCACTAATGCTGCTCTTCTTTTTTGGTGGGCATCAGTAAGAACTGATACTATTGAATATCTGATTTGAATCCATCATGAAGGTTCCAAAGATTCTCTGCCTGATTTGATCCCACTCAGTTTAAATCACTGTAATACTTGGGCACAAATATTGCTGAAGGCGACCTGTTGAAGCATCCGCTTTAAAAGAATGTGTTTCCAGAAAGTTCTAAATTATTTACCGTCACTATTCAATTCAATTCAAGTTATATTTATAATGTATTTTCCCGTGTAAATTGTCAGCGAAGCAGCTCTTGGTAGCAAATTGGAGACATGCCTGAGAGGCAAATAAGTGTGTTAGGTAATATGTGAATCAAGTTTTTCTGTCATCAAGACTGACGGATAAAATGGTAACAATATCTTCTCCAGTTCTCCAGTCTCTAACACCCCCCCCCCCCTCATCTTAGACACCCCTTGCTGGCTGTCTACCCTCTCTGGCCTCTCCTCTCCTCTCCCCCAGATTTCCTTCTCCCCCTCAACCACCCCCCCCCCCCCCCCCAACAATCTGTACAAAATGTCACTTATCCATGTTCTCCACAGCTGCTGCTTGACCTGCTGAATTCCTCAAGCACTTTGGGGTCTTTAGAATACCTTGGCTGTGGTGCTCACATTCTGCGCTGATTACAACCATCAAGGCTGTGGTGCCATAAACCAAGAAGTATTTCTGCCAGGGGTGGTGCGATAGTGACATTTAAGAGGTTTTTTAGATGGGCAGAAGAATATGCCAAGAACGGAGAGATGTGGATCCGTTTAATCTGGTACCATGTCCGGCACGGACATTGTGGGCTGAAGGGCCTGTTCCTTTGCTGTACTGTTCTATGTCCTGTTCTGTTCTCAGTTGTTGCATATATTTAGCTGACCCTGGCTGGAATATCTGAAAAAGTGCAACCTCCATGGTTTGGATTTTATAGTTAGTGGCGAAAGGATGATATTTGCCTTTGATTGTGCAGTAAGTTGCTGTCAAAGATTGGGTGAGTGTTATAGCAACGTTTAAGAAACATTTAGACATATATGTGGACAGGATAGGTTTAGAGGGATATGAGGCAAATGCAAGCAGGTTGGAGTAGTGTGGGAAGTTGGGCCGAAGGGCCTGTTTCCATACTGTGATTCTATGATCCTATTTAAAATCAGGTGATTTCCAGCAACAGTAATATTAATAAATAGGCAGAGCAGCCAATCAGAATACAACAAAAAATCAGCAACAGCAAATCATGAAAAAAAAGCACTCACTTGTAACACTTTCTAAAATATTTCACGGAAATAAGGTAAAGATAAGGAAGGTAAAGGTAAAATAAGGTAAAAATAAGGTAAAGATAGACAGGTACATGGATACGACAGGTTTGGAGGGATATAGCCCAAACGCGGGCAGGTGGGCCTAGTGTAGCTAGGACATGTTGGCCGGTGTGGGCAAGTTAGGCCGAAGGGCCTATTTTCACACTTTATCACTAATGACTCTATGATTCTATGATTTGGACATACTCCTGGAATTAAGGTAGAAGTCAAAATATGAAACCTGCGTGATAAGGGTGTGGGAAGTTTAAGTAATAAGTGGTGTAATAAGGGAATCAAGGGATATGGGGGAAAAAGCCGGAAAGGGGTACTGATTTTGTCTGATCAGCCATGATCATATTGAATGGCGGTGCTGGATCGAAGGGCCGAATAGCCTACTCCTGCACCTATTTTCTATGTTTCTATGATCAAAGTGAAGCAAAGTTTCCTGTACTGATTGCTCCAGTGCAAAGGTTCAAATGTGACTATCAAAGATGAAAGTAGATTGGGAAGACGAAACATTCTGTATCAGCTATACTTGACAAGTCCCTAAGGATTTTCATGATGATCTTGGAGGTATTCGAAATGTTAAAGTCACACGTTATCTGAGGCACAATGGAACTCAACCTTCAGGAAAAGGTGAGGGAAGAACTGAAGAGATGACAGGAGGTTGGTATTGTTGAATTGGTTGAGCTGTCTAATTGGATTGCACCAGATATTCACCTGTAGTATAGTCAGATGGCAATGCCAGTATCTGTGGAGATCACAAGATAACAATAGACAGGGAAACGATGGTCGAAGGATCTGTCATGTCTCATTGATGTTTTGTTTACTCAGTGAGGAGGAAGAGGACACATCTTCACCACTTTGTTTGATTTACTGACAGATGCAGTTAGACAAAAGCTGAAATCTACTCATCAATCCAAACACTGTGAGAACTGCTCCAATACAACATTTATTTGCAATAATGTCAGCCCAAAACACTTTTGACTTGCAGTGTTTACCCAGTTGATATTTTGGTGTCCGGAATGATGGGGAAGGAATAAATGGGGGAATCTAGAAGGTATACATTTTGAAGATACCAAACAGTACAGCATAAGTTTGAGGAAAGACAAGTATATTTGTGCTCTCAAAAAAACCCTTTCTTGGTTAAAAAATAGATGCTGAATGAAGGATTCCATCAAATTGAGGACAAGATAAAAACAGTCCAGGATGCACCAAATCTGACCAATTTGGAAATGCTGATGGTCTACCTATATCTTTTAACAGTATTAGGGCCTCTACCTGAAATGCCAAAAGCAGAAATGGATAAAGAACAAAGAAACATCCCAACTTCAATACTCAATATGCTGACCAACGAAGGCCAAGGTACTAAAGCCGTCTTGACCACCCTATCTGCTTGTGATGTTCCTTTCAAGGAGATATGCAACTGGCCTCTTAGATCCATCTCTTCCATAACACTCCCCAAGAGCCTGCCATTCATTGTGAAGGTCCAACCTGTGGTGTATATTATATATTCTATAATATAAATGGTGTTACCTGCATCCGAGTTGAAGGGGGAGCAGTGTGATGTATGCAATATAATTAGCATATGTTATGTCTTGTGCGAGGGGACGCATGCGCTGGGGGAGACTCAAGGTGGCGTCCTGGAATAAAGAAGCTTGTTCGTATACCCCCGTATCTGAGTGTTATTTTAATTCAGTTCCAAGCACTCAAATACACAACACAACCCAAGCTTGACCTCCCAAACGCCATGACCAAGAGGATCTGGGATCTCAGTGTGCGAGGTCTAGAGTTGTGATCCAGGAAGGACTGGAACCTCAATGCCTAGTATCTTGGGTTGTGACCAAGGAGTGACCGGGACTTCAGCTTGCAAAATATAATGTCATGAGCCAGGGAGCCTGAAGGCTAGACGGTTGTTGGGCCCGCTCGAAGGCTCGTCAGTCGGTGGAGCCTGTCCGAAGACTTGTTGGTCAGCAGAACCCGCCAGAAAGCTTGTTGGTTGGCAGTTCTGGGAACTCGCCCGAAGGCTTGTCCATCGGTGGGGTCTGCACGAAGGCTCATCGGATGGCGGGAAGCAAGGGCCGGTAGGAGGGTGAATTGGGGTAATGCCTCCAGCACCTTTAACATCAGCTGTGCGACACAAAGATGGCCAGAATAGGAGAGTGATGTTGGTTTGTGGGAACTGCTCTCGTACATCGATCGCCAGGGCCGACCGGACTTTGAACTTTGGAAATGATGTCAAGACACGCATGTGCAAACAGTGCATGTGTAAATATGCAAAAATGAATTTTACTGTGCAGTTGCACATATGACAAACAAAGTACCTTAGAAAAAAAACACCATTGAGAAGGGACCGGGATCTCGGGTTGCCTGCAAGCAACTTTAGTCTGATTGTCAACTAAAGGAACATTGCGAGGTGTTTGCCATCATTCCCATTGTTTGGCATCAGTGCATGCCCTGGGGAGGATCTGCATCTAATTTATACCAGGTGATCTGAGAATATAGAACTTGCATGTTACCAATGGTGATTGTGGAGAACAACTCCAAAGCCTTGAAGCCGAGTAGCTTCAGCACTATTTATATCGTTGCCATAGGCTCAGTTTACACGAGGACCAAAGAACAATGACTGTTTACTCAGAACCCGGATTAAGTGCATTGAAAAGTTAAAATTAGAGTACCCTGTAGATAGTAGAAAGTGTAACACGGTGAATATGACCAGCTGTGTTTTAAAACCAATTGCTGCTTGCCTGAGTTTCAGTCGCTAAGATGTACACCTCAAATCCTGTTTGATTGGCGGCTTTACTCGCTACCATAGAAACCCTTGGCCTGCTTGTAGTGAATGGGAAAGCTATAAATTAGCTGTAAATTAGCATGCAGCATTTAGAGTTTAATGGAAAATTAGCTGAAAGCATTTATCAGAAGGATGTGGAGGCCAAATAAATGAGTATTTTTAAGGCAGATGCTTGATTAGTACGGATGTCATGGGTTATGGGGAGAAGGCAGGAGAATGGGGTTAGGAGGGAGAGATAGACCAGTGATGATTGAATGGCAGAGTAGACTTGATGGGCCGAATGGCCTAATTCTGTTTCTATCACTTATGATTTGGGCCGATCTGTGCGCCATATCTAAACAGCGATCTCCCGAATGGACTGCGATTGCAGGGAGGACACTGCTTTGGTGGATTGAGCACACAATCTTCAAACTCATTCTGATGAAGAAAAACACAAAGTGATTCCAGTGCTGAACATGTCACTGGTGTAAAATAGCCAAAGAAGGAGAATAAAGACCTTGGGACAGTGACGGGTTACATTTAATTTATCTTAAATTTGTTTTTTTTTCATTCACCATATCAGTATGGGATCTATTGTCAGACAGGAAACATTAGAAATGCCCGGTGTATTTTTAAGATGAATTAGTTTTATTCCTAGGCTTTATTACCTAAATGCTGTAATGGAATCAAACCTAATTTCTTCTGTAAACATGAGCAGAGTCAGTTGATGGTCAAAATGTCCCATTGCCAAAACACAGAGAAATCATCTTTTTAAAAAATAATTTCAGCCGTGTTGAATGCTTCAGACATTGATTGAAATGATACCACCTGAACGATGTTTTAAATTGAAATGTATTGTTTTGGTCAGCTGGTGAAACACTAAAATCAAAAGCCAGTTTTTTGGGCAATTTTTCATTTTGGAAAAATACCAAAGACAATATATTGAAAAGATTCTGCGCTTGGTCTATGTAAATCACCCTGTAATAATTATTCGGTGCAAACTCAAAAATATCCGTGAGCATAGCGTGGACCGTTTTATGGATCGGAAGTATTTAGAGGGCTCCATGCCAAATGCAGGAAAATGGGAATAGCCCAATATGCCAACTCGGTTGGTCTGGACAAGATGGGCTGAAGGGCCTTGCTCTGTGCTGTACAGCTCTATGACTCTTAATGCTGTGTTCATCTGGTATGAGCATGAGTGACAAAGTGCCATCCTTCAAAGCTGTAAATTGCAATGATTCCATGATGCACATTAAATCAAAACCATTGAGTTTTGTGCAGGTTATTTTCTGATCTAACATTTCACTGCATTGTTCTTCAGGTAACTTGCACTGTTCTTGTCTGTTCCTGAACAGGTTTTTTCTGCTGTATGTCATCCGTCTGAGGTATTGGTTCCATCTATTCTTCTCTCTTCATTAATACATCCTGAACTGCAGAACATCTTTTTCCGTCTGAAGTAGGTCATGACGAGAAACATTGTCTATCCATTCCCTCCATCGCTGCCTGACCCACAGAGTTCCTCCATTCCTTGCATATCCGTGTGCCTATCTAAAATCCTCTTAAATGCCACTAACGTATGTGCCTCCACCACCAACCCTGGAAGCGTGTCCAAGGCATCTACTAATCTCTGTGTAAAAAAAACTCGGCCCGATTAAAATTTCCTTTAAACTTTGTACCTCTCATCTTAAGGCTTTGCCCTCTCGTCTTTGCCATTTCCACCCTGGGAAAATGGTTCTGATTGCCTATGCCATCTAATCATTTTTTTATTTTTCTATCAGGTCGCTCTCAATCTCCGACAATCCTGAGAAATCCAAAGTTTAGCCAATCCCTCCTTATAGTTAACACCCACTAACCCAGGCAGCATTGTGGTAAACCTCTCCAAAATCTCCACAACCTCCCTGTAATGGGATTCATACTTGTTGCTTTGGGATGTTTCCATGCATAGATAGGGTGGGCTAGAAAGGTAATCTTTATCCCATGGTGGAAATATCAAAATATAGGGGTGGAGGTGGTGGAAGGAAATACGATGGTGGCATTTAAGAGGCTTTTAGATGGACACACGGATGTGCTGGGAATGGAGGGATATGGATCAAGTACAGACAGAGGAGATTAGCTTAACTTGGCATCCATCATGTTTGGCTTTGAGGGCCAAAGGGCCTGTTCCTTTACTATATTTTTCTATGTTCTAAGGTGAGCAAATTATTTTCACCTGGTTAAAAAATGGACAATAGTAAAGGAGGCGTTTACAATTTATAAGAGATGCAAGTAAATTGCAGGTTTCATGCTGGGAGGTTTTGTTCAGGTCATTAAAAGCCTCTATAAACAGCTTCATGCTTGTTACTTTTGGAAGCTGAGCGCCAACAACCTCAGCATAGGACATGTGCCAAAGCTGCTTTGTAAAGAAAGCATCTAGTGTCTGCTTTCTGCAGTCATAGTCATTCAGCATAGAAATAGGCCCTTTAGCACAACTTGTCAAATGCTGACCAAGAAGCCCCATCTATGCTAGTCCTACCTGCCTGCATTTGGCCATATCCCTCTAAACCTTTCCTATCCATGTACCTGTCCAAATGTCTTTTAAAAGCTGATATAGTATCTGCCTGAACTATCTCCTCTGGCAGGTCGTTCCTTATACCCAGTACCCTCAGCTTCCTATTTGATCTTTACCCCTCTCACAACACCTATGTTGTCTGGTTCTTGACGTCGCCAACTCTCAATAAAGGGCTCTGTGCATTCATGCTATCTATTCCCTCCATGATTTTATGCACCTCTATAAAATCACTCCTCAGCCTTCTGCACTCCAAGGAATAAAGTCCTAGCCTGTCCGATATCTCCTTATAGCTTAAGCTCTCAAGTCCTAGCAGCACCCTCGTACATCTAGAAACAAGGAACTACAGATGCTGGTTTACAAAGAAAAATGACACAAAACGCTGGAGGAACTCAGTGGGTCAGGCAGCATCGCTGGAAAACTTGGATAGATGACGAAGGGTCCCGATCCAAAACGTCACCTATCCCTGTTCTCCAGAGATTCTGGCTAGCCCAGTGAGTTGCTCCAGCACTTTGTGTCGATCCTCTTAAATCTTCTCTGAAATCTTTCCAGCTGAATGAAATATCTTTAATATCCTTCTTATAGCAAGGTGACCAAAACTGAATTCAGTAATCCAAATCTGAACACAATACTCCAAATAAAGGCTCCCAATGCACGCACCCAAAAATATATGTCGATGCAGTGCATCATTCAACTCCAGTTAAATGGCTTACTTGTGCTGTAAATATTTTGCTGAATCACACATTCAAATCCCCGTTAGTCCCTACAATGCAGTTCAGAAAATAATAGTGACTTCAACAATGAGCTTAGCTTATACTACTGACCCTTCACAAACAACATTGCTAGTTCACAGCTCAGTTTGAAGCAACTATTTCATATTAGGAACGCAAGCAATGATGCCACTTGTGATTCTTTGAGTCATATCATTTTGGATTTATCATTCGTGCAAAAATCAGGTTGGTTTTGTCATCATCGATTATAAATGTGCAGGAATCCAGCTTTATACATGTGATCAGCAGACCTGGGATTAGTAAAACTTGCATCTCATCAACATGAAGAAGGGGCCTGACCTAAAACTCAGTATGTTTTTACATTTGTCCATTCCCTCCTCAGATGCTGCCCAACCCGTTGAGTTTCTCCAGCACTTTGTGTTTTTTTTCATTTTATAAAGTTTCATGCAAACACATCCCACTTTTACAATGACATGTTGGCATTGAAGAGACTTTTGGATAGGCATATGGGTATGCATGGAGATAAGAGTTGGTCTTGGCTTCATATTTGGTAGAGACATTGTGGGCCGAATGGCCTTTTCTTGTGCTGCACTGTTCTATTTTAAATGTCCAAATGCCAAACAAGTTTAGGACAACAATTTGAGTGAAATATGGTAAATGTGATGTTCCACTGCGTATCTGGGCCATAACCTACACATTTAAATACAGGGGGCACCACAGAATTTAACACTCTTTGTTATTTTGAAGGAAACACTTCCTTACGTGTGCTCAGCAGCATAGGGAAGGACTTTGGTCTCTCGGTACAAGGGAGAACTGTGTTCCCTGGCCCTTGGTGGATGGATGGTCTACAGACAGTGGCTTGCAAAAGTATTCATACCCCTTGAACTTTTCCACATTTTGTCATGTTACAACCACAAACGTAAATGTATTTTATTGGGATTTTATGTAATAAACCAACACAAAATGGTGCATAATTGTGAAGTGGAAGGAAAATGATACATGGTTTCCAAATTTTATTACAAATAAAAAACTGAAAAGTGTGGCGTGGAAAAGTATTCAGCCCCCCTGAGTCAATACTTTGTAGAACCACCTTTCGCTGCAATTACAGCTGCAGGTCGTTTGGGGTATGTCTCAACCAGCTTTGCACATCTAGAGACTGAAAATGTTTCCCATTTATCTTTGCAAAATAGCTCAAGCTCAGTCAGATTGGATGGAGAGTGTCTGTGAACAGCAATTTTCAAGTCTTGCCAGAGATTTTCAATTGGATTTAGGTCTGGACTTTGACTGGGCCATTCTAACACATGAATATGCTTTGATCTAAACCATTCCATTGTAGCTCTGGCTGTATGTTTAGGGTCGTTCTCCTGCTGGAAGGTGAACCTCCGCCCCAGTCTCAAGTCTTTTGCAGACACTAACAGGTTTTCTTCCAAGATTGCCCTGTATTTGGCTCCATCCATCTTCCCATCAACTCTGACCAGCTTCCCTGTCCCTGCTGAAGAAAAGCATCCCCACAGCATGATGCTGCCACCATCATGTTTCACATTGGGGATGGTGTGTTCAGGGTGATGTGCAGTGTTAGTTTTCCGCCACACATAGCGTTTTGCATTTAGGCCAAAAACTTCAATTTTGGTCTCATCAGACCAGAGCACCTTCCTGCACATGTTTGCTGTGTCCCCCACATGGCTTGTGGCAAACTGCAAATGGGGCTTCTTATGGCTTTGTTTGAACAATGGCTTTCTTCTTGCCACTCTTCCATAAAGGCACGATTTGTGGAGTGCACGAATAATAGTTGTCCTGTGGACAGATTCTCCCACCTGAGCTGTGGATCTCTGCAGCTCCTCCAGAGTTACCATGGGCCTCTTGGCTGCTTCTCTGATCAATGCTCTCCTTGCCCGGCCTGTCAGTTTAGGTGGACGGCCATGTCTTGGTAGGTTTGCAGTTGTGCCACACTCTTTCCATTTTCGGATGATGGATTGAACAGTGCTCCGTGAGATGTTCAAAGCTTGGGATATTTTTTTATAACCTAACCCTGCTTTAAACTTCTCCACAACTTTATCCCTGACCTGTCTGGTGTGTTCCTTGGGCTTCATGATGCTGTTTGTTCACTAATGTTCTCTAACACACATCTGAGGCCTTCACAGAACAGCTGTATTTATACTGAGATTAGATTACACACAACTGGACTCTATTTACTAATTAGGTGACTTCTGAAGGCAATTGGGTGCACTGGATTTTATTTAGGGGTATCAGAGTAAAGGGGGCTGAATACTTTTGCATGCCACACTTTTCAGTTTTTTATTTGTAAAAAAAATTGAAAACCATGTATAATTTTCCTTCCACTTCACAATTATGCACCACTTTGTGTTGGTCTATCACATAACATCCCAATAAAAATACATTTACGTTTGTGGTTGTAATGTGACAAAATGTGGAAAAGTTCAAGGAGTATGAATACTTTTGCAAGCCCACTGTAGATGCTTGAAATGTCCATGGTTCACGCCAATGCCAAGGGGTCCTTGCTGAAGGAAATGCACACTATGAAAAAATCCACTGGATCTTCCAGATGTGCTTCGAGGCAGTGGGTGGGTGTAGACCTGGAGATCAACCCTACTAGTCAAGCCCTGAACTTGGATGTCATGGTTTATGATGACTTTGACCATTCATATGTGATCTTTGAACTTGGTATGCACAAGCCCCGAGAACCAGTGAATACAGGAGCATAAGAAGTTCAAAGATCTCATATAAATGGTCAAAATCATCATAAACCATGACCAAGCTCAGGAATAACTTCTTCCCAACAACCATCAAGCCCTTGAAGACTATAAACAGCAACTAAACTACGAACTATGAACTAACTTGGTTGCTCTAGGAACTTTGTGATTTTTTAATGCACTAATATAGTTATTTTTCAATTCATTGAGTTTTTCTTTTGTTTGTTATGTTATCTACGACTACAATGTTTGCAGACCTGTCATGCTGCTGCAAGTAAGAATTTCAATCTTCTGTTTTTTTTGGGAACATATGACAATTAAACACTCTTGACTCTTGTCTTGACTCTTGATGTGACAATGTTTGAGGTTTATGTTGTGAGCTTTCAGTGGGAGGTTGTGGTGTGTGTTTAACCCACGGACACTCTGTGGAATGCCAGCTTTGTGCTGCCCGCTCATTTCCATGGTGATAGCACCAGCCAATAACGCTGCTGTTCATTGGCTGGTTGTGGAGCCTGTATCACCAAGAGTAGTGCCACTTAGAAATGATCAAATTTGCTTTCAAGTTACCATCATTCTTTCTGGGGAGGTGGCTTTGTGCCTGGCCCAAGCGCAGGCAGTAACTCTACTTAACACCTCCCCTGCAAAAAGAATTGTTTCACTGGGAGAATGGACTCCAAGGATTTTAAGTGTTGCACTGGAGACCTAGCTGCAGGAGGTGGAAAGAATGAAAATATCCAGGGGACCTTCCACATGTGCTTGAAGACAGTGGATGGCTGTGGACCTGGAGAACAACGCTAAAAGCCAAGTCCTGAGAACCGAGGAATACCGTAGCATAAGAAGTTCCAAGAGGGCGGCACAGTGGCGCAGTGGTAGAGTTGCTGTCTTGCTGAGCTGGAGATCCAGGTTCGATCCTGGCTGTGGGTGCTGTCTGTACGTTCTCCCTGTGACCGTGTGGGTTTTCTATGGTGCTCTGGTTTGACAATGAAGATGGTTATCAAAAATTACAGCCGGTTCTTGATCAGCTGGGCAAAAGTGCCCTGAAGAATGGCTCATGGAGATGAAGGCAGAGAGATTTTGAGTTTTAAGAAGTGAAATAAGGTAGGATCATCACAGCAAATGGTAGAACCCTAGGGAGTGTTGTCGGGCAGAGGGATCTGTGAGTATGGAGATTTAGTATAATGTTATCACAGTTAGATAGGGTGGTAAAGACGGCTTTTGGTACATGGGCTTCCATCATGCAGGGTATTGAGTATCACATTTAAGATGTTATGTTACAGTTGTACAAGACATGGGTGAGACCACGTTTGGAGTATTCTGTTCAGTTTTGGTCACCTGATAAAGGAAGGATGTCATTAAGCTGGAAAAACTGCCGAGGGAATTTACGAGGATGTTGCCAACGCTCAAAGGCCTGGGCTATATGGAGAGATTGTGCAGGCTAGGACTTTATATCTTGGTGCTGGCGGCTGAGGGATGCTCTTATAGCAGTGTTTAAAATCTTGAGTGGAACAGATAGGAAGAATGCACTGGCTTTTACCCAAGGTATGGGAATCAATAACAAGAGGACATAGGTTTCGGCTGAGAGGAGAAAGATTTAATAGGAACCTTTTTCACTTGGAGTGTGGTAGGTGTATGGAACGAGCTGCCAGAGGAGGCAGTTGAGGCAGGTACAATAATAACATTTAAAAGAGACTTAGACAGGTACCTGGATAGGAAAGGTTTAGAGGGATATGGACCATATGCGGGCGAATGGAACTAGCTTAGATGGGGCATCCACGTCAGCATGGACAGTTAGTTGAAGTACCTTTGTTTCCATCCAATCGAGGACCAGAGGACATAGGTTCAAGGTGAAGCGGAAAAGATTTAATAGGAATCCGAGGGGTAACTTTTTCCATACAAAGAGTGGTGGGTGTATGGAACAAGCTGCAAGAGGAGGTAGTTGAGGCTGGGACTCACCCATTGTTTAAGAAACAGACAGGTACATGGATAGGGGGTTACACAAAAAGCTGGAGAAACTCAGCGGGTGCAGCAGCATCTAAGTAGCGAAGGAGATGGGCGACGTTTCGGGTCGAGACCCTTCTTCAGACCCTTCCTCTTCAGGTACATGAATAGGACAGGTTTGGGGGGATATGGACCAAGCGCAGGCAAGTGAGACTAGTGGAACGGGGACATTGTTGGCCAGTGTGGGCAAGTTGGACCGAAGGG
The DNA here is from genome assembly GCA_963514005.1 of Raja brachyura. The sequence continues at coordinate 7,724,785 of OY740797.1, read as the reverse complement.
CCTGCTTCCACACTGTATCACTCTATGACGATGACTCAATTTCTATACCATTTTAGGGGTGCAAGCACTGAGTATTTCTGAATTATTTAAGCAGTATTTGAAATTAAGGGATTTCTTAACATTTCCAATTATTTGAAGGAAGATGGTGAAAATGGCCTGAAGGGTTCTGTCAGGAAACTGCATTGGAAAATAGCACAGTGCAGCACATGCACAGGGCCTTGGGCCCACAGTCATCACTCAACCAAGAGCTGATTTCAACACCAAGTTTCCTCACCTGCTGCTGAGCTAGGGAGGCTCCACTGCACCACCTTGTGTTGTGCAAAGGTATGGCAAGTCCCTGCTGCAGAAAAAGTCAATGCTGAAGATAGTCATCAGAACAGGCCCACCCTACATCAGTCTTAAGAAGGGTTTCGGCCCGAAACGTTGCCTATTTCCTTTGCTCCATAGATGCTGCTGCACCCGCTGAGTTTCTCCAGCACTTTTGTCTGACTCAGGTAAAAAACAATCTGGGTCTTGACTCTTCTTCCCAACTATTTCCCTCCATAGATGCTGCTTGACCCGCCGAGTTCTTCCAGCACTTTGTTTCTCATGCCAATTTCACGTCTTTTGCGCCTTTGGTTCAAAGAACTATTGACCTTTGACCTTTCCACCCAGGGGTAAAAGGTTCGGACTGTCTACCCTATTTATGCTTCTCTTAACTTCATAAACTTCTATCAGGTCTCTCCCAATGTCTGGCGTTCGGAGAAAAGAATCCAAGTCTATCAACCCTTCCTTTGAGAGAAGAAAGGAACAGAAGATGAGGAACTGGTCCTTGAGATTACGTTGAGGTTTGTTGCGAACCTGTTGTGGCTCTGGTGACAGGGAGTTCAAAGTAAAAGTGTGATTAAGGTTGCAGACAGTGGAACTAGAGTCACTGTGGCTCTGCTGCGGTTTGCAGTGAAGATTACAGGCTGACAGTTATGAAATAAGTAGGTTACTTTGTGAAAGTAACATGTTAAAAAGGGGAACTGGTGGATTACTATTCCGAGATTCCATAATTTACCACATCAAACGTTATTGCAAAAGAAAATACGGATTAAAGGGTAACATATTAGCATTGATAGAAAACTGACTGGTTAATAAGCAACTGATCGGCATAATTAGGCATTTTCTTCTTGGCAAGATGGAAAATACAGGTTAAAACAGTGCTTTGGGCTTCAACATTTTACAATTGATATATATAAAACATAGATGAAGGGATCAAAGGTTTGCTAAATTTGTTCATGGCAAGACAGTGGTGCAGCAGTAAAGATGCTGCTTCACAGCTGCCAGAGACCCAACTTCGATCCTGACTACGGGGTGGGAGATTGCAACCTTCACCTGGTCCGCCCTGTTTCGACTGATGCAATCAACTCGACGTGCACAAACGGAAGATCAAATAGAATAAGCTGTTCAACAACTTTAGGCTGTGCACGCCACACGAAAGAAGAAGAAGAAGATCCTGTCTACGGGTGCTGTCTGTGGACAATAGACAATAGGCAGCAGGTGCAGGAGTAGGCCATTTGGCCCTTCGAGCCAGCACCGCCATTCAATGTGATCATGGCTGATTATCCACAATCAGTACCCCGTTCCTGCCTTCTCCCCATATCCCCTTGACTCCGCTATCTTTAAGAGCTCAATCTAAATCTCTCTTGAAAGCATCCAGTGAACCGGCCTCCACTGCGCCCCTCTGAGGCAGAGAATTCCACAGACTCACAACTCTGTGTGAAAAAGTATTTCCTCATCTCCATTTTAAATGCATTATCCCTTATTCTTAAACTGTGGCCCCTGGTTCTGGACTCCCCCAACATCGGGAACATGTTTCCTTCCTCTAGCGTGTCCAAACCGTTATTAATCTTATATGTTTCAATAAGATCCCCTAAATTCCAGAGTATACAAGCCCAGCCGCTCCATTCTATCAACATATGACAGTCCCGCCATCCTGGGAATTAATCTGGTGAAACTATGCTGCACTCCCTCAATAGCAAGAATGTCCGTCCTCAAATTTGGAGATCAAAACTGCACACAATACACCAGGTGTGGTCTCATTAGGGGCCTGTACAACTGCAGAAGGACCTCTTTGCTCCTATACTCGACTCCTCTTGTTATGAAGGCCAACATGCCATTCGCTTTCTTCATTGCCTGCTGTACCTGCATGCTTACTTTCAGTGACTGATGAACAAGGACCCCCCAGATCCCGTTGTACTTCCCCCGTTCCCCAACATTTAGATAATAATCTGTTTTTGCCACCAAAGTGGATAGCCTCACATTTGTCCACATTAAACTGCATCTGCCATGCATCTGCCCACTCACCCAACCTGTCCAAGCACCCTGCATCCTCATAGCATCCTCCTCACAGTTCACACTGCCACCCAGCTTTGTGTCATCTGCAAATTTGCTAATGTTCCTTTTAAACCCTTTTAAATCATGAATATATATTGTAAATAGCTGGGGTCCCAGCACCGCGCTTTGCGGTACTCCACTAGTCACTGCCTGCCACTCTGCACTCAACATTTATTAACAAGTCAAAGTACACATACAAACAAAATATACAAATTACAAAGCAGCTGCCAGCATCACATCATATCATCCTAGAGTTGTGTCGCAGAAGCATCACATTCACAGGCATCCACGCAAGCTCATCATATTTAATCCTACTTACTATATAGTCACCCGTTATGTTAAACCAATTGCCTCTTAAAGGACTTATTTTGTCATTGATCGCCCCTATGTATGGACTTATACGCAGTCACGATCATGTATGTACATATGGTTCCAAATACGCGTACACAGTACCAATCGAACTCCTCCCCTCCACTGGGGCTATGGAGAAATCGTGCCCTTAATCAGTCATGGCGGTTGTAGTAATACCGGTGTCCACCTCTGAAAGGGACCCGTTGATCCTTACTCTTTGTTTCCTGTCTGCCAACCAATTTTCTATCCATGTCAGCAGCCTTCCCCCAATACCATGTGCTCTAATTCTGCCCATTCATCTCCTATGTGGGACCTTATCAAATGCTTTCTGAAAGTCCAGGTGCACTACATCCACTGGCTCTCCCTCGTCCATTTTCCTCGATACATCCTAAAAAAAAAATCCAGAAAATTAGTCAAGCATGATTTCCCCTTCGTAAATCCATGCTGATTCGGACCGATCCTGGTACAGCTATCCAAATGTGCCGATATTTCATCTTTCATAATTGACTCCAGCATCTTACCCCCCACCGATGTCAGGCTAACTGGTCAATAATTCCCTGTTTTCTCTCTCCTGCCTTTCTTAAAAAGTGGGATAACATTAGCTACCCTCCAACCCACTGGAACTGATCCTGAATCTATAGAACATTGGAAAATGATCACCAATGCGTCCACGATTTCTAGAGCCACTTCCTTAAGTACCCTGGGATGCAGACCATCAGGCCCTGGGGATTTATCAGCCTTCAGTCCCATCAGTCTACCCAGTGCCATTTCCTGCCTAATGTGAATTTCCATCAGTTCCTCCATCACCCTAGATCCTCTGGCCACTAGTACATCAGGGAGATTATTTCCTTAGTGAAGACGGATCCAAAGTACCTGTTCAACTCGTCTGCCCTGTCCTTGTTCCCCATAATAAATGTGCCTTTTTCAGTCTTCAAGGGTCCAATTTTAGTATTTGTACAAATGGAGTTTGTACGTTCTCCCTATGACCATGTGAGTTTTCTCAGGGTGCTCCGTTTTCCTCCCACACTCCAAAGACATGCAAGTTTGTATGTTAATTGGCTTCTGTAAAAAAATTGTAAATTTTTAAACTAGTGTGCAGGATAGTGCAAGTGAACAGGGTGACGGCACACGGCCGGTGGGCCAAAGGGCCTGTTTCCACACTGTATTTCTAGACTATCTAAAGTCTAAAAGGCACCATAAGCAGGCGGGAAAGCAACTAGTGAAGAGGACAAAGGGAGACTTCTAGTAGCATAAAGCAGGATTACATTTGTGGTGAAGATTAGGCAAATGGAATTTTCTGTGGTAAATTGTGAAATTCAAGTTCAAGTGAGTTTATTGGCATGTGTCCCTGATAGGACAATGACATTCTTGCTTTGCTTCAGCACAACAGAACATAGTAGGCATTTACTACAAAACAGATCCGTGTGTCCATATATCATAATATAAATATATACACACATGAATAAATAAATGAATAAAGTGCAAATAACAGATAATGGGTTATTAGTTATCAGAGTTTTGTCCGAGCCAGGTTTAATAGTCTGATGGCTGTGGGGAAGGAGCTATTCCTGAACCTGGTCGTTGCAGTCCTCGGGCTCCTGTACCTTCTACCCGAAGGTAGCAGGGAGATGAGTGTGTGGCCAGGATGGTGTGGGTCTTTGATGATACTGCCAGCCTTTTTGAGGCAGCGACTGAGATAGATCCCCTCGATGGAAGGAAGGTCAGAGCCGATGATGGACTGGGCAGTGTTTACTACTTTTTGTAGACTTTTCCTCTCCAGGGCGCTCAAGTTGCCGAACCAAGCCATGATGCAACCGGTCAGCAAGCTCTCTACTGTGCACCTGTAGAAGTTAGAGAGAGTCTTCCTTGACAAACCGACTCTCCGTAATCTTCTCAGGAAGTAGAGGCGCTGATGAGCTTTCCTGATAATTGCATCTGTATTCTCGGACCAGGAAAGATCTTCAGAGATGTGCACGCCCAGGAATTTGAAACTGTTGACCCTTTCAACCATCGACCCGTTGATATAAATGGGACTGTGGGTCCCCATCCTACTCCTTCCAAAGTCCACAATCAGTTCCTTGGTTTTGCTGGTGTTGAGGGCCAGGTTATTGTGCTGGCACCATATGGACAGTTGCTCGATCTCTCTTCTATACTCTAACTCATCCCCATCAGTGATACGACCCACAACGGTGGTGTTGTCAGCAAACTTGATGATGGAGTTCGCACTGTGACCGGCTACGCAGCCTGACATATGAGTTTTTGTTGTCCAAGTGGTCCAGAGCGGAGTGGAGGGCCAGCGACATCCCATCCACCGTTGATCTGTTGTGGTGGTAAGAGAACTGCAGTGGGTCCAGGTTTTTGTCAAGGTAGGAGTTGATTTTCGCCATGATCAACCTCTCAAAGCACTTCATCACCACAGGCGTTAGTGCCACAGGTCGATAGTCATTGAGACACGTCACCTTGCTTTTCTTGGGCACCGGTATTATTGATGCCCTTTTGAAGCAGGTGGGAACCTCAGACCTCAGAAGTGACAGGTTGAAAATGTCCGTAGAAACTCCAGCCAGTTGGTCCGCACAGGTTTTTAGCACTGGACCAGGTATACCTTCAGGTCCAGACGCTTTTCGAGGGTTCACCCCTCTGAAGGATTTCCTGACGTCGGCCTCTGTGACTGAGACTGAAATACCATCACAGCGAATAGGGGCTCGGGAAGGCACATCGGTGTTCTCCCTATCAAAACGTGCGTAGAACGCATTGAGCTCATCAGGGAGTGATGTATCGCCGACATTCGAGCTGCCTCCTGGTTTCGCCTTGTAGGAGGTGATTGCATTCAGGCCCCGCCACATGTTCTAATAATCCTAAAATGGGGACCGGTCTAAAATGGCGCCTGCCTGCGGTGACTTTTGCGGAGCTCCAGAACCGACTGAGGAACCCAGGAAATGTACCTCGGAACCCCGGGATGACCTCCAGAGCCAACGGGCTGGATCTCCCAGGAACAATGAAGCTGGAGCTGCAGCTGCCGACTTTGAAGGAGCTGGAGCTGCCGTCTGTGAGGAAATCCCCGTTCCAGCGCAGGTCCGCAGAAACAGCAGGTACAGTAAACTCAGTACCTGGAAACAAAGGGGAAGCCTCCATTGTGTCCGGAAACGTGGCCGGCGGGCAGGACTTCAGGTCAGACGGAAGCGCAGGGGACTTCGGCCCCCTCTCCCTACTATCCTACTGGCCAATGTACAGTCCCTTGAAAATAAAGTGGAGGACTTAAGGGCAAGACTGCTTTATCAAATGGAGCTGAGGGAATGCTCTGTGTTCTGTTTCACAGATACATGGCTCACCCCCAGCTCCCTAGATTCAGCGGCCCAGCCTGAAGGGTTCTCCATCCACCGCATGGACCGTACACTGGCATCTGGGAAAGGGAGAGGAGGGGGCGTCTGCCTCATGGTCAACTCTGCGTGGTGCTCAGACGTGGCAGTCCTGTCCAACTCCTGCTCTCCACACCTCGAACATCTGGCGGTGAAGTGCCGTCCCTTCTACCTACCGAGGGAATTCACCTCCATCATCCTGATCGCGGTCTCCATCCCACCCCAGGCAGACGTCCATCTGGCACTGGAGGAGCTGCATGCCGTGGTCAACAAACACCAGACGTCTTACCCAGAGGCATTTAACACCATTGCTGGGGACTTCAATAAGGCAAACCTAAAGAAATCACTCCCCAACTTCCACCAACATGTCTCCTGCTGCACCAGAGGACCAAACACCCTCGACCACTGCTACACCACCATCAAGAATGCCTACCGCTCTATCCCTTGCCCTCACTTCGGTAAATCCGACCATACCGCGGTGCTGCTTCTCCCTGCCTCATTTCCACCTAAGGCAGGGAGAAGCAGCACCTGATTGCATTAGAATGCAATCAATTATGAAATTGTCTATCTTGTCAGGAAAAATAATAAAAAGAAGTATATTATTGAAATGATGAAAATGAGTTGGAATCAGTTCAGAGAAGGTTTATTGGACTAATGCCTGGAAGAGAGAGTGGATGCCTGTGGAGTGAATTGTACCTTTTATTGGCGAATCTAGAACAAAGAATCATTTGTTAAAAATAAGTCCAATGACAGAGGTGAAGCAAGAATTCATCCTCCACAATCTGGTATCATTCTGATTTGTCCAGTCTATATGTAAAGTGCATTGTGATTGCTAATTTTGCTGCCAGCCCCTCTATATTTCTTATAGAGAAGGATAGAAGGAAGTCAACAAAATAGAGAGTGTACAGAGGAGATTTACTAGAATCTCCTCTTTAGAATTTACTAGAATGTTGCCTGGGTTCCAGCAACTAAGTTACGGAGAAAGGTTGAGCAAGTTAGGTCTTTATTCTTTGGAGCGCAGAATGTTAAGGGGGGGACTTGATTGAGGTATTTAAAATGATGAAAGGGACAGACAGAGTTGACGTGGATAAGCTTTTCCCATTGAGGGTAGGGAAGATTCAAACAAGAGGGCATGACATGAGAATTAAGGGACAGAAGTTTAGGGATAACTTGAGGGGGAACTTCTTTACTCAGAGAGTGGTGGCTGTGTGGAATGATCTTCCTGCAGAAGTGGTGGAGGCAGGATCAATTTTAACATTTAAAAGTAAAGTGGATAGGTATATGGATGGGAAGGGAATGGAGGGGTATGGTCTGAGTGCAGGTAGATGGGACTAGGGGAAAATAAATGGTCGGCACGGACTGAAAGGGCCTGTTTCCGTGCTGTAATTGTTATATGGTGTTATATGTTATATGGTGTTATTTACATTGTGCTTAACAAGACAGCCACTGTTTTAAGGCTCAGAAAGAACACCCACCAATGCTTTCTGCCCATCTCCTGCATTTTAACTACAACCAATCTGCTTCTAATTTCAGACGATGATTTTCAAAGAAAGATCCTTCTGAATTATGCAGAGCAGGGGTGTGGAACCTTTCCACGTCGGAATGCCGCATTAAGTTAGCTGTAATCTAATAAGGCCGCATCCAAGGAACTTCAATTGGATATACTTCAAAATGTACATTATTTTGTAAAAATCTAACTACTAACTTCAAGAAAATGAAAAAAAATTGTTAATTCTAAAGTTAACTAACCTCTTAATGACATTGGTGTGACTGCTTTTTGTGGGAAAGCATTTGAATGTTTGGTTGCAACATGGAGGTACGCAGTTTCAGCTGATCTTCGAGATGGGTATCCGTCATTTGTGACCTTAAGGACATCTTGATTTGGGTTAGGCAGGAGAACGTAGATTGGCAGCAATAAGTGGTTGAAAAGGAAGAAAGCATTTTGCCAAAGACGTGGGCATTCTATTTCTTTTTTCCATATTTCAATCATACCTCTTGGCGTCAAATAAGGACTTTAAAATGTCATCTTCTGAGAGCTCAATCAATTCCATCTGCAGTTCTTCAGGAGCCTTGGAGACATCAACTAGGTGCGGTTGAAATGCTAATTTGAGTGTGATGTCATGATTCTCAAAGTCAGTGAACCTTTCATTGTATTCTTTAATTAATAAGTCTATAACAGCTGCGTATTCTTCAAATGATTCGCATGAATCCTCCTGCTCATCAATGACCTTCGCTAACTGGGGAAAATGTTCATCCCAAATATCATTTTGAAGAAGAAGTTTTGAAAAAAGATAGCTTTTTTTTCTCAACGCTTGTATTTATTTGCCACATATATATAGACTTAGTTTTACCTTGAAAAGATACATTCGTCATCTTGCTCTGACATGATCTCACACAGAAATGCAGTATTTCTATAGAAATCTTCTTTCGATAATTCTCATTGCTGATTATGTTCTTCATGAAATTTAACGATGTATTCTCGCAAAGATAACAATTTTGCTAACACTTGTCCCTGCGATAGCCAACGCACTTTACAATGATACGGCAAATCCACACTGAATGCCTCATCGTCCAACTTTAGCATGTTACGAAACAGACGATACTGTGTTGCATTTGCACGAATATAGTTAACAATACTTATAACTTGTTGCAAAGTGTCACTTAAAATAGTAGATTTAGCACAGAGATTTTGCTGTTGTAAGATATAATAAAAAGAAATGAGAGCATCTGGATCTGATGATACCTTTTTTTATCTGTGCAATAAACCCTTCATGTTTTCCTGTCGTGGAAGGTGGACCCTCTGTACATACACTCACTGAATTAACCAAATCCAGTATAAACTTATCGACATTTATCCTGAAAGTTGTTGAAGAAATCTATTCCTCGAGTTCTACCCGTAAGAGTGCCCAAAGTGAGTAACAAATACACTGTTTAACTATTCTCAAATTCAACTTCAAACGGAAAGCCACGTGCACCGCTAACAAAAGTTGATAATACTGAAGACTGGACGGCCAGCGGACTCACGCCGACATTTTCCCGCTCGTCAACCAGCCTCAGGCGGTGATGGCGCCAGTCAGGCTGGGAGGCTAACGTACATTCTAGAGTCACATTAGAACTAAATCATGAGCATAACAGGTGTTAAAATAGCCCTCATGACTTACTAATGTTTTAATTGTGGTCGTCAGTCGGGGAGGAGTATTTTGTTGAATCTTCTTTCACTGTTTGGTATTTTAAATACGTTCATTTTAAGATTAAAATAAAAATAATAAAAGATGAACAAAAACATATTAATAAAAATAAAAGGATTTGTTCTGCAACATTTGGATCAAAAGGCGGCACTTAATTGCCTAGAAGGCCGCACGTGGCCTTAAGGCCGCAGGTTCCCCACCCCTGATGTAGAACATAGTTTAGTTTATTATTGTCACGTGTACCGAGGTACAGTGAAAAGCTTTTGTTACGTGCTATCCAGACAAAGAAAAGACTATAGATTAAAGGCAGGAACGGGGTACTGATTGTGGATGATCAGCGATGATCACAGTGAATGGCGGTGTTGGCTGGAAGGGCTGAATGGCCTACTCCAGCGCCTATTGTCTATTGTCTATTACAATCAAACCATTCACAGTGTGTACAGATAAAGGATAAAGGATACAGCATTTAGTGCAAGATAACGTCCAATTAAAGATAGTTAGATGGTCTCCAATGAGGTAGATGGAAAGTGAGGATCACTCTCAAACTGGTGAGAGGATGGATCAGTTGCCTGATAAGAACTGGGAAAAACCGTCCTTGAATCTGGAGGTATGCGTTTTCGACTTCTGTCGAACAGTACAGGTAAAGAACAGGTCCTTTAGCCCATAATGTCTGTGACAAATGTGATGCCATGATCAACTACTCCCCTCTCCCCACCATCTACACTTCACACTGTCTTGGAAAAGCAGCCAAGATCATTAAAGACTTGTACCATTCTATCCATTCATTCTTCACGTTCCTCCTGTCTGGCAAAAGCTCGCACTACCAGAGTCGGGAAGAGCTTCTTCCCCTCTGTTTTCAGGCTTCTCAATTGGCCTTCCATAATGAAGATATTGGACTTTGGACCTCTACCCCCAATGAAGATATTGGACTTTGTCGATGGAAGTGAGGAGCTACAATGGGCGGCATGGTTGGGCAGCAGTAGAGTTGCTGCCTTACCCTGACTACGGGTGCTGCCTGTACGGAGTGTGTAGGTTCTCCCCGTGACCACGTGGGTTTTATCCGCGATTTTCGGTTTCCTCCCACACTCCAAAGACGGTAAGCTATGTAGGTAAGTTGGCTTGGTAAATGTAAAAAAAAATGGTCTCTAGTGTGTTTAGGATAATGTTAATGTGCGGGGATCACTGGTTAGCGTGAACCCTTTAATTAGACAATAGACAATAGGTGCAGGAGTAGGCCATTCAGCCCTTCGAGCCAACACTGCCATTCAATGTGATCATGGCCAATCATCCACAATCAGTATTAAAGAAGGAACTGCAGATGCTGGAGAATCGAGGGTTACACAAAAAGCTGGAGAAACTCAGCGGGTGCAGCAGCATCTAAGGAGCGAAGGAGATAGGCGACGTTTCGAGTCTGAAGAAGGGTCTCGACCCGAAACGTCGCCTATCTCCTTCGCTCCTTAGATGCTGCTGCACCCGCTGAGTTTCTCCAGCTTTTTGTGTAACCATCCACAATCAGTACCCCTTTACTGCGTTCTCCCCATATCCCTTGACTCCGCTATCCTTAAGAGCTCTATCTAACTCTCTCTTGAAAGCATCCAGAAAACCGGCCTCCGCCGCCCTCTGAGGAGAGAATTCCACAGACTCACAACTCTCTGTGTGAAAAAGGATTTCCTCATCTCCGTTCTAAATGGCTTATCCCTTATTCTTAAACTGTGGCCCCTGGTTCTGGACTCCCCCAACATCGGGAACATGTTTCCTGCCTCTAGTGTGTCCAAACCCTTAATAATCGTATATGTTTCAATAAAATCCCCTCTCATCCTTCTAAATTCCAGAGTGTACAAGCCCAGCCACTCCATTCTATCCACATATGACAGTCCCGCCGTCCCTGGAATTAACCTTGTAAACCTACGCTGCACTCTCTCAATAGCAAGAATGTTCTTCCTCAAATTTGGAGACCAAAACTGCACGCAATACTCTAGGTGTGGTCTCACTGGGGCCCTGTACAACTGTAGAAGGACCTCTTTGCTCCTATACTCAACTCCTCTTGTTATGAGTGGCATGTTCTGACGTGTGCAGTGAATTATGGGAAGGAGGAGGCGAATAACTCCACGCATCATCAGTTCTAAGTTCAGACATATTATGATTGTTATTGCACAATGTACCACTTGAGAGCAGTAAAGTTACAGGGAAAAAGCTCTTCTTCCTCTGAAACATAGCATCAATTCAAATTAGCTTGCCCAATGCACAAGACATAAATGGTTCTGACATATTCAGATTATGAAATTCCATGGTTAGCATTGTGGAAAGAAAAAATATTTTCATAATCTTGATTGTGATAACTTAAGCAAAAATGTTTCACTATTCATATATTAATAGTTGATGCAAATGTACAAGAAAGCCTGAGGCAGTGGGTACAATAATGGCTTTGTGCCAAAACTAGTTTTAGGTCATAACTCTTGTTAAAATAATTATACTAAGATACCAAAATTTCAATAAAACATTAGTAAAGAGCATAGGTTCACAGGTTGTGGAAATGCACCATAAAAATCTTTGAATCTTAAAAAGTCAAATAAAGTTGAACCAACCAGGCACCGTAGCTTGAAATAGAACAAAAATGATTAGCTTCAGAAATTGATAAATGGTGGTTGTGGTGTGATCACTTTACATTTCTATCAAGGAGTAGACATCTTCCTGTCCTTTAGCCTTGCAATGCTGTGAACTGAGTAATGTTAGACCACTCATCAATGTGCAGTTTCTCTCCCATTTCCCTTTCCGATGTTATCAAACGCCTGAACCCTGATGAGGAGCTCAGCAGAGAGAGGAGATAACACAGTAGACACAATGATCTGTGGAACACAAAGTGCTGGAGGAACTCTGGAGGACATGGATGCGGGACCTTCTTCAGACTGAAGAAGGTTCCCGACTCGAAACATTGCCTATCCATGGCCTCCAGAGATGCTGCTTGACCCACAAAGAGAGCACGGTCCAACGTACGGGCAGAGAGGAGAGGACACAGCCCAACCTTTGGACAGAGAGGAGTGAGCACAGCCTAAATCATGAGTAGCTGCAGACTTTTTCCCAATTGGAACTTTGTTCCCTGTATCTTGAGATTATGATTGGACTTTTGCAAAACGTGGAAATAATGGAATTCAATCCTGCTCTAGATTTTCCAAAAATGTAAAATAATTGACAAACTCCCCACTGGGTAGAGTTCTGCCGATAATGACAGATTCTGCAATGCCACAAGGTTCTTCTTATGTTAATCTCTGATGTTAGTTCAAGATCAGTGGAAGCACTGGAGGAACATTCCACTGTTCTTCTGGAGCTTTCTAGTGAAAATTACAGTACGGAACATGGAGGTGCCGATTAATGACCAACCCTTGTCTCTTCATTGCATCCGAGTTCTGTTACTGTGTCTTCTACATTGAGGCATAGTCCGAGAGTCATACAGCATGGAAACAGGCCCTTCAGCCCAACTTGACAACACCGACCCAATCTACACTAGTCCCACTTGGCCCATATCCTTCCAAACCTTTCCCATCCATGTACCTGTCCAAATGTCTTTTAAATGTTGTTATAGTACCTGCCTCAATTACCTCCTCTGGCACCTTGTTCCATATACACACCGCCCTTTGTGTGAAAAGGCTGCCCTTCAGGTTCCTATTAAAACTTTCCTCTACTCTGGGTAAAAGGCTGGGGATTTACCCAATCCATTCCCCTCATAGAAACATAGAAACATAGAAAATAGGTGCAGGAGTAGGCCATTCGGCCCTTCGAGCCTGCACCGCCATTCAATATGATCATGGCTGATCATCCAACTCAGTATCCTGTACCCGCCTTCTCTCCCTGCCCCCTGATCCCTTTAGCCACAAGGGCCACATCTAACTCCCTCTTAAATATAGCCAATGAACTGGCCTCAACTACCTTCTGTGGCAGAGAATTCCACAGATTCACCACTCTCTGTGTGAAAAATGATTTTCTCATCTCGGTCCTAAAAGACTTTCCCCTTATCCTTAAACTGTGACCCCTTGTTCTGGACTTCCCCAACATCGGGAACAACCTTCCTGCATCTAGCCTGTCCAACCCCTTATACACCTCTATAAGATCATCATCTTGTGCTCCAAGGAATAAAGTCCTATTCTGCTCGACCTCTCTCTGGAGCTCAGGCCCTCGAGTCCTGGCAACATCCTCATACAGTTATCTTCCTACTCCTTGTGGTTAAACACGTTTACGGTTACACAGGTTCTGGAAGTGATGGTAACTGCAGTTAGGACACTTGGAGTTCCCAATCACTGAGTTAGCACCTCATGGGTTCCCATGCCATGTAGCAGCTACTTCCAATATCCTGGCCAGAATCTTCCTTAGGTGGCAGCGCTAGAGAGGGTGAGCTGATATGCCCACATTTAGGTTAGTTTAGCTTAGAGATTCACTGAGCCGATGACCATCGATCACCAATTCATACTGATTCTATGTTATCCCACTTTCCCATCCACTCCCTACACACTAGGGGCAAATTACAGAGACTTATTAACCTACAAACCCGCACGTCTCTGGGATGTGGGAGGAAACCAGAGCACCCGGACTTTCACAGGGAGAATGTGAAAACTCGACACAAACAGCACCCGAGGTCAGGCTCGAACCAGCGTCTCTGGCGCTACAAGGCAGCAACTCTATGCCACCTTTTAAATGGTCTATTGCCTTGAAAAGAGCCCAGGCAGGAATGTACCTTGCAAAGTGCTGTCCTCTGAGAAAACAACACCAGCGAGTGCTACTTCCAGCTGTTTACCTGCTAATTTTGCCTTATGGTTGTACAACACACAAATGGGCCCCTCATTCCATCAAATCCTCGCCTACCTTTTTGCCCATCTATGTGAATCCCATTTGCCCTCATTAGGTCTGTATTCTTCTTGCCCTTGTCTATTCAAGCGGCTCTCTACATGTCTCTTAAATACAGTCTTTATCTTGAAAGTATTTCTTGAAAGCGCCTCAAGAGCAGGCCACCAGCTGGAGGTAAAAAGGTAATGGTTCCAATCTTCTGCTTTAACTTTGCAAATGAGATAAATGAGGAACATTTTCTCACAGAGAGTGGTGGGTCTGTGGAATTCTCTGCCTCAGATGGCGGTGGAGGCAGGTTGCTTTCAAGAGAGAGCTAGATAGGGCTCTTAAAAATAGCGGAGTCAGGGGATATGGGGAGAAGGCAGGAACGGGGTACTGATTGGGGATGATCAGCCGTGATCACATTGAATGGCGGAGCTGGCTCGAAGGGCCGAATGGCCTACTCCTGCACCTATTGTCTATTGTCTAACATTTCCTCACAATAAGACTCCATGTATTCAAAGTACAATTACATCAGATGAAATAAACAAGCTAACTCAGTGATCTCAGTGATGAGAGGTTGTGTGGGGGTGGGGGGCGGGGGCTAGGGGGCATGGGGGGGGGGGGGGGTGGTGGGGGTGGTGTTGGGTGAGAACAAAATGCTCATTTTCACCTTGGTCAAAAAAGGCTCAGGAGAGTTGTCTAGTCTTACACAATTTTAAAACTTCCCTCCCACTCCCACTCTTTTGTCAACCCTGTTTCTCTTTACGAAAGTCACTGTCTGATGCCCATTTAAGTTCTAATTTAACAGCATTTAAAAGACACTTGGATAGGAATGGTGTGGAGGGGATATGGTCCAAACACGGCCAAATGGGATTAGCCTTGCTGGGACAAGGTGGGCTGAAGGGCCTGTTTCTGTGCTGGATGACACTATGATTCTATGACTCTGTTAAGGTGTAAAAATCAAACGTTAAAAAAAAATCAGAGGAAGTCAGGCTGCAGGATAGGGTGAAAGAAGACACAACGAAGGAAAACTTCAAGATGCAATCAAAATGAAGATTGTCGTGATTGAATTCATGGCATCCAGGAGCGTGGTAAATACAGTGTACAACTATTGACGCAGTTGGTAAAATCTAACATGTTCGTTTTACATGATCAGTGTTGTCTAGAATAGCTAATATAATTTATTCATAATTATATTGAAGCAGCAATTAGGCAGCAGATGTGAGACCAGATGTACATGAAGCCAATGTGGAGAAGTGACCCACTGGAATGATTCGTGCAGGGAGTAAATATTGCAGTGATGTTTGTTACAAATCAATGAAGAGTTTTGCTGTCATGAAGACTAAGAGGATAAATGAAGTTATAATTGGTTGAATTTACAACTATATAGACTTGTAAGTAATTATTTGTGTAATTCCATGTATGTAAGTAGCTAAATGATTGCACTATCTTGTATCAAATTATTGTTCAATATTTGGTCATTCCAACCTTTGCAATGGGAGCATGTAAAAATGAAAGTGTACCTTTTAACTATTGACTTTTTATACAGCAATGGTCGCATGGACTTGTGTGGCCAAAGGGCAGTTTCCACACTGTATCTCTGAACTAGGCATGACAAAATGCAGGAATCAGGACTTCGATGTCAAAATTGTTTATTTTCACCCCCAAACCAATTAGGAGCAGACGAGGGCATTCGATCCAATTTGTGGTCCCAGCCTCAAAGACAGATGTGTACAGCAATTCGTTCTTTCCACACACTATTAAAGCATGGAATAATCTCCACCAAGCCACGGTTGCCCACCCAGATGCAACTAAATGTAAAGTGGCACTTTCTTCCCAATAACCCTCTCTGGCTAAACCCCTCCCTTCCCCACCTCGAGTTTAAATTCCAGTTGGAATATTTTGGAGGACCAAGTAACCAAGAACCAAGAACCTCTCATTGTTACAGGACCTCACCAGAAAATTGAAATAAAAACACGTGAATTTGCGTATTCACTCACTAAACGCGGAAATAAACAGGGCTGTTTATTCAAGTCTAAACGGTTTTCTTGAATTGATTGAATTGAAAGATACAACGTGGAATTAGGCCCTTCGGCCTACCAATTCCATGCCAACCATCGATTGCCCATTCAGACTAGTTGCATGATATCCGACTATCGCATCTCGTCCGTACTCCCTAGGGGCAATTTGCGGAGCCCGATTAACCTGCAAACCCACACGTATTTGGGATGTGGGAGGAAACCGGAGCACCCGGAGAAAACCCACGTGGTCACAAGGAGAACGTGGAAACTCCACACAGATAGCACCCGGGGTCAGGTCTCTGATCCTGTGAGGCAGCTTCTCTACCGGCTGCTCCACCTTGTGGCCTTATTGGCATCATAAGTCTTAATATTGAAAAGAAAAACCTGTTTGGCACCAAAATGTGACATTAACATACAACATCTGATTTTTTCCCAGATTTTAACAGTTGATGGTCTCTGCATGAAGGTCCCTTTCCATTTTTTTTGTATCTTTTATCTCTATGAAGGACATTTTTAAACTATCTCATTACTTCAGTTTCTGTATTTGTAATTTACCCTTTTTTGGTCAATATTTAAAAAGGAATTTTCAAGCTGCTTGGTTAAGGAGAAAACCCCAATACTCCTAGTTCCTGACTTCCTCGATAAAATCATCATCATTGTTGAAGACGTCAACTGGCGCGGTGCTTTACAATGTCATGTACGACAGTGATCGCAACTTCTACTGAAGAGTGGATGGCTGTCGGCTCGCTAGGAGCTCATCCGCCCTTTGACAGGTCTTGTTTTTGGTCCTGCTGGGGGTCCACAGCCCCCTCCTCACCCGGCAAACCAGGTGAGGGAGGCGGTTTAGCCGCCAACTATCTGACCATGGAGCGGGTAGCACGGGATGACATGGTACCCATGGCGGAGGGAACTCCCCCCGACCTGACTCGATAAAATGCGCTGTGTAACATTGGGCTTTGGTGGCTGTAAGTATTCAGGGAAAAAAGAAAATCTGTGGCCATCTTTTAATTATGAGAGCAGGCCGTTCATCATTGAATGCAAAATACAGGCCAATAACTTGAGGTGGTGGAATTCTGATGATATATTTTATATCTTTGTTGAAAAGAAATGGGCTCTTTGAAAAGTGTCCTTTCGTTGGAAAAAGTAAATTACTACTTAATTTGCGTGGAATAAAAACAGTAATGGAACCAATTGCTTTAAATCTTTTGATTAATTAGTTTAACTCAAAAATGTTATCAGCTCATTATTATCCTATTAATAGGGGTGCGGAATAACAAGTGGCCTCCTATCTAGCTAAGAATGGATCATTTTAATTACGTCTTAATGGACTGGCAAAATTGATTGCTTCGCTTAGCTGGTGCTTCATAAAACTAAGAGAAAAACCTATTACATGCACAGTCTAAAATAATTATTTTGCACGTGTTAGAGCTAATTTCTGGCAATAATTGCAGACCATTGTAAGAACTTTCATCAACAAGCGATAACATGTATTTGTTTCACAGTTAACATAAAACCTAAAGTTAAACTTCCAGTTGTAACATTTTTGGATGTCTCCAGTGCAGGGCTATTTAAAAATGAGAACATCTTGTTCACAATGCACTTGAAAAACTTGCTTTCCACCAAGCTATGATCCAAATATGCAGTTGGGGACTACGGTGAAATGCATTGGACCCTTGTTCAGCTTCCCTAAAGCATTCTGTACTTGCAGAGGATGGCACCATGGTGCAGCGCTAGAACCACTGCTTTACAGCGCCCGAGTTCAATCCTGGCTACGGGTGCTGTCTGAATGGAGTTTGTATGTTCTCCCCATGACCTGCATGGGTTTTCTCCAAGATCTTCAGTTTCCTCCCACGCTCCAAAGACGTACAGGTTTGCCGGTTAATTGGCTTGGTGTAAATGTAAAATTGCCCTTAGTGCGTGTAGGGTAGCGTTAATGTACGGGGATCGCTGATCGGTGCGGACTCGGTGGACTGAAGGGCCTGATTCTACGCTGTAGCTCTAAGCCTAAACTAAACTGAAGAGCTCCTTCACTTTTATGCCAGATATAACAGCTCCATTCATTTAACTGAGATCACCATCATTTAAAAGTGGCTTAGGTAATTGATAAAGACACGAGAAACTGCAGATGCTGGAATCTTGAGCAAAACATAAATTACTGGAGGACCTCAACGGCTCAGGCCACATCTGTTGAGGGACCTGGCTTGCATTAGATATTTTCTTTTCTTGGTTTCTTTCTTTTTATTTTTCTTAGTTTAGAAATCCAGCGAAGAAACAGGCCCTTCGGCCCACCGAGTCCACTCTGACCGGCGAGTCCCGTATACTAGCACACACTACACACTTGGGACTTTGGAGTACGGGAGGAAACTGAAGCTCCCAGAGAAAACCCACGCGGTCACGGGGAGAACGTGCAAACTCCTCCCGCAGTCAGGATTGAACCCGGGCCTCTAGCGCTGTAAGGCAACAATTCTACCGCTGCGCCATCGTGCCGACCCAAATATATTATTTGGTATAACCAGGAAAAAATAGTGCCTGAGATTCCCGAAGATAAAAGGCTCCAACGAAAGCTCTATCCTGTTCACATTGAGATCTGACATTCATTCACTGACCGGGCTAGCTGTAATGTTAGTTTGCGTTACATTCAAAAACTGAAGGTATGAAATATTGAAGACTCTATTGCTTGGAAGGTTAAGAAATAAATAAGCCAGCGGAGCAAAGAGATCTGGGAATACACGTACATCAGCTTGTAGAGGCAACTGCATTTGATGACACAGAGCAAAGCCAATCCCAGGGTTCAAACTGACAGCTATACGTTTATATAATACCGATCACAATCTCCCAAGGCATTTCATGCCCAAAGAAATGATAGGTTGGCTTTAATTCAAGTGCATTTGACATCAAGGCACAAATATTTAAACAATGACCACATGGGAAAATAAATGTAAATAGAACACTAGTTTAGAGATACACCACGGAAACAGGCATGTGAGCCCACCTAGTCTGCGCCGACCAGCGATCCCCGCACACTAACACGATCCTACACACTAGAGAAAATTTACATTTATACCAAGCCAATTAACCTACAAACCTGTACATCTTTGGAGTGTGGGAGCACGATTTTTTATGCAGACAGTGGTGGGTGCCTGGAGCGCACTGCAAGGGGTAGTGGTGGAGTAAATATGGTGGCGATGTTTAAGAGGGTTTTGGATGGGCATGTGGACATGCAGGGAATGGAGGGATGTGGATCACATGCAGGCAGAGGAGACTAATTTAACTTGGCAACCTGTCCGCCACAGACATTGTTGCCCAAAGGGCCTATTGCGTACAGAATTGCGTACAGTTCTGGTCTCCAAATCTGAGGAAGGACATTATTTCCATAGAGGGAGTGCAGAGAAGGTTCACCACATTGATTCCTGGGATGTCAGGACTGTCTTATGAACAAAGACTGCATAGACTCGGTTTATACTCTCTAGAATTTAGGAGATTGAGAGGGGATCTTATAGAAACTTACAAAATTCTTAAGGGGTTGGACAGGCTAGATGCAGGAAGATTGTTCCCGATGTTGGGGAGGTCCAGGACAAGGGGTCACAGCTTAAGGATAAGGGGGAAATCCTTTAGGACTGAGATGAGAAGGACTTTTTTCACACAGAGAGTGGTTGGTCTCTGGAACTCTCTGCCATAGAGGATAGTTGAGGCCAGTTCATTGGCTATATTTAAGAGGGAGTTAGATGTGGCCCTTGTGGCTAAGGGGATCAGAGGGTATGGAGAGAAGGCAGGTACGGGATACTGAGTTGGATGATCAACCATGATCATATTGAATGGCGGTGCAGGCTCGAAGGGACGAATGGCCTACTCCTGCATTTCTATGTTTCTATGTTTCTATTCCTGTGCCCTATTACTCTATGTTCTATGTTCTGCAGAACCCAACCAAATGAGATCTCCTACAGCAACGAACAAAGTAAATCTTAACAAATGATGACAGAAAATTGAAAGAGAATTGGTGTCCTGGATATATCCCTCCTTGTTATTGCAAACAGTATTTTGGATAGGTACATGGATAGGAAAGGTTATGTGCAGGTGGGGCGGGCACACTTGGGGCATCTTGGTTGGCATGGACGAGTTGGGCCAAAGGACCTGTTTCCGTGTTGTATCTCTTTGACTCTGCAATTTGTCTTCTAAATGCTGCAGATACACACTCTTCGTATTTGGTAGGATATTCATATTCCACCTCCCACCCCCCAACTTCTTTTCTCCTCCTCTCCCTCACCCTCACCCCACCCCCCTCAACCTCCCCAACCCCCGCTTCCATGCCCAACCTGGACCTTTACCGATTTCTCCTATCCCCTCCCCCTGCACAGCATTCCTTCCTCCAGCTTCATAATTTGCAACTCTTTAATCAGTTTGTTTCACACTTCTGCCTTTTCACCTATTGCTTGTCAGGTTTTGTCCTGCCCCCTCCTCTGCTCCAGCTTTTCTCCTCCCCGGACGACCATAAATCTGAAGATGGATCCTGCCCCGAAACGCCATCTATCCATGTTCTCCAATGATGCTGCCTATCCCGTTGAGTCCCTCCAGCACTTTGTGCTATTTTTTATTAACCAGCACTTGCAGTTGCTTGTTTCTATATTGATATTCCTCCTTTGTCAATCCTGGAACTCTCTATCTAATGGGTCTCTCGGTGTAACTGCACCGAATGATCTGTTGCAGTTCAGATGTTGGCTCCCCACCAACATCATGGGGTTATCAGTACTGGGTCTGTGATCCTGAGCTTGCCAGCAACATCTATGGCCAAGTTTCAGTTTCAGTTTTAGTTTATCGTCACGTGTACCAAGGTACACTGAAAAGCTTTTGTTGCGTGCTAACCAGTCAGCAGAAAGACAATACAAATCAGAGCATTGAATATAGTAGGGAAGTAATGTTAAAATTGTACAAGGCATTGGTGAGACCAATTCTGGAGTATGGTGTACAATTTTGGTGGCCTAATTATAGGAAATATGTCAACAAAATAGAGAGAGTACAGAGGAGATTTACTAGAATGTTGCCTGGGTTCCAGCAACTAAGTTACAGAGAAAGGTTGAACAAGTTAGGTCTTTATTCTTTGGAGCGCAGAAGGTTAAGGGGGGACTTGATTGAGGTCTTTAAAATGATGAAAGGGATAGACAGAGTTGACGTGGATAAGCTTTTCCCATTGAGGGTAGGGAAGATTCAAACAAGAGGGCATGACATGAGAATTAAGGGACAGAAGTTTAGGGGTAACATGAGGGGGGACTTCTTTACTCAGAGAGTGGTGGCTGTGTGGAATGATCTTCCAGCTGAAGTGGTGGAGGCAGGATCGATTTTAACATTTAAATGTAAAGTGGATAGGTATATGGACGGGAAGGGAATGGAGGGATATGGTCTGAGTGCAGGTAGATGGGACTAGGGGAAAATAAATGGTCGGCACGGACTGGAAGGGCCAAGAAGGCCTGTTTCCATGCTGTAATTGTTATATGGTTATGTGGTTATAAGGTTAATACATGATTGCAATCGATCCATTTACAGCGTATAGATACATGACAAGGGAATAACGTTTAGTGCAAGGTACAGCCAGCAAAGTCCGATCAAGAATAGCCCGAGGGTCACCAAAGAGGTCGATACTAGTTCAGGACTGCTCTCTGGTCGTGTCCAATGAGAACATAAATAAAGGATTTTTTGTTCCTCCAACTTCGTCCATGAAAATTTCCCAAAAGTTGTTGTGATCGTCAGTTGTTTTGAAAATTGAAGGGAATGTGGAACTATTTCTAATTTGTTTAACTTATACGTGTTAAAAGTTTGAAGGCAATCAATATTATTAGAACTCTGCCTTCTTGTGTCCACAAGATCGGTGGGGAGAATCCTTGTTTATTTGCTACTTCCCTTTCTATAGGCTAAATTTTAACCAATTTGTAATTGCTTTGGGCAATCGGCCAACGGAGACATTCTTCTGGTTAGTTTCTTTTGCCTCAAGGCCCTGAAAGATAAGAAACAGCAATAAGTTTGTAATCCAAATATAACGTCGTATTTTCAGAATTAAAGGACATCGAATTAGAACATCATCTTGGCAAACCCGGAACTAAAGCAATTTGACAGTTTAGCTTAGTTTAGATACACAGCACGAACACAGGCCCTTCGGCCCACTGAGGCTGTGCTGACCAGCGATCCTGGTACTAGTTCCACCCTACAGACGAGTGACGATGTACAGAAGCCAACTAACCCACAGACCTTCATGGCATTGGAGTGTGGGAGGAAACCGGAGCACCCGGTGAAAACCCACGCAACCACATGGAGAAAGTACAAACTCTGTGCAGATAGCACCCACAGTCTGAATTGAACCCAGGTCTCTGGCACTGTAAAGGGCCTGTCCTACAAGCATGCAACTCCATGCGATGAGCGCGACCTAACGTGGTTGCTTGAGCCGTCTGGCGTTGCGGGGCCGGTCCCACTTCGATCGCCGGAGCCGTGCGGAATTGTGTGGAGTTCGTCCCGACCTCGCGCGGGGCTCCGAAAAACTGACTATGTTAAAAAATTCCGCGCGGCAACGGCTTGTCGGCTCGCAGTCGCCTCGACGCATTACACACCGCCTCGACGTCGTGCCTCCGTGACCCTCTCTGTAGGTGCCTCCGTGACCCTCTATGTGTGTGGCTCTGTGGCCCTCTGTGTGTGTGCCTCTGTGCCCCTCTCTGTCCTGGCGAACTTACCTTAAGACTTCGCTCCAAGTTCGCCTCACTTTGCGCCGCGTTGCGCCACTCACCCGACCTCCGCGTGGCCCTCGCTGCCGGTTTGCTCGCGCTTGCCGCATGCAGGCGCATGCTGGTGGGAACGGCCCTGTACAGGGGATCACCTGACCTCCGCGCGGCCCCCGCTTCTAGTTTGACCGCGCTCATCGCATGGAGTCGGATGCTGGTGGGACAGGCCCTTAAGGCAGTTACTCTACTGCTGCGCCACCATGCCACCCTATGGCGGTAATTGATTGGACAGATAATTATTTTTTGGAAAAACAGCTTAAAGAGATTCAGGATATTGGAATTTTGTTTGGGATTTGAGAACAGGACAGGGTCAGTTTCTTTCCGACCAGTTTTAGACATTAAAACAAAAATCAGCGAATGCACATCAATCAACCCATTTTTGGAGTCTGAAGAACAGTTATTTTTTAATTTTTAATTTTATTTTATTTATTATTATTTTATTAGAAGCAATTGTACAAGGAGGAAGTAATCGACATAACAATTATACAATTTTCGTACAGCTACAAAATTTTAACATTTTATAAACTAATAACTAAATCGGAAAACAAGAAAAAGGAAAAAACTAAAGAAAAGAGAAAAGAAAAGAAAAAGAAAAGAAAGAATTTCGAAAAAGACACGAAAGAGAAAAAAGTAAAACCGCTGAACTAACGAAGAAGTGAAAGAAGCGGAGATATATCCCACTACCCTTCCATACGCCCGCTTATTTTTTCTAGATGTAGTGTCTCGGTCATTTCTGTGATCCACATCTTCACTGTGGGGACTGTTATCTTTTTCCAGAACTTAAGTATACGTTTTTTCGCTGTGATTAAACCATAGTCAAGGATGAAGATGAGTTCTGACCTGAAACGTTGAAACGTTGCTTATTCATTCTCTCCACAGATGCTGCCTGACCCACTGAGTTACTCCAACACTTTGTTCTTTGCTTAACACATCAGCATCTGCGGTTCCTTGTGTCTCATGCAAACCCATTATTGTAATTGAATAAGATGATCTTATCTGAATTGATCTGGTACGTCTTTTATTTTGTTTGAGCAGTGTACGGGTGCTTTTTCGTAGAATATTCAACATTATAGATGATGGGGAGAAGGCTGGCTGAAGATGACTACAGTACTGTAACAAGCAACAGTGAGACGGGGCATGGTGGTGCAGCGGTAGAGTTTTGCCTCACAGCGCCAGAGACCCGGGTTCAATCCAGACTTCGGCTGCTGTCTGTACAGAGTTTGTACATTCGCCCTGTGACTGCATGGTTTTCCCCCAGATGCTCCGGTTTCCTCCCACACTCCAAAGACATACAACTTTGTAGGTTAATTGGCTTCGGTAATTTTTTAAACATTTTCCCTCATGTGTAGGAAAGTGCTGGTGTACGGGGTGATCATTGGTCAGCATGGACGCGGTGGACCACACAGGGCCTGTTTCCACACTTATCCCTAAGCTAAACTAAACTAATTGGACTGCGTAGGAAAGAACTGCAGATGCTGGTTTAAATCGAAGGTAGACACAAAATTCTGCAGTAACTCAGCGGGACAGGCAGCACCTGTGGAGAGAAGGAATGGGTGACGTTTCGGGTCGAGACCCTTCTTCAGACAGAAGAAGGGTCTTGACCTGAAACGTCACCAAATCCTTCTCTCCAGAGATGCTGCCTGTCCCGCTGAGTTACTGCAGAATTTTGTGCCTTTACCTTAAACTAATTAGACACCTCTCTCTTGCTGATTATAAAAACACAGATTGATTGTAGGTGTTAATTTTGCCAATGAATGCAACACCAATGCTAAACTAAATTAAACTCACAAAGTTCTGAATTCTTCTGATTTTTACCTCCATTCGATGGAACAAATTCCCAACCACTTTGCTGAGATCGGAAAATCAGTATTAAATTGATTAGAGATGCAATTCATTGGAGGACGTTAGGAATAAACTTAAGAATCTCTTCATTTTGTGCAAGTTATAAAAACGCAGAAAATGAAGCACTATTTATTTGGGAATAGTCATCTTTGCTGAATACACCAAAGATTACAAATGTTATCATCATTATTCTGGATTTTTGCATTTCCAAATAAAGGTTATAAGTATTAGGCTGTGTTTTACTCTTTGTTTTATATAACGAAAACCTATCTCGTTCCGAAGCATAAATAAATCAAGGAGAAAAAGGATTGTTATCAGCCTGACTCAACTTAGACACCTGCAAAGTGTCAGGCTACCCAGTAAGTATTTTTGCATTGCGATTGGGGAAAAGGCTCCATGCTAAACAGAACTAGAAGTTCTCATTAAAATATTTTCCTGAAGCATTGCTCCACTCCAGCTCTGGAGTTCAGTACCGCTCTTTACTATTAATAGACACAAAGTGCTGGAGTAACTCAGCGGGGTAGGCAACTTCTCTGGAGGACATGGAGAGGTGACGTTTCGGGATGGGACCCCTTCTCCAGCATCTGCAGTTCCTCGTTTCCCCAATCGTTACGATGACCTTTTGACTCACTGTGTCCGCGCCGACCAGCAATCACCCCGTACACAAACCTGCACACATCAGGGACAAGGTTTACGACTTACCAAAGCCAATTAACCTGTGAACCTAGACGCCTTTGGAGTATGGGTTTTCCGGAGGGGTAAATGGGGAGAATGTGCAAACTCCGTACAGACAGCACCTATAGTCAGGATTGAACCTGGGAACTTCTACAGTTGCGCCACTGTGACGCCCCATCTTATTCCATGATATTTCATGGGAGAACATTAGAGAGCTGAACGTAGTGTGGTGAATAAGGCTTGGTTACACTGGCTGAATGTTGGAGGTCTGGTTGATGTGGAATTTGTGTCATAAGCTCAAAAGGCCATAAGTTATCGGAGTAGAATTAGGCCCTTCAGCCCATCAAGCCTATCCCATCATTCAATCATGGCTGATCTCCTTTCTCTTTCCTAATCCCATTTCCTGCCTTCTCCCCATAACATCTGACATCCATACTAATCAAGAATCTATCTATCTCTGCCTTAAATATATCAACTGACTTGGCCTCCATGGCCTTCCGTTGAAAGAATTCCACAGATTCACCACCATCTGACTAAAGAAATTCCTCCTCATCTCCCTCCTAAAAGAACGTCCTTTAATCTTGAAGGTATGACCTTTAGTCCTGGACTCTTCCACTAATGGAAACATCCTCTCCACATCCACTCTATCCAAGCCTTTCACAATTCTGTATATGTCAACCTCACTCTTCTAAACTCCAGCGAGTACAGGCCCAGTGCTGTCAAACGCTCATGATATGTTAACCTACTCATTCCTGGGATCATTCTTCTAAAGTGGTGAGGGATATTGAAAAGGGTATTGATGTTTTGTGTCCATAGCTGGACTCATAAGGAGTAGTGCCTCCCAGGCATTTAACATTAAGTGCTGGAGTAACTCAGTGTGTTATACGGTACGAGTTCATTCCAAGAGCTCTCCCGAGTTAAAAAAAAATCAAACTCGTGGTAAGCACGGAGAATGAACGTAGCAGGTACATCGGAGCTCGGGGACGTCTCTTAGCGCTAACGGCAGGTGCTCGGGAAGGCTCGCTAAAGGCAGGTAAGCACGGGAAGACTCGTGAAGAATTTTCAACATGATGAAAAATGTCCATGAGAGCCCCGAGTACTGATGAGTGGCCATTACCGTAAATCTCCGAGTTTGAATCAGGGCAAACACGGGAGAACCCTTGGAATGAACTCGTACCGTGGGACAGGGGTTTAAGGCAGCAACTCTTGAAGACATTGATGGGCAGTGTTTCTGGTCAGGACCCTTGTAGATCAATTTGTAGATCAAGCCACGATTCTTGACAGATCTTCTTCTTCTTGCGAATGAAACATAAACCAAAGGAATGGTTAGATCTCAAGATGGATGTTGAGCAGCCAGGTTGTTGGCTTGACAGATGAATACAGAAGATGGGTGAGAGAGCTGCTGAGGACATTCACTCCTTGACTTCAGTGCAGATAAATTCTGTTGTGTTGAAATGCAAGTAGGTGAATGCTGCATGGATTAGGCGGTATTGGCTACAAGGAGATGTTGGACAAACTTGGGATATTTTCTCTGGAACGCAGGAGATTGAGCAGAGATCTGATGGAAATTGCGAGAGGCCTAGATGGAATATTCCGTCAGAACCTTTCTCCCAGGGTGGAAGTGTCGAACACTAGAGGGCAAATGGGTATGGGGAGGGGGGGAGATTATATTTACGCAAAAGGTGGTAGGTGCCTGAGACACGCTGCCAAGGGAAGTGGAGGAGGCAGATGCCAGAGTGTCATTTAAGAGGTTTTAGATAGACTCATTAATATGCTGGCAATGGGGTAATATGGATCACATGCAGGCAGAGGAGGTTAGTTCAGCACAGATATTGTGGGCCGAAGGGCCTCTTCCTATGATGTGCTATTCTATAGAGCCAGAGCGTAAGACAGCACAGATACAGGCCCTTCAGCCCAATTCATTCAATACCAACCAAGATGTCCCATCTAAGCCATTCCCATTTGCCCGCATTTGGTTCATATCCCTCTAAACCTTTCCTATCTCCGTACCTGTCCAAGTGTCTATTAAATGATGTTATTGTACCTGCCTCAACTACCTCCACTGGAAGCTCGTTCCATACACCCACCACTTATATTTTATGTTCTAATATTTTGTTAATATTATCTGATTGTTAATGTTGACAAAGTGGGCATGTGTAGTGCTGGGATAATTCTCTACCGAGTGCCCTTCTGTAAAGTGTAGCATTTGTCCAGATACTCATGATTCATCCTTCAAGTCTTTTCCCAATGAGACGGCTGTTATGTCCCAACACTGAACTCCCTTTATTGGTCCATTGAATCTGCCCATTTACAGGTTGACATCTTAACTACTGTTACAGCTATTGACACTTCCATCACTGATGATGCACTTGATAAAAATTTACTGTTCCGTTTAGTGTCAACAGAAGCAATAAAGTGCTTAACTTTAAGTACACCATTGACCTATCGTGAACTTAGTAACATTGCTTTTGTCAGGCCAGCTGCTTTGTGAGAATTGCCAGGCTTAGTTGGAAAATGACCCTGAAATAAATTCAATGAAGGTTGAAAAAAATGTTATGTTTTTTTTATCTACCTGAGAAGATAAAGTGCCAGATTTAAGCAAGAAGAGAAAACAAAATCAAATTGTTAAAAAAGTAGAGAATAAAGAACAGGAAAAGATGATAGAAACGTAGAAACATAGAAAATAGGTGCAGGAGTAGGCCATTCGGCCCTTCGAGCCTGCACCGCCATTCAATATGATCATGGCTGATCATCCAACTCAGTATCCCTTACCTGCCTTCTCTCCATACCCCCATGATGTGAACATGGTCGAGCTGCATCCAATATGTTTCCACTCAGGAGAGAAACAGAAGGTTTTGCAGGAGGTGGATGGGCAATGCCAGAGAGGCAAGAGGCCCGTGGTGTGAATTATAAATATTATCTTGAGAAGGCTAGCGCAAATACGTTGGGCTAGTGATCCTTTTCGGTGGCATAAATGGTGAGAATTCATCAGAGGAACCTTAGACTTGCTCCTCACCCTCCAGGCCCTCAAGCTTCCTCTGTAATCCAGTGAGCTCACCTCTATCCTAACTCCACCCTAAGTCCTTCCACCTGCCTTCACTCTATTCCTTTCAAAGGGCTTAGTGAGCAGAAGTATTTGGATCGAGTCAAAGACTCATAGACTCGGACTCATAAAGTGTGGAAACAGGCCGTTCGGCCCAACTTGCTTAAAAATGTCGAACTTGCCCAACTCTTAAAACATAATAATTGAACTTGCATCTACTGTTTTTAATGAGTGTTCTTCACCTCTCCCACTCTACCAGGAAAAAAACCTTCTGAACTTCCTGATTTTCTTCCTGAGCCGCCTTGATCTGATTTAAAAGGTATCCCCCCCGTTTTAGACTCATTCAGTTGTAGAAAAAAACTATTTGTCAACTCAAACATGGAACTATCTAGGAAACAGGCCTCTCGGACAATCAAGTCTAAGCACTCTTAACACTAATCTTACACATTCCCATTTTATTTTCCCCACAATCCCAATAACAACCCTCAGATTCTACCACTCACCTGCACAGCATGGGCAGTTTGCTGAAGACAACTAACCTATCAACCTACAGATCTTTGAGATGTGGCAGGACACCCACACTGCCACAGGGAGAACGTGCAGACTTCACGCAAGCAGCACCACCGGTCAGGATGGAACTAGCTGCAGTAGTGATCTTCCTAGAACTCCAGTCACAATGCTAACTCCAAAAATTCCAGAAACCTCAATCTAGTATTGTGAGCAGTTCTGGTTGCCCAGATATAGGAAAGTTGGCATTAAGCGGCATGCTGGTGCTGTAGGTTTCTGCCTTACAGCGCCAGAAACCTGGGATCGATCCTGACTATGGGTGCTGCCTGTAACTCATATTCCGCTTGGGGAGTCTGCATCCTCTGGGCTTAAACATTGAATTTTCTCAATTCTGTTAAACTTTGCTGTCTCCTCCCCTTCCCACCTCTCCCTCAGCTCTCGGGCCCTGGCATTCCCTCTCTCTCTATCTCTCCCCCACCCAAGTCGCACTAGCTTCTCATTTTCACACTACCAACAGCTTACAATGGCCTGTTTCCTTTATCATCTATACTTTTTTGCATATCTTTCATTCATTGTTCTTTATCTCCCCACATCACCGTCTATATCTCTCGTTTCCCTGATCCCAGACCAGTCTGAAGAAGGGTCTCGAAATGTTGCCTATCTCCTTCGCTCCTTAGATGCTGCTGCACCCGCTGAGTTTCTCCAGCCTTTTGTGTACCCTCGATTTTCCAGCATCTGCAGTTCCTTCTTTAACAACAGGTCTGTATGTTAATTGTCTTCTGTAAAAATTGTAAATTGTCCCTATTGTGCAGGATAGTGTTAGTGTACGGGGATCAATGGTCGGCACGGACTTAGTGGGCTGAAGACTCTGTTTCCACGCTGTATGTCTAAAGGGCCTGTCACACTAGCGCGCGATTGGACGCGACAAGCGCGACCTACCGTGGTCGCTTTAGTCGTCCGGCCTCGCGTGACCCTGTCCCACTGCGATCGCCGGAGTCTCGTGGAGTTGCGCGGACTCGTGTGTAGCTGGTGTCGACATCGCGCGTAGTGTCCAAAAACCGACACTGCTTAAAAATTACGCGCGGCAAAATCCTGTCGCGCGGAACGTGATGACGTTTTGACGTTGTGCGTCTTCAGCGTGGCATTGCGTGATGACGTCACTGCCCGACGTCGTGCAACGCGCATGCTCATGCGCATCGTCACGTGATGAAAAATAACGTCCTTCCTTCGGACGTCGCGCGTGTAATCGCGCGCTAGTGTGACAGGCCCTTCACTCGCACCGGGATCGCCTGACCCCCACGCGACCCCCGCGTCCGAATTTGTCGCGCTTATCGCGTCTAATCGCGCGCTAGTGTGACAGGCCCTTAAAGCTGTAAAGTGTGCAAAAAGGATTCACGAGGATGTTATCAGGACTGGAGGGCTTGAATTGTAAGGAGAGGCTGGAGAGGCTGGGACTTTTGTTCCCTGGTATGGAGGGAGCTGAGGGGTAACAATAGACAATAGACAATAGGTGCAGGAGTAGGCCATTCGGCCCTTCGAGCCAGCACCGCCATTCAGTGTGATCATGGCTGATCATCCCCAATCAGTACCCCGTTCCTGCCTTCTCCCCATATCCCCTGACTCCACTATTTTTAAGAGCCCTATCTAGCTCTCTCTTGAAAGCATCCAGAGAACCTGCCTCCACCACCCCCTGAGGCAGAGAATTCCACAGACTCCCCACTGTCTGTGAGCAAAAGTGTTTCCTCGTCTCCGTTCTTAATGGCTTACTCCTTATTCTTAAACTGTGGCCCCTGGTTCTGGACTCCCCCAACATTGGGAACATATTTCCTGCATCTAGCGTGTCCAAACCCTTAACAATCTCATATGTTTCAATGAGATCCCCTCTCATCCTTCTAAACTCCAGAGTGTACAAGCCCAGCTGCTTCATTCTCTCAGCATATGACAGTCCCGCCATCCCGGGAATTAACCTTGTCAACCTACACTGCACTCCCTCAATAGCAAGAATGTCCTTCCCCAAATTAGGGGGCCAAAACTGCCCACAATACTCCAGGTGTGGTCTCACTAGGGCCCTGTACAACTGCAGAAGTACCTCTTTGCTCCTATATTCGAAACCTTTAGAGATATATAAAAGCACGATGGGTGGACATAAGGTGGATTGCTAAAGTCTTTTTCCCCATAGTAGGAGAGTCTAAAAGTGGAAGGGATATGTTTGAGGGGAAGGATTTGATGGAGGTCAAACGAGGAGCAACATTTTGAGGGTTGTGAGCAAATGGAACGAGCTGCCAGAGGAAGCTGTAGAGGTGGGTACAATGACAATGTTTAAAAGAAAATTGGACAGGTATATGGATAGAAAAGGTTTGGTGGGATGTGGGCCAATGTCGACAAATGGGACTAGCTTGGATAGACATCTTGGTTGGCATGGACAAGTTGAGCTGAAGAGCCTGTTTCTGGGCTTTATGAATCTATAACCAATCATTCAATCTTCCATATGCTGTGGAGTACATTCCGAGTAGTGGTTTCATGCTTTGTGCTTCTGTTAAGGCCAAAATATCCTCATTGATAGCCACAGCCCAATGGAAATTTAGTCAAAAATCAAAATTCCAAAATCAATGGAATTTGTAGTCTCCGTAATGAAGATACCAGACAATGATGGAATGGAAGTTTTACTTTTGCAATCGCAACGTAACATACAAAATGTACAGAATGTTGCAATCCCAAAAGCAAAACTTTCTTTCCATCGTTGTCTGTCCTGGGCCTCCTCCATGGCCAGAGTGAGTCCCACCGCAAATTGGAGGAGCAGCACCTCATGTTTCACTTGGGCAGTTTACACCCCAGCGGTATGAACATTGACTTCTCCAATTTCAGGTAGTCCTTGCTTTCTCCCTCCTTCCCTTCCCCTTCCCAGCTCTCCCACCTCTCCCACAGCCTACTGTCTCCGCCTCTTCCTTTCTTCCATCTAACGTCACCTATTCCTTCGCTCCATAGATGTTGCCTCACCCGCTGAGTTTCTCCAGCATTTTTGTCTACCTTCGATTTTTCCAGCATCTGCAGTTCTTTGTTAAACATTCCATCATTGTCAGGTAGAAGGCAGGAACAGGGTACTGATTGGGGATGATCAGCCATGATCACATTGAATGGCGGTGCTGGCTTGAAGGGCCAAATGGCCTATTCCTGCACCGATTGTCTATTGTCTATTGTCTATTGTATCTTCATTATAGCAACAAAAATTCCATTGATTTTCTTTTAGAACATCGAACATAGCACAGCACAGCACAAAACAGGCCATTCGGCCCACAATGTCCGTGCTGAACATGATGTCAAGACAAATACTTATCTACCTGCACATAACCCATGTTCCTCCATTAGATTTTGTTCTTGACTGATCATTTATGTGGTCTGCTGACATGCATTCCTGATGTGTTTTACCATTTAAAGTATTCTTGCTTGATCCAGAATGTAGATCTTCACACTCAGTTTTACTGAAACTCGTCTGTCACAGTTGTGTCCTCTCACATAATCAATCAATGTCTCTTGCTAATTTTGTGCAACAGTTGTCACAATTTTAATTTTGTCCCTGAAAATCTTTGTTACGGTAGAGAATATATTGACTGGCGGCTTCATGGCCTGGTTGGGCAGCCCGAACGCCCAGGAAAGAAGGAGATCACAGGGTGTGGTTGACACTTCCTGGCTCATCACAGGATACTGACCTCCTCACCAATGAAGAGATCTATAGAAGGTGCTGCTTGGAAAAGACAACAATAACATCACCCAGGCCACGCTCTTGTTTCACTCCTACCATCAGGTAGGAGGTACAGGATTTGAAAAACTGTGACCATCAGGTCCAAGAATGGCTTCTTCCCAACAACCATCAGGCTTTTGAACACTACACTAGTGAACACTAACCTCAACTATAAATATCCATGAACGTCCATGGTGGCACTTAGGACTTTGGGAGTTTTTTTTGCATTAGTATTGTGGTTATTAATTTATTGAATTTTGTTTATCATACATTAGCTATGTGTAACGCATTAACATATCTGTTATGCCGCTGCAAGTAATAGCCCTGTCCCACGGTGCGAGTTCATTCCAAGTGCTCTCCCGAGTTTAAAAAAAAATCAAACTCGTGGTAAGCACGGAGAATGAACATAGTGGGTACGTCAGAGCTCGGGGGTGTCTCTTAGCGCTAACGGCAGGTACCCTGGAAGACTAGCTAACGGCATGTAAGCACGGGAAGACTCGTGAAGATTTTTCAACGTGATGAAAAATCTCCACGAGAGCCCCGAGTACCGACGAGCAGCCATTACCGTAAATCTCCGAGTTCGCGTCAGGGCAAACTCGGGAGAACTCTTGGAATTAACTCGTATCGTGGGACGGGTTTTAAGAATTTCATTGTTCCATTGTCGATATATATGACTATTAAATACTTTTGATTCTTACATTACTCACTAATGAATATATTGATGAGTCGAGGACCCAGTCTGAACCAGTATTGTGCCTCACTATCTACTGCTTTCTAAATGAAATATCCATTATCCCCCTTCTATGAAATCCATTCCTTAACCTATAACTTAATCAGATCAATAACCGCTCCATTCCTATGTACTTTATTTTTTAATATGCAATGCCTTAAAATAATCTATTGAACGCTATCTGAAGGTCTACTTAAACTATGTCTATTTGCATGCCCCTATCTACTAATTACTTCCTCAATTAACTCCAGCACCATAGGTCAATTTTTTCTAAGAAGTCAATTATTCAGTCTTAATTTGTAGATTCTAATAAGTTCTCCACAACTGATATTTGATTAAGAGGTATATTACTTCCAGGGTTCTCTTTCTTTGTCTTTCTTAAACAATTGAGCTATACTTACAGTTTTCCAATATAAAAGTTCTATTCATGATCCAGTGGAGCTTTTAAAGATTTGGCTAAAGTGGCTACACTTTCCTTACTCAAGCTCTTTAAATCCGAATCACGGAAGCCATCAAGTCCTGAGGTGTAGATTGTCGTTAATTAATGGGTTTTTTTCCCCTCGGATTGCTTTTTGTTTTGTGCTAACTTCAGTGATTGAAGTTGTCACTCAATTTGAGTCAGAGAGGTACAGGGTTGTAGAGCATGGAATCAGGCCCTTGGCTTTGGCCCAACTTGTCCACGCTGGCCAAAATGCCCCATCCGTGCTAGTCCCACCTATCAGTGTTTGGCTCATATTCCTCTAAACCTTTCCTATCCATGTCCCTGCCCAAATGCCTTTTAAATATTGTTATACCATCCGCTGTGTGAAGAAGTTGCCCCGCAGGTTCCTATTAAATCTACGTATGTCTTCTACTTCTTGATTCCCCTATTCTGGATAAAAGACTCATGACACTCTTTGTTAAATAGAGTTGTATTGGAATATATATGCTCTATCTCTGGTGTCTTAAGGGGTAAGTACTACCATCTTGTTTCCCCACTGGCCAGGCTCAGTAAAGCCGGGGTGCTGACTGTCACTCATGCTTCAGACTCAAGGTTTCTCTTCCTGGTCTATTGTTGGTCTCCATAGTTATTGTCGTGAATATACGCAATGTTTCCCCTTTCAAATGTTTTTACACCGCACTTTCACAATGTTGGGGCTCTTCAAACCCAAACAATCAGACACCGAAGTGTGGACCTGATGTGTAGGAAGGAACTGCAGGTGCTGGTTTATACCAAAGATAGACACAAAAATGCCGGAAAATGAAAATGCAAAATGCTGGAGTCTGAAGGAGGGTTCCGACCTGAAACATCAGAGATACTGCCTGACTCGCTGAGTTACCAGCATTTTGTTTCTATCTTCAGTGTAGACCAGATCAATAATAGGCGATGTTTCGGATCAAGGCCCTTTTCAGTAGGGTCCTGACCCAAAAAGTCATCTATTCCTGTTCTCCAGAGATGTTGCCTGGCCTGCTGAGTTACTCCAGCACTTTGTGTCTTTTTTGTTTATAAACCAGCACCTGCAGTTCTTTGTTCCAACATCGTCAAGAGCGCTTAATTATCATAACGCTTTTTAAAAATAAAATGAAAGTGCATGGTAAAATGGGTGGAGTGGGAAAGTGGGATAGATGCCAAGAGTTTTTAAAAAAAGCTTATTAAAAAGTGCTGATTTGATAGAATTTTTTGCAAATATATCTGACCTTCAATGTACCATTGCGGTATTTTGACTGCTATGTTTGAAAATTGCATTTAGATTATCAGTTCAAAAAAACATCTGTTATGACTAGCTTGCAGGCTCTGTTAATAATCTTGACCCTTGCAGCATGCTATTAAAAATGATGGGATTGGAAATGTACAGCAAATGTCAACCAGTTGTTGCTGGTGCCAGGCTGCCATGGAAAATGTCATCTTTCCCACTGCAATCTAACGAGGCAGGAATTTTGCAAATGGGAGACAAGATGAGAAAGCAGGTGCCCACTGAATTTTATTTTTGTTAACAAATAAGAAAAAATTCATTCACAGTGCTTGTGCAAATGACCACTTACCAGGTTCTATTTTCTAACAATCATTCCAATAACAATTTTTCTGCAAAATTGATTTTGTTGTTGCCTGTACTGTGGTTTTGATTATTAAGCTAAATAGGTGGCAGTTCACATTAATACATTTCGTGGCAATATTGCTATGCCTCTTATTTAACAGCAAGGAGAATACAGCTTGGTTAAACGCCAGCAAAATTTGAGCTTCAATTGCAAGCCAGTGCTAAATTGTTGTTATTTTATGCATTGAAATGAAAAACAAACTGTGCCCTGAACATATTTTTGAATTGTGTTCTAGCTCAAACATGAGTTATTGGATGATGCTATAAATATACTATTTCTTCTACTTCGGTTTAGGGGAAAGGCCTGCTAAACCTTTACAGACATTTAACGACATTGTTATGTCATTAATGTCATTTGGGCACCAAATCTGAGGAAGGATGTGCTGGCCCAGGAGAGGGACCAGAGGAGGTTTACAAGAATGATCCCAGGAATGAGTAGGTTAACCTACGATGAGCATTTGTCGGCACTGGGCCTGTACTCGCTGGAGTTTAGAAGAATGAGGGGGGACCTTATTGAAACAGACAGAATAGTGAAAGGCTTGGATAGAGTGGATGTGGAGAGGATGTTTCCACCAGTGGGAGAGTCTAGGACTAAAGATCACAGCCTCAGAATTAAAGGACGTTAGTTTAGGAAGGAGATGAGGAGGAATTTCTTTCGTCAGAGGGTGGTGAATCTGTGGAATTCTTTGCCACAGAAGGCTGAGGACACCAAGCCAGTGGACATTTTTAAGGCAGAGATAGATTCTTGATTAGTACGAGTGTCAGAGGTTATTGGGGAGAAGGCAGGACAATGAGGTTAGGAAGGTGAGGTAGATCAGCCATGGAGTAGACTTGATCGTCCGAATGGCCTAATTCTACTCCTATTCCTTATGAATTTATGACCTTATAGCTTCAATTGATATTCATCTACTATTCTTCTCAAATCGTCCACTAAACGCCAAAACAAGTACACCATTAAAACTGACATGGTCTTCTCTGCGCCATTGGATTTTCAAGGCGTTGAGGTGTTCTTTGATATTCTGTTTTCAGTTCAGATGTAGAGATTAGACCAGATAAGGAAGGCTAGCAATATGACAAGGTATAATGTAGAGCCAAAAACTGTCCTATCTGCAGCAAAATGGTTGCCAGTCCTGTCAGTTTAATAGCCCCAGCATGGCACATGGTAAAATGGTCCAAGCCTGATAATGGGTTGACATGTTACAGATATAGCCACAAAGTTGGTGACACGGGGAGTGAGAGAAAACAAATATTCAATCCTGGTTGGATTCCATTTCACTATCATGATTAATAAAGGGCTTTGTAACTATCGCAGAAGATCCGAGTGCTGAAGATAGCCACAAAATGCTGGAGTAACTCAACGGGTCAGGCAGAATCTCTGGAGAAAAAGAATAGGTGACGTTTTGGGTCGAGACCATTTTTCAGACTGAGAGGCTTCTTCAGACTTCATCAGACTTAGAATGATGCCTGGATTGGAAAGTTATGGCCATTGGAGAGTTTGGACAAACATGAAGAAGGATCTCGACCCGAAACGTCGCCTATCTCCTTCGCTCCTTAGATGCTGCTGCACCCGCTGAGTTTCTCCAGCTTTTTGTGTAACCCTGGACAAACATGAATTGTTTTCTCTGGAGCCACAGAGGCTGAAGGGAGACCTGATGAAAGTATTGAAATTATGAGATGCAGAGATTTTTGGGTAAAGGGTCAGAGCCTTTTACCCAGGGTGGAAATATCTAAGAGTAGATGGCATGGATTTAAGTTGAGAGGAGTAAAAGTGGAAGGACATGTGCAGGTCAAGTTTTTTTACACTGATAGTGAGGTGGTTGTGGTAGATACAAGAATAGCATTTAAGATGCTTTCAGCTAGGCACACACACATGCAGGGATTGTTGGAATATGGACCATGTGCAGGCAGAGGAGCTTAGTTTAACCTTGCTTTGGTGTTGGGCATGGACATTGTGGGCCAAAGGACATGTCACTGTGATGTAATGCTCAATGTTAACTAAGTTGACCTTAACCCAGGTTTGGGGCACGTGTTTGGAGGAGTGAAGGAATTTGGAATGAGGATTCTGGGTCTGGGTCCGAAGGGTTTGAGGTCCAGGAGAAGCTGGAGGGGCTGGTTCTTCATTCCATGGGGCATAAACGACCAAGGGATGACCTGATATAGATAGATAGAATTATGAGGGGCACAGATAAGGCCACCATCTTTCCTTAGGGTAAAAATATTAGACTCTGTGGTTTCAAACCCCTGTCTCACGGTGCGAGTTGGCCCATGAGTGACCCCGAGTTTTCACTCGTGGTGATCACGTACAGCCAACGTAGTGGGAACGTCGGAACTCGCGCGATTAACTTGTCCACTCGTGGCGCTAACGGCAGGTACCTGTGAAACTTGTGAACTCGTGAAAAAAGTCAAACATGTTTAACTTTTTCCACGAGTCAAATTTCGTGGTCAAGTTTAAAATTGAAACATTTAAACTCAGAGTTATATCGTAGTGGCCCGTGCGTTAACTTTAGTGATTCGTGCGTCCACCGTGGGAACTCTTTAATAGACACAACATGCTGGAGTAACTCAGCGGACCAGGCAGCATCTCTGGACAGAAGGAATGGAGTCGAGACCCTTCTTCAGACTTACCCAAAACGCCACCCATTCCTTCTCTCCAGAGATGCGGCCTGTCCCGCCGAGTTACTCCAGCATTTTGTGTCTATCTATACTTTAGTTTCGGATATGATCAAGTGTAAGAAATGCAAACCAGACTACCTTCACATCAGAGAATCCTAATGTTCCTAATTTGGCCGAGGCACTTCACTGTCCGTGTGTAGGAAGGAACTGCAGACGCTGGTTTACACCGACGATAGACACAAACATGCTGGAGTAACTCAGCGGGACAGGCATCGCCTCTGGAAAGAAGGAATGGGTGATGTTTTGGGTCGGGACCCTTCTTCAGACTCCCAGCTCATTCTTCCCTCGTCGATGTGAACTTGTGGGGGTGCGAGGAATCGGGCGTCGCTGGGTAAGGGGAAGAGAGGTTTTACTGCTGAATTATGCGCAACAGAAGCATGAAGTGGGGGTAAGGTCCGTTTAAACTATCTTGTCGTCGTCCCCCCCCCCCCCCCCCCCCAATGTTGGGAGAGAGAGGGAAGAGAGTTGTGCAAACAAACCACGGGAGACTGCATCTTTGGAGGGAAATCATAAAATGTATAGGGATGTTTCGGGCCGGGACCCTAAAGGTTGACTACCCGTTTCGCAGATGCCGTTCCTAGCCCCCCTCTCACTCCTCCCCACCCATAGTCTTTGCCTTCTCCCAATTCCACCATCCCTCGCCCCCCCCCCCCCCCCCCCAAACCTGTCCTCACCTGAACTGCTGAAGATAACCGAGTGCTTTAAATGCGAATCCCCGACTGCAGCAACAACACACGCCCTGAGCGGGAGAGGAACTTGGTAACTCAAGACCAAACGGGAGAGGAGCTTGGTAACTCTGGAGACGATCTCGGAACATCGCAGATTACCATACCCGTGGGAACTCGCCATAAACACTTGCACACCAACTTGGAATATCGTACACAACCACGAGTCTGTCACTCTGGGTCACTCGTGTGTCAACTCGCACCGTGAGACAGGGCCTTTAAGGTGATAGGAGAAAGAT
This sequence comes from Raja brachyura, assembly GCA_963514005.1. The sequence continues at coordinate 7,685,681 of OY740797.1, read as the reverse complement.
TTAAAAAGGACCTGAGGGGAACCCGTTTGACCGAGAAGGTAATGTGTGCATGGATCGAGCAGCCAGATGAAGCCAGATGAAGTGGTAGAGGCAGGTACAATTAAGACAATTAAAAGACACTTGGACAGGCACGTGGATGGGAAAGATTTGGAGGGATCTCGGTCAGGTGCAGGTATCTAGGAGTAGCTCATTTAGACGTCGAATGGCGCCGCGAGCGGCAGCCTCGCCATTAGCTTGTTCGTCCTTCGACTTTTTTTGTCTTTTAGTATGTCTAAACATATGTTTTAGTGTGGGAGGTGGGGAATAGGGGAAACCGTTTTCAGTCACTTACCTTGACGGAGATACGACTTTTCTCTTTGTCGCATCTTCGCCCCCCCCTCGTGGCCTGACAACTGGATTGGTGCGGCCTTTCTCGGAGACCGGCCCAGAGCTTCAGCAGCAGGCGCGGCGGGACATTAACATCGCGTAGCGGGCCGATCCCTTGCCGGGGATCGCCTGAAGAAGTGCTCAGACCGCCGGCCTGCGGCCTATAACATCGTGAAGCCGCGGCCTCTGGTAAAAAAGTGGCCAATTCGGGAACTCCAAGTGTGTGTTCCGATCCGTCCCGATGTCGGAGTTTCGATCATCCCGACGAGAGGGCTTGTACAGCGGGCCGTCTGTAATGGTGACTATGGAGGGTTGATGGCCCCGACCATGGGGTGAACAAAGGAGGAAGATTGACTGAACGTTATTGCCTTCCATCACAGTGAAGAATGTTGATTTCACTGTGGTGGATGTTTGTGTTAAATTCTGTTGTGCATTGTGCTGTTTTTGATGATATGGCTGCATGGCAACTCAAATTTCACTGAACCTTAATTGGTGCATGTGGCAATAAATGTGAACTTCAACTTGAACTTAAACTCACTTAGTCAGCATAGATGAGTTGGGGCGAAGGGCCTGCATCTGTTGTTTAGCTCCATATCTCTGTGACTCCATGAGCCAAACAAAATTAGTTTAGTTTAGTTCAGAGATACGGTGTGGAAACAGGCCCTATGGCCCACTGAGTCCATGCCGAACAGTGATCACCCATACATATTAATTCTATCTTGTATATTAGGAATACTTTACAGAAGCCAATTAACCTACAAACACTGCATCTTTGGAGTATGTGAGCAAACTGGAGCACCCGGAGAAAACCCATGCAGTCACAGAGAGAACTTACAAACTCCGTACAAACACGCGTAGTCAGAATCGAACCTGGGTCTCTGGCATTGTAAGGCAGCAACTCTACTGCTGTGCCACCGTGCTGCATTGAAGTAACAATATTAGTGATGCAGTGGGGTTTGGGGAAAAGGTGCTAGGCTGGTTTAACAAGATTCAATGGCTCCTTGAGAAAGCCCAAGGAACATATCTCAGATGGAAATAAAGTGAGAAAATGTTTTTCCAACTAATGGACGAATGAATACATTTGTTGTCCAAGTATTCACATACAAGGAATTTGCCTTGGTGACAACATGACATACAGTAACATATAGTTAGGAATGGCACATATAACATTAAACATTAATCTGATCCACTCTGGTCATTTTGGGACTCCTGGTGATAGCAGAGCTGTTATGTTCAGACATGTTGGCTTCTCAGCCGCCTGAGTTAAATTGGGATCGCACCAAGAATGATGTTAACAAGAGCATTAATCATCTTCAACGTTAGTGAAGGTTAAATGTCACGCTGGTAAATGTGCAAATAAATGATTTTGTCGACCATTATGTGTGGTGGGTGGAGGTTAACATTGCGTCAAATTACTCCAAGGTAATACATAAACAATTTGGTGTTGTGAGTGATTTGATAAATGTTGCTCCTCCTTTAGATGTTGGCACTCGGCAAGGCTACTTTCAGGATTCAAGATTCAAGAGAGTTTATTGCCGTGTGTCCCAGATAGGACAATTAAATTCTTGCTTTGCTTCAGAAAATATAGTAGGCATGAATACAGAACAGATCAGTGTGTCCATATACCATTATATAAATACATTATTATCTGAATGGTGGCTGATTAGGAAAAGGGGAGATGCAACAAGACCTGGGTGTCATGCTACACCAGTCATTGAAAGTAGGCATGCAGGTGCAGCAGGCAGTGAAGAAAGCGAATGGTATGTTAGCATTCATAGCAAAGGGATTTGAGTATAGGAGCAGGGAGGTTCTACTGTAGTTGTACAGGGCCTTGGTGAGACCACACCTGGAGTATTGTGTACAGTTTTGGTCTCCTAATCTGAGGAAAGACATTCTTGCCATAGAGGGAGTACAGGGAAGGTTCATCAGACTGATTCCTGGGATGGCAGGACTTTTATATAAAGAAAGACTGGATAGACTCGGCTTGTACTGGCTAGAATTTAGAAGATTGAGGGGGGATCTTATACAAACGTACATAATCCTTAAGGGGTTGGGCAGGCTAGATGCAGGAAGATTGTTCCTGATGTTGGGGAAGTCCAGAACAAGTTTAAGGATAAAGGTAAGTCTTTTAGGACCGAGATGAGAAAAACATTTTTCACACAGAGAGTGGTGAATCTGTGGAATTCTTTGCCACATAAGGTAGTTGAGGCCAGTTCATTGGCTATATTTAAGAGGGAGTTAGATGTGGCCCTTGTGGCTAAAGGGATCAGGGGGTATGGAGAGAAGGCAGGTACAGGATACTGAGTTGGATGATCAGCCATGATCATATTGAATGGCGGTGCAGGCTCGAAGGGCCGAATGGCCTACTCCTGCACCTATTTTCTATGTTTCTATGTTTCTATATACACACATGAATAAATAAACAGATAAAGTGCAAATAAACAGATAATGGTCTATTAATGTTCAGAGTTTTGTTTGAGTTGAGTTTAATAGCCTGATGGCTGTGGGGAATAAGCTATTCCTGAACCTGGACGTTACAGTCTTCAGGCTCCTGTACCTTCTACCTGAAGGTAGCGGGGAGATGAGTGTGTGGCCAGGATGGTGTGGGTCCTTGATGATGTTGCCAGCCTTTTTGAGGCAGCGACTGCGATAGATCCCCTCGATGGTAGGGAGGTCAGAGCCGATGATGGACTGGGCAGTGTTTACTACTTTTTGTAGTATTTTCCGCTCCAGGGCGCTCAAGTTGCCGAACCAAGCCACGATGCAACTGGTCAGCATGCTCTCTACTGTGCACCTGTAAAAGTTAGAGAGAGTCCTCCTTGACACAACAACTTTCCGTAATCTTCTCTGAAAGTAGAGGCACTGATGTGCTTTCTTTATAATTGTATCAGTGTTCTCGGACCAGGAAAGATCTTCAGAGATGTGCACGCCCAGGAATTTGAAGATCTTGACCCTTTCCACCATCGACCCGTTGATATAAACGGGACTGTGGGTCCCCATCCTACTCCTTCCAAAGTCCACAATCAGTTCCTTGGTTTTGCTGGTGTTGAGCGCCAGGTTATTGTGCTGGCACCATATGGTCAATCAGTCGATCTCTCTTCTATACTCTGACTCCTCTCCATCAGTGATACGTCCCACAACAGTGGTGTCGTCAGCGAACTTGATGATGGAGTTTGCACTATGACTGGCTACTCAGTCATGAGTATAGAGTGAGTACAGCAGGGGGCTGAGCACGCAGCTTTGAAGTGCTCCCGTGCTGATTGTTATCGAGGCTGACACCTTTTCACCAATTCATTCATTTTATTCATTCATTGTTATTCATTCAATGGATGCTGGCACATTTTTGTTTCAAAAAATGCACTGGCAATTTCTAAACCTAAACTGATGAAATGAAAGCTGCACGACAGTGGCTACAGGTGGCTGATTTGTGATGAGGTGATCACTCATGCCTCACAGTTTTTCTCATTTCCCCATAACAACCAGAGATAATTAGGAAAGTAATTCTGATAATATAGTATGGCATTGTTCAAATATTCAACATGTCATCTGAGCTGTGTTGGAAGAAACTGCAGATGCTGGCTTATACTGAAGATTTACACAAACTGCTGGAGTAACTCTGCGGGACAGGTGGCATCTCTGGAGAGAAGGAATGGGTGACGTTTCGGATCTCGAGAGATGCTGCATGCCCGCTGAGTTACTCCGGCATTTTGTGTCTATCCATGTCATCAAATCTGTTTGATCCCATTTCTCTCCAAGACTGACATGCGATCTCAGTTGTAGTGTATTCTGGAATGTTTTATTGACCAGATAAAGAGAAAGATAACTGGTAAACAGTACTGCCTTTGATGCAACTTATATTGACATCTTCTACAAAGCCTTCCATTAATGAGGAACATAGTTATGAACGGAATAAATGTACTCAAAAATTCTTGTTCCTATTCCCTGTGGGATTCTAGCTCTTTAGTCAGAGGTTGGTGAATCTGTGGAATTCATTGCCACAGAAGGCTGTGGAGGCCGTCAGTAGCTATTTATAAGGCAGAGATAGATAGATTCTTGATTAGTACGGGTGTCAGAGGTATGGGGAGAAGACAGGAGAATGGGGTTAGGAGGGAGAGATAGATCAGCCATTATTGAATGGCGGAGTAGACTTGATGGGCCGAATGGCCTGATTCTACTCCCATTCCTTATGACCTTATGACCTTTTGAAATGCCTGTATCTTTTGGGTTATGGATGGAGCTGGAGGCCTCCTCGAACTGTCCTTGGGCCCCACCACAGGGGCATGGACTTAACTGTCCTTGCGTGGGATCGCTTCAACCGCGCCATGCGGACTTTACATCGGGAGCTCGCAGTCTCAGGAGAGGCCGTGGATGTCAGGAGCTCCAACGTCGTGGACGTTTTGACCAGTCCCGAAGCGGGGTTTGATGGTCCCGCGCGGGGGAGCTGACATCGCCCCGACACGGAGGGCCCAAACGCCAGCGGCTACGGGAGTCAAGATCGTCCCGTCAACAAAAGACTCGAGGTCCCCGACCATGGGAGAGCTAAGGGAAGATGACTGAACTTTTTTTCGCCTTCCATCACAGTGAGGAATGTGGAGAAGTCACTGTGGTGGATGTTTATGTTGAAATGTATTTTATGTGTTCTGTTGCTTTTTATTAGTATGACTGACTTGGCAAATGAAATTCCTCGTATGTTGCAAAACGTACTTGGCTAATAAAGTATTATTGTGATTGTGATTATGAATATAGGCCAAATGTAGGCAAATGGGACTAATTTAGATGGAGCATCTTGGTCAGCATAGACAAGTTGTGCTGGATGACCTGTTTCCATGCTCCATGTCTCTATGACTCAGTGCAGGTAATGTAACAGAACCTAACAAAGCTTGCAACTTGCAACCTGAAGTAGCGTCTCGACCCAAAACGTCGCCTATCTCCTTCGCTCCTGCTGCTTCCGCTGAGTTTCTCCAGCCGTTTGTGTACCTCAAAAGCTTGCAACTTGCCTGTTTATGCATTTTAGATGTTACTGTATGGCCTTCTTTGTTAAACATTAAAAAGAATTAAACATGAAAAAACTAAGATTTTCTTTTCAAATCAAATTAGTTTCAGAATGAAGATAGACACAAAATGCTGGAATAACTCAGCGGGACAGGCAGCATCTCTGGAGAGAAGGACTGAATGATGTTTCAGATCAAGACCCTTCTTCAGACCAAACTGAAGAAGGGTCTCGACCTGAAACATCACCTTTTCTTTCTCTCCAGAGATGCTGTCTGTTCCTTTGAGTTACTCCAGCATTTTGTGTCTATCTTCGGTATACACCAGCATCTGCCGTTCCTTCCTACGCCTTAGTTACAGAATGATGTTGGAATTAGCATTGTTGTGGATTCGTAGTTTGCAGTCGATAAACAGAGCAGCAAGAAAAGCTTCAGACTGCAACGTAGTTGTACTTTGAATTGATTTTCAATGAGCCACCTGATGTTGAGCATCTACAAGCAACTGTATTCCTTTTTCCACAAACATTTCGGCAGCAAAGGGTGGCACGGTGGTGCACTGGTAAAGTTGCTGCCTTGCAGCACCTGAGACCCGAGTTTGATCCTGGCTATGGGTGCTGTCTGCACGGAGATCATACGTTCTTCCTGTGACCGTGTGGGTTTTCTCCGGTTGCTATGGTTTCCTCCCACACACCAAAGATGTACGGGTTTGTTGGTTAATTGGCTTTGGTAAAATTGTAAATTGTGCAGAATGTGTAGGATAGTGCGAGTGGACAGGGCGATCGCTGTTCGGCGCGGACACGGTGGGCCGAAGGGCCTGTTTCTGGCCTGCATCTCTAAAGTGTAAAGTCATTGAAAGTCTTGACCGTTGAATCGATTTCAATCAAATATTGTGATAACAGTTTCTACTTTTTGTGGCAAACTGGCAGCTTTCATTTCAATTGTGTTAGGAATACATTAAAGTAAAAGTTTAATTTTTGCGGATAAATTGAAAGGTGACTCAAGTGCGATTATCATCAAGTCAACGTCCTCATCAAAACTTTAAGATATCAGTCAGTCAGTGCAAATTGTAATCAGTGTGCACAAAGACAGGCTAAAGATTCACAAGCGCCGTTTTACAGGAATGTTTTGGAAGGAAAGAAAATACATTTGAATTATTTTTTAAGCTACAATATATAAAGTAGAATATTTATGCTCTTGCTCGAGTTACATTGATGTAACAACGGGTATCATTTCAGATGCGCCAATAATTCACGGTTGTCTTCAAACTGCTCCACATGGTTGTTTCATTGTAAATTTAGCATTAGTATAATCAATTTTTCAATTGCCATTTTATTTGTACCACAATCTCCTCAAAATAAATTTCTGGACTGAATAGGCTGAATTCTGCTTTTGCGTTTTAAAAAAGTAATATTTACAGTGACAGCCAGCATGTGGAAAGTAGTTTTTGCCAAAATTGGTTCTGAAACCTTTAAAACTAGTCGTAACCTTATCAGATTAATGTTACCATTTGAAACGCATTGCTGGCTGACAACAACTTCATGTGGCGCCTAATGCTTTTTGATGGACCTCATTTGAAATATAAATTCTATTTTGTGTTGCTACGTAAAGCGCTCACATTGGAATTGCAGAGGTGAAGTCTAGTTACGTCAAATTTGTGAAGTTCCTTTCAATCATTGTCATTGAACAAGAACCAGCACAGAGCCACAAAGGTTGCAGCTTCATCAGTATGCACAGAGCACTTGAAATGCGGATCTTCCGTTTCATACTTCCATCTTTTGCCATGGTTTTCAATCATCATTGGGCAAGTTTTTTGTTGGGAACAGGCTGAAGTATAAAACTTGTAGATTGCAGATGCCTGGAATAAATGATGGACATTTTCAAAATGTCTATGTTAATTTTGCAAGAATATTGCAATTGGAATAAATATAATATGATGGCTGATTAAAATCACTCTTAATTTAATTTGGATGTACCTTCTAAATGATTTTCTGCTTTCGAATATGAAATGCAATGGTCCAAATCTTATAAATTTTACGGCGAGGCCACATTTGGAGTATTGCGTTCAGTTTTGGTCACCCTGCTCTAGAGAAGATGTAGTTGAGCTGGAAAGAGTGCAGAGAAGATTTACGAAGATGTTGCCAAGGACTTGAGCTCTAGGAAGAGGTTGGGCAGGCTAGTGCTGCATTCCTCAGAGCAAAGGAGGATGAGGGTGATCTTATTGAGGTGCATAAGATCATGAGGGGAATAGATAGGGTAGATGCACCCGATTTGACCCAGAATGGCTAAATCAAGAACCGGAGTATATAGGTTTAGGATAAGAGGGGAAAGATTTGAAAGACAACTTTTTCACACAGAGGATGGTGGGTATAAAGACGAGTTGCCAAATGAGACACCTGAAGTAGGTTCTATAACTAGGTATGTTACAAAACTTACCTTGAGCAGCACTGCAGTTCTACCGCTCCCCGTGTGCGTGACTTTGGCACCTTTCAGAAGGGGGCGTGTTTAAAGTGCCGTTTTTCTACAGACAGGGCAAATCAATCCACGTCAGGGGATTTCGTTGCTGAGGACAAATCGCTCCGACATTTGATTTATGAAGGTATTTTTAACCTACGCTAGATTATTTATTAGCTAGAGTAATTTAAAAATCATCTTCTAAAGCCGTGAGCGCCGACAACGGGAAGGAATTTATGTAGGGGAGAAAATAAAGTACACAGTTTATTTTTACATAAAAACGTGCTTCTTAGGAAGCCTTTAATCACATTTTCTTGTTGCGAAATGGGGACAAAAAAAAAAATATGAGCCGGCATTGTTTTTCCTGACGACTTCACCGCAAACCGCAACGTTCTAATCCACCGCATTCCACTAAAAGCCACTCGCAAGTAGATTTAAATGGCCATTAATTTACAGGAATTAAACACTAAATTCCTTCCATTTGGCCTATAAATTCATGAAAATGAGATTTAAAAATCATGTTATATTGTGAATTATTGTGTGAATGTTATTTGGACACTTAGGCAATTTAAAAATGTTTATCTTTTCTTAAGAAATGGATAGATGTTTAGATCTAGTGATTGAATTTTGTAATTAGCTAACATTAGGTAACTAACTAATTATATGCTTTAATTTCAGGTCATCCAAGTAAGATTGTTTCATATTTGTTTCAGAATGCTTAAATCTATAATAACTGAAAATTGCATTGAGTTCTCTTAATTTGTAAGAAAGTTATGGGCTTTTGACTGTCCTAGATCACAGCTTTTGAGTTAAGTCAATGGAAAGGCAATAGGGAACAAGATGCTAATTTCCGAGTATGAAAATGGCCATAACTTTTTTAATACTGAAGATATGAAAGTAAATTAGCTGTCAAATTAAACTTCTTTTTATGCTTTATCTGATGGGATAAATTGCAGACTTGATTTTTTAAATTTCAAAATTTTGTAACATTGCTACTATATCAGAATCAGAATCAGAATCAGAATGCCTTTTATTGTCACTATACACATGTACAGTGAGATTAAAAACTGCTCCTACTCAAAAACAAGACAAAAGGGGGGGGGGGGGATAAGGTGCACAGTTTCTGCAGCGCTATATACATATCTATAAAAAGACAATGGATAAATAGAATGGATAATAGGATTCCTATATCCAGTATGGGTTACAGTTACAGTACAAATTACAGTAGATGGATAGATGAACGTCCGGGGGTTAGGCTGTGAAGTCAATGCATGTGTGAGTTCAGGGAGATGATGGATTTTGTAAAGAAACTGTTCTTGAGTCTATTTGTCCTTGTGCTGATGCACCTATAGCGCCTACCTGAGGGTAGCAGGTTGAACAGGCCAAATGCAGGATGGGAGCTGTCCTTGATAATGTTCTTCGCCCTGCTGAGGCAGCGGGAGGTGTAAATGTCCATCAGAGAGGGGAGAGGGCAGCCGATGATCTTCTGTGCTGCCCTGACTACCCTCTGAAGCCTCTCCCTGTCTGCCATGGTGCAGCTGCCGTACCATGCTGTAATGCAGTATGTCAACAGGCTCCCAATGGACGAGCGGTAGAAGGTCAGCAGCAGGTTGGAGTCCAGGTTGTGCTTCCTGAGGACCCTCAGGAAGTGCAGCCACTGCTGAGCCTTCTTGATGACCGCTGTGATGTTGTCTGTCCAGGAGATGTCAGCGGAGATGAGGACGCCGAGAAACCGGAAGGTGTGGACCCTCTCCACACACTCGCCGTTGATGTATAAGGGGGCTAAGTCGGTGCTGTGCTTCCTGAAGTTGACAATGAGCTCTTTGGTTTTCTTGGTGTTCAGAGCCAAGTTGTTTTCTGAGCACCAGGCTGTCAACTTCAGGACTTCCTCTCTGTAGGCTGCCTCATCTCCCCTTGAGATGAGTCCGACTACTGTAGTGTCGTCAGCAAACTTGACAATTCGGTTGTTGTTGTGGGCCGGACTACAGTCGTGGGTGTAGAGACAGTATAGGAGGGGGCTTAGCACACAGCCCTGTGGGGAGCCGGTACTCAACATGCGAGTGGAGGAGAGGTGGGGGCCGAGTCTCACAGTCTGGGGCTGGTTGGTGAGGAAGTCCTTTATCCAGGCACATGTGAGAGTGGGGAGGCCGAGAGTGACCAGTTTGTCGATGAGAATGTCCGGAATGATAGTATTGAAAGCTGAGCTGTAATCCACAAAGAGCATCCGAACGTAGCTCTGCCCCTGCTCCAGGTGGCTCAGCACAGAGTGGAGAGCTACGGTGATGGCGTCTTCTGTGAACCTGTTTGGGCGATAGGCGAACTGGTGGGGATCGAAGTCTGGAGGGAGATAGTCCTTGATGTGCTGGAGGACCAATCTCTCCAAGCACTTCATGATTACCGGAGTGAGGGCCACGGGACGGTAATCGTTTAGGCTGGTGATGGGAGACTACTTCGGCACTGGGACGATTGTGGCTGATTTTAGGCAGGACGGGATAACTGCCTGGTCCAGGGAGAGATTGAAGATTCTGGTGAAGATGACGGTGAGCTGGTGGGCACACGCTTTGAGCACCTTACCAGGTACTCCATCTGGGCCGGCAGCCTTCTTGGGGTTCACTGCCAGGAGCACCCGTCTGACATCGTGCTCCCTTACAGTGAGTGGAGTAGTGCAGGAGCCAGGTAAGGGTGGGAGCAGGGCTGTAGCACATGAGTGCTGCTGTTGTGATGTTTCAAAGCGGGAAAAGAAGCAATTTAGCTTCTCTGCCAGCGGCGCACTCAGGTCTTCTGTCGTTGTGGCACAGCCTACGTTAAACTATAACTACGTTTAAAAGCTGCTTCATTTTAAACTAAACTCAAATCCATCCAAGATTCATCTTCTTAGAACAATGGGATAACTTCTCCAGAGCCCCACTGAAGACATCTTCGATTTGAGCAAATCTCAAATCTTTTGCACCAGATTTGCATTTTGGATATTTCTTCAAACAGATCCAATTTCAGAGACTGGGTCTTGAGACTCACGTTCTGAGCACAGCTTGCCAGAAACGTTTCTCCAGCTGTGACCGGAAAGTCATTATTTTTCAGTGGCAAAATAAAAATTGTGTTCGCGCTACTGATAGCAGGGTCTGGGGCAAATGTTTTCAAATGAATTTTGCCTGGAAAATCAATACACTATCATTTAATCATATTGAAACTGCAAAACCATTCTTATCTGCATTCTTGAGGCAGCCTTGGCTGCAGTCACCAATTTGGGAACGTAGCACATCCATTCATGGTCTGTGATCCATACCTCAGAAAAAAAAAGGTATTTTCAAGAAAACCTGGTGAAGCCCAAATATGGCTTCCAACAGTTCTTTTTCAATTCTCATGTTAATTTGTACACTTTTAGTTTAGTATAATTTAGTTTAGAGATACAGTGCGGAAACAGGCCCTTCGGCCTACGGGGTACGCGCCGACCAGTGATCCCCGCACGTTAATACCATCCTACACCCAGAAGGGACAATTTTTACATTTACCAAGCCAAATAACCCACAAACCTGTACTTCTTTGGAGTGTGGGAGGAAACCGAAGATCTCGGAGAAAACCCACCCAGGTCACGGGGAGAACGTACAAACTGCGCACAGACAGAACACGTATTCGGGTTGGAACCAGGGTCTCCGGCGCTGCATCTTTACCGCTGCGCCATCGTGACCGCAGTTAACAGCGAAAAATACAAAGTCTACCATCTTACTCTTCGCCATCAACTGTGACATTACTGTTAATCGCACCTTGTCTCTTAAATGAAGAAAAACTCACAATGAAGATCAAGTGTACGCTGGGTGTTAATTTGCCGAACATTTTCCTCTCTGTCTGCCGAAAACTTCTGGATATCCCAGTTACTGACCATTTAACCCCCCTTCCAATTCCCAAACCGACCTTTCCTCCATTGCCAGTGGGAGCCGCACACAAACTGGGAGAATAATACCTCATATTATACTTGGTTAGCTTCCAACCAAACAGTATGAACATGGCATTCTCCATTTCCCTTGACTCCCCATCTAATCCACTCGTGTCTTTACCCCTCCCCTATGTGCACACCTTTCTCAGGCAAATTATTCACCTTGTTGAGAAATTTTGGGAGTGGGAGATGATGGTTTACCAGATTTCTGCACGGTTTATACTTGGGTCCATAACTACTTCATTAACCGTATCATTAATGACGTCAACTGTGGGATAGAAAGCCACATGTCCCATCTCCACCGTTGGTGTCATCAACATCACGCTGCCTTGGAAAAGTAGAGAAACATAATCAAAGACTCGTCCCACCCCCATTATTCCTTCTTCTCACTGACCCATCCGGCAGAAGGTACAGAAGCTTGAAAGCTCGCACCACCAGACTCTGGTATCAGGCTTCTGAATGGTCCTTCCATAGGCTAGGGCACTGTCTTATTCAACCCTGCCTCGTTGGGGACATTGGGCTTTGTCTATGCAGCTAATGCTCAGCAATGCTGAGAACGGCGGCACGGTGGCGCAGCGGTAGACTTGCTGCCTGACAGCATTAGTGACCCCGGTTTAGTCCTGACCACGGGTGCTGTCTGTACGGAGTTTGTACGTATATCCTGTGAGTACAAGGGTCTGCTCCAAGTGCTCCGGTTTCCTCCCACACTCCAAAGACGTACAGGTTTGTAGGTTATATGGCTTCAGTGTAGATTATAAATTGTCCCTAGTGTAGAGGATAATGCTAGTGTCAGGTTGAACACAGGTCAGCGTGGACCCGATGGGCCAAAGGGCCTGTTTCTGCGCTGTATCTCACAACTAAACTAAACTAAACGTTTTAAGATGAGGGGGGAAAGATTTAATAGGAATCTGAGGGGTAACCTTTTCACATATAGAATGCTGGGTGTATGGAACAAGCTGCCAGAGGAGGCAGTTGAGCCAGGGGATATTGCAACACTTAAGAAACATTTAGACGGGCGCATGGATAGGACAGGTTTAGAGGGATATGGACGAAACGCAGGCCAGTGGGACTAGTGAATATATTGGTCAGTGTGGGAAGGTTGGGCCGAAGGGCCCAACTGTAAGACCATGACTCTATAATCTATACAATATTCTGCACTCAATATCTTCCCTTTTGCTCTACATATTGTACTTGAGTTTGTCGAATCTATTGCACTTGAGTATATTTGATCAGATTGGACAGCATGCAAAAATAGCTTGGTGTAGCTCGGTACACATGACAATAATAAACCTAAATGTAACACCAATGACACAAACATAGGTGGCATTGTAAGTATGGAAACATTACTATAAAAATTATAATTTGATTAAATGAACAAGCTCGACTGTGGTAAATGGATTTCAGTTCAGGGAAAATATGAGTCATCCACTTAGGAAATAAAAAAGCCTTGAATGGAAAATGTTCTGAATGGTGAAAAGTTTAAATTAATGGAGATTCAAAGATACCCAAGGCTCTGTATAAATAGACCCTTCAAAATGTAATGGGCAGATGCAGAAAATAATCAAAAAATCTAAAGCTGACGTTTGTACCTTGAAGATAAGACTGGAAGGGGTTAGAAGTTACACAGGCATAGTGCAAGCAATAAGTAGACCAAAGAACAATTCCAGGTTTGTTTCTTGAGGAAAGATGTATGATCGTGAGAGGGAATGCAGTGGAGATTTACCACAAGTAAACCATTCTTCTAAGTGCTAAGTTACAATGCCCTCCTTATGTGACTTAAACCTGTTAATGCTCACTAAACATTACATCTTAATATTCCTTGTATAGTTTATTGCACTCAGTGCTTTTATTGTAAACAGAAAAGGTGCTGGTACATATTCATATAACAGTTCACATGATGCTGTTGGCTGCTATACATCAATCTAATGTTAACTTTTCGAGGTGCTGGTATGCTGTACCATCTCATAAAAACACAGATTCACAAGCATTGATCTACATTTCATTCCTTCAATTTGAGCCAAGTCCATCTCCAAGCAGTCCCCTGACTGTTATAGACAATAGACAATAGGTGCAGGAGTAGGCCATTCGGCCCTTCGAGCCTGCACCGCCATTCAATGTGATCATGGCTGATCATCCCCAATCAGTACCCCGTTCCTGCCTTCTCCCCATATCCCCTGACTCCGCTATTTTTAAGAGACCTATCTAGCTCTCTCTTGAAAGCATCCAGAGAACCTGCCTCCACCGCCCTCTGAGGCAGAGAATTCCACAGACTCATCACTCTCTGTGAGAAAAAGTGTTTCCTCGTCTCCGTTCTAAATGGCTTACTCCTTATTCTTAAACTGTGGCCCCTGGATCTGGACTCCCCCAACATCGGGAACATGTTTCCTGCCTCTAGTGTGTCAAGGGAATAACGTTTAGTGCAAGATAAAGTCCAATAAAGTCTGCTTAAAGATAGTCCTAGGGTCTCCAGTGAGGTAGATGGTAAGTCAGGACCGCTGTCTAGTTGGTGATAGGATGGTTCAGTTGCCTGATAACAGGTGGGACGAACTTGTCCCTGAATCTAGAGGTAATACAATTTTTTCAGCTTAATGGCATCTCACCTATACCAGGGTGACCAAAAGTGCTGTCAGTAAAGACCCTGTCCCACGGTACGAGTTCATTCCAAGAGTTCTCCCAAGTTTGCCCAGATACGAACTCGGAGATTTATGGTAACGGCCACTCGTCGCTACTCAGGGTTCTCGTGGACATTATTCAACATGTTGAAAAATCTTCACGAGTCTTCCCATGCTTACCTGCCATTAGCGAGTCTTCCCGAGTACCTGCCGTTAGCGTTACGAGCCGCTAAGAGACGTCCCCGAGCTCCGACGTACCCGCTACGTTCATTCTCCGTGCTTACCACAAGTTTGATTTTTTTTAAACTTGGGGGAGCTCTTGGAATGAACTCGTACTGTGGGACAGGGCTTTAAGGAAAGCTTGATTACACCCAGCTCACAGAGTTTTCTTCAGGGCCACAAACCTCCTCAAGTCCTTAACCCTGGTGTATCACCTCACCTCCATACCTTGTAATGAGCATCCGTTTCTTCCAAACACATTTGAAGTTGAGTCCATGCAATGTGATGAAGTTGAGAGCGGGGACAGCAAGATTAATCTTCATGCCTAACGAAGATGGTTGTCACACGGGCTATGCTGGTGGATAATGCACATTGATAGTGAATGGGTTGCCGCTCTCAATCACTCAGATACTGCTTGCAATGTGTGTTCTCTCCATTATTTTTGCCTGTCATTGAAAGCGCTGCAATTTATTCCTTTCTAAACTCAAAAAACTCTGTTTTTACACTTGAAATTGACAAGTCCATCCCGTGAAGTGATGCCATCCTTACAGGATCTTGGAAAACTTCAATCTCATCTGTCGCACCGCACAGAACTGGGCCTGAACCAGGAGTTGCTTTCATCTGCATCCAGGGAGAAAGACGTAACGTTTCTCTGTCACATCTTGCAGGTGATATAAAATGTGATTTCTCGGATCTAACGCATGGCATTGAACAAACGATCCAACGGGATTTTTTTGCAAAGTTTGGACCTTCATCGCAGTTTCTCACACAAGCTGTCAACAGGCAGTCACCCACTAATTCTTCATCACTGAAAGACTGAGTTGTCTTCGCATTTAATGATGCAATTTTATGGCTTTGAGCTGTGACAGATTCGGATTCTTTCTGCAGCTTAAGGAGAATGAGCTACTGGGGAGAGAACCAACATTCTGTTACTGCAGATCATTCTTCATGCAGTTGCACTGTAAATGCTTTAAACCCAGTAGGCTCAGCATTGTAAACATCTTCAAGTTGAATTCCTCGGACACTGCACAAACGGGCAGCCCAGTGACACAGCGGTAGAGCTGCTGCCTCACAGCACTAGATTCCCAGGTTCGATCCTGACTACGAATGCTATCTGTATGATGTTTGTACGTTCTCCTTGTGACCGCGTGGGCTTTCTCCAGGATCTCCAGTTTCCTCCAAAGACATACAGGTTTGTAGGTTAATTGGCTTTGTTAAAAAAAAAAAAACTGTCCCTTGGTGGATAGTGCTATTGTGTGGGATAGTGCTAGTGTGTGGGATAGTGCTAGTGTGTGGGATAGTGCTAGTGTGTGGGATAGTGCTAGTGTGTGGGATAGTGCTAGTGTGTGTGGGATAGTGCTAGTGTGTGGGATAGTGCTAGTGTGCAGGATAGTGCTAGTGTGCAGGATAGTGCTAGTGTGCAGGATAGTGCTAGTGTGTAGGATAGTGCTAGTGTGTGTAGGATAGTGCTAGTGTGTGTAGGATAGTGCTAGTGTGCAGGATAGTGCTAGTGTGTGGGATAGTGCTAGTGTGTGGGATAGTGCTAGTGTGTGGGATAGTGCTAGTGTGTTGGATAGTGCTAGTGTGTTGGATAGTGCTAGTGTGTAGGATAGTGCTAGTGTGTAGGATAGTGCTAGTGTGTAGGATAGTGCTAGTGTGCAGGATAGTGCTAGTGTGTAGGATAGTGCTAGTGTGTAGGATAGTGCTAGTGTGTAGGATAGTGCTAGTGTGTTGGATAGTGCTAGTGTGCAGGATAGTGCTAGTGTGTAGGATAGTGCTAGTGTGTAGGATAGTGCTAGTGTGTAGGATAGTGCTAGTGTGTAGGATAGTGCTAGTGTGTAGGATAGTGCTAGTGTGCAGGATAGTGCTAGTGTGTAGGATAGTGCTAGTGTGTAGGATAGTGCTAGTGTGTAGGATAGTGCTAGTGTGTAGGATAGTGCTAGTGTGCAGGATAGTGCTGGTGTGTAGGATAGTGCTAGTTTACGGGGTGGTTGCGGGGACTCAGCGGGCAGAAGGACCTTCTTCTGTGCTGTATCTCAACGTCTAAATCAATTATAAATTCAAGCATCTGCTTTCCACAAAGCACCGTAGAGTATTTTTGAAATGTTGCAATCTCACCTTTTGTCTCAGTTGTCTACTATTCTCCTTCCTTCTCGGGGAGCCACCATCTTCTAAGCTGCTTCAGTGTCTTTTGCTTCTCCCCCGCTGCCTCCTCCCCACCCTCCCCCCTCCCCTTCTTGCCCACACATTTTTCCTGTCGACCCACTTGTTGCCCCACTCCTGCCCCCTCACTGGAGATCCTTGATGATAGATGTTGCCTTCCTGAGGGAATGTCTCGTGGAGATGCTTTGGATGGTGTGGAGAGCTGAGCTTGCAATGGATTGAGCTGAGCCCACCACTCTCTGCAGCCTTTTGCCTTCCGAAGCATTGGAATTGCCACTTCAGGCCACAATGCAACCAGTCAGGATAGTTCCCTCAGTCTATATGTGGAGGTTTGTCAGAGTATTCGGTGAAGGAATTTCTTTAGCCAGAGGGTGGTGAACCTGTGGAATTCATTGCCACAGGGGTTGGTGGAGGGGCAAAACATTGGGTATTTTTAAAGCTGAAATTGATGGGTAAAGGCATCAAAGGTTATGGGGAGAAGGCAAGAGAATGGGGTTGACAGGGAAAAATAGATCAGCCATGATCAAATGGTGGAGCAGACTTGATGGGCCAAACTTCCTAATTCTGATCCTAAGCCTTATGGCCTTATGGACATTCAAAAATTATTTAAACTACTAGGAACGTTTAATGGGCCTGTCCCACTTAGGCCACATGTTCGCGGGTGGTTGCCGTGGAGTCGCCTTCATGGTCGTGAGGAGTTCCCGCATTCTGGGAACTGGTCGCGGCCTCATTATGGTTGCCGTGAATTTTTCAACATGTTGAAAAATTAGCGGCGACTAGAATGAAGCCGTCATGGGGAGTAGCGAGAATTCTCGGTCCGTGGGTGGGTCGCCAGGAGGTCCTAGTGGGTCGCCAGGAGGTCCTAGTGCTGACCGGTGAATTTCATTGGCTCACTGGGGGAAAAAAAGTAAGCAGTAGTTTTCAGAACCAAGGATAACCGAGCGGTAATGTTAAATGTCCGCCGTGTATCTCTGGCTTCATAAAAGTTGTCTCCACTCCTTCTACCCCCTTCTTCCCCCTCTTCCCCTCATCTCCCCCCCCTTTTAAAGGACTTACCGTACACTGTGCTTTAGCCGTCTTAATTACAGCGCCAACCTTCCTGTTCATCGCGGTCTCATCGCGGTGTGTGTCTGTATCACCTTGGCTTTGCACCATGTGAATTTTTTAGACAGCGCTCGCCCCGTTTTCCCTGTCCCCCGCATGCATAATGGGCTGGCGAAGCAAGCATTGTGTGTGTGTGTGTTCCACTCAGACAGTCGCCATTCCAGTTGCCGGTTTTGTCAGGCGACTGCCGGCAACTTGACAGCCGCCGGCCAAGTGGGACAGGCCCATAACTCAACTATGAACTGTCCTCACTTAATTCTTATGCAAATTGAACAGTTTTCTTCTGGTACTCTCACTATCCGAATGTTTAGAAATGTTTATCCCCTTGGTAATTTACTTCAAACTGCAGCCTTCTGGAGTCTCTATAATTGTCAAACTCTGACCTCTTGTGCACATCCTTTCACCGTCCTTCTGGTGCAGTGGATTAAGCTGGTCAGATCCTGAAGTCTAACCTCAAACCATTACTTCGCTATCTTTCTCTTATCCATTGAGCAAATCCTTCCAACCTATTTCCCCAACAAACGGTTCTGAGATCTGTTCCATCGATATAGTCCATTTTTGTTTGATTGCGCATCTATGAGATGTCATGTGACGTCTGTCCACGTTAAACGGAAGTGTTTATTAATCTGTAATGTACGATTACATTTCCCCACTGCTTTATGGAAGTCTGCCTGAAAAAAGTTGCCATGTGCTACTCAAAACAAGACATGCTATGGAAGGGAACCTGAGCACCCGGAGAAACCCCGTGCGGACACGGGGAGAAAGTACAAATTCCGTCCTGACTAGAACGTACATAGTTAGGATCGAACCCGGGTCTCTGGCGCTGTAAGGCAGCAACTCTACCGCTGTGCCTCCTCAATTAGTCCCGACCCAGTTTAGAGACACAGCTTGGAAACAGGTATCTGCAGCCCACCGAGTCGATCGCCCATTCACACTAGTTCTATATCATTCCACTTTCACGTCAGAGGCAATTTTACAGAGGCGAATTAACCTAAAAAGAATGCACGATTTTGGGATGTGGGAGGAAACCGGAGCAGCCGTAGAAAGCCGGAAGTGGCGGCGCTGCTTGTCAGCTGCGGCTCGCCTGCAGTCCGTCTGTCTTTTATTTTATTTTTGTCCTCGTCCCTGTTTTTGGTGTTTATTTTTGGTTTGTTGGGTTGTGTATGTGTGTGTGGGGGGGGGGGAGGGTGGGAGAAACGGGGTTTTAGTCTCTCCCTTCGGGGGGATGCGACTTTACCTGTCGTGTCCCCCGACACCGTCTCCGTCTGTGCTGAGGCCCTGGTGACGGCCTTCCAGCTTCCAGCGGCGGCGGCACGGCCTTCAGAGCATCAGCGGCGACCTGCTTCCGGCGGCGACCTGGGCTTCTGGAGCTGCGGTGCTCCAGCGGCGGCCTGGTTCCCTCTGAGCTGCGGTGCTCCAGCGGCGGCCTGGTTCCCTCTGAGCTGCGGTGCTCCAGCGGCGGCCTGGGATTCGGGAGCTGTGGTGCTCCAGCGGCGACCTGGGTCTCGGGAGCTGCGGTGCTCCAGCGACGTTCCGGCGGCGGGCCCTGTGGCGGTGTTCCAGCGGCGGGCCCTGTGGCGGTGTTCCAGCGGCGGGCCCTGGGGCGGTGTTCCAGCGGCGGGCCCTGTGGCGGTGTTCCAGCGGCGGGCCCTGGGGCGGTGTTCCAGCGGCGGGCCCTGTGGCGGTGTTCCAGCGGCGGGCCCTGTGGCGGTGTTCCAGCGGCGGGCCCTGTGGCGGTGTTCCAGCGGCGGGCCCTGTGGCGGTGTTCCAGCGGCGGGCCTGTGGCGGTGTTCCAGCGGCGGGCCCTGTGGCGATGTTCCAGCGGCGGGCCTGTGGCGGTGTTCCAGCGGCGGGCCCTGTGGCGGTGTTCCAGCGGCGGGCCTGTGGCGGTGTTCCAGCGGCGGGCCTGTGGCGGTGTTCCGGCGTCAGCGGTGGCGGAGGCCTGGATCTCCTCAGCGCAGAGGGAGAATAAGGAGGGGAGAAAGACAGTGACCCTAAGACTTTTGCCTTCCACCACAGTGAGGAGGTTTGGTGAACTCACTGTGGTGGATGTTAATTTTGTGTTTATTGTACGGTATTGTTATTTTTATATATGTATGACTGCAGGCACGTAATTTCGTTCAGACCGAAAGGTCTGAATGACAATAAAGGAATTCAATTCAATTCAATTCAATTCAAAGCCCACGCGGTCACAGGGAGAACATGCAAACTCCACACGGACAGCACCCAAGACCAGGATCGAACCGGGGTCTCTGGTGCTATGAGACAGCATCTCCGCCGGTCACGCCAAAGAGAACAAAAACTGGTTTGACGGGCTTAAGATAAAAAGGATATAAAACTCAGTAGAATTATATATTTCTACACTTCAAAAGTTAATTAATTGAGGCATTTCATTGCGATAAGGTACTATTTAAATATAAGTATGATTAGCATTGCATAAGCAGCTTTCACATGGTTAAATTAATATGTTTAAAGTTACAATTGGGATAGATTTAGCCCATGGCTGGGATGCAATGGATGATTACTTTTGGGATCAGATAGTGTTTGTCTTGCTGGAATGGTATCTTCTGATAGTTGATCACAAATCACTGCCTTTACAGTGGTAGAGAGAAAATGAGGCTTCAATTTAAATAAACTAATTCACTTTAATTAAATCATGAATAATTGGTCTTTTTAAAACAAATTCTCTCAGCTCCACTTTAATAATTACAATATTTATCTTTTCAGGTATAATTTGTGCTATGCAAATAGGTTACAGGATTTAATATAGATGTGAATTTATATATGAATCTCTCTTCAATTCCACCAAAATGAGTTGGCTTTGAATTCCGTCTTTCCTTTTTTAATACACTTTGTTCTCCAACTTGCCTTGATACCGAGAGCTGTTTTTAATATAGAAATTGCAAACAACGTGAGCATGTGTTTCACATTTTTCAGCAATCTGTCCAACAAAATGTGGGCTTATTACAGTGAAAGCTTCTCGTTACTTCCGAATAATTGAAGCCGAAAATCTAATCTCAGACCAGTGTTAACTGTTCAAAATGGTAGATTAACAAAAAGATATAAACGACATCTATTTATTCACTATAGATGTAGAATGGAAATCATTACAGGAATACAATAGGTATTTTAGACACAGTTTAGACTTTTGTGGTGGTCCTCTAAGTTAAAAAAAAATGAAGGTAGACACAAAAAACAGGAGTAACGGCTCGAGATCCTTCTTCACCCGTTCCTTCTGTCCCGCTGAGTTACTCCAGCATTTTGTGTCTATCTTTGGTTTAAACCAGCATCTGCAGTTCCTTCCTACACATGATTATTACACTCCTGTCTAACGTTTGCCCAACTGAGAATTACAAGGTGTAGGCGGCTAAAGGGCTATCTGACTCTGGTTGAAACTAGACTGGAGACCAATAGTCTGATACACCTTGGTTCTCGAATAGTTATGGTAGACAACTGGGAAAGAGCTTAGCGCAGTGGAGCAGCGGTAGAGCTGCTACCTCACAGCGCCAGTGACCCGGAACCGATCCCGACCTCGGGTGTTGTCTGCGTGGAAGGATCTGCTATCATCTTGATTTGTGCTTTATCGAGGCATAAGCAAGGCAAACGCAGTCTGAAGAAGGGTCTCGGCCCAAAACGTCACCTATTCCTTCTCTCCAGAGATGCTGCCTGTCCCGCTGAGTTACTCCAGCATTTTGTGTCTATCTTCGGTGTAAACCAGTGTCTGCAGTTCCTTCCTGCACATCATTTGAAGGAAAATGTATTGTTACCATGGTGCAGTCTAGCTCAATAAACTGTGGTCTCACGACCAGTCGATAGTGCTTACATAATCAGCACGTTTGAAATGAGAACAGTGGCAAGAAGGCTTCTGTCTCCTCCACACAACAGTCGATGTAGATAATAGACTCCAAGCATAAGTAATTATTGTTGTGGTAATTAGCTCCTTTCTAAAGGAATATGAACATGCTGGGGAGAAGGAATGTTGGGAGATGGGGGAAAAAGAAAATAATTTATAAAGATGGGCGGCACAGTGGCACAGTTGGCAGAGCTGCTGCCTCACAGCGCCAGAGACCCAGGTTCGATCCTGACCTTGGGTGCTGTCTGTGACCGTAGGGATTTCCTCCGAGTGCTTGGGTTTGATGAGTTTGATGAGCTTAGTTTATTGTCGGGTGTACCGAGGTACAGTCAAAAGCTTTTGTTGTGTGCTAACCAGTCAGCGGAAAGACAATACATGATTACAATCGAACCATCTCCAGTGTTCAGATAGATGATAAAGGGAATAACGTTTAATGCAATATAATGTCCAGTAAAGTCCGATTAAGGAAGTCAGAGGGTCTCCTATGAGGTAGATAGTAGCTCAGGACTGCTCTCTAGTTATTGGTGGGATGGTTCAGTTACATGATAGACAAGCAGGTTTGTAGGTTAATTGATCTCTGTAAATTGCCCCCTAATGTGTAATGCCCCTGTCCCACTTAGGAAACCTGAACGGAAACCTCTGGAGACGTTGCGCCCCACCCAAGGTTTCCGTGCGGTTCCCGGAGGTTTTTGTCAGTCTCCCTAATGGTCGAATGTGGTTCCCGTTTCTTCTATGTTCTTCCATAGAAGAAGCGGAAACCACTTTTGACCATTAGGAGGACTGACAAAAACCTTCGGGAACCTCCGGGAACCGCACGTAAACCTTGGGTGGGGCGCAAAGTCTCCAGAGGTTTCCGTTCAGGTTTCCTAAGTGGGACAGGGGCATTAGGAATGGATTCAACAGTGGGATAAAGTGGAGCCAGTGTGACCGGGTGGTGGATGGTCAACGAGTGGTTCGGTGGGCTAGAAGGTCTGCCTCTATGCTGTGTCTCTGAACTAAATGAAACTAAAGAGGAACATCTGTGCAGTGATGAAGTTAGATATTTGTCATGATATGTTTTACTGTTTGAACAGCCATTTAGACAAACGAGGTCATATGAAGCACAAAGAGAAAAGATGCGATCTAAAAGTACGTTGTTAAGCAACATGTCGTCATGAATCAGAGCAGACCTGAGCTATTTTGGACACAGAGGTTTGGTGCATGCAATTTATCATTTGACGCATTGGTCTCAAAGTAACATTTTTATACAAGCCAGATTCATGGAACCGCAACAAATCCATCTACCAATTGGATCTAGTGAAGAGTGTAAATCATGTTGACTCGAGCACAGTGGTAAAACATGTAAACATATTTTATATCTCATAAGGCAGTCTGGTGAAATGGCACCAACTAACGTTAAAATTGTTTATCAAACAGCGAGTGAGCAGCTTTTGTGAAGCTTCGGCTCCACAGATGTTAAGGCGGTCCTCATTTCAAACATAAACACTGTATTTTTCAGGCCTATCCATGGGAGGGGGCTGTTGTGTTCAGTTGCAAGAATTAGTGCCAGGAAAATACGATGTGAGGTCAATTATTTATTGGAATCTCTCATTAGGTTTTTTGTCAATTTAGTTCAGTTTAGTTTAATGTCACGTGTACCGAGGTACAGTGAAAAGCTTTTGTTGCATACTAACCAGTCAGCGGAAAGACAAACATGGTTACAATCTGCTCTATCATGTACATGATAGTCTGTCGGTCTTCAGTGAGGTTGATCGTAGCTCAGGACTGCTCGCTACTTGCTTTCAGTTTTCTGTTAGGTAATTCAGTTTGGTGCCACACGTTATTTTCAGTTTGGTAATCGTCTACTTTAGGTCATAAGTCATAAGGAGCAGAATTAGACCATTCAGCCCATCAAGTCGACTCCGCCATTCAATCATGGCTGATCTATCTCTCCCTCTAAACCCCATTCTCCTGCCTTCTCCCCATAACCTCTGACACCTGTACTAATCAAGGTAGACAAAAGTGCTGGAGAAACTCAACGGGTGCAGCAGCATCTATGGAGCGAAGGAAATAGGCAACGTTTCGGGCCGAAGCCCTTCCTCAGATTAATCAAGAATCTATCTGTCTCTGCCTTAAAAATATCCATTGACTTGGCCTCCACAGCCTTTTCACCATCCTCTGATAATTTGGCGTTGCAAGCGCTGTAAGGCAGCATCTCTACCGCTGCGCCAATGTTCCGCCCTTTCAAAATGGCGCTTCTAAAAAGTGATTCATCTTTGTTTAATTTTTCCACACTTTGTTGTGCTGGAGTAACTCATCGGGTCAGGCAGCATCTCTGGAGAAAAAGGATGGGTGACGTTTCGGGTTGGGACCCTTCTTCAGACTCAAGGGCCTGTCCCACTTACGTGTCCTTGGCACGGGCATCGTGTGGCCGCATGGGGCCCATCCCACTGAGAAGAGCGGAGGGGTATGTAGTTGTGCGCTACATCGCGCGGGGCTCCAAAATTTTTGTAGCAAACGTAGATCGCGTAACTGACGGCCAAAGTGGGACAGGTCCAAGACCCTGGCGCAACGCAACGTCTCACCTCCAACAGCAGCAGAAGCAGGCAAACGGCTCACAGCTGTTGCGGACCGGATATGCCCTCACTCCTACTCCCAGAGCGGGGCCAAGAAAATTGAAGATAGACACAAAATGCTGGGGTAACTCAGCGGGACTGGCAGCATCTCTGGGGAGAAGGAATGGGTGACGTTTCGGATCGAGACGCTTCTTTCAGACTGACGAAGAGTCTTGACACGAAACGTCACCCATTCCTTCTCTCCAGAGATGCTGCCGGTCCTGCTGAGTTACTTCTGCATTTTGTGTCCGTCTTCAAATGACACGCGTTCCTGACGGCTGTGCGGTCGAATGAAGTCGCACGCGACCTTCGCGGGAGCGTCGTGGCTCAACGCGACCTCGAGGTCGCGTAATTTGCGTGCCAAGGACACGAAAGTGGGACAGGCCCTTTAGTCTCATTCTCTTTCATCCAGTCTTCGTGCTCTGGGTACACCTCCCGTAGTGTGGAAGGCAAGACCCTCGGTTCCTTCTCACCGGTCCTTTGGCCAGTATCCTCTGCGATTGCCGACTCCCTCCACCTCCTCTCTGGTCCCCAATCTATTGGGGGCGAGCAGGAGCTGGGCTCAGCGGCTTCCCTCCCCGGGCTCATAGAGGGTCAGCATAGACTCGATGGGCTGAAGGGCCTCCTTCCATGCTGCATGTGTAAACTAAACTCAATGGTGCAGTGGTAGAGTTGCTGCCTTACAGCGCCAGGGACCTTGGTTCAACCCTGACTGTGGAGTGCATAAGGAGTTTGTACGTTCTCCCCGTGACCTGCGTGGGTTTTCTCCGGGTGCTCCGGTTTCCTCCCACACCCCAAAGACGTACAGGTTTGTAGATTAATTGGCTTGGTAAAATGTAAATTGTCCCTAGTGTGTGTGGGATAGTGTTAGCGCATGGGGACTGCTGGTCAGCACGGACTCGATGGGCCGAAGGGCTTGTTTCCGCACTGTATCTCCAAAAACAAAACCAAGATTTGTTAATGATTTTTAATTTTGCAACTTCTACCTAAATCTTGTGTAAATGCTCTGATCTTGGTTTAGTGCTTTTACAAACATTTAAAGTATTAGTACAAATCATGCTCCATCTTTCATTGCTTGCAGCCTGTGAGAATTAGTTAATGTGACTTGCTGCTCAACGGCTCGAGCTTATCGCTGCTACTGGGTGCCAGGGATTGCTTTGAACTGACAGCTGGCACCAACTGATGTTGGAAAGGTGAGGCGTGGACCACAGGGATTATTAAGTGCTCTTCCCTGCCTTTCTTCCAGTACAACAGTGGGGTTTGTTTCATTGCCACTGACCGCAATATATCACATGGATAGGACAGTTTTGGAGGGATATGGACCAAACGCAGGCAGGTGGGACTAGTGTCGCTGGGATACGTTGGCCGGCATTAAAGGCCGTCCCCTAATTAAATTAGAATTAAAGGACATTCCTTTGGGAAGGAGATAAGGAGGAATTTCTTTAGTCAGAGGGTGGTGAATCTGTGGAATTCTTTGCCACAGAAGGCTGTGGAGGCCAAGTCAGTGGATATTTTTAAGGCAGAGATCGATAGATTCTTCATTAGTACGGGTGTCAGGGGGAAGGCAGGAGAATGGGGTTAGGAGGGAGATGTAGATCAGCCTACATCAGCCTGATTGAATGGCACAGTAGACTTGATGGGCCGAATGGCCTAATTCTGCTCCTATCACTTCTGACCTTATGACCTAATGAGTTTGAGAAATGTGAGCAGTAGGTCTCCAAATGGATTGATTGGTGAATCAGATGGAGATAAGGGAGTTCAAGGGAGTACCATCTCCTTCATGGTCATTGAACAGGTGGGTGATCACTGGTTTGGACAAGTTGTACAGTCTCAGTGATTCTCCCCTCGCTACTCTGAGTCTTAGTGAAAGAAAACCCTTGTAAACAAGAGCCTGTGATGCAGGTGGCTGAGCGACTACTGTCCAATGGTATGTTCTTCAGAACGTGAGTGGCAATGATGGTAAGTCTGTGGGTTTACAGAAGGGGAATCTGTGAATTGATCATAGACACAAAAGGCTGAATTAACTCAAAGGGACAGGCTGCATCTCATGCGGACAGATGCTGCCTGTCCTGCTGAGTTACTCCAGCATTTTGTGTCCAACTTTGATTTAAACCAGCGTCTGCTGTTCTTTCCTACACATTTTGTGTGTGAATTGATTTGGGGGATAATGGGACCAGGCGTACCTGAACTCCAGCAAATTAAAGGAGATGTTACATTTTTGCCAACAGTAAATGCCAGCAGCACCTGATCTGGATGGGGAACGCCACTAATGGCTTTAAGAATTACTGACTTCAATGAGGGACCAATTTGCAAGGGAGTGTTTGAAATTAACAATGGCTTCCAGGCGCTTGTGTACTTGCTGTAAGCTTTCCAGAACATTTCAAACAGCCTTTTGGTGTTGAATCTTGTACATGGGTGACTTCAGAATGTACCTGTCTAGCTCATTTAAGCAGTAGTTGCAGGATATATCATTCTGCTCAATATAATCCCGTTGCACGGTAAGGCCTGTACTGGAAGCCTTCTAATATTGTTTAAATAGTTTGGTTTGGTTTACAGATTCCGCGCCAACCATCGATCACCTGTTCACACACTAGTTTACCTTAGAGGTACCACGTGGAAACAGGCCCTTCGGCCCACCGAATCTGCGCCAAGCAGTGATCCCTGCACACCAACACTAACCTACAGACACTAGGGACCATTTCCAATTTTACCAAAGCCAACTAGCCTACACACCTGTACGTGTTTGGAGCGAGGGAGGAAACCCATGTAGCCACATGGAGAGCGTACAAACTCCGTGTAGACAGCACCCGTGGTCAGGATTGAACCCGGGTCTCTGGCGCTGTAAGGCAGCAACTCTACCGCTGTGCCATTTTTCCACTTTCAGGGCTAGAAGCTAAATCATATGCCTGGTGTTGGAAGGTGGAGCAATGCATTTTCATGTTTCTAACGATGCATCCTTGTCTTCCTATCATTGTGAGGCATTGCTTTAATGCAAAATGAAGTAAAATTATTCTGGAACCAGATTCATTTCGTATATTTGGATATAACATTAATTTGAGACACAAACAGGCATTTTTGTGATAACTTTCATGCCCCATTTATTTTCTAAAATATGAGTATTATTAATGATTGTGACCTTTCAGAATATGTCTTTACACAATGAATGATCCCTGGTCTCAGTACTTGTAAAATCATAGATTGCAGCTGTGACCGCAGAACAGTATTTGTGAACAAATGGATTCTTTTGAATTTCTGTTCTGGAAACAGATATGTTTGAACAAATGGCAGTCATTAGCGAGTAATTGAAAATACCGCTGGATAGCGCAGGCCTTGTAAACACTGAATAAATTGTTATTGTACAAACCCAATAAGCCCTGGAAGAAACCTTCATTTCTGTTTACTAATAGGTTTGTTCCTGGTAGCACTACACCTTTTTCCACTCTTTTTACCTCCCCATTCCAATATGTCCTTCCTTATAGACATTGGGTGCAGGGGTAGGCCATTCGGCCCTTCGAGCCAGCACCGCCATTCACTGTGATCATGGCTGAGCATCCGCAATCAGAACCCCTGCCTTCTCCCCATATCCATTGACTCCGCTATCTTTAAGAGCTCTGTCTAACTCTTGAAGGCATCCAGAGAATAGGCCTCCACTGCCTTCTGAGGCAGAGAATTTCACAGATTCACAACTCTCTGGGTGAAAAAGTTTCTCCTGATCTCCGTTGTAAATGGTCTGCCCTTTATTCTTAAACTGTGGCCCCAGGTTCTAAAGCCCTCCAAAATTGGGAACATGTTTTCCTGCCTCTAGCGTGTCCAATCCCATAATGTTTCAATAAGATCCCCTCTCATCCTTCTAAATTCCAGTGTATACATGCCCATTCTTTCAACATATGACAGTCCCGCCATCCCAGGAATTAACCTCATGGACCTACGCTGCACACTCTCAATAGCAAGAATGTCCTTCCTCAAATTTGGATCTCACAGCAGGCTATTTCACTTCCCCTCCTCTTGTTCCTTGCTATGTAGCTTTCATTCTCCATCTAACTAGATATAATTTAGAGAAGCATCGTGGAAATGAGCCCTTTGGCCCACCGAGACCACGCTGACCATCGATCACCAGCTCACACTATTTATTCCATGTTATCCCTTTCCACACACCATTTATAGAGGCCAATTGACCTACAAACCCGCATGCCTTTGGGATGAAATGCGGGAGGAAACCGGATCACCTGGAGGAAACCCAAGTGGTCACTTGGGTGCAAACGTGCAAACTCCACACGGACTGCACCCGAATGCCAGGATTGAACGCGGATCTCTGGCACTGTGAGGTGGCAGCTCCACCATAGTGCCTCGAGGGTTTGCCTATTTGTGTCCAATTCTTTGCCTTTCTCCCATACCTCTGCAATTTCTCTTTCGAGGTATTTTCCCAATCCACATTTGAAGGTTCCTCTTGTGTTTGTGGACTCTATCATTCATTGGCGATAAATCTGGAGAATGTAATTAAGCTGTGATGCACAAGGATGCTGTCAGGACTGGAGGGCTTGAGTCACAAGGAGGGATTGGATAGGTACTGTCTGTTTGCCCTGTTGCAAAGGAGGCTGCGGAGTGATCTGACACAACTTTATAAGATGCACACCTCCAGATTCAGGGACAGTTTCTTTCCAGCTGTTATCAGGCAACTGAACCATCCTACCACAACCAGAGAGCAGTGTTGAACTGCTCTCTGGTGTTGCAGTTATTGGTGACCCTTGGACAATCGGACTTTGCTGGCTTTACCTTGCACTAAATGATATTCCCTTATCATATATCCATACACTGTAAACGGCTCGATTGTAAATATGTATTGTCTTTCTGCTGACTGGTTAGCACGCAACAAAAGCTTTTCACTGGACCTCGGTACACGTGACAATGAACTAAACGAAACTAAAAATCATGAAGGGTTAGTTAGTCTATTTCTTCCCAGGGTAGTGGAATATAAATACTACACAGTATAGCTGAGAAGAGAAAGGTTTTTAAGAGGATCTGGGGGGCAAAGATTTCACAGGGATGGGTGAAATATTTCCAGGGGAAGTGGTAGAGGTTAAAGAGGCTTTTGGACAGGCAAAAATGGCCAGATTCACTTTCCTTCAATATCACTTTGTAAGAAGGAATCTCCGCGTTCCTTCACAACTATCTCTTTGGAAAGATGGTCCAGGAATTCACATTGTCCAAGAAACAGCCAGCAGAGGGCAGTAATTATTTAGTGTGCGAAGCTCACAACACAATTACAAACAAATAATGCAATTCAAGATCAAATCAAGTGTTTATTTGTCATGTGTTCCAAAAAGGGAACAATGAAATTCTTACTTGCGGCAGCATAACATGTCTTCTTCTTCTTGCGTATGGCGTGCACAGCCTAAAGTTTGAGACTTGTTCTATTTGATTGTGCACAGCGGGTTGATTGCATTCGTCAAATCAGGGCGGACCACATGAAGGTTGCAATCTCCCACCCCAACATGTCTCCAAACGCAGTACTCAACAGATAACATAATAAACAAGCAGAAAAGTTTAATAACATTTTAAAAATCCAATATTTGTGCAAAACAAAACAGAAGCTCAAAGTCCCCAGTGGAAACATGATACTTTATCATGTCAGAAGGAACTGCTGATGCTAGGAGACACCAAAGATAGACACAAAATGCTGGAGTAACTCGGCAGGACAAGCAGCATCTCTGGAGAGAAGGAATGGGTACATTTTGGCTCGAGACCCTTCTTGATACTTTGCGGTTTAGTTGGTGTTTGTAGTCTTCAAGTGCCTGATGGTTGTCGGGAAGAAGCTGTTCCTGAACCAGCACATCCCGTTTTTCAGAATCCAGTATCTCCTTCCGGATGGCAGGCATGAAATGAGATGGTGGCCAGAGTGGTGATGCTGACTGCCTTTTTGAGGTGGACAGGTCAGTACCTGTGATGGATCGGGCGGTTTCCACAATCTATTAAGCTACACTGAACAACTTTTCTTCAACATTGATTGCCAGATCTCTAAATACTACTGTGTCCCTTCATGAGATGCTCAGTTCAACCTGATAAAGGGCCTGTCCCACGTTCACAACCTCATTCACGGCCTCTGCCGAGTTTGCCCTTGACTCATACTCGCAGCATGGTCGTCACGAGGTCGTAGGTAGGGCATAGAAACATAGAAAGTAGGTGCAGGAGGAGGCCATTCGGCCCTTCGAGCCAGCACCGCCATTCATTGTGATCATGGTTGATCGTCCGCTATTAATAACCTGGGCCTGCCTTCTCCCCATATCCCTTGATTCCACTAGCCCCTAGAGATCTATCCAACTCTCCCTTAAATCCATCCAGTGATTTGGCCTCCACTGGCCTCTGTGGCAGGGAATTCCATGAATTCACAACTCTTTGGGTTAAAAATGTTTTTTCTCAGCTCATTCTTAAATGACCTCCCCTTTATTCTAAGACTGTGGCCCCTGGTTCTGGACTCGCCCAATATTGGGAACATTTTTCGTGCATCTTGCTTGTCCAGTCCTTTTATAATTTTATATGTTTCTATAACATCTCCCCTCATCCTTCTAAACTCCAGTGAATACAAGCCTAGTCTTTTCAATCTTTCCTCATATGACACCCGCCATCCCAGGGATCAATCTCGTGAACCTACGCTGCACTGCCTCAATCAGAAGGATGTCCTTCCTCAAATTGGGAGACCAAAACTGTACACAATACTCCAGATGTGGTCTCTCCAGAGCCCTATACAACTGCAGAAGAACCTCTTTACTCCTGTACTGAAATCCTCTTGTTATGGTCGTAGCAGGTCATGATGCTAGTCGTAGGTACTCATGGTATCAAGTAGGTCGTGGCGTTTTTTCTAGCCTGATGAAAACTGTTCACGAGTAAAAAAGGTTGTGAATTAGGTCGTGAAAGTGGGACAGGCCCTTAACACTTGCCGTTATTATACTGAGAATTAATATTCAGTTTTAAAGCAACTTTCAGCTTTACTTTACTAAACGGTCATTATGGACTCAGTCAGATTGCAAATCAGAACAAGTAAAATTAAGAAATGGTGCCCTCATTACCATGGATAAATTATTTATATTTAAACAAACATATTTGCTTGTGTTGTGTAACATCTATTATGTTCCTCTCGCTGAAAATTCTAGCTGATTATGTGGTGCCTGATGTGCAGAAATCAAACACTTTATCACACAAACGTGTTGGGCGTTTGGAACGAGGAGATAGTCGAGGCTTGTACAATCACAATGTTTAAGAAACATTTGAACAGGTCCATGGATAGGACGGGTTTAGAGGGATATGGGCCAAATGCAGGCAGGTGGGACCTGTGAAGATGTAAGGCATGGCAAGGCAACTTTATTTATATAGCACCATTCGTACAAGCTGCAATTCATAGTGCTTTACAAAAGAAACAAGAGAATAACATAGTTTAAAAACATTGCAGAACCACAATAGAACACAGGACAACAAAATAGCCAATAATCAAAAATGACATAACAAGCAATAAGACAAATGCATGAATAGTAAACAAAATCACTAAAACATTAAAACGATTTTAAAAGCACATAAAAGGGTTAAGATTAGAAGGTTAAGATTACCTGCATGGTGGGTTATGGAAAAGCTACAGTAAACAACAGTGTTTTTAGGCCTGATTTAAATGAGGTTACAGTCTGTGCACACCTCAGGTGTTCAGGGAGCTTGTTCCACAGGTGTGGAGCATAAAAACTGAACGCTGCTTCAGCCTTTTTAGTTCTGACCCTGGGAACACAGGGTAAACCTGTCCCTGAAGACCTGAGGGGTCTGGGTGCCTCATATACAACAAGTAGGTCAGAGATGTATTTTGGACCCAGAGCACTCAGTGCCTTGTAGGCCAGTAACAGAATTTTTAAATCTATCCGTTTACACACAGGGAGCCAGTGCAAAGATTTAAGGGCAGGTGTAATGTGGTCCATTTTCTTGGTGTTGGTCAAGACTCTGGCAGCGGCATTCTGGATAAGCTGCAGTTGTTTAATTGATTTTTTACTGAGACCTGTAAAGATGCCATTACAATAATCTAACCTACTGAAGATATATGCATGAACAAGTTTTTCAGTGTCTTCTTTGGACAGAAATCCCTTGATGTATCTCTAAACTAAACTAAACTAAACTAAATAAGCACTGAGTTGTTAAAGAAGGAACTGCAGATGCTGGAGAATCGAGGGTTACACAAAAAGCTGGAGAAACTCAGCAGGTGCAGCAGCATCTAAGGAGTGAAGGAGATAGGCGACGTTTCAGGCCGAAACCCTTCTTCAGACTGGTCAGGGAACCAGTCTGAAGAAGGGTCTCGACCCGAAACGTCGCCTATCTCCTTCACTCCTTAGATGCTGCTGCACCCGCTGAGTTAAATAAGCACTGAGTTTTGTACAGCTAGTCTAGTATCATTCTCACAGACCATGCTTTCCCCACATCTCAGTTTTATCTTCATGTCTTATGACAGCTTCCAAGTGGGTAATATCTGGAACAGGCTGCCAGAGGACCTGGAGAAATCGGATACAGTTACTATGTTTGAGGCATTTGGATAGACACCGAAAGGAAAGGCATAGACACACAGAGTCTCTTGCCCGGAGTAGGGGAAGCGAGGATCAGAGGATAGGTTCAAGGTGAAGGGAAAAGATTTAACAGGAAAACTGAGGGGTAACTTTTTCACACAAAGGGTGGTGGGTGTATGGAACAACCTGCCAGAGGAGGTAGTTGAGGCTGGGACTATCCCGACGTTTAAGAAACAGTTAGACAGGTACATGGATAGGACAAGTTTGGAGGGATATGGGCCAAGCGCAGACAGGTGGGACTAGTGTAGCAAGTTGTGGGCAAGTTGGGCCGAAGGGCCTGTTTCCACACTGTATGACTCTATGACTCTATAGACGGGTATGGTTTTAAGTGGGATTCATGTAGATGGTTAAAAGAGTAAGCATAAACATGGAGGGCTGAAGGGCCTGTTTCTGTGCTGCACAACTCTCTATGATCTGCTCATTCAACAGGCACCATAAGAAGTAAAATGTTCAACTGCTGGCACAGTGGCACAACTAGTAGAGCAGCTGCCTCACTGCACCAGAGACCCGGGTTTGATCCTGCATGAATCTGCTGTCTGGGTGGTGTTTGCACATTCTCCATGTGAACCCTATGGGTACTTCACATTCTTCTCCACTTGATAAAGACTTGTGGCATGGTTAGCTCATTGACCACTGTGAGCTATCCCTGGTGTGTGATTGTGTGGTAGCATCTTGGAGGAGTTAATGAGACTATTAGAAGCATCACATGTTTTAGGATTGTGAGTGGTCTGGAATGAGCTTCAAAGGCCATTTGAGATGATCAAATGTTATGGGATAGTTGAACTGCCTGTACAGTATGACTGACTGCTGAGAATTTTTTTTTAGTTCAAACCAGTGGTCTCGGAACAGTAAAAAGCCAAACACATTAAGATGTGGATGCAAGGAATCGCAGATGCAGGTTTACAAAAAAGGCAGAAAATGCCGGAGTAACTAGGGTCAGCAGTAGAGTAGCTGCCTTGCAGCGCCAGGGAGCCGGGTTCAATCCTGACTACGGATGGTGTTTGTACGGAGTTTGTACGTTCTTCCTGTGACCTGCGTGGGTTTTCACCGGGCGCTCCGGTTCCCCCCCCACACTCCAAAGACGCACAGGCTTGTAGGTTAATTGGCTTTGGTAAAAATGTACATTGTCCCTAGTGTGTAGCATAGCGCTAGCGTACAGGGTGATCGCGGGTCGGTGCAGACTTGGTGGTGGGAAGGGCCTGCTTCCGCGCTGTATCTCTAAAAAATAAATTCTCCTGTGAAGCTCGAGCAATTTGCATGTGACATCAAAAGGCCGAAACCTCTAATTACGTATTGACTGGCGCTCATTCACATCAGGATTTTCCATTTTTGTTGCTGACATTTTTTTTTTAATTTTTTTTTTACAAAATGTTTTAATCAAACAAACAAATACAATTACAAACACAATCAAAGAATGCCTTAACTGGCATCTTACAAAGAAATTTCAAATTAAAACATTAACATTTTCATCAATAAAACATTCCACCTCCTGTGGTGACCAGCGCTCACAGAAGGCCCCCACAGTCCCTGTGGACACCGCGTGTTCCCTCTCCAGGGACACGCGGGCACGGACATAACCCCGGAAAAGGGGCAGGCAGTCGACTGCTGTGCGTCCGTCGACTGCCCACTGCCTGGACCCGCGAATGGCCATCTTGGCCAGGCCCAGGAGCAGACCGACAGGGAGACCCCCTCCTCCCTCCCGACCCTCATCCCTCTGTACCGGGTGCCCAAAAATAAACAGTGTTGGGCTAAAATGGAGCCAAAACTTGAGGAGCAGCCCCTTAAGATTGTTGCTGACATTGGGAGTGAATGGTGAGCAGGAAATGATACCTTGCCTTTGGCATTCGGAGGAGCAACCCAATAACTCTGGTGATGCAGACTGACATTTTCCACTTGCATTTACAATAGCATTTTCACTTTGGTTGCAAAAGATCAACCTCTTACTTTATTTGTGATGTCCAATCTGCTCTAGGGAACTCGAAATTATTCTTGGAAGGATGGTAGGAAGAGTAACTGTTCAGCCAGGGCAATATTTTATAAAGACTGTATTTCCTGCTGCCACTATCTACATTTATTATATAGCCTGTAATTGATCTTTATAGACAATAGACAATAGATGAAGGAGTAGACCATTCGGCCCTTCGAGCCAGCACCATTCACTGTGATCATGGCTGATCATCCACAATCCTGTACCCCGTTCCTGCCTTCTCCCCATATCCCTTGACTCCGCTATCTTTAAGAGCTCTATCTAACTCTCTCTTGAAAGCATCCAGAGAATTGGCCTCCACTGCCTTCTGAGGCAGAGAATTCCACAGATTCACAACTCTGGACTCCCCCAACATCGGGAACATGTTTCCTGCCTCTAGCATGTCCAATCCCTTAATAATCTTATATGTTTCAATAGGATTCCCTCTCATCCTTCTAAATTCCAGTGTATACAAGCCCATTCTTTCAGCATATGACAGTCCCGCCATCCCAGGAATTAACCTCGTGGACCTATGCTGCACACTTTCAATAGCAAGAATTTCCTTCCTCAAATTTGGAGACTAAAACTGCACACAATACTGCAGGTGTGGTCTCACGAGGGCCCTGTATAACTGCAGAAGGACCTCTTTGCTCCTATACTCAACACCTCTTGTTATGAAGGCCAACATGCCATTAGCTTTCTTCACTGCCTGCTGTACCTGCAAGCTTACTTTCAGTGACTGATGAACAAGGACCCCCAGATCCCGTTGTGCTTCTCTTTTCCCAACTTGACACCATTCAGATAATAATCTGCCTTCCTGTTCTTGCCACCAAAGTGGATAACCTCAAATTGATCCACATTAAACTGTATCTGCCATGCATCTGCCCATTCATCCAACCTGTCCTGCATCCTCATAGCATCCTCCTCACAGTTCACACTGCCACCCAGCTTAGTGTCATCTGCAAATTTGCTAATGTTACTTTTAATCCCTTAATCTAAATCATTAATGTATATTGTAAATAGATGCCATCCCAGCACCGAGCCTTGCGGTACCCCACTAGTCACTGCCTGCCACTTTGAACGGGACCCATTAATCCCTACTCTTTGTTTCCTGTCTGCTAACCAATTTTCTATCCATGTCAGTACCCTACCCCCAATACCATGTGCTTTAACTTTGGCCACTAAACTCCTATGTGGGACCTATCAAAGGCTTTCTGAAAGTCCAGGTGCACTACATCCACTGGCTCTCCCTTGTCCATGTTCCTAGTTACATCCTCAAAATATTCTAGAAGGTTTACCCTTCGTAAATCCATGCTGACTCGGACCGATCCTGTTACTGCTATCCAAATATGCCGCCATTTCATCTTTTACAATTGACTCCAGCATCTTGCCCACCACTGATGTCAGGCTAACTGGTCTATAATTCAGTTTTCTCTCTCCCGCCTTTCTCAAAAAGTGAGATAACATTAGCTACCCTCCAATCCACAGGAGGGTCCTGAATCTATAGAACATTGGAAAATGATTACCAATGCTTTCACGATTTCTAGAGCCACTTCCTTAAGTTCCCTGGGATGCAGACCATCAGGCCCTGGGGATTTATCTGCCTTCAGTCCCATCAGTCTACCCAACACCATTTCATAGAAAGATAGAAACATAGAAATTAGGTGCAGGAGTAGGCCATTTGGCCCTTTGAGCCAGCACTGCCATTCAATATGATCATGGCTGATCATCCAAAATCAGTACCCAATTCCTGCTTTCTCCCCATATCCCTTGATTCCATTAGCCGTAAGAGCTATCGCTAACTCTCTCTTGAATACATCCAGTGATTTGGCCTCAATTGCCTTCTTTGGCAGGGAATTCCACAGATTCACAACTCTTTGGGTGAAAATGTTTTTCCTCGTCTCAGTCCTCAATGGCCTAAAACTTCCTGCCTAATGTGAATTTCCTTCAGTTCCTCCATCACCCTAGGTCCTCTGGCCACCAGTACATCTAGTACTAGTTCAATCCAATGATATCAGGACTTGTGGCTGAGATCAAGATGGTCGGCTTTATATGGAGGCACGGTGGCGCAGCGGTAGAGTTGCCACCTTACAGCGTCAGAGACCCGTGTTTGATCCTGACTATGGGTGCTGTCTGTGTGGAGTTTGTACGTTCTCCCCGTGACCGGCGTGTGTTTTCTCCGGGATCTCCGGTTTCCTCCCACACTCCAAAGACATACAGGTTTGCAGGTTAAACAGCCTCGATAAGTTGTAAAGTTGTTCCTAGTGTGTTTAGTTTAGTGTACGGGGTGATCATTGGTTGGTGTGGGCTGAAAGGACAAAGACCCGGGAAAATAAAAAGTTGTAATCATCTCCCCTATCTCTGCCTTTCATGATTTAAAAAAAATTTAAAAAAATTAATACAAAGGAGATTTATTATTACATACACCAACATTAGGTGTAGTGAAATTTGACTTGCCAATGCAGTACATGAACACAACATTAAAGAGCTCTGAAAAAATAGAAGAGTCAGGGGATAAGAGGAGAAGACAGCAACGGGGTACTGATTGGAGATGATCAGCCATGATCATATTGAATGGCGGTGCTGGCTCGAGGGGCTGAATGGCCCATTCCTGCACCTATTGTTTATTGTCTATTGACCAATCCACAGCTGACCTTCATGAACATGGGTAATATAGAAACATAGAAACATAGAAATTAGGTGCAGGAGTAGGCCATTCGGCCCTTCGAGCCTGCACCGCCATTCAATATGATCATGGCTGATCATCCAACTCAGTATCCCGTACTTGCCTTCTCTCCATACCCCCTGATCCCCTTAGCCACAAGGGCCAATACAGCATATACAGCACAGAGACAGGCCCTTCGGTCCAACTTGCCCATGTCAACCAAGATGCCACATCTACACTAGTCTCACCTGCCCACGTTGGCTCGTATCCCTCTAAACCTTTCCTATACTTGTACCTGTCCAAATGTCCTTATAGTAGCTGCCTCAAATACCCCCTCCTGCAGCTTGTTACATATCCCCACTGCACTCTGTGTGAAACAGTTGCCCCTCGGGTTCCTATTTAATCATCCCCTCTCTCCTTAAACCTACAGTATGTCCTCTGCTTTTGATTTCTCTATTCTGGGTAAAAGACTGTGCATAGAAACATAGAAAATAGGTGCAGGAGTAGGCCATTCGGCCCTTCGAGCCTGCACCACTTTTAATATGATCATGGCTGATCATCCAACTCAGTATCCTGTACCTGCCTTCTCTCCATACCCCCTGATCCCTTTAGCCACAAGGGCCACATCTAGCTCCCTCTTAAATATAGCCAACGAACTGGCCTCAACTACCTTCTGTGGCAGAGAATTCCACAGACCCACCACTCTCTGTGTGAAAAAAGATCTTCTCATCTCGGTCCTAAAAGACTTCCCCCTTATCCTTAAACTGTGACCCCTTGTTCTGGAGTTCCCCAACATCGGGAACAATCTTCCTGCATCTAGCCTGTCCGACCCCTTAAGAATTTTGTAAGCCTCTATAAGATCCCCCCTCATTCTCCTAAATTCCAGCGAGTACAAGCCGAGTCTATCCAGTCTTTTACATCTACCCTAACTATTCCAAAAATGGTCAAAAGAATCAGTCCATGGTCAAGATGATCACTAATGATTACAAGGTAATATATTTTAAACAATGGTGAATGTTACATCCTGCCCTTGCAGTTCCTTCGACAAGACTCCCTTCATGTCAGAAAAACATAATTACATTTCAGTGTCTGCTGATATATACAATTTTTGCAATTTAGTTTATTGCCATTTGAACCTCAAATGAAGTTCAAAGGAAATTTGGTTTCTGCAGTCATGCAACAAGAAGAAACAATTAACAGGATACACAACCAACACTGTTCACACAAACACCCGTCACAGTGAATCTCCTCCTCACTGTGATGGAAGGTAAAGCCTTGTCTCTCCCCTGTTCTCCATTCTTCTCCCGATGTCAAAACCCCTGGCGGGCGATGGTAAGTCCCGCGGCTGTTAAAGCTGTGCCGGGCGATGTAAGGCCCCGCTCCGGGTTGTTTTCAACCCTGCAATTCAGGCGGGAGAAGTTGCTGTTGCGGGAGCTCTGAAAAGCGGTCTCCCACCAGGGCCCCGCGAGCTCCCAACGTCACCGTGCACCAGGCCTGCGGCTGGAGCCTCCGAAGCTCCGGAGTCGGGTCGCAGCCGCGCGCCACCACAGCTCTCCACTCTCTGAAGCCGGCCAGCTTCATGATAGTAAGTCTGCAGGCTCCGTGACTGGAGCCCCCAGGTCGTTCCGGTCGGAGGCCGCTCCACGGTGCTAGGCCCCAACGGCAACGGAGACCCGACAGGGAAAAGATTAAAAAGTACCCCCCGCCCCCATATAGACACAGTTAAAAACTAAGTAATATCTAGAGTCGTAGAGCTGTACTTCATGGAAACGGGCCCTTCAGCCCACCTTGTCCATACTGACCCAAGTTTTAGAATCCTCTTTCTTGGGGAAAAAACCCTTGAGCGATTACTTTATGCATGGCCTTTATGATCCTGTACACCTCCACAAGGTCATCCCTCAGCTACGGATGTGCCAGGCAATGGCCATTGTTGGCGAAGGAGAGTTTAAATCACTCTCATGCACACACACACACACACTTTTTTTAACCAAAAATATTTAAAATCAATTATTTACAAAAATACAAATACACCCACCACCATAATACAAAGTAAAGCAAATATTCTTAAAGGGAATAAACTACCATACAACTGTATCACCATCCTTACTGAGGATGCATTCCACCCCCCGCGGAGTCTACACACACACGCACCTGTACGTGCCTGCACTCATACGTACATGCACTCTCGCACACTCGTGTGCAATCTGGTACGAGCTTGCGCGCGCACATTGGTAGATACGTCCATCAGCGCACTGGCACACTGGCAAGTGTGCACTTGCGTGCCAGTGTGCTTGCGTTCACATGCCAGTGTGCTCACACCCGCAAACTGCCGCGCGTGTGCTCACACACTGGCGCAAACAGTGGGTGTGTACACTGGCGTGCGCGCACACGCACACGCACACACACACGCACACACACACGCACACGCACACACACACACGGCTGCAACATTCAAGCAGGTGACAGTGTTGAGAAGAGTTGAAATACTCTTTACCTTCCCAGTTCCACTTGTGGTCTTTGAACCTTATCATAATCTTGTATTGCAAGATTCTCTGCTTTAATATCCTTTTCCTTTCTATTGTTCTTTTACATTTGCTCAACAAATAGTTGAGTCCACCAAAAAAAAGCATGCTGATTAAATATCTGCATTTAAATTTGATATTCTACATGTATTTTTAAATTATTATTTTTGCAGAAGAAACCTCTGCATAATCTGAAATTAATGTAGTTCAGAAGATCATTTGCTTGGGAGAGAGACATGGGGAAGATTCAATTCTGTTGCAGTAATCGACAAACAGATGGTTGTCAAGGCAACCTGTGTAAATGTTCCGTGTGGACAGCGTGCATTGTCATAGCCAGATGTTCTTGCAGATGAGTATCAAGCAGAAATTGGAGTAGAAAATGCCGAGGGATGGGGAAACATGTAAAGCGTGTAACATAAGCAATGGAACATGAGCTTGTTTAGTTTTGAGATACAGAGTGGAAACAGGCCCTTCGGCCCACCGAGTCCGCGCCGACCTGTGATCCCCGCACACTAGCACTATCCTACACACACGAGGGATCATTTACAATTTCACCAAACCAATTAATCTACTAACCTGTACGTCTTTGGAGTGTGAGAGGAAACCGGAGCTCCCAGAGGAAACTCATGCAGGCCACGGGGAGAACGTACACACTCCATACTGTAGTCACGATTGAACCCTGGTCTCTGGTGCTGTAAAGGGCCTGTCCTACAAGCATGCAACTCTATGCGATTAGCGCGACCTAACGTGGTCGCTTGAGCCGTCCGGCGTCACGGGGCCGGTCCCACTTCGATCGCCGGAGCCGTGCGTAATTGTACGGAGTTTGTCCCGAGTTCATCCCGACACCGCGCGGGGCTCCGAAAAACTGACTATGTCCAAAAATTCCGCGTGGCAACGGCTTGTCGGCTCGCAGTCGCCTCGACGCATTACACATCGCCCCGACATCGTGCCTCCATAAACCTATCTGTAGGTGCCTCCGTGACCCTCTATATGTGTGGCTCCGTGGCCCTCTGTGTGTGTGCCTCTGTGCCCCTCTCTGTGTGCCCCGCTCTGTCCTGGCGAACTTACCTTAGACTTCGCTCCAAGTTCGCCTCACTTTGCGCCGCATTGCGCCACTCCGACCTCCGCGTGGCCCCTACTGCCGGTTTGGTTGCGCTTGCCGCATGCAGGCGCATGCTGGTGGGAACGGCCCTGTACAGGGGATCACCCGACCTCCGCGCGGCCCCCGCTTCTAGTTTGATCGCGTTCATCGCATAGAGTTGCATGCTTGTAGGACAGGCCCTTAAGGCAGCAACTCCACCGTATCCATATTCGGAAGCTCGTGTTGTACCTTGCACATGATGAGTGAGGTGCATGTGAATATTGCCCCAAAATGGGAAGAGCGTATCCAATGACTGTGCTTTATATTTATATTCACAGCATCGTTCACAATCTCAGCGCCTTCACATCATGAGAAATGTATTTTGAAATTGATCTTTATTGTACAGAATGAGACATCCAACATCCAACAGCCAGCAATGGGAATAAAATAAAGCATAGAGCTGCTGCCTCACAGCTCCAGGAACCTGGGATTGACCCTGACCATGTAAGCTGTCTGTGTGAAGTTTGCACGTTCTCCCTGTGACTATGTGGGGTTTCCTCCCGGAGCCATGTGCTTATCTAAAAGCCTCGTACCTGCCTCCTCCGCTACCCTTGGCAACGCGTTCCAGCCCCTCACCACTCCCTGTGGCTCCATGACCAACGACTTGGTGATTGGTCACTTAGAAAGTCCCAGTGTGATTAGCCAGTCAATATGTTTTTATATGAAAGGGAAACTGTGTAATAAACCGCATAGCTTTTTATTTTTGAGAATGTAACAAACCGGGTAAGTGAGAGGGAGACTAATGGATGGAAACTTTTTTTCTGTGGACAAAAAGTTACTGGTATGCATATAGATTAAAAAATGAAGATACATTTAACAAGGATTTTACTTCGGAGTCACGTGAGTGACTACGTGATGACCCCGCCAGCACGCATGCGCAACATATCGTCGTTCGCATGCGGATGCGACAGTCGGGAGGAGCGGGGCTCCTCCAGCGTAAGTTTAAAAAACTTACGAAAGGTAAGTCTCACCGGAGTGGTGAGCGTGGCAACTTTACATACACTTGTTTTTTCAGGAATGGAGTCGCGGAAATCGAAAAGAGCAGCGGCAAGAGCTGCTGCCATGGAGAGCAGCCAGCAGCGTGCCGCTTCTCCTGAGCTGCAGGTGTTACCTGCAGCTCCCGACTTTTCGCCTATGAGGGCCGCAGGTTCGCCGCGGTCGGGCGGTAAATCCACCCGAAAGTCGGACGGGGCTGCCGACTCAGCTGGGTCCAGTCCCGAGGACACCCCGCTCGCTGTTAGCGACGGAGGTCGTCTTGCCCGCATGGAGCGGATGGTGGAGCAATTGCTCCAGCGTGACCTGCTTTTGCTGGGGCAGGGTCACGGTGGGCCTCTTCGCAGGCCCACGGCAGGATCCTATCATGGACTGCCTAATGTCTCGCCCTCTTCGCAGGGGAGCATAGGGGGTCAGAACTGGGCTGACCCTGAAGAGGGGGAGTTGGCTGAACAACCAACAGTGTCAGGGGTGCAAGAAGAAGAGTTACTGGATATGGTAAACAAGCATGCAGTTCCTTCTCAAAAAGGCCTACCTATCCACCCAAAGCTGGCAGCTAGTATCAATTATATGACTACAAACCAGCTTCAGGAGCAAGCCATCAATGCGACAGCTGATAAGTATCTTGCTCCTGAAAATTGTAACTCACTGACTGTTCCTGCGGTGAATAACCCTATATGGGGGAACATGAGCCCTACGATTAGAGGGCAAGAAGTCAAACTTCAGAAGATCCTGAAACTTTTGACCGCCGGGATTATGGCAGTGGCCAGAACTGCGGTGGGAATAGAGTTACCGGAAGAACTACAGGATGCTCTGGCCTTGCTGTGTAACACACAGTACGAGATAAATAACTACAGGAAGAGCATTATCAAACCGGCACTTAACCCCAAGTTTGCGGGGTTATGCAGACCAGGTAACACTCAACCACCAAATCTGCTGTTCGGGGATAACCTCCCCAAACAGGTGAAAGACCTGGACGAGGAGGCCAAGGCCATAGGCCTGATTAAGGTACCCAGTACCTCCAAACCTCACTACCAACAGCGGCAGCACCCCTACACACCCACCGGACAGCGATATCACAACAGATCGTCCGGTGGTGAAAGCTCGAAGGCCGGCCCACCTGCACAACGGTCTTTTTTAGGCCATGGCCCAGCCCGGCCTTCTTGGAAAATGCGCCACCCCTACAACGCGGCAACTCAACAGAAGAAACAAGGGCAAAGACCGCAACACCGGCAATAACCTTGGAGGTAGGTGGGTCTGGCTCCCACAGGAACATTGCTTGTCTAAATTCATCTTATGTGGGAGGCCGGTTGCACTTGTTTGATGAAGTATGGCGCACTTTTACCTCTGATCCTTACACACTCGGAAGTATTCAGGGCTATAAAATTGAATTCATTTACGAACTCCCTACCCCGGTCCAGCATTCGCCTAGCCGAAAGTTTATACTTTCACAAAAAGAAAGAACGGCGGGCCATGCTGAACTATTAAGACTAATTAGTAAAGGGGTAATTGAGAGAACCACCAGAGAATCTCAGGAGTTCGTATCTAATATATTTACCAAAAATAAAAAAGATGGCGGATGCCGCATAATCATAGATCTGACCGAACTGAATACTTCTGTTCAGTATGTTCATTTCAAAATGGACACTTTTGACACAGCTAGACAGCTAATAGCTAATGGGTACTACATGGCATGCATTGATCTCAAAGATGCATACTATTCAGTGTCAATACACAAGGATCATAGGAAATAGCTTAAATTTATCTGGATGGGACAATTATGGCAATATAAAGCCTTACCCAATGGGTTATCATCAGCACCCATGCTGTTCACCAAATTATTGAAACCAGCTTTGGCCTATTTAAGGAAACAAAACCATACTGTTATGGCCTACCTTGATGATATCCTCATTGTCGGGGAGAATTTGGAAACGGCTACATTGGCAGTTCTAGCCACAAAACATCTCTTTCAAAAGCTGGGGTTCATCATACATCCAGATAAATCAAAGTTGGAACCCTCTACTACCATGGATTACTTGGGGTTCACCATTGACTCGGTGCAAATGTCTATCACCTTACCACCGAACAAGGTGGTGGACTTGATAGAAGCTTGCAGGAGCCTTACTGGCATCAGGGATCCATCCATACGGCAGGTGGCCAGGGTAATTGGGAAGATAGTGGCTGCTTTTCCCGCAGCGCAATTCGAACCACTACATTATCAAAACCTACAAAGAGCTAAAATTATAGCTCTCAAAAGTCATGCAGGCCATTTCGACAGGCCTATGAAGTTATCAGAAAAGGCAAGAATTGAATTAAATTGGTGGATGGAAAATGCTCAATTCTGTTCCAAACCCATCACTATCATAAATCCCTCGGTCATCTTACAAACTGATGCCAGTGCCAAAGGTTGGGGAGCAACTAACACCACCACTAGTTGTGGAGGCAGATGGAGTGCACAAGAGCTAACCCTATTCGAAACATTGGGAATTAATTATTCAGAAATGCTGGGAGCATTTCATGGCCTTAGGGCATATTGCTCAGACATGCACCAAGTACATGTTAGATTACAAATTGACAACACCACAGTGGTGGCTTATATTAATCATATGGGTGGAATAAAGTCGATATCATGTGATGAATTGGCTAATAATATCTGGCACTGGTGTCTGCAAAGGGAAATTTGGATTTCAGCCACTTACCTTCCAGGTAAGGTAAACACAGTGGCAGACACCAGGTCACGCAAATTCAACGACAACATAGAATGGATGTTGGATCGGAAAGTGTTCAC
Source organism: Raja brachyura (assembly GCA_963514005.1). The sequence continues at coordinate 7,640,737 of OY740797.1, read as the reverse complement.
AGATATTGTAGAACGTTATGGGACACCAGATATCGATCTTTTTGCATCCAGATTAAATCACCAACTACCAACATATGTTGCTTGGGAACCAGACCCAGGGGCAGTAGCAATGGACGCTTTCACGCTACATTGGGGGGATTTGTTCTGTTATGCCTTTCCCCCCTTCTGCCTCATCAGTCGGGTCTTGCAAAAAATCAGACAAGACTCCGCATCGGGTATTTTGGTTGTGCCCGACTGGCCTACCCAACCATGGTTCCCAGCGGTACAGAAGATGGCCACAGAACCTTGTATTCGGGTCAACAAACGACCTAGCCTATTAATACATCCCGTCACAGGGGAACACCATCCATGTCATGACCCCATGGACCTGTTGATTTGCAGATTCTGAAACGGCCACTTCTGGGATACGGACTCACCAACAGAACAATAGATACCATCTCAGCGTCATGCAGGGAGTCCACAAGGAAACAGTACCTGACCTACATCAGGAAGTGGGAGGTGTTCTGCTCTACAACAAACACACCTACGAATCGGCTACCATCACGGAAGTTCTGGAATTCCTGGCTACCCTTCACTATGATGAAGGATTAAGCTACAGTGCCATTAATTGTGCCAGGAGTGCCCTATCAACTTATCTGGGCAAGGGGAGTGATCAACTGGGCATTGGATCACATCCATTAGTGTCCAAGCTAATGAGAGGAATATTTAATTCCAATCCCCCCAGGCCCAGATACAACCACACGTGGGATATCAGCATAGTATTGACTATGTTGCGAGGATGGACACCAAACTCAGGGCTCACCTTGGACAAACTCACCTACAAAATGGTAATGATTATGGCACTTGTCACGGCACAACGGGTCCAGTCCCTGCACAAGTTAAATCTGGATGCCATGACTATCTCCAATGGCAAAATCATTTTTCATATGCTGGGGCTGTTAAAACAAGATCGACCCGGATCGTCTGGACATACGTTAGAGTTTCTAGCCTATCCAGCAGATACTCGACTCTGCATTGTCACTTTGATATCACATTACATTTCAGTCACCAAGTCTCTCAGGGGCACGGAGAAAGCTTTGCTTATCAGCCACAAAAAGCCCCACCACAAAGTCACGGTGCAAACCATATCTAGATGGTTAAGGGTGGTACTGGATGCGGCAGGGGTGGACACTAATATTTTTAAATCTCACTCCACCAGGGCAGCATCCACTTCGGTGGCTAGGATGATGGAAGTACCCATGGACCACATCCTAGCCACAGCGGGTTGGAGGAATGAGAAGACGTTTCAACGTTTTTACAACAAACCCGTGGCCTCTCCTGACTCTTTTGCAGGAAGGATTTTGAGTTCTGCTAAATAATTACCCTATATGGGATATATATTTTGTTTTGGTATGAATAAATACCTATTTTGTTTTTCAGCCAGTGTCATGTCTGAAATACGTTCATCCTCTTATCCCAGCATAGCAGTGTGTGAGCATGGGGTGTTCCAGGGCATGAAATCACAGAGCTTTGAAATCTTCACGTAGTCACTCACGTGACTCCGAAGTAAAATAGTAAGATTAAATGAGAACTTACCAGTTTGAAGTTTGATCTTTATTTTATGAGGAGTTACGATGAGGGATTACGTGCCCTCCGCTCCCAAACCCTCTATTATAAAGATCAACTGGTATGGAAGTTCTCTCTTATCTTACTATATTAGTCTACGTTGCTGTCTGTGATTTCACACCACTGCTTTGAAGAATGTCGCGCATGCGTGCTGGCGGGGTCTTCACGTAATCCCTCATCGTAACTCCTCATAAAATAAAGATCAAACTTCAAACTGGTAAGTTCTCATTTAATCTTACTATTTTCTTCCATCAATATGGCACTAAAGATAAACGTATCTCCTGATTCAGAGATAATTTCTTCCCAGCTGTTATCAGGCAACTGAACCATCCTACCAACAACTGGAAAGTGGTCCTCGGCTACAATCTACCTCATTGAAGACCCTCGGACTATCTTTATTCGGACAACTTGAATTAATTCGCACTGAACATTATACTCTTTATCATGCATTTGTACACTGTGGACGGCTCGATTGTAATCATGTATAGTCTTTCTGCTGACTGGTTAGTACGCAGTAAAAAAGCTTTTCACTGTACCTCGGGAAATGTGACAATGAACTAAACTAAAATAGATCGATGCTTGGTAAAAATTAGATGCATTATTAAAATAATACACATGGAAAACATCTAAAAAATTGAAATGAATTATCTTTTTAGAGATGTTGGCACATTGTACTTCACAAAAAAAGTGCTTGTTGGAAGTATTGAACTTTCACAAAGGCATATGATAAAGCTTTATATAATCCCACACTATGGGCACAGCACCATAAATACAATTACTAAGATCCCTCAAGGACTCATGGAATTGATGGTAAAATTTAAACATGAACAATGATGGAAATTGGAGAGCAAGAATTTACAGATCACTTTCTGAACAGTTGGGTGCAGCAGGAATCAGGATTTGGCCCTCAACTATTTAAAATCTGTATTATTGATTTAAATGAAAGAACCGGCTGTAACGTATCCATGTTTTCCATTAATACAAAGCAACATTGGAAAGACATCTGTGCGGAGAATGTGAAGGATCAGTGAAGAAAGTTAATGGCATGTTGGGAAACTGCTAGAGTCAGTTACTAAAGATGGGATAGCAGCACATTTGGAAAGTGGTGAAATCATTGGACAAAGCCAGCATGGGTTTACGGAAGGTAAATCATGTCTGACGAATCTTGTGGAATTTTTCGAGGATGTAACTAGTAGCGTGGATAGGGGAGAACCAGCGGATGTGGTGTATCTGGACTTCCAGAAGACTTTCGACAAGGTCCCACATAAGAGATTAGTATACAAACTTAAAGCATACGGCATTGGGGGTTCAGTATTGATGTGGATAGAGAACTGGCTGGCAAACAGGAAGCAAAGAGTAGGAGTAAACAGGTGCTTTTCACAATGACAGGCAGTGACTACTTGCCCACGCTGACCATCGTGCCCAATCTACACTAGTCCCCCACCTGCCTGCATTTGGCCCATATCCCTCTAAAATTGTCCTTTCCAAGTACCTGTCTAAATGTTGCTTAAACTGTGCGATAGTACCTGTAGTGTTTCCATTCTCTCTCTCTAGCTTTTGCCTTCCCACGCTAGCTTCTTCTTTTAGGGTACTTATGAAAACCCTCTTTAATCTCTCTTGCTAACATTGATGTTAGGGTAGTGCCTCTACTGACCGCTGATTGTTCCATGTTGAATGAACCGCACAAATATTTGTCCAACCATCTTGCCTCCTATTGCCTTCCATGCTTTGTGCTGCCCCTCCTCTCTTCCAGCTTCCCTGCTCCCCCCAGCCCACCCACCATAATTCTGAAGACAGGTCCCAACCAAAAAACGCCACCTATCCACGTTCTCCAAAAACGCCACCTATCCACGTTCTATGTACAGGCGAATATTCTCTTGCGTAGGTTTGGTGCGTGTGCAGATGTGGTGAAGATGTCGCTATTTAGAGCATATTGCACACCACTGTATACTGCGCACCTTTGGTCGAACTATGAAAAGACAAGTTTGCAGAGACTAAAGGTGTCAAATAATGATGCCACGAGAACACTGCTAAGGAAACCTAGATAGTGTAGTGCTAGTAACATGTTTGTGGCTGCAGGAGTCAGTACTTTAGAAGCTATCCTAAGAAATCATATGTATAAATTCATTTGCAGGATAAATGACTCTTAAAAATGTAATTATCGTGGCCTTGTCAAACATAAGGTTTAACACGACACGCTACGAATCCCAGTTGTGGAGACACTGGTATCGTTGTCTCGTTGTAGGACATTGATCATTTTTTTTATTCTGGATTTTTTTTTTTTTTTAAATATATAATTTATGATATACTAAGATTTTACGTCCTTTAAGATTTATTTTTAATATGCAATGCATTTTTATGTAATGTTGCCCTTTGTCTGGACCTTGAGTCCAAAATGAAGATTATTATTGTATTATTCTCCAGAGATGATGCTGCCCGACCTGCTGAGTTACTGCAGCACTTTTTTCCCCCCCGTAAACCAGCACCTGCAGTTCCTCATTTCTACCATGCGCATATATGTTGCAAAATAAATAATTGTTCCAATTTTTGTTTTTCTTTAAAAAAGTATAATATTCAAATATTTTGAAGCAGAATAAAGAATGTTTGAAAAGAGTGAATAGATTTTTTTTTGTGGAGCACACGAATCTGAAAGTCTATTTGTTTGATACTATTTGTGCAATCTTTGAGAAATGATTGCTTCAGCGCTGGTAAATTCGACACAACACAGAGACAGAACGCTGACAGGAATAGTAACTGAGAAAAGCTGGCAATATAGAATATAGATGAGTTTTTTACTCTGCAGAGCACTGCGCACTGATGTATGGACTTCGCACTTCATAATAAATCACAGTCTTCTAGACAGCTCTGTTCACTTAGGATATTGTTTAATGTGGTATCAAATGTAACAGTTATGTGAATATTACAAAAGGTATTGTGTAGGTTTGTCTTGATGTCAAGAATAGAAAATTAAATTGTACATGACTCGGAATATGCATTTAAATTCAACATTATTTATTCTATTCCTTGCAAGATAAACTGGCTATATATTATCTTGATAAATAATGCAAGTAATATTTAACTGATAAATGACTATTTGATAGCAAGGTTGTGGTTTGCATTGCAGGCAGTCTTTTTTCATGAATATGGTGATTTTTCTATTGAAAAACAATTACCCGTATGAAAATATTTTCTTAGGGTAAGGCTCTGAAGCTCAGTCTCTGTGAGTCTATGTCCAATTATCTTGTGAGTAGATTCGCCAATCTTCCAATTGTTCAATATTTTATTTGTTCAGTTCTAATTCATCTTTAAACTAACGACCGTTGTTAGCAATGTTACAAAATTTTGAGATTTTAAAAATCAAGTCTGCAATTTATCCCATCAGATAAAGCATAAAAAGAAGTTTAATTTGACACCTAATTTACTTTCATATCTTCAGTATTAAGAAAGTTATGGCCATTTTCATACTCGGAAATGAGCATCTTGCTTCCCATTGCCTTTCAATTGACTTAACTCAAAAGCTGTGATCTGGAAAAGTTAAATGTCCATAACATTCTTAAAAATTAAGAGAACTCAATGAAATTTTCAGTTATTATAGATTGAAGCATTCTGAAACAAATATGAACCAACCTTACTTGGATGACCTGAAATTAAAGCATATAATTAGTTAGTTATCTAATTGTGGCTAATTACAAAATTCAATGAGTAGATCTAAACATCTATCAATTTCTTAAGAAAAGATAAACTTTTTTAAAATTACCTAAGTGTCCAAATAACATTCACACAATAATCCACAATATAACATAATTTTTAAATCTCATTTTCATGAACTTCTGGGCCAAATGGAAGGAATTTAGTGTTTTATGCCTGTAAATTAATGGCCATTTAAATCAACTAGCGAGTGGGTTTTAGCGGAATGCGGTGGATTGGAACGTTGCGGTTAGCGGTGAAGTCGGGGGGAAAAATACTGGGGGTTCATACATTTTTTGGGGAACCCATTTCGCAACATAAAAATATTATTAATGCCTCCCGAAAAACCAACTTTTAATATAAAAATAAAATATTTACCTTTTTTTCTTCCCTACGCAAAATGCTTCCGGTTGTCTGCGGTCACGGCTTTTGAAGGTGATTTTTAAATTACTCTAGTTAATAAATAATCTAGAGTAATTTAAAAAAACCTTCATTGATGAAATGTCGGAGCGATTTTTCTTCAGCAACCAAATCGCCTGACATTCATCGATTATCCAGGCCTGTGGAAAAACGGCACTTTAAGCCCGCCCCCCTCTGCAAGGCGCGAAAGTCGCGCACACGGGGAGCGGCAGAAGTGCAGCGCCGCTAAAGGTAAGTTTTGTAACATACCTACCGTTGTATTTTTTTCTGAGGCTGCTAGTTCTGAATCAGCTGAACCAAGAAATTTGTGGCTGAAAGACAATCACATTTCAAATAGTGATTTATAAAATGATGGCATTGGCCATCTTCTTGGATGTTTCATCTGCTATTGAAGGCCATGGGTAGATGGTGAGGTTCAACCTTGCTGGAGATATTCATAAGTTACAGGAGCTAAATTATGCAATTTGGCCCATCAAGTCTACTCCGCCATTCAATCATGGCTGATCTACATTTTCCTCTCAACCCCATTCTCCTGCTTTCTCCCCATAACTCCCAATACCCATATTGTTGTCTAGCACTTGTGTTATTTGCCACTTATCAGCCAAACCTGAACATTGCCTTGGTCCTGAAGCAACATTTGACATCATCACCACATATCCAGCATAACCGTGATGATGTAGGCATTGTTCTATTATTGTCACTTGTACTAAGATACAGAGGGGGGGGGCGAGAAATACATTTATTTACAAGCTACTCAGTCAAATCATATGAAATGAGTCCAATCAAGCCATACACAAGGATGGTGGTGCAGCGGTAGAGTCGTTGCCTAATAGGCCTGTCCCACTTAGGTGATTTTTCAGCGGACTGCCAAGTTGCCGGCAGTCGCGTGAAAAACCGGCTCCTGGAACGGCGACTGTCAGAGTGGAACACACACACAAACACATCGCTTCCTTCACCAGCCCGTTATGCAGGAGGGGGACAGGGCAAGCGGGCCGAGCGCTGTTTAAAAAAATCACATGGTGTAAAGCCAAGGTGATACAGACACACACCGCGATGAACAGGAAGGTTGGCGCTGTAAAAAAGCACAGTGTACGGTAAGTCCTTTAAAAGTGGGGGAGAGGGGGAGAAGGGGGAAGAAGGGGGGAGTAGGAGTGGAGACAACTTTTAAGAAGCTCGAGATATACGGCGGTGAAGCTCAGCGGACATCTAACATTACCGGTCGGTTATCCTTGGTTCTGAAAACTGCTGCTCAACTTTTTTTTTTCCCCAGTGAGCCATTGAAATTTACCGGTCAGCACCGGCTACAATCTACGAGAACCTCCGAGAACCTTCGACCTCCTGGCAACCCACCTACGGCTTGAGAATTCTCGCTACTCTCTTGTTGACAAATTCACGGCGACCATAATGAGGCTGCGACTAGTTCCCAGAATGCGGGAACTCCTCACGACCATGAAGGCGACTCCCCGGCAACCACCCGCGAACACGTGCCGACCATGTGGCGACTGCGTAGTCTCCTGCAGTTGCATAAAAAGTCACCTGAGTGGGGCAGACCCATTATGGCGTCAGGGACACGGATTAGATCCTGACCTCGGGTGCTGTCTGTACAGAGTTTGTGCTTTCTCCCTGACCATGCGGGTTTGCTCTGGAATCTCCCGTTTCCTCCCACACTCCAAAGATGTGCAGGGATGCAGGATAATTGGCTTGGTAGCATTTGTAAATTGTCTGTAGTGTGTGTAGGATAGTGTTAGAATGCGGGGATCGCTCGTTGCTGCGGACTCGGTGGGCCGAAGGGCCCATTTCCACGCTGTATCTCTGAATTAAACTAAACTAAGTGGAGATGAGGAAATGACCGAGGAAATGATGAGGAGATGAGGAAATGACCTTTTCATCAGCCATGGTCATATTGAATGGCAGTGCAGGCTCGAAGGGCCGAATGACCTACTTCTGCACCTAATTTCTATGTTTCTATGTAAGTTGTCCTTGATTATTTTGGCCGCCTTCCTGAGGCAGCATGAAGTACAGATGGAATCGATGAGACTAGTAGTCCATATTATGAACTGGGCTACATCCACAACTCTTTGCAATGTGTTTTGCGGACTTGGGCAGAGCTGTTGCCAAACCAAATGGCGATGCATCCCGATAAGGTTCACACTAAGGTGCATCTGGAGAAGTTGGTAAGAGACATTGGAGACATGTTGAACTTCCTTATCTTCTGAGAAAGTCGATGGATTGGTGTGCTTTCATGGTCATAGATTCAATGTAATTGGTCCGAACAAATTCTTTATGATATTTACTCTTCGCAACTTGAAGTTGTCAACCATCTCCACCTCTGAACCGTTGATGCTGACTGGGGCATCCACACCACCTCATTTCCTGGTCAATACCTAGCTCCTTTATCTTGCTGACATTGAGGGAGAGGTTGTTGTCTTGACACCATGTTAATAAACTCTCTTCCAGTACACAATTTTGCCATTGTTCAAGATCCAGCCCACCACGGTAGTTTACTTTAGCTTAGTTTAGAGATACAGCGCAGAAACAGGCCCTTCGGCCCACCGGGTCCGTGCCGACCAGCGTTCCCCGCACATTAACACTATCCTACACCCACTAGGGACATTTTTTTTCCATTTACCAAGCCAATTAACCTACAAACCTGTATGTCCTTGTAGTGTGGGAGGAAACCAAAGATCTTGGAGAAAGCCCATGCAGGTCACGGGGAGAACGTACAAACTCCGTACAAACAGCGCCCGTAGTCGGGATCAAACCCGGGTCTCCGGCGCTGCATTTGCTGTAAGGCAGCAACTCTACCGCTGCGCCACCGTACTTCTAAATGGAGTTAGAGAAGAATTTGGCCGCACAATTGTGAGCGTACAGGAGGTATTAATGTGTAGGGCCAATAGAATTTCCTCATACCTACTACACCTAACCCCAGCAGTTCAGTTTAGAGATAGAGCATCGAAACAGGCCCTTTGGCCCAACGAGTCCGTACCTGCCAGCAATCCCCACACACTTATACTATCCTACACTCACCCCAAGCCAATTAACCTCCAAACATGTACGTCTTTGGAGTGGGAGGAAACCAAAGACCTTGGAGAAAACCCACGTGGCCACAGGGAGAATGTTCATACTCTGTACAGACAAACACCCCTAGTTGGGATTGAACCCGGGTCCCCAGCGGGAACTCTGCCCAGTGTGTTTTTCACAAGTCCTAACTAAGAGATTAGTATACAAACTTAAAGCATACGGCATTGGGCGTTCAGTATTGATGTGGATAGAGAACTGGCTGGCAAACAGGAAGCAAAGAGTAGGAGTAAACGGGTCTTTTTCACAATGGCAGGCACTAGTGGGGTACCACAAGGCTCAGTGCTGGGACCACAGCTATTTACAATATATATTAATGATCTGGATGAGGGAATTGAAGGCAATATCTCCAAGTTTGCGGATGACACTAAGCTGGGGGGCAGTGTTAGCTGTGAGGAGGATGCTAGGAGACTGCAAGGTGACTTGGATAGGCTGGGTGAGTGGGCAAATGTTTGGCAGATGCAGTATAATGTGGATAAATGGGAGGTTATCCACTTTGGTGGCAAAAACAGGAAAGCAGACTATTATCTAAATGGTGGCCGATTAGGAAAAGGGGAGATGCAGCACGACCTGGGTGTCATGGTACACCAGTCATTGAAAGTAGGCATGCAGGTGCAGCAGGCAGTGAAGAATGCGAATGGTATGTTAGCTTTCATAGCAAAAGGATTTGAGTATAGGAGCAGGGAGGTTCTACTTCAGTTGTACAGGGTCTTGGTGAGACCACACCTGGAGTATTGCGTACAGTTTTGGTCTCCAAATCTGAGGAAGGACATTATTGCCATAGAGGGAGTGCAGAGAAGGTTCACCAGACTGATTCCTGGAATGTCAGGACTGTCTTATGATGAAAGACTGGATAGACTCAGTTTATACTCTCTAGAATTTAGCAGATTGAAAGGGAATCTTATAGAAACTTACAAAATACTTAAGGGGTTGGACAGGCTAGATGCAGGAAGATTGTTCCCAATGTTGGGGACTCCAGGACAAGGGGTCACAGCTTAAGGATAAGGGGGAAATCCTTTAAGACCGAGATGAGAAAGACTTTTTTCACACATAGAGTGGTGAGTCTCTGGAACTCTCTGCCACAGAGGGTAGTTGAGGCCAGTTCATTGGCTATATTTAAGAGGGAGTTAGATGTGGCCCTTGTGGCTAAGGGGATCAGAGGGTATGGAGAGAAGGCAGGTACAGGATACTGAGTGGGATGATCAGCCATGGTCATATTGAATGGCGGTGCAGGCTCGAAGGGCTGAATGGCCTACTCCTGCACCTAATTTCTATGTTTCTATGTTTCTATTTGTTTTTTTTCTTTGTAATTTTAAAAACTACTTCTAGAGAGTTCTTAACATAAAAATGAACTTGGCTACCCGTGTCTATGATTTTCAGTTGTTGCAATAACCCTTTTTAACAGTCTTCTGCATTGTCATCTATATTTTTGGACGTGGCGAATTAATGACAATAAAAATCAAGAGAATTGAGCGTGTTTAATTGCCGTATGTACTGACAATGGAATAATGAAATTCTTAGTTGTAGCAGCATAGCAAGCCCGTATGTGCAACACACGGATAATATATAGAAGCTAGACAAAAATGCTGGAGAAACTCAGCGGGTGCAGCAGCATCTATGGAATGAAGGAAATAGGCGAAACCCTTCTTCAATATATAGTAAATAAATATTCAATAAACTAATATCCACAATACAGGTGCGAAAAAACAGAAGTCCTTAATGCAACCAATGACAGTTCATCGATAAGGCTAGTGTTGTATAACGTTTAAGGGCCAGATGGTTGCTCAGAAGATGCTTTTCATGGGCGCACGGTGGTGCAGCAGTAGAGTGGCTGTCAAACAGACTTGGGTTCGATCCTGACTATGGGTGCTGTCTGTACGGAGTTTGTACGTTCATCTGTGGGTTTTCACTGGTTGCTCCAGTTTCCTCCCTCATTCCAAAGAAGGTTAATTGGCTTCTTTAAATTGTTCCCAGAGTTGAGGAGAGAGCTAGTGTACGGGTGATCACTGGTCGGCATGGACTCGGTGGGCCGAAGGGCCTGCTTGCACGCTGTATCTCTAAACTAACCTATTCCTGAACCTAGTGGTCATGGTTTTCAAACTCCCGTACTGCCTTCATGATTGTAAGAGTGGAACGAGAGCGTGACCAGGGTGGTGTGGCTCTTTGAAGATGCTGCCAACCTTTTTGTGACAACGTCTCCTACAGATCCCGTCAATAGAACAAGGGGTCGCGGTTTAAGGATAAAGGGGGAAATCTTTTAGGACCGAGATGAGAAAAACATTTTTCACACAGAGAGTGGTGAATCTGTGGAACTCTCTGCCACAGAAGGTAGTTGAGGCCAGTTCGTTGGCTATATTTAAGAGGGAGCTAGATGTGGCCCTTGTGGCTAAAGGGATCAGGGGGTATGGAGAGAAGGCAGGTACGGGATACTGAGTTGGATGATCAGCCATGATCATATTGAATGGCGGTGCAGGATCGAAGGGCCGATTGGCCTACTCCTGCACCTATTGTCTATGTTTCTATGTTTCTAATAGTGAGGAGGTCCCTACCTGCGATGGTGGTAGATCGGGCAGTGAATTTCAATGTCAAGATTAACAATGCTACAATTTCTGTTACTGTGGCACTATTTACTATTTTATTAGCAAGATTTATTTTTCCAATTTGATTCAGAGCTGGTATATTATCTTTTGTTGGTAATTTAAAAAGAAATCCTTTTTTTGAATATCTGTTTCCCTTTTCGATTCTCCTCTGCATTCATTTGAAAAAAAAAGCGTTTTCACGTGGCTTCGGTGGATTGATCTTTTTGTTTGCCATTCAAAATGGGACTTTGTACATTTCCAAGTTCCCTCACCCTGGTTTTATAACCATCCAATAAAGTAAGATGCCAGGATGGCTATATTGCATTTTCAATTCTAACACAACTCGATATTTTAATAGCTGCATTAAATTAACCTGTCGAAACACTGTATTCACGTTTTGTGGCGTGGAGGTGGAATATGGGTAGCTTTTGCGTGGATCTCTCTGAATTAAACCAAAGTATAGATCTCTGTTGTTCAGTAGATGAAGGCAATAAGCATGGGGGAGGTGTCTTACTATTGTTAAGAATCAGTCAGAAACATGCAAACATTCTCTGCTGTCTCACCGAGTACAAGTGCACTCATCACCCTCTGCCCCAGATTCCAGATCTGATCAAGCAGTGATGTATTTGATTGTCATTGTATTGAAGCGTATTACCACTGGGAAGGAGCTAATTTACAGCACAAAATGAGTTTAGATTTAGAAGATGGATCAGGTCTGTATCATAGCTGATTCATTAAATGCTGGGTTGAAACATGTGGGATCAGCCTTTATAAATCAATATATCTTTTCAATCAAATGACAAATAAAAGCTAATGGAAGCTTCTGTTATAGTGAATGTTATATTGAAGGTCACATTTTAATTGTGTGATCTTAATACACCTTGCAAATTTTATTTAACATACTCATGCAAAATCTGCAATTATGTCACAAAATTTTGGTCAAGTGTTCGAATCGGTTGCACTTAAAAATTCCATTTAGCAGCACAAAACCATTTACCATTATGCATAACCACAGAATAGTATTTTTGAATTTGAAGCAATCAATATTGTTTTGCAAACTCTACCCACCTTTGTTTATTTATTTTTGTTAATCTGCTCGTTCTCATCTCATTGAATTAAAGATTCTGTCAGGAGCCGGCATAATCAGGCAACATTGAAGAAAGCTTTTTTTTTAAGTACTGCATTAAACAAAGACCTTAATTATATCTTGAAATGTAATGGCAGATGTTCTGAGCGAAATGGTTACAAATTCACTTATCCAAAAAGAAAATCATTTTTAATCTAGGCCAACACTCATTCAAAGTAAATCAGTCGTGACAGGAGATAACATCAATAGAGTGGAAAAAAAACGGTCACGTGTTTTGTCACTGACACATCACTGAAATTAAACTGCAGAGATGAACCCGTCTGAATACTGAATTAGTTAGAAATGTGGTCATGCAGTACTCTGCTTCGTGAGCACTGTGCAATTGCATTTCAATGCATTAATAATGTGCATGTAGCAGGAACGTGATTATCAGTGCAAGTTCTGGAGTTGATGAAATGTGCAAGATACACACGAGGCCGATATTTCACAAGTCCACAAGTTATAGGAGTAGAATTAGGCCATTCGGCCCATCGAGTCCACTCTGCCATTCAAAAATGGCTAATCTCTGCCTCCTAATCCCATTTTCCTGCCTTCTCCCCATAACTCTTGACACCGGTTCTAATCAAGAATTTGTCTCTATCTTGGCCTTAAAAATATCATAGAAACATAGAAACATAGAAATTAGGTGCAGGAGTAGGCCATTCGGCCCTTCGAGCCTGCACCGCCATTCAATATGATCATGGCTGATCATCCAACTCAGTATCCCGTACCTGCCTTCTCTCCATACCCCCTGATCCCTTTAGCCACAAGGGCCACATATAACTCCCTCTTAAATATAGCCAATGAACTGGCCTCAACTACCCTCTGTGGCAGAGAGTTCCAGAGACCCACCACTCTGTGTGTGAAAAAAGTCCTTCTCATCTCGGTCCTAAAGGATTTCCCCCTTATCCTTAAGCTGTGACCCCTTGTCCTGGACTTGGGGACCACCTTATCCACTGACTTGGCCTCCACATTCCTCTGTGGCAATGAGTTCCACAGATTAACTACCCTCTGACTAAAGAAGTTCCTCCTCACCTCCTGTCTAAAAGACCAAAATATTTGTCAGACATTTTGGCGTAGGATGCAGATGGAACAACATAGTTCCTCAATCAGCACTGGCTTGGATTGTTGCAGCTGAAATTAGATCCACATTCCCCTCCTTTGGCTTTATATTTCACACCTCTTCTCCTTATCTCACAGGCTTTTGTCTCCTATTCATTTCTAACTGTGTCGGTTTCCTCCCACATCCCAAAGACGTGCACGCTTGTAGGTTAATTGGCTTCGGTAAAAACAAAATTGTAAATTGTCCCTAGTGTGTAGAGTAATGCTAGTGTACGGGGGTGATCAGTAGATGACATGGACTCTGTGGACCTGTTTCCATGCTGCATCTGTATCTCAAGTCTTCTCCCCCCCCCACACTGGACCCCCATCAGTTTGTCTATGGAGGACGCCATATTGGTGGCCTTACACTTCACCCTGACCCACTTGGACAACAACAACACCTACATCAGGCTGCTGTTCATTGACTTCAGCTCCGCCTTTAACACTGTCATACCCGCTAGCTTGATCACCAAACTCAGCGGTCTTGGCATCTCCACCTCCCTCTGCAATTGGATACTGAATTTCCTCACTAACAGACCACAGTCTGTTAGGGTCAACAACCTCACCTCCTCCACTATAACACTGAACACCGGCGTGCCACAGGGCTGTGTGCTCAGCCCTCTCCTCTACTCCCTCTTCACGCATGACTGCATCCCTAAGTATGGCTCCAACGCCATCATAAAATTTGCCGACGACACCACGGTGGTAGGACTGATCAGCGACAACGACGAGTCAGCCTACAGGGAGGAGGTCCAGCACCTGACTACCTGGTGTGCCAACAATAACCTCGTCCTCAACTCCCAGAAGACGAAGGAAATCATTGTTGACTTTAGAAAGAACAGAGGGGGCAGACACACCCCCATCCATATAAACCGGACTGAGGTGGAGCGGGTCTCCAACTACAAATTCCTCGGGGTACACATCTCGGAGGATCTGTCTTGGTCCCTCAACACCTCCAAGCTGCTCAAAAAGGCGCAGCAGTGCCTTTACTTCCTGAGGAGGCTCAAAAAAGCCCACCTGTCCCCCCAGATCCTGACCAACTTTTACCGCTGCATCATCGAAAGCATCCTGACCACCTGCTTTACGGTATGGTACAGCAGTTGCACCGTGGCAGACAGGAAGGCACTACAATGGGTGGTGAAAACCGTCCAGTACATCATCGGTGCCCCGCTCCCTGCCATGGATGCCCTCCACCGAAAACGGTGTCTGAGACGGGCTGGGAAGCTCATCAAGGACCCCTCACACCCTAACCATGGACTGTTTGCCCTCCTACCATCAGGGAGGCGGTACAGGAGCCTCAGGTCCCGCACTAGTAGGACGAGGAACAGCTTCTCCAGTAACACCATCACACTGCTGAACTCGGAGTCCCGCCGATAGATTTCTCCAGTCTCTCCGTCCACATTGTCTGCATTCTGTATTTATTTCTATATTGCTATCACTACGAACTGACGCTAAACTGTATTTCGTTGTACCCATACTTGTATCTGTGCAATGACATTAAAGTTGAATTGAATTGAATTGAATGGCATGGACTCTGTGGGCCTGTTTCCATGCTGCATCTGTATCTCAAGTCTTCTCCGTGGATTGTCACCTTGTCATGGTGGAGAAACTTGTGTGGACCTGAAATCCTGAGAGCGATGCCGTCTGGAGCGATGCTCCTGGTAGGGCCACCCATGGCGGTAAGGTCGAGGGGGGAGGTCTCTGACAAAGAGCAATTCAACCAAGACCTCAACGGTGGAACAGGCGGAGGACGATGGCTGACCTTAGGGAAGGAGGATGAAGACTGCAGAAGAAAAGGGTCTCCAGTCGCCTTGGACCCCATGCCACTGGATCCTGACCCAGATCTGTCAAGGACCGTGGGGTGGCTATCTGTGCACCAGTCTCCCCATGTTAAACAAAGTCACGCACAGGCGTCCTCCATATGGGGAATAGCACCCTGGAGACACCCTTGGTCAGCCATGACCGAAGGGGGCCTAAGAAGAAGAAGAAAATCATCTCTTCAGAGAGGATAGAGATGGACTTGAAGATATATCTCAGGCTCATTTCCACATCTCCACAGGCACTTGTAGCAGCCTCTCCTTGCCCGCACCACACTTGCTCCGTACACTTTGTCCAGCTCTGCACTTTAACAAATAATTGAATCTGAATGACTCATCCACAAAAAAAAAACAATTTATGTTTAATGATTGGATTTAAATTGATTTTCTTTTGTAGTTCACAGAAGAATTTACAACTCCTGGTCAATTTGACGAAACCAAAATAAGAAAAATTGTTTTCTTTAATGTATATTTCATTTCATGACATTGCTTGAAAAATGTCTGTACTTCAATGCATTCAGCTTGAATAGAATTCTAGATTTGAAGTTTGGATATCAACTTATTATTTGCTTAACCGCAGAGCCGAATAATTTGTTACGCTTACTAAATTTACCTTTGATCTTATGCAACAGATTTTCAGAAAATAAATGTAATTGTACAGTAGTGATTTTTCTCATTGGTAGGTTGACATATCCTAGTAGTTAGATTGTCCGTACACTAGCTCAATGTTATCCTACTTTTGAGTCTCACATTTTAGAGGCAATTTACGGAAGCCAATTAACCTACAAACCTGTGCGTCTTTGGAGTGTGGGAGGAAACCGGAACGCCTGGAAAAAAGCCGGATGGTTGCAGGGTGAACGTACGGACTCCGTACAGACAGCACCTGTAGTCAGGATTGAACTCTGGTCTCCGGAGCTGTGAGGCAGCAGCTCTACCGCTGCGCCACTGTGCTGCTCAATTATGTCTGCTGAATTTAGTTTATAAAGGTTGGGGAGGAGAGCTCAGAATAGTGCCTGTACATTGCCTGCCCTCATTGTTGTGACCTTTGGTAAAATGCGCTAATATGCTGGCCTTGCTGGTCGGATGGCAATTATTATTTTCTTCTGCAAGAAGACATCTGGTTTCGGAAGCACAAAGGAACTCATTGTGAACCGGCCAGCAGTTTTGCAATAAATCTGACCCAAATGGAAATATTCCATTAACTTTTTTTTTGACATCGCGTTTACTTTAGTGTTTCTATTTTTCACAACATGTTCTGAAATCACAGTCTAAGAACTTTATAAAACTGCTACCCTTTATAAAAATAAGCATTTATGAAGTGGCAAGGTATCAATCCATTATGAACAATTTGGCTAAAAATTCCGCAAGTCTCTGCAATGATTTTTAAAGGGGCAGCGGTAGAGTTGTTGCCTTCCAGCGCCAGAGACCCGTGTTCAATCCTGACTACGGGCGTTGTCTGTACGCAGTTTGTACGTTCGCCCCGTGGCCTGCGAGGGTTTTCCTGTCCCATCTGTGTTCCTGTCCAAAATGTTTCTAAAACGTAAATGGTGTTCAAGCAGGAAACATTTGGACTGAACCCCTTTGTAAACAAAGCTGCCAGCACCTAATGGGCCTGTCCCACTTAGAGGATTTCTCAGCGGACTGCTGGAGACTGTCAAGTCGCCTGAAAAACCCGGAACTGGAACGGCGACTGTCAAAATGGAACACACACACACACACACAAACACATCGCTTCTTTCACCAACCCATGTGAATTTTTTAGACAGCGCTCCCCCACTTGCCCTGTCTAAAAAATTCACACGTTGAAAGCCAATGTGATACAGACACAAACCGCAATGAACAGGAAAGTTTTGCGCTGTAAAAAGACGGCTAAAGCACAGTGTACGGTAAGTCCTTTAAAAGGGGGGAGAAGGGGGGAGAAGGGGGGAGAAGGAGCGGAAGCAATTTTTGAGAATCCAGAGATACACGGCTGTGAAGCTCGCCGGACATTTAACATTACCGGTTGGTTATCCTTGGTTCTGAAAACTGCATGTTGAAAAACGGCGACCATAATGAGGCCGCGACGAGTTCCCAGAATGCGGCAACTCCTCGCGACCATGAAGGCGACTCCCCGGCAACCGCCCGCGAACATGCGGCGACCATGTGGCGACTGCAGAGTCTCTTGCAGTCACCTAGAAAGCCGCCTAAGTGGGACAGGCGCACTAATGGTAACGAGACAAAGATCAGCATCTAACATATCGAATCGGAAGGGCAACAAAAGGGTGGATACACCAATGATAATGCATGTGGTCTGACTCGTGACCACCCCTGTACCGCAATGAATGACGAAATAAGACCAAAGCATTACATCAATGCCCCTTTTCCGGGGTTACGTCCGCATCCAGGTGGCACTACGTACTGTCCACGGGAGCCCTGGGGGATCTCCGGGACCGCTCAGCACCGGGGGCAGAGTGGAATGCATCCTTAATAAGGACGGTGATATTGTTGTATAATAATGTATATGGTATTGAAGAATATTTGTTTGACTTTGTATGATGGGGGTGGGTTTTGTTTTGATTTATTTCATACTGTACAGATTATTGTACGTAATTGAATAGATTAATTTTGGTTAAAACAAAACACAAAAAAAACATCAGCAGGTCAGGCATCATTGCAGAGCATGGATAGGCATCTATTTGGGTCAGGGTCCTCCTTTTGGTTGGGGGGAGGGGGGGGAGGAGAAAACTGGAAGAGAGAAGGGGCAGAACAAAGCCAGGTGAGTGATAGCTGTTTAAGTTTAGTTTAGATACACAACATGGAAACCGGCCCATAGAATCCATGCCGATCATCGAGTACCCATTTACACTAGTTCTACTTTCACATCCGCTCCCTACCCATTAGGGACAATTTTACAGAGGCCCATTCACCTACAGACCTGCACGCCTTTGGAATGTGGGAGGAAACTGGACAAGCTAGATGCAGGAAAAATATTCCCAATGTTGGGCAAGTCCAGAACCAAGGGCCACCACAGTCTTAGAATAAAGGGGAGGTCATTTAAGAATGAGGTGAGAAAAAACTTTTTCACCCAGACAGTTGTGAATTAATGGAATTCCCTGCCACAGAGGGCAGTGGAGGCCAAGTCACTGGATGGATGTAAGCGAGAGTTAGATAGAGCTCTAGGGGCTAGTGGAGTCAAGGAATATGGGGAGAAGGCAGGCACGGGTTATTGATAGGGGACGATCAGTCATGATCGCAATGAGTCATGATCAGCCATGATCATATTGAATGGCGGTGCAGGCTCGAAGGGCCGAATGGCCTACTCCTGCACCTAATTTCTATGTTTCTATGTTTCTATGAATGGCGATGCTGGCTCGAATGGCGGTGCTGGCATAGAAATTGGCTCCTCCTGCACCTAATTTCTATGTTTCTATGTTTCTATGTTTCTATGTTTTTATGAAACCAGAGCACCCAACACCTTGGATCGGGGGGGGGGGGGGGGGGGCGGGGATATCTATAGTCTAGGGTGCTTCCTCTGTTGGACATTGTTGGGGGACAGAGTCAGGTAGTGACACCCCTCAAAAAAGGGATGGGATATCACCCCAGGGAAGCATTGAATGTCAAAGATATTTTGCCAAAGACAGGTGTGAACACGACTGGGTGTGACACTAATTGAAATTATGGACACTAAGAATGTATGAAGAGTTTTACCACCATTTTGGTTTGTGTATATTTTCCATGATGAATAAAGTTCATTTTGGGGAGGAGAAGGGAATGGCTGTCCACAAAATGACTACAAAAAGAAAACGTTAACAAAACTCTATGTTCCTGATCCAACTGATCTATGCTAATCCAACTGAAAAGATGGTGAGTGTTTCTGATTATCACAGACTTTCAGAAACATGCAGCATATTAAAAAAATAATGATGCCATTAAAAATATAAAAATGAAAACAATCAGGAACATTTAGCAAAACTCAATTAATCCAAAAATATAAATTATATCAGCTAGCATCGATTCTATTATTGTTTAACGATGTGATTAAAAACTGCAATTAACTTGTAATATTTTTTTTTAATCATTCAGCAGACTTAATTATCAGCCTGTTGAGAGAGTTAAGCATAGTTGGTGTCCCTTGAATAGAAAATGTCCATGATCCATATTAGATCGCAGTAAGGGTTACACAAAAAGCTGGAGAAACTCAGCGGGTGCAGCAGCATCTAAGGAGCGAAGGAGATAGGCGACGTTTCGGGTCGAGACCCTTCTTCAGACTGATCGCAGTAAATTGCAAAGTACTGTTGTAAATGGCTCCTGTTGAGTCGAACACCCTATGAGGACTTGCATTTAATTTAAGGAAGTGTGTTCCTGAGAAACTATGTACCTGATGGAGTCCGGCAATTGGGTTTTCAATTAAACATTTCCACACAATTGAATTTGTGGGCCATGGGGCTGACTTTGGAGGCTGTACAGAGGCGCAGCGGTAGAGTTGGAATTCAGTGCCAGAGACCCGGGTTCATCGAAACATAGAAAATAGGTGCAGGAGTAGGCCATTCAATATGATCATGACTGATCATGGCTGATACCCTGTTCTGGCTTTTTCCTCACATCCCTTGATTCCCTTAGTCCTAAGAGCTCAATCTAACTCTCTCTTGAAAACATCCAGTGGTTTGGCCTCCACTGCATTCTGTGGCAGAGAATTCCACAGATTCACAACTCTGGGTGAAAAAGATTTTCCTCATCTTAGTCCTAAATGGCCTACCCCTTATTCTTAAACTGTCACCCCTGGTTCAGGACTCCCCCAACATCAGGAATATTTTTCCTGCATCTACCTTGTCCAATCCTCTAAGAATTTTATATGTTTCTATAAGGTCCCTCTCATCCTTCTAAATTCCAGCGAATACAAGCCCAGTCGACTTATTCTTTCATTATATGTCAGTCCCGCCATCCCGGGAATTAACCTGGTGAACCTAAACACCACTCCCTCAATAGCAATAATATCCTTCCCCAAATTAGGAGACCAAAACTGAACACAATAATCCAGGTGCGGTCTCACAGGACCATATACAACTGCAGTAGGACTTCCTAGTCACTGTCTGCCATTCTGAAAAGGACCCGTTAATTCCTACCCTTTGCTTCTGGTCTGCCAACCAGTTCTCTATCCATGTCAATACCCAACCCCCAATACAATGTGCTCTAATTTTGTGCACTAATCTCGTGTGTGGGACCTTGTGTATATACTGTTTCACTTCCTGAAATCAACCACAACCTCCTTTGTTTTGCTGACATTGAGGGAAAGGATGTCTCTCTCGAGAGTCTGTTGCATTGAGGGAGAAGTTCTTGTCTTGATATTGTTGAGTTGAATGAATAACCACAATTCTAGTGCAGAAAGGCCCAAAGGCCTTAGTGCAACCATGGCCATTCATGGTTGAGGTTGGTGTTGTGTAGTGTTCAAGAGCCTGAGGGTTGTTGGGAAGAAGCTGTTCTTGAACCTAGTGGTTACGGTTTTCAGATTCCTTTACCTTCTTCCTGATGGTGGAAGGGGAGTGAAATGTGAGCATGGCCTGGGCTCTTGATAATGCTGGCTGCCTTTTTGAGCCATTGGCGCCTATTGATCCCTTTGATGGTGGGGGGGGGGGGGGGGGGTTCAGTACCTCTGATGGACCGGGCAGTGTCCACCACTTTTGGTAATCCCCTGGGCATTCGAGTCCTGTTTTTCAGGCCCTGCTGAGACCCTGCAATGGCAGGAGATCCTAATGTTAATTATTTTGAATGGGACTACAAAGGGGCTTCCTTTGTTCGTGACTTCTCACATACTGTGTGCACAAGAAAATTGCTCTCTCGGGTCTCTGAAGAAATGTGCGCTTGTTGAGCGTGCAGCATCATTTTATGGAGCATTCCGTGCTTTATACAATATTTAGTCAATAGAATCTCACATGGGGAAAGAAGCAATCCAGTCTCTCCTAGCTTTAGTTCAGTTTGGAGACACAACTCGGAAACAGGCCCTTCAGCCCACTAGGTGTGCGTCGACCAGCGATTCCTGTACACTAACACGCCAGGAACAATTTATAATTTTACCAAAGCCAATTAACCTGCAAATCTGTACGCCTTTGGAGTGTGGGAGGAAACCTGAGTTCCTGGAGAAAACCCACGCAGGTCACAGGGAGAACGTGCAAACTCCGCACA
Organism: Raja brachyura; assembly: GCA_963514005.1. Next base: position 7,619,165 of record OY740797.1, on the reverse strand, counting down.
GACAGCACCAGCAGTCATGATCGAACCTGGGTCCCTGGCGCTGTGAGGCAGCAGCTCTACTGCTGCACCACCGTGCTGCTCAGAATAGCTTTGAAAGAGCTGTCCAATTTAATCCCACACCACAGACTAATACATCCAACACAGAAAATTGGCCTCTTTAAATACATATTGAATCGTGTTTTAAAAGTTACCTTAGAATCTAATTTTACTGCAGTATATTCAATATATTAGTTACCTTGTGTGCGAAGATCTCTCCTGTAATTTCCCCATCAGTTTTATTGTCAATTATTTTAATATTAGGGCCTCTGGTTCCTGACCCACTTTCTGCAGAAACAGTTTCTCTCTAATTGCTCCATAAAAACGCACTCATAATTCTGAATACCTCTGTTAACCCTCCATGTTCCAAGGAGGGCTGGTGTATGTTTTCAAACCTCCTGGCACTGCAGTACTACCTCGTTCTAGTATCATTCTGATAAATCTCCTTTGCATACTGAACGGCAGTGTTGGGAGGGTGTATGTGAGATTGAATCCCAGAATTGTTCAGGAAGGAACTGCGGATGCTGCTTTCTACCGAAGATAGGCACAAAGTGCTGGAGCATCTCAGCGGGTCAGGCAGCATATCTGGAGAAAAGGAACAGGTGGCGTTTTGGGTTGGAACTCATCTTCAGACTTCTCTCTTCTTGCGTATGGTGTGCACCACCTAAAATTGTAGGTCAACTTGTACTATTTGATCTGTTTGTTTATGCACGTCGGGTTAATTGCATTAGTCGAAACATGAAGGTTGCAACCTCCCACCCCTTCTTCAGGCTGAAAATGTGTGGGGTGGGGGTCGGAAAAGGTCAGGAAGGCTGGAGGTGGGAAAAGGCCACAAGAAATCAGTGGTGGCAACAGATGACCAAGGAATGGTGGATCCCATAATGGCCCATAGTTTCATTTCTATGGCAGTAAAAGTTTGACTTAATATTATAAGAAAGCATTGATCCATTAATTTGCTGGATCAGGCATTATTCAGCTGTTGTCGGGAACGGCATAGTGAGGGTTAATAACTAGTAAATAGGAATGTGGATGGTCCCAATGTGGAGACAGGGTATCGCAGACAAAGGCTAAAAGCAGAGACATGGAATGCAGCAGGTGACACCGCCCTAGTTTCAGGTCCTTCTGCAGTTCTGCAGGGCCCCAGTGAGACCACACCTGGAGTATTGTGTGATGTTTTGGTCTCCAAATTTGAGGAAGGACATTCTTGCTATTGAGGGAGTGCAGCGTAGGTTCACCAGGTTAATTCCCGGGATGGCGGGACTGTCATATGCTGAGAGAATGGAGCGGCTGGGCTTGTATACTCTGGAATTTAGAAGGATGAGAGGGGATCTTATTGAAACATTTAAGATTATTAAGGGTTTGGACATGTTGGAGGCAGGAAACATGTTCCCAATGTTGGGGGAGTCGAGAACCCAGGGCCACAATTTAAGAATAAGGGGTAAGCCATTTAGAACGGAGACGAGGAAACACTTTTTCTCACAGAGAGTTGTGAGTCTGTGGAATTCCCTGCCTCAGAAGGCGGTGGAGACAGGTTCTGTGGATACTTTCAAGAGAGAGCTAGATAGGGTTCTTAAAGATAGCGGAGTCAGGGGATATAGGGAGAAGGCAGGAACGGGGTACTGATTGGGGATGATCAGCCATGATCACAATGAATGGTGGTGCTGGCCCGAACGGCCAAATGACCTACTCTTGAACATATTTTCTATGTTTCTATGTTAACCTATAACCATATAACCATATAACAATTACAGCACGGAAACAGGCCATCTCGGCCCTTCACGTCCGTGCCGAACAACTTTTTTCCCTTAGTCCCACCTGCCTGCACTCATACCATAACCCTCCATACCCTTCTCATCCATATGCCTATCCAATTTATTTTAAAATGATACCAACGAACCTGCCGCCACCACTTCCACTGGAAGCTCATTCCACACCGCTACCACTCTCTGAGTAAAGAAGTTCCCCCTCATGTTACCCCTAAACCTCTGTCCCTTAATTCTAAAGTCATGTCCTCGTGTTTGAATCTTCCCTATTCTCAAAGGGAAAAGCTTGTCCACATTAACTCTGTCTATCCCTCTCATCATTTTAAAGACCTCTATCAAGTCCCCCCTTAACCTTCTGCGCTCCAGAGAATAAAGACCTAACTTATTTAACCTATCTCTGTAACTTAGCTGTTGAAACTCAGGCAACATTCTAGTAAATCTCCTCTGTACCCTCTCTATTTTGTTGACATCCTTCCTATAATTGGGCGACCAAAATTGTACACCATACTCCAGATTTGGTCTCACCAACGCCTTGTACAATTTTAACATTACATCCCAGCTTCTATACTCAATGCTCTGATTTATAAAGGCTAGCATACCAAAAGCTTTCTTTACCACCCTACCTATATGAGATTCCACTTTCAAGGAACTATGCACGGTTATTCCCAGATCCCTCTGTTCAACTGTATTCTTCAATTCCCTACCGTTTACCATGTACGTCCTATTTTGATTTGTCCTGCCAAGATGTAGCACCTCACATTTATCAGCATTAAACTCCATCTGCCATCTTTCAGCCCATTTTTCCAACTGGCCTAAATCACTCTGTAGACTTTGGAAATCCTCTTCATTATCCACAACACCCCCTATCTTGGTATCATCTGCATACTTACTAATCCAATTTACCACCCCTTCATCCAGATCATTGATGTACATGACAAACAACAAAGGACCCAACACAGATCCCTGAGGCACCCCACTAGTCACCTGCCTCCAACCCGACAAACAGCCATCCACCATTACTCTCTGGCTTCTCCCATTCAGCCACTGTTGAATCCATCTTGCTATTCCTGCATTTATACCCAACAATTGAACCTTCTTAACCAACCTTCCATGAGGAACCTTGTCAAAGGCCTTACTGAAGTCCATATAGACAACATCCACTGCTTTACCCTCGTCAATTTCCCTAGTAACCTCTTCAAAAAATTCAAGAAGATTAGTCTGGCTAGACTGGCCCTGATGGAAATTTGCGAATTGTTGCACAATAATCAAAGTCCCGTGACCCTAGTTTCCTCCTTCTCCCAAACCCTTAATTCAAGAAACATTTGCAGAGTACATTTCCAACGTCCAATGTATTCCGTAATTATATGTTATAATGCGGAGAAGATGTTCTTGCTCCCAATTGTAAAGTCAAATTGATCCTACGCTTTGCACAGCAGTAATAAATTAAAAGGTAAAAGTCAGAGAGAAGCATTAAAGGGCAATCAGAAAACCTCTATTGAAGATATGTTATTTTTCATGAATATTACGAATGCATGAATCTCTAAATGTCAAGGTTTGCTAACATCACAGCAGCTTCAAACAATCATTTGATCCACCTTCACGTTCTGTCGACGGCATTAAAACAAAGCTTGTGAGTAGATTTTATGAATGATTTGCAATTAAATTACTCCATATTGCTTTCATTTTAGACATTTAACTGAAAAATCATCAAAGGTCCAAAAGGGATAGTTAATATCAAGTGTAAAACAAATAACTCGGATGGAAGTCACATTCACTAATATTAAAGATAGACACAAAGTGCTGGAGTAACTCAGCGGGACAGGCAGCATCTCTGGAGAGAAGGCAGTTAGCGGGTGATGTTTTGGGTCGAGACCATTCTTCAGACTAAGAGTCCGGAGAGAGGGAAACTAGAGATATGGAAAGGTATAAAGTCTGTCGAATTCTTTGCCTCAGAGGGCGGTGGAGGCAGGTTCTCTGGATGCTTTCAAGAGAGAGCCGGATAGGGCTGTTAAAAATAGCGGAGTCAGGGCATATGGGGAGAAGGCAGGAACGGGGTACTGATTGGGGATGATCAGCCATGATCACATTGAATGGCGGTGCTGGCTCGAAGGGTCGAAACTCCTGCACCTATTGTCTATTGTCTATTGCCTAAATACCCTTTATATTACACTAATATTTGATTGGTATGGGGTCAGGGGTTATGGGGAGAAGGCAGAAGAATGGGATTAGGAGGGAGAGATAGGTCAGCAATGATTAGATGGCGGAATAGACTTGAGGGGCCGAATGGCCTAATTCTGCTCCTATCACAAATGAATATTACTCTGTTTTGTGATATGTGCTGTTAAGCTTTAGTAAAGGGCCTGTCACACTGGCGCGCGATTAGACGCGATAAGCGCGACCTACCGTGGTCGCTTTAGTCGTCCGGCCTCGCGTGACCCTGTCCCACTGCGATCGCCGGAGTCTGGTGGAGTTCCGCGGACTCGTGTGGAGCTGGTGTCGACATCGCGCGTAGTGTCCAAAAACCGACACTGCTTAAAAATTACGCGCGGCAAAATCCTGTCGCGCGGAACGTGATGACGTTTTGACGTTGTGCGTCTTCAGCGTGGCGTTGCGTGATGACGTCACTGCCCGACGTCGTGCAACGCGCATGCTCATGCGCATCGTCACGTGATGAAAAATAACGTCCTTCCTTCGGACGTCGCGCGTGTAATCGCGCGCTAGTGTGACAGGCCCTTCACTCGCACCGGGATCGCCTGACCCCCACGCGACCCCCGCGTCCGAATTTGTCGCGCTTATCGCGTCTAATCGCGCGCTAGTGTGACAGGCCCTTTAGGGAAAGGAACAATTTGAACAGAAAGGCACTTGAATGAAACTCTAAAGATGTTTTGCCAATTTAAGTAACACGTAAGAGGAGCTAATTGGATCGAGAGTTTTAATTTCAAATCAGACCCTGAAGTTTGATGGAAGCACAGGAAAATAAATTGGAGGTTTGTTTTTATGCTTGTAAATAATTGGGGATTTATTCTTGCATGTTTGTTGCAGCAGCTGATGGTTCTGCACTGCCGTAAACATAAATAAATGTATAAGCTCTTGCAGAGGTTGGTATGAGAGATCTCCGTCATGAATATTGCATTCAGAATTTCTGGGAAACAAATGATGAGACATATGATGAAATCTGTGGAAGAGTTCAGGGATACATTGTAAATTAATGAATATCTCTTTAATGAGAAAGTAGAAACCCAAGTCTATGTCGGGCCCACTATGGGTTTTTTGAATTGCCATTCAAGAATTGCCAACTGAAATCTGCACTGCGTTTTTTTTTAATTAAGCATTTCAAGTTTTTGTGTAAGGTTCAATGTGAATTTTTTATCAAATGAATTTGGATCGATGCCAGGATTTCTTGTTGAAAACAATATTTTCCCCGTGTCAGAGGTAAAATAGTAAGATGATGGTCACTGATCAAAAAGACACATACTATTATTCAACTGAATGATTGATAACTTCACCCAACAAAGGATTGTCTGCATAGACTGTATTTTACAGATAATCTTCTATCAAAGTTGAAAGCAATACAGAAACCAGTGAAGTGAAAATGTTCTTAATAATACATTACCACTTACATTTGAAATTTCTTTGCAGTTTCAATACCTTTTGTTAACTTAGAATCGCTCGGTACGTAAACCGGGCCTTCTGCTCAACTCCCCCAAACTGACCAAGATGCCCCATATTGGAATAAAGATGCCTTATCTGAAGGGTCCCGACCCGAAATGTTCCCTATTCTTTTTCTCCGGAGATGCTGCCTGATCTGAGTTACTCCAGCAATTTGTGTCTATCTTTGTGCCATCTTAGCCACCCATTTTAGACAATTTTCCCTTCTAAACCTTGCCAATCCATGTACCTGTCCAAATGTCATCTGAATGCTTTTAAAGCATCTGCCTCACCTACATCCACTGGCAATGGTGGCGCTGGTAAAGGAAGCTACTTCAGGTGTAAATAGGCATACCATCGTACAACACTGAATCAGGCCCTTCGGCCCAACATATCTATGACGACCAAGATGCCCCATCTAAGCTACTCTCATTTGGCGATGTTTGGCCGATATCCCCCTCAGCCTCTCCTATCCATGAACCTGTCCAGCTGTCTTTTGAATATTTTTATTGTACCTGCCTCAACTGTTATTCCCTTCATCAGTAATGCAGCAACTCTACTGCTGCGCCTTTGTGCAGTCCTTAAACAAGCAGGATAATTCTGTTAATCCCTTATCATGTATCTGTAAACTGTGAATGGCTCGATTGTAATCATGCCTTGTCTTTCAAGTCAGCAAGTCAAGAGAGTTACACAAAAAGCTGGAGAAACTCAGCGGGTGCAGCAGCATCTAAGGAGCGAAGGAGATAGGCGACGTTTCGGGTCGAGACCCTTCTTCAGACTGGTCAGGGATCAGGGAAACGAGAGATATATACAGTGATGTGGAGAGATAAAGAACAATGAATGAAAGATATGCAAAAAAGGATCGATGATAAAGGAAACAGGCCATTGTAAGCTGTTTGTAGTGTGAAAATTAGAAGCTAGTGCGACTTGGGTGGGGGGGGGGGGAGATAGAGAAGGAATGTCAGGGCCCGAGGGCTGAGGGAGAGGTGGGGAGGGGGGGGAGGGGGCAGCCAGGGTTAACAGAACTGAGAAAATTCAATGTTTAAGCCCAGAGGATGCAGACTCCCCAAGCGGAATATGAGGTGCTGTTCCTCCAACTTGCGGTGTTGCTCACTCTGGCCGTGGAGGAGGCCCAGGACCGAGAGGTCGGATACGGAATGGGAGGGAGAGTTGAAGTGCTGAGCCACCGGGAGGTCGGGTTGGTTATTGCGGACCGAGCGGAGGTGTTCGGCGAAACGATCGCCCAGCCTCCGCTTGGTCTCACCGATGTAGATCAGCTGGCATCTGGAGCAACGGATGCAGTAGATATCCCTACGAAGTCAAGAGAGTTTATTGTCATGTGTCCCAGATAGGACAATGACATTCTTGCTTTGCTTCAGCACAACACAATACAGTAGGCACGAATACAGAACAGATCAGTGTGTGTATATACCATTATATAAATATATACACACATGAATAAATAAGCAGATAAAGTGCAAATAAACAGATAATGGTCTATTAATGTTCAGAGATTTGTTTCAGTCAAGTTTAATAGCCTGATGGCTGTGGGGAAGTAGCTATTCCTGAACCTGGACGTTGCAGTCTTCAGGCTCCTGTACCTTCTACCTGAAGGTAGCGGGGAGATGAGTGTGTGGCCAGGATGGTGTGGGTCCTTGATGATGCTGCCAGCCTTTTTGAGGCAGCGACTGCGACAGATCCCCTCGATGATAGGGAGGTCAGAGCCGACGATGGACTGGGCAGTGTTTACTGCTTTTTGTCCGCTGACTGGTTAGCATGCAACAAAAGCTTTTCGCTGTTACTTGATACATGTGACAATAAACTAAACTTGTTTAATTTAGTAAGTTAATATGTAGCACCGCTGTCCCTGAAATATTCACTTGTTGTCTGGAGTATTTCCACCATTTTAGAGTCATAGATTGATATAGCGTGGAAAAAGGCCCCTCGGCCCAGCTTGACCACAACGACCAACATGTCCCATCTAAACTCGTCCCACCCGCCTGCGTTTGGCCCATATCCCTCTAAACCTATCCCATCCATGTATCTGTCCAAATGTTTCTTAAACGTTGCAATAGTACCTTTTAGTTGAGTTGAGTTTAGAGATACAGTGTGGAAACAGGCCCTTTGGCCCAACGAGTCTGCGCCGACCAGCGATCCCCACACATTAACATTACCCGACACCCTAGGGACAATTTACACTTTTATATCAAGCCAATTAACCTACAAACCTGCATGTCTTTGCAGTGTGGGAGGAAGCCAAAGTTCTCAGAGAAAACCCATGCGGTCAGGAGGAGAATGGACAAACTCCGTACAGACACCACCCGTAGTCGGGATCAAACGTGGGTCTCTGGTGCTGCAAGTGCTGTAAGGCAGGCACGGGTTATTGATAGGGGACGATCAGCCATGATCACAATGAATGGCGGTGCTGGCTCGAAGGGCCGAATGGCCTCCTCCTGCAGCTATTTTCTATGTTTCTATGTAAATCTAATGCTTCGCCACCATGCCACCCTCCTGACTCAACTACTTCATCCAACAGCTCGTTCCATACACCCACCATCCTTTGTGTAGAAAAAAAATGTCACCACTCAATTTCCTATTAAATTTTTCCCCCTCACCTTAAACCTACATCCTTTCGTTCTCGGTTCCCCTAATCTGGGTTAGAGACTGCGTTTACTCAATCTATTCCTCTCATGATTTCGTATGCCTTTATGAGATCACCCCTCATCGTCTTGTGCTCCACAGAATGGAGTCCTAGACTGCTCCCAATAGCTCGGACCTTTGAGTCCCGTCCTGTTCCGCATTTATTCCCGACTTTCAATGTCGGCAATTTATTTTGCTCTTTCAATTCATGGTCGTGTAGCCTGGGTTTTGCCTGAAATTGCAGGCGGTTCAGCATTGAGCAATCTCAAATATGTTGGCTGATTCAGGCTAGCCATTTCCTGCAGAATAATGTATTCCCCTTGGGCTATCACCTGTTGGGTTCTACACCAGGTTTCATCGAGCACAGAGCTTACCCCCTTAATTTAAATGAGAGTTAACATCAGCACAGCGCAGCACAGGAACAGTCCCTTCGGTCCACAATGTTTGCATTGAACATGATGCCACATTGAACTGATCTCATCTGCCTGTACTTGATCCATATCCCTCTATTCCCTGCTCTTCCACCTTTTTATGTAAAGGCCTAGCATTGATTTCAAGAAGGATGGAATACAAAGACAGGGATGTAATGCTGAGGCTCTATAAGGTGCTGGTCAGGCTGCATTTAGAGTATTGTGAGCAATTTTGGGCACCATATCTGAGGAAGGGTGTGCTGGCTCTGGAGAGGGTCCAGAGGAGGTTTACGAGAATGATCCCAGGAATGAATGGGTTAACCTATGATGAGCATTTGACAACTCTGGACCTGTACTCGCTAGAGTTTGGTAGGATGGGGGGGGACCTTATTGAAACTTATGAATAATGAAAAGCTTGGATAGAGTGGATGTGGCGAGGATGTTTCCACTAGTGAGAGAGTCTAGGACTAGAGGTCATAGCCTCAGAATATGTTTCCACTAGTGGGAGAGGTCATAGCCTCAGAATTCAAGGATTTTCCTTTAGGAAGATGAGGAGGAATTTTTTTTAGTCAGAGGGTGGTGAATCTGTGGAATTCTTTGCCAGAAGGCTGTGGGAGCCAGGTCAATGGATATTTTTAAGGCAGAGATAGATTCTTTCGTGTGCGGACGTGGCGTCGAAGGACGAGAAGCTGAAGCAAAGAAGTCGAAGCCAAATAGCCAAATGGAAACGAAGCCGAAAAGCCAACTAACAGAAAGGGCGGGACGCTGAAAAGCCAACTAACAGAAAGGCTGCATCGCCTAAAAGCCATCTAACCAAATGCCACTCTGCCGAAAAGTCAAATAATGGCTTGTGTGGGAAAATGACCCCCACCCTCCCGTTTCCACCAGCCAGTGATGTGATGGACACAGGGGTCTGGAGCAATCGCTGATAAGTCCCGCCCCCCGGCGACGTCATGTCCATTATTTGACTTTTCAGCAGAGCGGCATTCGGTTAGCTGGCTTGTAGGCGACGCAGCCTTTCGGTTTGTTGGCGTTTAGGCGTCCCGCCCTTTCTGTTCGTTGGCATTTCAGCTTTGTATGATTTTGGTTCGTTGGCGTTTCGGTTTCATATGCTTTAGGTTATTTGGCGTTTCGGGTTCGTTTCCATTCGCCTATTTGGCTTTGACTTCTTTGCTTCGGCTTCTCGTCCTTTGATGCCATGTCCGGGTACCACGTTCCTTATTAGTACGGGTGTCTAGGGTTATGGGGAGAAGGCAGGAGAATGGGCATAGTTGGGAGAGATAGATCAGCCATGATTGAATGGAGGAGTAGAGTTGATGGGCCGAATGACCTAATTCTGCTCCTAGCACTCATGACCTATTAAACACCACTATGTCATCTACTCCCTGTACATTAGGTGCAATTTACAGAGGGCAGATTAACCTCCAGACCCGCAAGTCTTTGGGAGGAAACTGGAGCAGTCACAAGAAACCCACGTGGTCACAGGGAGTACGTGCAAACTCCACACACAGACAGTACCCGATGGTAGGATCAAACCCGGGTCTCTGGTGCCATGAGGCACCAACTCTATCCGCTGCGCCACTGTGGCAGCCACAGAATTTGATGGTAATTAACTCGGCTCAGAAGATAGCTGCTGGTCAGATGGTCACGATATATGCTGCAGCTAAACATAAATCATCTATCATAGACATAAACTGCTGGAGTAACTCGGTAGGTAAGGCAGCATCTCTGGAGAAAAAGGTTCCATGACGTATATTGGGTGGGAACCCTTGCTTTTACTCCACCATGTTGTGTCTATCTTTGGTATAAACCAGTATCTGCAGTTTCTTCCAATTATATAATTAATCTTTTGTTTGCTTCATCAACTAGGAATCATAGTTTAGGATTCAGAAGAAACTCACAATGCAATTCTTCTGTAAAATTCAGACTTTATAACTAATGCTTATTCAAGATTCTTTGAAATTGAATTTACAGCCAGCGGCTATATATTTTGTTGCAATGGAGAAAAATCTATTACTGCAGTGTCAGAGAATAATCATCAGTGCATAGCTTCTGCAGTATACTTAAAAAATGGTTTGGGGAGCAAACATGTAGTGTTATCCAATAAATCATGATATTGGAAGGAAAAAAAATCACACAAAAATTAATTAATAGTAGCTTTGGTTTAAGTTTATCTTGAAGTAAAAATGTCATGCATTACTTGTGATATTTCATTTCTAGCTGCTGATTGCATCAACCACGGTAACTGCTTTATTTATTAGTAAATGAAGGAAAGTGTTCTCTAACACGAATTTGAACAAATCAAACTCGATTAACTTTGATTCTTGATCTAATGTTTATCTGTCCTCAGGCGTGTAATAGTGAGGACTTTGTGTCTGGAATTATAATTTGATCTTAATTTTTAATTAAATATTTTTAAACTACATTTTTAGTTTAGGTTAGAAGTGCAGCGCGGAATGAGGCTCTTCGACCCACCCAGTCCGCGCCGACCAGCGATCCCCGCACACGAGCACTATCCCATCACACCAGGGACAATTTACAAATTTTACCAAAGCCAATTAACCTACAATGAGATACAGCACAGAAACAGGCCCTTCGGCCCTCTGAGTGCCAACCAGCAATCACTCCGTACACGAGCATCTTCCCACGCACTAGGGGCCATTTACAGACGCCAATTGACGTACAAAGCTGTATGTCCATGGAATGTGGGAGGAAACCGGGGCACCCGGAGAAAACCCACAAGGTCACAGGGAGACTCTGTACCGACAGCACCTGGAGTCAGCTTTGAACCCATGTCTCGGGCGCTATAAGGCAGTAACACTGCCATTCATTCCCAATATAAACATAAAGTCAGCACTTAGAATTAAAATAAATAATTTGTGTAAACCTAAAGATGTAGGGGGACTTGCACTGCCTTTTTTAATATTATTATTGGGCAGTGCATATTAAGAATATTATTTATTGGTTGGATTGTCCTTCTCAACAGATGGAATGGATAAGAATGGAGAAAGAGGATTGTTTTCCTTACGATTTAGGAGCGATCCTCTTCTCGCCAATAAAATTGAAATAATATATTATATAAGAAGAATCCAATCATACACAATATAATTCGAATTTGGAAACAAATAAAATTAACTTTAAAATTAAGAAACTTATCATCATTAACACCAATAGTGAATAATCCGGTATTTAAACCATCTTTTATGGATAAAACATATAGACAATGGGAAAGATTGGGAATTAAAAAGTTGGGTGACATGTATGAAATGGGAAATTTATTATAATTTCAACATTTAAAATCAAAATTTAATCTGAATAATAACCGATACTTTAAATATTTACAGATATGTGACTTTATAAAAAAATATATACCAAGATTTAGGAATATAACGATAGATCCACTGGAAGAAACAATGAATATTAAGGCAGACTCACAAAAATTAATATCATATCTATATAACAGTATTCTTAACAGAGAGTTGCCATCAACAGAGGCAATTAGAGAAGACTGGGAAAAAGATTTAATGATAAAAATTTCTAAAGAAACATGGGAGAGGTATTTGATATATATACATAAATGTTTGATTAACACTAGACATAATTTAATTCAATTTAAAATATTACACAGATTATATTATTCAAAAGTTAGGTTGAATAAATTTTATTTAAATATTTCTCCCATCTGTGATAAATGCCTTTCTCAAAATGCCAACTTCACCCATTCTTTTGTTTCTTGCACAAAACTTCAAAGATTTTGGTGTGATATATTTGATATTTTCACTAGTTTAAGATAAAAATGGAACCTAGCATGGAAATGATTATATTTGGAGTATTAGAAGATGGAAACAAATTAAATATATCCCAAATCTCATTTATTAATTATGGTTTAATAATAGCGAAAAAACTCATACTCAAATTCTGGAAAAAGGCTACTATACCAACACTCAAAATGTGGATTGGTAATATGTTGGAAACGGCCCATTTGGAAGAAATGAGACTCCTCCCAATAGAAAAAAAAGACCAATTCTTAACAAGTTGGTCTCCATTTATTAATCTTGTGGATTCATGGGGTGTAATAACATCGTAAAATTAAAATTCTGGGTTTGAGTGAAAAATGATTAAGAGCAAAAAAAGATATATATATCGACTTGTGGCGTGTGACAATCTTCTCTCTGCTTCACTTTCTGACATCTCTTTACACTACACTCGCTAGACTATTCTTTACTCTTCGATACTTCATTCTTTCTCATTTCTTTCTAAAAAAAAAAGGAAAGTTGTACAAAGAATGTTTTAATAATTCTTGGAACCTGTAAAAAGGTACAATTCAAATGTAATGTACTTACTTCTAATAAATACATTTAAAAAAATAAAATAAAATAAAGTGTTTTTGATCCTTAATTCTTCATGGAATTTAGCACACATTCCTTGATTTGTAATGCAGAATAAAGGCATATATTGTAAAACCATTAATAAACGGCAATGCATTGGGACACCATAAAGCAAACATCAAGAATTAGTTTGTTTACCGAGCCAATTAACCTAACAAACACGCACGTCTTTGGAGTGTGGGGAGAAAATTGAAGATTTTGGAGAAAATCCATGCAGCACACGGGGAAAACATACAAACTCTGTTCTGACAGGCACCCACAGTCGGAATAGCACCCAGGTCCCTGGCGCTGTGAGGCAGCAACTTTACCGCTGTGCCACCGTGCCGCTCTATGTGATGTATCGATCAGCTGATCGTGTCGAATGCACGGCATGGAGTTGGGCATTCATGTACATTGTAGGATAGAGGAAGGGAAAAATTGTCGGGGAATCAAAAGCTATTGAAATGAAGCCATATCTGATGTCATCAATTACATGCCACAACTTGCCGTAGCCGATGCACTTTAGCGGCTGAACCTTGAGACGAAAATTGAGAAGGGCTCAGACCATCAATCAAGATTGTTAAAGACCATTTTAAATGTTAAAGGACAGGTGAAAAGAAAAAGACTTGTTCATTCTGGGCCGACGGATGTGTTTACAGTTGTCATCTGTGTTCCAAGCTGCTGGTCTTCATTTCAAAGATTAATGCTCCAGTGCAGAGGGAAAAGGAAGGCAGGTCTGGCACTCTCCAACCTTGTTCAAAGATAACAGCTGTGTTACTCCCTCCCTCAGTCTGGCTGTAAAAGCCGTTTCCAACAAAAATAACAAATCGCTTAATAAAGCAGATTAGGCTAATTTAAACTGAATTAACCTGCAAATGAACGAAGTGCATAACCCCCACAATAAACAAGGAACATAGACTGAATTTTATCGTGGTTAATAAGAAATGTGATATGACCCATTTTTCAAAATCATTACATTGGGTATAAAACATTACATTGGTACCATTGCATTGGTATAAAACAATTTTATATAACAAATGTTGGGCATTGTGTCCAATTACAAACTACAGATTTAATAAGTATATGTTTTATAAGCGGAGAACGCATACAGCTTCATCAATTCTAGGAGTTGAATGAGGCCATTCAGCCCATCAAGTCTACTCTGCCATTCAATCATGGCTGATCTTGCCCTCTCAACCCCATTCTCCTGCCTACTCTCCATAACCCCTGACACCTGTACTGGTCAAGAAACGATGCATCTCAACCTTAAAAATACCCATTCACGTGGCCTCTGCAGCCCGGCTGTGGCAAAGAATTCCACACATTCACCATTGTCCATTGGGTTCAATTACAAACCCCAGATTGAAAAGGTATATATTTTATGAGGGGAAACTTTGTACAGCTTGCTCGGTTTAAATGGATCGAGAAGTGTGAGGGATAAGAAGGTTTCTAAAGTTAATATTCCATGAGTCGGTGCCCTGGGCAGTGGTTTTTATTCGGTTCAGCAGCCATGTGAATTGAGGCAGAGTCTCATTAGCTAATTCTTAAGGGATTGGACAGGCTAGACGCAGGAAAAAAATTCCCGATATCGGGGAGTCCAGAACCAGGGTTCACAGTTTAAGAAAAAGGGGTAGTCCATTTAGGACTGGGATGAGGAAAAACTTTTTCACCCAGAGAGTTGTGAATCTGTAGAATTCTTGACCACAGAAGGCAGTGGAAGCCAATTCACTGGATGTTTTCAAGAGAGAGTTAGACTTAGCTCTTAGGGCTAAAGGAATCAAGGGATATGGGGAAAAGGCAGGAACGGGATACTGATTTTAGATGATCGGCCATGACTCGTAGGGCTGAATGGCCTACTCCTGCACCTATTTTTCTATGTTTCTATGTTTCTAATTGACTGTGGCATGTCATCCATGGTTTCTAGAGTTTTATTTTACGACACTTTAGAGATACAGCACAGAAACAGGCCGTTCGGCACACGGCGTCCGTGCCGACCAGCGATCACCCCGTACACACCAGCACTATCCTGCACACTAGGGACAATTTAAAATTTCACCAAAGCCAATTAACCTACAAAGCTGTATGTCTTTGGCGTGTGGGAGGAAACTGGAGCATCCGGTGAAAACCCCTGCGGTCACGGGTGGAACGTGCAAACTCCGCACAGACAGCATCTGTGGTCAGGATCGAATCTGGCGCTGTGAAGCAGCAACTCTACCGCTGCGCCACTGTGCCTTCCCTGGGGGAAAGGGACCTGTGACTGCAATCATGAATAACTGAGGAATGAAACCTTCTCTGCTCTCTGGTTTCTCTGTCTTGTTGCCACCTTCGAAGCGAGCCCACTCTTCAGGGCACACAATGATGCTTCTGGAGGTGCGTCTCCATGCTGGGAAACCTAAAGGGCCTGTCCCACCAGCAGGCAACTCTATGCGATGAACGCGATCAAACCGGCAGCGGGGGCCGCACGGAGGTCGGGTGATCCCCTGTACAGGGCCGTTCCCACCAGCATGCGCCTGCATGCGGCAAGCGCAACTAAACCGCCAGCGAGGGCCGCGCGGAGGTTGGGTGAGTGGCGCAACGCGGCGCAAAGCGAGGCGAACTTGAAGCAAGTCCAAGGTAAGTTCGCCAGGACTTAGAGGGGCACACAAAGAGGGGCACCGAGACACACACACATACAGGGCCACGGAGCCACACACATAGAGGGTCACGGAGGCACTTACAATTAGGTTCACGGAGGCACGATGTCCGGGCGGCGTGTAGATGTCGAGGCGACTGCGAGCCGACAAGCCGTTGCCGCGCGGGATTTTTGGACATAGTCGGTTTTTCGGAGCCCCGCTCGGTGTCGGGACGAACTCGGGACGAACTCAGGAATAGCTACTTCCCCACAGCCATCAGGCTATTAAACCTGGCTCGGACAAAACTCTGAACATTAATAGCCCATAATCTGTTTATTTGCACTTTATCAGTTTATTTATTAATGTGTGTATATATTTATATAATGGTATATGGACACACTGATCTGTTCTGTAGTCATGCCTACTATGTTCTGTTGTGCTGAAGCAAAGCACGAATTTCATTGTCCTTTCAGGGACACATGACAATAAACTCTCTTGAATCTTGAATCTTGTATCTCTACACTAAACTAAACTAAGCTCAGGACTGCTCTCCAGTTGTTGCTCGCATTCTTCAGTTGCCTGATAACTGCCGTTGACACAACACAAATTGGCAACTCTTGTCTGCTGCCTCAATGCGATCTCTTATTCTTACACTCTGTACTTAAGTATGATCATGTTTATGTATAGCAAGATTTTTATTCAATTTTATGTAAAAAAATATTTCACTGTACTGAAGGACATTTGACAATAACGTATAATTGAGTGGCTGTCACCAGGTGATCAGGGACTTTTAGTTTTGTTTAGGGATATAACACGGAAACAGGCCCTTCAGCCCACCGAATCAGTGCCAACCAGCGAATCTCTCACATCCTGAGACACACTAGGGACCGTTATACCAAGCCAATTAACCGACAAACCTGTACGTCTTTGGAGTGTGGGAGGAAACTGGAGCACCCGGCGAAAACCCACGTGGTCATAGTTAGAACGTACAAACTCCGTACAGACAGCACCCATAGTCAGGATGGAACCCGGATCTCTGGCGCAGTAAGGCAGCAACTCTACCGCTGCACCACTGTGCCGCCCTAAATGACCTGCTATTTGACATGGGACGGTCTGAGCCATTGAGATCCGTTCACTGGGCTCAGCAAAGTTTTTTTGGGGGGGGTGGTGGAATATGGGGGCGAGATCTGGACAGTGTGGTCTCCTGAAGAAAATCTAGTCTGTTATGGTTTTGAGCAGTAAATTACTAATTTACTGGTCCTTCAAGTTTCAGCTTTCCCAGGAGTAGACGTTTCCCTCCAGAGTAATAAAAATGCATCGAATGTTAACTCACGATCTTAGTAGTCTATGAAATACAAAGGCTGGGTGAAAAAATAATGTTATTGTAGGTCATTGAACATATATTTGAAACATTTAAATGCCTTCTTTTGCAAGTAATTTCAAGCTGCCAGAATGATTTATGGGGGAAGAAGAATAATGTATTTAGCTTGAGGAGCTCTGTCACGGAATAATTTGAACTGTAGGCATTCCAGTAAAAATTGGCTTCTTTGCACTTTGGTAAACAAGGCCACAATATTTCCTTATTGAAGAGAAAAGAGAACCATGCAGGGCAGAAATTGGTGATGGTGATAGTGATCGTAGTGATGTTGGGAAGGAGAGGCAGCATCTGAGGCTTTCCGTACGAAGGAGCTACAGATGGTGGTTTCCTTCCTGCACCCTAATCGTCCTGCAAGTTTCACGTAATGTGTGAAATATTATTTCGCTATCACCTGTTCCACAGCCAACAATGGACCATTGTGGGCTCCTTGGCCATCAGTGCTGGTTCTGATTTGTTCTGTATCGTTTCATACCTCTAGTTCCCCTATCCCCTGACTCTCAGTCTGAAGAAGGGTCTCGACCCGAAATGTCCCCCGTTCCTTTTCTCCTGGGTTTCTCCAGCGTTTCGTGCCTCCTTCCACTTTCGGGGAACCATGCACCTGTACTCCTAGTGCTCTCTGAAAATCCTTGTACAAAATGGACCTGTTGACGCCTCGAAATTTATAACGTGTTGTGTTACGGAACCCCCTTCGGCATGGTCTTGAGTGAGAAATTAGTTTCAATGCTAGCAAGCAAGTTTGCAGAAGTAATCAATGAATGTAATACACGAAACACACCCTAAAGGTATGACATTTTGTTGTGCGACAAAAAACATTGCAGAAGATAAATTAGTTGCAGTTAGATGAGTCTAGGAGATTTGAGAGTGGCTCCAATAAACAGCTACTGGGCGAATCAGACCTGAGCGAACTTGATACACTTCAGGCAAACAGCATTTAATTGTTAGTTTGCCATCACTGGATACTTCCTCCAAGCAACTGGTGTAAAATTGAAAAGTTATTATATTTAAAGTGCGATTAATAGTCACCTTCAGCTGAGGTTGCCATTATACACTTAACGATCGGCATACTCCACAGCTCTTACTCTTCAATTGAACTGGTCTTCCATTTTTAATGTTTTCTTCGCTCCTCACAGTTTTATGAAACAAACTTAAGTATGTTTATTTAGAGAACAATAATTGGAAGAGTGTGAATTTATCTCGGGACATTTTGACGTGGGGAAGCAGTCATTTCTCAGTACAATGTCAAGGAGCAAAGCACTGCAGCTGCAACTCACATCGATAATGGAGCTCTGTAGAAATAAGGTACTGCACATGCTGCTTTTACAGACAAAGACACACAAAGCGCTGGAGTAACTCCCCTCACCTGCGTTCACCTATCACCTGCTATACCCACGTTCAGGGCCGGCCTTAGGAGGTGCAAGGCCCAATTGGGAACATTTTGGTGAGGCCCAGGTTCCCAGCCAAGGTCTGTAGATTCATAGAAATATAATTAAAGTCTATTATAGACTTTATATCTCTGTGGTAGAATGGAAAGTAATCAAAATGTGCACTTAAAAAGTGCATGCGACTTAATGGACCAAACAGATCAAAGCTACATTTTAATATAAAATTGCATACATGTAAGCCTACAAGTAACAACCAAAATGTGTAGATCACCTCTGAAAAGTACATAGTTACGCTCCTGTCCCACTTAGGAACCCTGAACGGAAACCTCTGGAGACCTTGCGCCCCACCCAAGGTTTCTGTGCGGTTCCCGGAGGTTTTTGTCAGTCTCCCTAATGGTCGAAAGTGGTTTCCGTTTTAAAAATCGGTAGCTTTTTAGTCGAAGCCGGTTGCGATGCTAGTTGAAGGTGGTTGCCGGAGGACAAAAACCTCCGGGAACCGCACGGAAACCTTGGGTAGGGCGCAAAGTCTCCAGAGGTTTCCGTTCAGGTTTCCTAAGTGGGACAGGGGCATAACAATACCACTTGTTTTAGTGACTGTGAAATGAAAAAATAAGTAATTTTATTAAATAGATCCTGGAAAACCAATAACCCTTGGTGAAAAACCAGTCCAGGCATTACATTTTGTGCTTCAGCCCCATCCTAGCCTTTGGCCTTATGCCCCATCCTAACTTAGTTGTGTGTGTTAGTTGTCTGTGCGTGTGTTAGTTGTTTGTGCGTTATTTGTGTGTGGGAGGGAAGGAGGGAAGGGAGGGAGGGAGGGAGGGTGGTGGGGGGGAGAGAAGAGAGGGAGGCAGGGAGGGAAAGAAGGGAGGAATGACAGAAGGGAGGGAGGGAAGTAGAGAAAGGAGGGAGGGGAGGAGAGATATAAGGGATGGAGTGAATGAGAGAAGGGAAAAGAGAGAGGAAGGAAGGAGGGAAGAAGGGAAGGAGAGAAGGGAGGGAGAGGGCCGGCGGCGTGAGCGGATGCCGGGGTCCGGGCGGACGGGCGTGAGATGAGGCCGATGTTTGTAAACGTTGCTCCAACCCCCGGCCCGCCCTCCGTGTATTGTTCAACGCGTCTCCCCGGGGAGAGAGAGGGGTGGAGCCGGGGCTGTGTGCGTGAAGCACGGCGACTGGAGGGGCAGGAGCGTTGCCGTGAGCGAACGACCCACCTCCCCTCTCCCCCTTCTTAATTCCCCCTCACACCCCCCTCCCCGTCTATGTCTTTCTTCCCCCTCCACCCCTATACTCTCCCTCCGTCCCTCTCTCCCCCCTCCACCCGGGCTCCATCTACCCGAGCCGAGAGTAGGTTACTCTGGCGCGAGGCCCCCAATTGGGCGCAATCGGTCCAATCGGGTTAAGGCCGGCCATGCCCACGTTCTCCAGAGATGCTGCTCGACCCGCTGAATAACTCCAGCACTGTATGTCTTTTTTTCCCAACTTGAAACACCATCTATCCATTCCCTCCACAGATGCTGCCTGTCCCACTGAGTTATTCAAGTATTTTGTGTACTTGCATTTGAAGAAGGGCCTTGACCCAAAACGTCACCCATTCCTTCTCTCCAGAGATGTTGCCTGTCCCGCTGAGTTACGCCAGCACTTTGTGTTCATCTTTGGTGTACAACCAGCATCTGCTGTTAAGTTTATAATCATAACAGCCTTGATACTATAGCAAAAGGATTTGAGTATAGGAGCAGGGAGGTTCTACTGCAGTTGCACAGGGATTTGGTGAGACCACACCTGGAGTATTGCGTACAGTTTTGGTCTCCAAATCTGAGGAAAGACATTCTTGCCATATTGGGGGTTCACAGACTGATTCCTGGGATGTCAGGACTTTCATATGAGGAAAGACTGGATAGACTCGGCTTGTACTCGCTAGAATTTAGAAGATTGAGGGGGGATCTTATAGAAACTTACAAAATTCTTAAGGGGTTGGACAAGCTAGATGCAGGAAGATTGCTCCCGATGTTTGGGAGGTCCAGAACAAGGGGTCACAGTTTAAGGATAAGGGGGAATTTCTTTAGGACC
Organism: Raja brachyura; assembly: GCA_963514005.1. The sequence continues at coordinate 7,598,862 of OY740797.1, read as the reverse complement.
AAGATGAGGAAAACATTTTTCACACAGAGAGTGGTGAGTCTCTGGAATCTTTTGCCACAGAAGGTAGTTGAGGCCAGGTCATTGGCTATGTTTAAGAGGGAGTTAGATGTGGCCCTTGTGGCTAAAGGGATCAGTGGGTATGGAGAGAAGGCAGGTACAGGATACTGAGTTGGATGATCAGCCATGATCACATTGAATGGCGGTGCAGGCTCGAAGGGCCGAATGGCCTGCTCCTGCACCTATTTTTTCTATGCTTCTATGTTTCTATGAACGGTAGAGCAGGATTAAGGAGCCAGTTGACTTACTCGCGCAGAAACAAAGAACTGATTCTCATTTTCACTCAATTAACAATGGCCTGTTTCCTTTATCATTGTTACGTTTTTGCATATCTTTCATTCATTGTTCTTTATCTCTCTGCATCTCCACACCCCTTATCATCTATATCACTCGTTTCCCTTATCTGAAGTCTGAAGAATGGCCTCAACCCGAAACATCACCCATTCCTTCTCTCCAGAGATGCCGCCTGTCCCGCTGAGTTACGCCAGCCTTTTGTGTCTATCAAAGACTTGCAGATGCTGGTTAATACACAAAAGGACACAGAGTGCTGGAGTAACTCAGCAGCTCAGGCAGCAGCATCTCTGGAGAACATGGATAAGTGACGTTTTTCGGGTTGAGATCCATCTTCAGAACTACTTATGCTCCTACATCAGACGTTCATGGGCTTATTTCAATAGCGCCTTGCGCATTTCCCCATGTATAATTTAGCTTACAAAATCTTTAATTTTTTGAAGTTCCATCCGCAATTATTTATGGCACATTTTACCACTGTGCAGGCGGCAGAACGGAGGTCAGTATATTTCTACGCGGCATTACAGCTACGGAATCGTGGATAACTTAAGAGTGAAAATTCCCATGAAGCAAAACATAAAAAGAGCAGACTAAATTTACAGCTGCTTTGGTTTTGGCATTAATAGAATCATAAATTATGAACAATTTCTATGTGCTCAAGGTGTTGGAAATTGTGAATTGATGTTGCTTCTTCACCAACGAGACGAGAATGGGGGAAAAGAAATAGCTTATAGAAAGTGACTTTAAATATGGATTTTAATCTCTAGAGCTTGTCAGGAAGTGTAACCGGGCCCGCAATGCCCCATAATTCAGACAACAATATTTTTGCTTAAATGTTCTTCATTGTGATTTCTACAGTAAAAACTGCATTTAATGAACTGAGCTGAAGTACCTTCAACAGTTACTGGTTATGTGGAACATAGAAATGTACAGGGTGTGTAGCAAGGAACTACGGATGCTGGTTTATATACGGAAGATAGACACAAAATGTTGGATTAACTCGGCGGGACAGGCAGCGTCTCCGGAGAAAAGGAATCAGTGACGTTTCGGGTTGGGACCCTCCTTCACCCCTCACCAACCCTAGTCGTCCGACCAATTCCACTGCTTGCATCATTGTATCTCTCGCGTTAGCACATTTTTCCGAGCCAACAATGGGCCATTGTGGGCTCCACCCTTCCTGAGGTCATGTGTTGCTGGCCCTGATTTGTTGTGGCCATTTCTTGCCTCCAGTTCCCCCTTCCCCCCTCCCCCCCCACCTCCGACCCGCAACATCACCTACTCATTTTCTCCACAGATGCTGCCTGACCTGCTGATTTACTGGAGCATCTTGTGTCCATCTTCCACAGAAAAGTATAACACAGGAACAGGATTTTCATCCCATAACATCTGTGCTGAATCTGATGCTGAGTTAAACAAATCTCCTCTGCCTGCATGTGATCCATATCTCTCCATTCCCTGCATAGCCATGTGGGGGGGGGGGATCTAGGTAGATTGGTCTTCATACTCCTCTGAATCTTATGGGATGGATCATTGTGATCCATAAAGTTGCTGCCATGCAGTGCCAGAGACCCAGGTCTGATCCTGACTATGGGTGCTGTCCGTACGGAGTGTGCACGTTCTCCCCGTGACCTTGAGGGTTTTCTCCAGGAGCTCCGGTTTCCCAACGCTTTGACTTCTAACAATTGAACATTGTCCGTCTGCTGACGTTGAAAGGCAGAAGATTTGAAAATTTCCAGTTGTCTGGTTTCTCACTAAAATATTGTTGCAAAGAGAATTGTGGCCAAGAAATAATTTTGATAAACAAGGAATTATTTTTTAAAGAGATTACTAAGTGAGAAACTAAGTGTGTGTTTTCTTATACATTTACTGAAGTTATTGAACAATGTTGTGCACCGGATAAATATTTATAACTTCCTAAATATTTAAATATGAGCAACTTCCAACTCATGCCTAGAACTATGTAATTATCTTCCCTGAAAATAAAGTTAGCTGCTGGATTTAGCCTGCTAGTCGTATTTGTAATTTTTTGGGAGACATTTTGGAATGAATCAGGTAATGTATTGTAAGTGTTCTGGTGCCGTATTAAAAGAGAATGGTGAGACTTATTGAATGAATATTGAATATGGTATGAATATTGATTTTTGTAACTTCAAGTAACCCATGCCAAGTTGTACCAGCTTCAAAGCAGTCTTGTTGAGTCTCATTGTTTGTAACTCATTTTCACCTCGGCCAGAGCAAACAATGGCCTATTTCCTTTATCATCATTACTTTTTGCATATCTTTCATTCATTTGTTCTATATCTCCATACATCACCATCTATATCTCTCGTTTCCCTCTCCCTTGACTCTCAGTCTGAAGAAGGGTCTCCACCCGAAACGTCACCCATTCCTTTTCTCCAGAGACTCTGCCTGACCTGATGAGTTGGTCCAGCTCTTTGTGTCTTTCTTTAGCTTAAACCAGCATCTGCATTTCCTTCCTACACATGGTTACTGTGTCACGGTGGCACAGCGGTAGAGTTGCTGCCTTGCAGCAAAAAGCAGCGGCAGAGACCCCGGTTCAATCCCGACTACGGGTGCTGTCTATATGGAGTTTGTACGTTCTTCCCATGAGTTTTCTCCGAGATCTTCGGTTTCCTCCCACACTCCAAAGACGTACAGGTTTGTAGGTTATTTGACTTGATTAATTGGCTTGATAAAAATGTTAAATTGTCCAAGTTGGCGATATGTAAGAGTACTGCCTTGCCCACTACAAAATTCAGAAGGTTCAGAAGGTTAGCCGAATGACACGTCTTTGTACGTATAATACACATATTTGCTTCTGTTGTATGAGATTCTTCTGTTTTTTTGCTGGAGTATATGTGAAAAATGCAGACGGAGATTAAATGGCATCTATTATAAACAAATGCCACAGTGCTGTTGCAATGGTGTGTCCATGTATGGAAGGAGCTGTAAGGAAGAGTGCCTTTACTTCAGACTTTATTTCAGAGATACAGTGTGGAAACAGGCCCTTTGGCCCACATTGTTTGTGCCGACCAGCGATCACCCCGTACACTAGCACCATCCTACACACCGGGGACAATTTATAATTTTACAGAAGCCAATTAACCTATGAAAATACAGGTTTTTGGAGTGCGGGAGAAAACCGGAGCACCCGGAGGAAACCCACACGGTCACAGGGAGGACATGCAAACTCCACACAGTCAGCACCGGAGGCTAGGATCGAACCCGGGGCTCTGGCGCTGCGAGGCAGCAACTCTACCAGCTGTTCCACTGCACCACCCCATTTAATAAAAAAAAATGATTCAGCTTTGCTCCATTTGCTGCTTTCAGTTGATGTATCTTATATTTGAATTCTTTCACAACTATTGGCCAAGATGTTGAACAGATTCTTGATTGTGTGTATAAATTATTTGTTGAAATGTTGTAATAAAAATCCCCCTGGGCTGAGAGTTGTGATTGGGACCTTGTGTAGATGACGGAGAATAAATTGAAGTACATGTGCTTTGACGATAATTCAGAACAAAGGTAATCCTTACTGAGGATTATTTTATTAGCATTTATTAAACAATGTCATTTTTAATTCGGACACAATTTATTCTAAGAAAACAATTTAAATTCTCTGAAAAACCAGGCAACGTCCATGTCTGGTTTGTAAATGGATAGGCAGAAATGGATGAATTCATCTTGTTAATAGAATTGCTGACTCTTTGATATATAGTTATTGCATTTTTAATCGAAAGATTGATTATGCACCAGTGTATATTGCCCGCAGTGTAGAATATTTCCCTTAATAGAACAGTGATGTCCAGAAACTGGAATGTTTGCGTTGGATGCATTTTTAAAATTGTTGTCCCGTCATTTTATTGAACACATTTGTGTGCTGAATGTCCATCCAACCACCTAAGTACAGTGTCTGGTGTGCAAGCGTTCAACTCCTTGTTTTCTGCCTGGTTCATGTTGCAGTTATGTAATGCCCCCGTCCCACTGATGCCCCTGTCCCACTTAGGAAACCTGAATGGAAACCTCTGGAGACTTTGCGCCCCACCCAAGGTTGCGATGCTAGTTGAAGGTGGTTGCCAGAGGTTGCAGGTAGTGGAAGGTAAGACCTTTTTTTCACCCAGTTTTATTCCACCAGGGAGGTCTTGCCTTCCACTTCCTGCAACCTCCAGCAACCACCTTCAACTAGCATCGCAACCGGCTTCGACTAAAAAATTACCGATTTTTAAAACGGCAACCTATTTTTAGTCGCGGCCGGTTTTGAATTTTTTGAAATAATCGCCAGAACATAGAAGAAGCGGAAACCACTTTCAACCATTAGGGAGACTGCCAAAAACCTCCGGGAACCTCCGAGAACCGCACGGAAACCTTGGGTGGGGCGCAAAGTCTACAGAGGTTTCCGTTCAGGTTTCCTAAGTGGGACAGGGGCATATGACGTTGGTGAGGCTGTATTTAGAGTATTGTGTTCAGTTCTGGGCACCATTTTGCAGGAAAGATGTTGTTAAGCTGGAAAGGGTGCGAGAACATTTACGAGGATGTTGCCAGGATTCGAGGGCCTGGGCTACAGGGAGATGTAGAGCCGGCTAGAACTCTATTCCTTGAAGCGCAGGAGGATAAGGGGTGATCTTGTCGAGGTGTATTAAATCAGGAGAGGAATAGATGAGGGAACCGCAAGATTTTTACCCAGAGTTGGGGAATTGAACACCAAAGAACATAAGTTTAAGGTGAGGAGGGAGAACCTGAGGGATAACTTTTATGCAAAGTGTGGTTGGTGTATGGAACAAGCTGCCGGAGGAGGTAGTTGAGGCAGGTACTTTTATGTTAAGAAACATTTAGACAGGTACATGGATAGGACAGGTTTAGAGGGATATGGGCCAATTGCAGGCAGGTGGGACAAGTGTAGATGGGGCATGTTGGTCAGTGTGGGGTGGGCGGGCCGAAGGGCCTGTTTCCGTGCTGTATCACAGGCTCACTGAGCCCAATTTCACTGATGCTTAGCAGAATGTCCCAAGTGGATGTGTTGGCCAATGGTCTATGAGATAGGTTTCTGTCACTCTGGTTACAATTGGGCAATGCCCAAATGAAATGGTACTCTAACACCATTTAAGAGACATTTGGACAGGTCAAACATGGCGGTACAGTGGCGCAGCAGGTAGAGCTGCTGCCTCACAGCGTCAGAGATCCGGGTTTAATCCTGACCTTGGCTACCGGTGGGGTGGAGTTTGCACGTTCTACCTACGACCGTGTGGGTTTCCTCCGGGTGCTCCGGTTTCCTCCCACGTCCGGGGTTTTGCAGGTTGATTGACTGCTGCAAATTGTCCCCAATACGTAGGGAGTGGATGCGAAGGTGGGATAGCATAGAACTAGTGTGAACGGATGGGCAATGGTCAGGGCCAAAGGGCCTGTTTTCATACTGTACTCTGAACCTAACTAAACTAAAGGTACATGAATAGGCAAGGTTTTGAGGGATGTGGACCAAATGCAGGCAGGTAAGACCAGCATGGATGGGAAAGCGATTGGCATGGACGTGTTGGGCCGAATATCCTGCTTCCATGCTGTATGACCCCATGACTCTAAATGAGGACATGGGATATTGCTGCCACCTCCTGTGTTTGCTGTGCTATCATCTGCCTTTAAGTAATTCTCTACTAGGCTGTTCATTTCATGACTGAAGATTTACAAAAACATATTAACAGATGTTTTTTACATTTCTGATCTTTCAAGAAACAACAAATCTACACAAATTTTCTTTTTAAAATGTTCTTTTGTAGAGCCACTGCATGAGTATGAGACCCAGCAAGAGAAGTCCCACGAAGCTGGTATTGGAAGAAGCTAGTCAGATCAACCCGTTTAGTTGAGTTTAGTTTATGGTCACGTGTACCAAGGTGCAGGGAAAAGCTTTTGTTGCATGCTCAGCATCAGCGGAAAGACATGATTATGATCGAGCCATCCAGTATACAGTTACATGATAAGGGGAATAATGTGAATAATGTTTAGTGTAAGGTAAAGTCCGATCAAAAATAGTGCGAGGGTCTCCAATGAGGTGGATAGCAGTTCAGGACTGCTCTCTGGTTGTGGTAGGATGGTTCAGTTGCCTGATAACAGCTGGGAAGAAACTGTCCCTGAATCTGGAGCTGTTCATTTTCATACTTCTATGTCCCAAGTGGATGTGTTGGCCATTGGTCTATGAGATAGGTTTCCGTCACTCTGGTTACAATTGGGCAATGCCCAAATGAAGGGGGGAGGGGGGAAGAGGGAGTGGCCAGGGTGCGACTCGTCATTGATTGTGCTGCTGGCCTTGCCGGGGCAGCGTGAGGTATAAATTGAGTCAATGGAAGGGAGGTTGGTTTGTGTGATGGTCTGGGCTGTGTCCACCATTCTCTGCAATTTCTTGTGGTCTTGGATGGAGCTGTTCCCACACCGTGCTGTGAGGCATCCCGATGAAATGCTTTCCAGGGCGCATCTGTAGAAGCTGGATAGAGTTGTTGTGGACATGCTGAACCTCCTCAGCCTTCTGAGCAGTGGCGATAGAATGATTGAAAAAGGTGGATAGCTGGCCTTTGGTTTTGTGATGCGGGATGTCGTTTTATGATGGCACAATGGTTACTTTGAGGCTGGTGACCTGGATGTGATGAGGTGGAACCTGGATGGTGGTCATGAGGTTTAAGGGGAGGTCAGGTTTGAGTAGGTCTCAGGCAGATGGCGCTGTAGTATATATGACCATTTTAAAGTTTGACAGTAAATTTCCATCGCCTTGGCGTGTAGAAGCCGCGTGGTATTGATGGGCGTATGGAAACGGAACAAAGTAAATAAAACCCACTGAATAAGAAATTTTATATAGTTTAGATGGTTATTGATATGAAGAAAATAATATCAAATGGCAAATCAATTTTCTTTAATTATCAACAAGTTTTCTCTGAAGTTTTATGTTGTTGAAATGCAAACAGTGCAAGAATGCTAAAACAAAAATTAGACCATTTTAAAATGAATGATAATTTCACGGGGTTTACACATTTGCTTATTTGTTATCAACCTTCACAGCACGTTTAGCACAATTAGCATAATTGTCGCAATTTTCTTCACACTTTAAGCATTTCTTACACGTTTTAGGAAAAGAGGTGGTAAAAGCAATTTTTGAAGCTGATGATATAGACAGTTAGGTTTTAAATGCATCTTGACCTTGGTGTTCCCGATGTATCACTTGTCTCTTTGTAAAATATTAAAAGAGTAAAATGAATTGCCCCTTGACAGATTGCACCACGTTTTTATGGGCATGAGAAAATTACTAATTTTATTGCCACTGTTACTTACCAAAGTTGAGAGCGTGCCAGCTACTAAATTATGAATAATACAGTGAGTGAGAGCAGGGTGTTAATTGAGTTTGTGTCATGTTCATGACCAGTGTTTAAGCTGGTATAAAACAAAAGATTAATGGTTTCATATTTTCTTTTTAATGCATCGCTGACTTGGTGTCCATATTACCTTCTTCACTCTTCCTTCAAGAGTAGCTTTTAAGAGCTCACGGTCAATCTAACCGAACGAGCTCTGCCAAAATATTGTGACTCCGTTTTGATCATGTATGCATTAGGGTTCTGGTATCAAAATATGCTAAAGTACTGAGGAAAAATAAAGCCTTTATCTTGCAACTGATGTTGGCCTGTGATGAATTATTGCCCGTAAACAGATCAAAACCTGCAACAGGGCAGCTTGCTGCATAAAAGCTGAACAGCTGCTGCCCCATTGTATTCATTTATAAGCTTGGTCCCTCCTCTGGGTCATATTGTGTGGTCAGGACCTGATTGCATAAATTCTGCACTGAGCTCATACAGTTCTCTGTAAAGCGTTGCCCATAACTCTTGATGCAACGCGCATTATTTGTATCTCACTCGTTAGCGGAAAATGCAGGTCACATTTCTCCGAGGTGTTCCTTTTTAACCAGAAGGAACATTTGTTTGGCTCCCGGAAGAGAGCATTGCAGGCAGAGTTTATTGCATTTCTTTCCTCCCCAGTCAGTGACCTTGGGATCCTGAACAAAAGGCAGTGTAGAGCTTGTGACAGTCTATCTCATTCTGTCCAACGTTAAACTGATTTGTTCGTCTGCCAGCCTGAATGGTACAGTAGCTAATGCAACTTCCTATGAACCACTCTAATACTAGTTTGATGTATCAAGAATGTGATCAACAAGGCCGCCGAAAGTGGAATTACTTGTCTAAGTACGCTAGATTGTCAGTGCGTTAGGATTTCTCTCGTGTTTCATTGTCTTTGTGCTGCTCGTGATCAAGATTTGCAACTAGCTGTCGTACCAGTGCCAATGAATATTGTAATTACCATTCAGAGGATTAAAATAAAAGTCCATCCAACTTCAGTTCTAATTGCCTCTTTCCTTGATGGTTTGGCTAAGTAAGTTGGTGTTAAATGATATTACAACATAAATTAGCCTCCACTTTGAAAGCTGAGAAGCTGATAGAATATTTTTTTATTCTCCACATTTAAATTTTCCTTCCTCATGAGTGATAAACTTGGATGGACCCATCATTGGGTAGTGTACGTACTCTGTTTGAAGTAGCGATTTCAATCTTTTTCACAGAGATAAAGTATCCTGGCATAAGTGAGCTGGCTGAATAAACAACTGAAATTTTTAGCAGCGACGCAGCGGGCAGCGGTAGAGTTGCAGCCTCACAGCGCCAGAGATCTGGGTTCGATCCTGACTCCGGGCTCTGGCCGTGCGGAGTTTGTACGTTCTCCCTGTGACCGTGTGGGTTTTCTTCAAGTGCTCCGGTTTCTTTCCATACTTCAAAGACGTACTGGTTTGTAGGCCAATTGGCTTCTGAAAATTGTAAGTTGTCGCTAGTGTGCAGGGTAGTGATAGTTTATGGGTGATCGCTGGTCGGTGCGGACATGATGGGCCAAAGGGCCTTTTCCACGCTGTATCTCTAAAGGCTAAATTTATCCAGAGTAGGGGAATCAAGAACCAGAGAACATTGATTTAAGGTGAGAGGGGCAAGATTGAATAGGAACCTGAGGGGCAACTTTGGAACTGCCAGAGGAGATAGTTGAGACATATTATAATACCATTTAATGGTCAATGATTTGACTGTGGATATTTATATGTGGCTGTGGAGGCCAAATCAGTGGATATTTTTAAGGCAGAGATAGATAGATTCTTGATTAGTACGGGTGTCAGAGGTTATGGGGAGAAGGCAGGAGAATGGGGTTAGGAGGGAGAGATAGATCAGCCGTGATTGAATGGCAGAGATGACTTGATGGGCCGAATGGCCTCATTCTACTCCTATCAATTATGAACTTATGATCTTATTTCTTGATTGTCACATGTACCAGGTTCAGTAAAGTACCCAAGTCGCACTAGCTCCTCATTTTCACCCAGCAAACAGCTAGCAATGGCCTGTTTCCTTTATCATTGTTACTTTTTTGCATATCTTTCATTCATTGTTCTTTATCTCGCCACATCACCATGTAGATCTCTCGTTTCCCATATCCCTAACCAGTCTTCTTCTTGCGTGTGGCGTGCACAGCCTACAGTTGTAAGACAACTTGTTCTGTTTGATCTTCTGTTTGTGCACGCCAGGTTGATTGCATTTGTTGAAACAAGGTGGACCCCGTGTAGGTTGCAATCCCCCTATCCCCCTAACCAGTCTGAAGAAGGGTATCGACCCGCAACTTCACCCATTCCTTCTCTCCAGAGATGCTGCCTGTCCCGCTGAGTTACTCAAGCTTTTTGTGTCTATATTCGCTGTAAAATACACTTTTATCATAGAATCATACAGTGTGGAAACAGGCCCGTCGACCCAACTTGCCCACAAGGCCCAGCTACACTAGTCCCACTTGCCTTCATTTGACCCATGTCCCTCTAAACCTGTCCTATTCATGTACCTGTCTAATTGTTTCTTAAACGATGGGATAGTCCCAGCCTCAACTATCTCCTCTGGCAGCTTGTTCCATACACCCACCACCCTTTGTGTGAAAAGGTTACCCCTCTGATTCCTATTACATCTTTTCCCCTTCACCTTGAACCTATATCCTCTGGTCCTTGATTCCCCCACTCTGGGCAAGAGACTCTGTGCATCTACCCAATCTATTTCTCTCATGATCTTAAACACCTCTATAAGATCACCCCTTATTTCATTTCGGAGTCACGTGAGTGACTTCGTGAAGAGCCCGCCGGCACGCATGCGCGACATATCGTCGCATCGCATTGCTGTCGACGGCTGGTCGGGAGCGCGGCTCCTGACCAGCCCTTCAGAGGGCCGACTCAGGTAAGGCTAAGCCCCCTAGAGTTGGTGTTTCCTGTTGGGGGGGGGGGGAGCAGTGTGTTCTCTCCCTACAGGAACGTGGATTTGGAGTCGCCGCCACTTATCCCGGAGCCTTTCTCAGCGGCTCACCTGCGAGTCGGGCCGGGAAACAGGCGTGGTAGTCGGGGAGCCCTGTTGGCACAGGGCCCGACCCGCCGATACACCGGAGCTCCAGTGTGAGTTGGTGTTTTGTTGTGGCGGGTGTATGTTATGTTCTCTCCCTGCAGGTACGTGGGGAAATAGACGTGGATGTCGGGGAGCCCTGTTGTTACCGGGCCCGACCCGCCGCTATGCAGGAGCTCCAGTGCCGATTCAAGGAGCAGGTGCTCCAGTGTTGATTTGAGGAGCAGGAGCTCCAATGCTGGTCCAGGAGCAGGAGCTCCAGTGCTGGATTAAGGAGCAGGAGCTCCAGTGCTGGTTCCAGGAGCAGGAGCTCCAGTGCTGATTCAAGGAGCAGGAGCTCCAGTGCTGATTCAAGGAGCAGGAGATCCAGTGCTGGTTCCAGGAGCAGGAGCTCCAGTGCTGATTCAAGGAGCAGGAGCTCCTGTGCTGATTCGAGGAGCAGCAGCTCCAATGCTGGTTCCAGGAGCCGAGAACGGGGTGCCTCTCGAAAGGGGGGACCCTGCCACAAGTTCGCCATTGGCGACCACGGGGAAGGGGTCGTGCTGCGGCCCGACCCCCCTCCGCTAGCCCTTCGTTGAAGGGCAGGGGAGGAGCCCGTAAGCCTAAACCCGGTTCGGGCCAAGGCTCCACCAGCCGCCATGGTGCGGTCTGGTGCAACGGCGGGACCTGGGTCTGTGAGATCTGCTATCCAACTCCCAAACCCCGCCGCAGGGACGGGGGGCTTGGGTACGGTCCCGCCTCGGTCGCCGAGTCCCCTGTCGATGGGGGGGACGAGACCGTGCGTCGGCAAGATCCACGATGTGGACAGCCGGCAAGCCCGCGCGGGCGTCGCTCCATGCTTCTGCTGGAGTCGACCCCAAGCCGTCAGGGCCCTTTGTGGCAACGGCTTCCGCTCCCGTTCAACGGAGACGGTTGAACACCTTTCCCGCGCGGGAATCGCGCGGTTCGCTGCGGCGGCCGATAGCGACAACTTCCGGCACCGAGATCACTTCTCAGAGGTGCGGGCCGATGAAAGGAGCCCCGGCAATCTTTCTGAGCCGGAGGTCTCCGACCACCCCAGTGTTCAGGGTGAAGGGCGTATGGCCGCATGACGCGGCTACTGGAGAGGAGCCATCCAGCTCCAGTAGGCACAGGGAGGTTAACCGCCGTCAGCAGAAGTTGAGAACCGTCAGCAGACACTAAGCCCAGCGAACTGCTCCTCCCTTCAACGAGCCCATACGCCACGGTCGCCGAGTCCCCCATGCATGGGAGGACGAGACTATGCGTCGGCTAGGTCCATGATATGGGCAGCCGGCAAGCCCGCGCGGGTGTCGGATCTCCATGCTAAGTCAGGTGCCGACTTCCCATCGCATTTGCCCTCCGAGGCAGCGAGACCAAGCTCCGCCGAGGAGGCGTTTGAGAGTACCTCCCGCGCGGGAATCGCTCAGCTTCGCTGCAGCGGCTACCGGCGACAACTTTCCGGCACCAGGGTCACCTCGATGAGGTGTGGGCCGATGGACGAAGCCCCAGCAGTTCAGCAGAACATGAGGACTTCGGCCGCCCGAGTTTTAGCTCAAGGGGCGTATTGGCCAGGATGGAGCGGATATTGGAGCCCCTCCTGCAGCAGAATCAACAAAATTCGGGGAAGACTTCTCCAAGAGGGAAGGATATTCGGGGTCCTCCATCCCAGCATATGCCTCAACGGAAGTTTACGCTGTCTGCCGTTGAGCAGGCAGCAGGCACGGCTGAAAATTTTCGTCGGAACAAAAGGCGTGATAGAGAAAACTATTCACGAGCCCATTGAATTCGTCTCCCATATTTTTACTAGGCCAAAAAAGGATGGAGGTTGTCGGGTGATTATTGACTTGACCAGTTGAATACCTTTTGTAACATATATGCATTTTAAAATGGACACCTTTTGAGACAGCCAAATCACTGCTTTCGCATGGTTGCTTTATGGCATGTATTGATTTGAAAGATGCATGCTATTCAGTGTCCATCCGGAAACATCACCGGAAATTTTTGAAATTTGTCTGGATGGATCAGCTCTGGCAATATCGGGCCTTACCAAATGGGCTTACTACCGCCCTAGGCTTTACTAAATTACTCAAACCTATTATGGCCAAATTACGTATACAACATCATATTGTAATGGCTTATTTAGATGATATTCTGCTTATTGGCAACACTCTGGAAGCGCTGTTTCAGCAACTGTTACTATATTTCAGCAGCTGGGGTTTATAGTCCATCCAGAAAAATCGAAGTTTCACCCATCCCAGGTTATGGATTATTTGGGTTTCACGGTGGACTCTATTCTAATGAGGGCCAACATTCCATTTCACAAGGTGGAGGATGTTTCCCTTGCATGTCAGGATCTCGCATCCGCCAGTATACCATCTATTCGGCCTACAGCTAAGATGATTGGGAAAATCGTAGCTTTATTTCCGGCAGCCCGGTTTGGACCTTTGCATTATCAAAATCTGCGAAGGGCCACGATTGCTGCGTTAAAAAAAAAAAAAAAAAAGAACGCTGGTCATTTTGACAGACCTATGGGGCTGCCTTCCGATGCTAAGGTTGAGCTACAATGGTGGGTGTCCAATATTGGCAAGGCATTCAAACCCATTGTTGTGCCCAATCCGGTGGTATATTTGCAAAACTGACGCAAGCTTGGGGAGCTGCGGACAGCTCTTCTAGTTGTGGAGGCAGGTGGGATCCCCTTGAAGCTAGCATCTTGCTAATACAAGGGATTAACTATTTGAAGCTGCTTGCAGCATTTCACCGACTGCGGGCATATTGTGCTAATCTTAGTGGTACTCATGTCCGTCTCCAAATAGACAACACTACAGCGGTGGCATATTTAAACCATATGGGCGGTACCAGGTCAGTCTCTTGTGACAAATTGGCTAATACTATTTGGTGCTGGTGTATTGATCGAGATATTTGGATTTCAGCTACCTATTTGCCAGGTAGGCTTAATACTGTGGCAGACACCAGGTCACGCAAATTCAATGATAGTTTGAGTGGATGCTGCATCCTCCAATATTTGCCCAAATTACAGCCAAATTTGGCCAGCCGGATATCGACCTTTTTGCGTCCCGGTTGAACCATCAGGTACCGACATATGTTTCATGGGAACCAGACCCTGGGGCATTAGCGATTGATGCATTCTCGCTAGACTGGGGGAAGTGGTTTTTCTATGCATTCCCCCCGTTTTGCCTCATCAGTCGGGTATTACAAAAAAAAAAATCAGGATGGATTCTGCCAGAGGCATTCTTGTCATACCCGACTGGCCCACACAGCCTTGGTATCCGGTGGTCTCTGACATGATTAGTCAACCTTGGGTCCCTCTAGAGGGTTGCCCACATTTGGTTTTCTCACCCTGTCTCAGGGGAGTTACACCCCTGCCATGCCTATCTAAAATTACTGGCTTGCAGGTTCTGACCAGGCCATGGATGCAGTATGGCCTTACCACCCGGACCATGAACACCATTGGAGCATCATGTCAAGAGTCAACCAGGCGGAGATATCTCTCCCACATCACCAAGTGTGAAGCCTACTGCAGTCACTCTCACATCACCTGTGATGATGTCTCCATAGCCGACGTCCTGGAATTCCTCGCGGGGTTGCACCATGATGAGCACTTGAGTTATACTGCCATCAACAGCGCCAGGAGTGCGCTATCATTCTACCTCAACATCGAGGTAGGATCGAACAGGCTAGTGTCCAGGCTTATGCGGGAAATATTCAATCTGAATCCGCCTACACCACGCTACAACATCACCTGGGATGTCAGGGATGTACTTACCCTGCTCAGGTCGTGGTCACCCATGGAAGGGTTACAGCTGGACCAACCCACTATGAAATTGGTGATGTTACTAGCGCTGACTTCAGCACAGCGGGTTCAGACGCTCCACAAACTACGTATTGACAGGATGACGTCGACCCCGGGAGAAGTAGGCCTTTTTATCGATGAGCTACTTAAGCAGCATAGACCTGGGTGCACAGGGCTGCAGCTGAAGTTCCCGGCATACCCTGCAGATGCTCGGCTATGTTTAGCCACTCACATCCGTTACTACATCAAGGTGACGAGGAGCATCAGAGGAATGGAGTTGTACCTGCTTGTCACTCACAAAAGACCTCACCATCGAGTGACAGTCCAGACGATATCCAGGTGGCTCCGGATCGTCCTGAATAAGGCAGGTATTGACACTAATGTGTTTACATCCCACTCCACCAGGGCTGCATCTACGTCGGCGGCGAGAGTCATGGAGGTACCCATGGACCATATCCTCGCCACAGCAGGATGGGCGAATGAAGCTGTGTTCCAGCGATTCTATAATAAGCCTGTTGCTGCTCCCCTTCAGTTCGCAGAGGCCGTGCTGAACGCCGGGTGTGAACGTGGGGATGTCCCTGATTAAAAGGGTGTTATTTGTTGTGTTATTAACAAATCTTCTTTTTGTTTCAGTATAACCTCGTTTCGTCAACTTGTTTACTCCAATCCATCCTTGCTAGTGGTGTGTCCGCATGGACGTTGTCCAGGGCGTGTAATCACAGAAGCTTTGAAGTCTTCACGAAGTCACTCACGTGACTCCGAAATGAAATAGTAAGATTGAACGAGAACTTACCAAGTTTGAAGGTTGATCTTTATTTCATGAGGAGTTGCGGTGAGGGATTTCGTGCCCTCCGCTCCCAACCCTCGATCATCTTCAGCTGGTAATCAGAGTCTCTTTAAATCTTACTATGCCAAGTCATTTCTGTTGTTGTTTCTGTGATTCCACACCGCTGCTTTGAAGAATGTCGCGCATGCGTGCCGGCGGGCTCTTCACGAAATCCCTCACCGCAACTCCTCATGAAATAAAGATCAACCTTCAAACTTGGTAAGTTCTCGTTCAATCTTACTATTCTCCTGCGCTCCATGCAATAGAGACCCAGCCTACTCAACCTCTCCCTATAGCTCACACCCTCTAGTCCTTGCAACATCCTCGTGAATCTTTTATGAACCCTTTCAAGCTTGACAATATCTTTCCTATAAGATGGTGCCAGAACTAAACGCATTATTCTAAATACGGTCTCGCCAACGTGTTGCTGCATGTAGCAAACGTCAGCAAGACTAACCCTGTACAATAAACACAATCACCCCAGTCAGTACAGAATGTGCAGAACAGCCCACTGAGTCCATATGCAAGAGGTGCCATTTTACAGTCCCAGCTGCAGCTGGCCACAAAGGCACGTTGCAGCCATCGCCTCCATTTCTGTCGTCTTGCGATCCGATCCCTCTACTCGCCCGACCCTCTTCAGCCCTTGTTCCACAGGGGAAAGACATTTGGACAGGTACATGGACTGGAAAGGTTTAGAGGGACATGGGTCAAATACAGGAAAATGGGACAAGCTGCGATGGTGCACTTTGGTTGGCCTGGATGAGTTGGGCCGAATGGCCTGTTTTCCATGCTGTACGACCCCAAGACTCTTAATTAGAACCTCATCAAGATTAAATGAGACAATGGGAGATCTGGGTTGATGGGATGAGCAGAGACGTTGAGCTGATCACACCATCAATGAGAAGGGTAGATTGGAGGGTCAGGAAGGGGAACCGTCGGTAGAAGAAGGTTTGGTACACTTGGCAGGGATTGGAATCCCAAAGAATGAAAGACAAGGGTTGGATGTGACTGGGTTGGGTCACAGTCCAGCATTGCACTGTGGAGATCCTAATGGTCCAGGAGGACACATCGATGGTCACTCCAGACCTAACATCAACTAATTTTCTCCATCATGCTTCAAGGGTGGTGTTGCTTGGTAGTTAAAGAGTCATGGAGTTACACAGCGTTGAAACAGGCCCTTTGGTCCAACTTGCCCACGCTGACTAACATGTCCCCACCACGCGAGTCCCACCTGCCTGCGTTTGGACCATATCCCTCTAAACCTATCCTGTCCATTTACCCGTCTTAGATAGTAACTGCCTCAACTCCTCTGGCATCTTGTTCCATACACCCACCATCCTTTCTGGGCTAGAGACTTTGCATTTACCCGAGCTATTCCGCTCACAATTTTGTACACCTCTATAAGATCTCGTCTCATCCTCCTGTGCTCCAAGGAATCGAGTCCCAGCCTGCTCAACCTCCCCCAAGAGCTCAAGCCTGTGAGTCCTGGCAACATCCTCATAAATCTTCTCTACACCCTTTCCAGCCTTGTTTGACGTGCATCATTTGTGCACGCATAATTCCTGATAGGAAGTGTCCCATTAAATATCAACCAGGGAATTATTGCCAACACATTTTAATCTATGGTGGGTTCATTTTCAATTAGGTAAAACGGAGTTAATTCATGGTAAACATTCTAATTCTGAACGTATAGAAGGTTCTGTGTATTGAAAGATTTCCACAAGTGCAAAGAAAAATGAGCAATGTTGCAAATATTAATTTCTGCTATCCATACTGCCTTTACTAATTGATTTTTCATATAATATGAACAGATTCCGAAGATAGTGTGGCATGGTGGCGCAGCGGTAGAGTTGATGCCTTACAGCGCCAGGGATCCAGGTTTGTTCCTGACCTTTGGTTCCCTCTGTGACCAAGAGGGTTTTCTCCGGGTGCACTGGCTTCCTCCCACTCTCCAAAGACATACAGGTTTGAAGTTTGAATAGAAAGGAATTGCTGATGTTGGTTTACACCAAAATGCTGGAGTAACTCAGCAGGACAGGCAGCATCTCTGGAGAGAAGGAATGGGTGACATTTGGGTCGAGACTTTTCTTCTGAAAGTTTGTAGGTTAATTGGCTTCGGTAACAATTCTAAATTATACCTAATGTGTAGGATAGTGTGAATGTATGGGGGTCGCTGGTCGGCGTGGACTCGGTGGGCCGAAAGGCCTGTTTCCACGCTGTATCTCTAGTCAAAACTCGAAATATGGTTGTGAGAATGTTATTTTTCTTTAAGTTAGGGAGCCCTTGCATATGTATCAGTTCATCATAAATGTACATGCACAAGATCTTTGTCTTATTCATATAACAAAATCGTGCCTTGCCATTATCATTCTGGTGCAAACAATTTTGCCTGAAGAGTTCACACCTGGGAACAAATGCACTGTACATAATCTGTTGGTGATAACTCTTGGCCATACTGTGCAAGATCTTCCCGAATATGTCTGTTTCAGTGCGAGATAAGCAGCTCATTTTTAATTTAACATGAAAAGTAGATCAAAGAGTTAGTTGGCATTGAAACGATTTTGACACAGTTATCACCAGCAGCTGCTCCGCTAATCATATTTATGCAGTTGTCAGCTGATAGGCACCGACGAGCCAGTTTTGCCTGAGAATCATTATTGGAATCCCATTGTGCTAAATGTTATTTATTACTGTCAAACGACAATAATGTTTAATTCAAAGATGGGCAGTCGCCATCTTTTGTGTTTGGTGTTAAAGTTACATGGTGAATGGCAACAAAGAAAGCCAACGAGTGCTTGCCAGAAAATCCATTCCTGCAAGAAATGCTAGACTGAAAATGTATGCATTTTAAAAGAGTAATGAAGTAATATGATGTTTATCTTGTTTGAAGAGTTTAATTTCTGCTGGCAATCCTCCAGAATTATTATTATGCGTCGTTCAGTGCTCATTTGCATTTCAAAGCATTTGAAAATTGTGAACGCGCATAAATTACTGGTGCTTTATTCAGGCGGTGGAAGCAGTCTAAACAATTACATATGTGTTTACATTTGTAAACCCAAACATTACTTTACTGCATGTAAATGAGCGATGGGAAAATTAAAATGTATTGCGACCCCTGTTAGGACTATTTTGTAAATGTATCCCAAAGAGCACGCAATCTTTTAACCTGGAAAGATGAGTGCAGTGAAGATTTACGAGGATGTTGCCAGGACTTTGGGGGGGGGGGGAGGGGCTGTGTTTTAGTTTTTAGTTTTAGTGTTTTAGAATTACAGTGCGGAAACAGGTCCTTCGGCCTAAAGAGTCCGCATCGACCAACGATCCCACACTTTAATACTATCCAGCACACACTAGGGCTGATTTACATTTATACCAAGCCAATTAACCTACAAACGTGTGTACACAAAATGGTGGAGAAACTCAGCACCATCTATAGAGCAAAGGAGATAGGCATCGTTTCGGGCCGAAACACTTCTTCAGTCTGAACATGAGTTTCTCCAGCATTTTGTGTACCCTCGATTTTCCAGCATCTGCAGTTCCTTCTTTAACACTTAATCTACAAACGTGTAAGGCAGTGGAGGCCGTTTCTCTGGATGCTTTCAACAGAGAGTTAAATGGAGCTCTTAAAGCAGAGTCAAGGGATATGGGGAGAAGGCAGGAACGGGGTACTGATTGGGGATGATCAGCCATGGTCACATTGAATGGTGGTGCTGGCTCGAAGGGCCGAATGGCCTACTCCTGCACCTATTGTCTATTGTCTAAATTAGAAATGAATGTAAATTAAATAAATGTTCATACTATCTCTCCTGAAAGACCTGGTTTCTTAAAGTAAACAACAACTCGTTCAATTATTGTAAATTAGTTTAGTTTAGTTAAGAGCGACAGCATGGAAACAGGCCCCTTGGCCCACTGAGTCCACGCCGACCATCGATCACCCATTCACACTAGTTCCATGTTATCCCACTTTCCCATCCACTCCCGACACACTTGGGGCAATTTTACAGAGGCCAATGAACCTGCAAACCCGCCCGTCTTTTAGATGTGGGAGAAAACCCGGAGGAAACCCAAGTGGTCACAGGGAGATCCTGCAAACTCCACACCAACAGCACCGAAGGTTCGGACCAAACCCGGGTCTCTGGAGCTGTGAGGCAGCAGCACTAGCGAATTTTTGAACGTAGACCTGCTTTGTTGCAAGATTACATTGTTTAACATTTTAAACAAAAAAAACTTTATATAGTTTGGTTACACGCCTATATGATTGGCATCTTGGCTGACGCTGGCAAGATTCAACATTAAACACTCATATGAAATGTGCCAAACAATGTTTAACAACCCCCCTCAATCACTGATGCGAATAAATTACTTCAAATTTAGCATCAAACACTTGCTTTTAATCTGTCAATTATAATGGATATGAGCAATCCTCCACAATTACAACATTTCCACTAATAAAAGCCTTTTCATCAAAATTGCATGTGTGCTGGATGTTTGGATTGAACGCTTCATTGTTTGCACTGCATTTACAAAGTGTATATATATGATTGTTAAAGAAGGAACTGCAGATGCTGGAGAATCGAGGGTTACACAAAAAGCTGGAGAAACTCAGCGGGTGCAGCAGCATCTAAGGAGCGAAGGAGATAGGCGACGTTTCAGGTCGAGACCCTTCTTCAGACTGGTCAGGGATCAGGGAAACGAGAGATATAGACGGTGATGTGGAGAGATAAAGAACAATGAATGAAAGATATGCTAAAAAGTATAGATGATAAAGGAAACAGGCCATTGTAAGCTGTTTGTAGTGTGAAAATGAGAAGCTAGTGTGACTTGGGTGGGGGAGAGATAGAGAGAGAAGGAATGCCAGGGCCCGAGGGCTGAGGGAGAGGTGGGAAGGGGAGGAGGCAGCCTGGGTTAACAGAATTGAGAAAATTCAATGTTTAAGCCCAGAGGATGCAGACTCCCCAAGTGGAATATGAGGTGCTGTTCCTCCAACTTGCGGTGTTGCTCACTCTGGCCGTGGAGGAGGCCCAGGACCGAGAGGTCGGATACAGAATGGGAGGGGGAGTTGAGGTGCTGAGCCACCGGGAGGTCGGGTTGGTTATTGCGGACCGAGCGGAGGTGTTCGGCGAAACGATCGCCAAGCCTCCACTTGGTCTCACCGATGTAGATCAGCTGGCATCTGGAGCAACGGATGCAGTAGATGAGGTTGGAGGAGGTGCAGGTGAACCTCTGTCGGACCTGGAAGGACTACTTGGGTCCCTGAAAGGAGTGGATGGGGGAGGTGAAGGGACAAGTGTAGCATCTCTTGCGGTTGCAAAGGAAAGTGGCCGGGGAAGGGGTGGGAAGGGCAGACAGGGGGGGAGATGGGAAGATGTGGCGAGTGGAGGGGTCACATTGGAGGTGACGAAACTGGCGGAGGACTATCTGTTGTATGCGCCGGCTGGTGGGGTGAAAGGTGAGGACCAGGGGGACTCTGCCCTTGTTGTGAGTGGGGGAATGGGGAGAGAGGGCAGTGTTGCGGGGTATGGAGGAGACCCTGGTGCGAGCCTCATCTATAGTGGGGGAGGGGAATCTCCGTTCTCTGAAGAATGAGGACATTTGTGATGACCTGGTGTGGAACACCTCATCCTGGGAGCAGATGCGGCGTAGACGGAGGAATTGGGAATAGGGGATGGAGTCCTTACAGGAAGCAGGATGGGAGGAAGAGTAGTCCAGGTAGCTGTGGGAGTCAGTTGGTTTGTAGTGGATGTCGGTCTGGAGTGTATCACCTGCAATAGAGATGGTGAGGTCAAGGAATGGTAGGGAAATGTCGGAAATGGTCCAAGTGTATTTGAGTGCCGGATGGAAGTTGGTGGTGAAATTGATGAAGCCACCCCCGACCTTTACCTCCGTTACATTGAGGACTGCTTTGGTGTCACCTCCTGCACCCACACACAACTGACTGACTTCATCCATTTCACCACCAACTTCCATCCCTGTATATATATGATTGTTTAACTCAGCAAGTTATTACGTAATGTCTATATCCTTGCATCCTATGTTTTAGTGTTTCAGTTTAGAGATACAGCGCAGAAACCGACCAGCAATCCTCGCACACTTACACTATCCTATGCACACTAGGTACAATTTACATTTATACACTTATACCGAGCCAATTAACCTACAAACCTGCATGTCTTAGGAGTGACAATAGACAATAGACAATCGGTGCAGGAGTAGGCCATTCGGCCCTTCAAGCCAGCACCGCCATTCAAGGTGATCATGGCTGATCATCCCCAATCAGTACCCCATTCCTGCCTTCTCCCCATATCCCCTGACTCCGCTATTTTTAAGAGCCCTGTCTAGCTCTCTCTTGAAAGCATCCAGAGAACCGGCCTCCACCGCCCTCTGAGGCAGAGAATTCCACAGACTCACCACTCTCTGTGAGAAAAAGTGTTTCCTCGTCTCTGTTCTAAATGGCTTACTCCTTATTCTTAAACTTGTGGCCCCTGGATCTGGACTTCCCCCAACATCGGGAACATGTTTCCTGCCTCTAGCGTGTCCAAACCCTTAGCGCGGGAGGAAACCGAAGATCTCGGAGAAAACCCACGCTTGTCAGGGGGAGAACGCACAAACTCTGTACACACAGCGTCCGCGGTCAGGATCGAACCCGGGTCTCTGGCGCTGTGAGGCAGCAACTCTGCCGCTGCGCCACCGTGTCACTCGAAGATTATAATGGAAAACATTGACCAAAGCTGCTGAACTGACGAGCAACAAAGAATTCAGTGCTAGATTATGTCAAAGTCATTGTCCTTTTGTGCACATCCATTTAATTGTAAATGAAATTTAAAAAATATCCATTCATCTCTTTGAAATTAAAATGTAATTTGAAATGAATGATCCAGGATTTTTGTGGAGAATTAAAATGAACAATTATCGCATTAATATCTCAAATAATTTTCAAGCAAAAGGCAATCATTATCTACAGCCATTTTTATTCAGTTCAGCAAGGCTATTTTCAGCAAATGGTGTCCTTGGTGATGCATTTGACAGCAGTCTCTACATGTGTCAACCCTCAGACATCCTAATGATAGTAATTTTGGTTGATCTAAATTGGATTATAATACGATGTTCCCATTTCGTCATCTCCTTATTGCAAGTTGGCTCCATTATAATTGGAGCATAAAGTGAACTGCGGAACCTATTGAAGGATCAGTGAGCCTTTAACACTGAAAGTAGAGAATTACCCAGCCTATTTGTAACCAGGTTACAACTATTATCTTTTATCTGTAATTGAGAGAGTATGTTACAAGTCACGAGTTTATCAGAGTACAGAAACACTGCTGGTCTCTCTGTCATGTGTCTCCTGAAGGGAATTAATTGCTATCTTTCGCAAGTAAAAAGCAAAAATGTGTTCAGGGAAATCTCGGCTTGTGCCTATGGCATATATTATTGCAATTTAGTGTTGTGGTGGCTGAGTTGTAAATCATTGTGCGAAATATAGGTACATGTGATGAGACAGGACGTTGTGTTGTCAACATGAGAATTGGTGACTCGATGTTCCGGAGGCAAAATATGTAATTTATTTGAGTGTTATTGCCACAATGGACGCGCGGCACAGAAATAAAGTTAGCTAATGATATAGAAAATGTGTGTAGAAGCTTCAGAATATTGCAATGGCATAACAATTGCGTGATTTAGTGCGGCACAACGGCGCAACTGGGTAGAGTTGCTGCCTCACAGTGCCAGTGACCTGGGACCGATCATGACCTCGGGTGCTGCCTGTGTGGAGTTTGCACATCGTGATGCTGCAAGTCGTAATTTCATAGTTCTGTCTGGGATACAAGACAATAAAACACTCTTGACCCTCTCCCTGTGACCGCGTGGGTTTCCTCCGGGTGCCCCGGGTTACCTGCAACATCCCAAAGACGTGCGGATTTGTAGGTTAATTGGCCCTCTTGGTAAAATTGCCCCTAGCATGCGGGGAATGGATGAGAACGTGGGATAACATAGGACTAGTGTGAACGGGTGATCAATGGTCGGACTGGACTCGGTGGGCCGAAGGGCTTGTTTACATGCTGTATGTCTAGACCAAACTAAACTATCTTTTCATCCAGAGTGTTTAATTGTCATTTGTACCAACAATGGAACAATTCTATTCTTACTTGCAGCAGCATAAAAGGCCTGCAAACACTATACACATAGGTAGAAACATAGAAAATAGGTGCAGGAGTAGGCCTTTCGGCCCTTTCAGCCAGTACCACAATTCAATAGGATCAAGGCTGATCATCTAAAATCAGTATGATTGATTGGCGCAGTGGTAGACCTGGGTTCGATCTTGACTCTGGGTGCTGTATGTATGGACTTTGTACATTCTCCCTCTGATCATGAGGGTTTTCTCTGGTGCTCCGGTTTCCTCCCACGCATTCCAAACGCGTGCTGCTTTGCAGGCTCACTGGATTCTATAAATTGTCCCTAGTGTGTAGGATAGAACAAGTCTTTGGGTGATTGGTATTCAGCTCAGACTCAGTGGGCCGAAGGGCCTGTTTACATGATGCTTTAGTTTAGTTTATTTGAGAGAAACAGCGCCAAATCCGACCCATTTTGCCCACCGAGTCCGCGCCGGCCAGCGATCCCCGCACACTAATGATACCGTACACACACTAGGGACACTTATACCAAGCCAATTAACCTACATACCTGTACTTCTTTGCAGTGTGGGAGGAAACCAGAGCTCCCGGAGAAAACCCAGGGGGCCACGGGGAAAACATACAAACTCCATAAGGACAGCACCCGTAGTCGGGATCGAACCAGGACCTCTGGCGCTGCAAGCTCCGTAAAACAGCAACACTACTGCTACGCCACCGTGCCGCCCGTATTTTTCATACGGATAACTTGATTTCAGCAATGTTGTGTTCTGAAAGCATTATCAATTAAATATAGGGAGGAACATTCAGTACATGCACAATGCTGCAGTGTTTATCAAATACCTCATTACGTTTTATGATCAGCATCAGCATCATCTGCTTCCTGTTCTGGAAGATCATGGAAGAGATTCTTCCAAATGTACCCACAAAGCTAGTTAACCTCGTGACATGTTCCCCCGTCAGTGTGACATGGTCATTCTCCACAACGGAGATAACTGAGTGAAGTAGTTTATTGCCAATTGCTCAAGAGTGATGGACTGCTTTTATACCAAGGCCCACTGCCAGAGTAGAAACTGGGTCAAGGGATCCCATGTGTAGGAGGGAACTGCAGATGCTGCTTTAAATCGAAGATAGACACAAAAAGCTGGAGTCAGTCAGCGGGACAGGTGACGTTTCTGGTCGAGATCCCTCTTCAGTCTGAAGAAGGGTCTCAATCCGAAACGTCACTTATTCCATCTCTCCAGAGATGCTGACTATCCCGCTGAGTCACTCCAGCTTTTTGTGTCTATCAAGGGACCCCATAGACACCAACAGACAACGGAGAGAAATTTTCCTCCGATCCGTCTACATTTTACTTTTATTTTAGGCTTGAGTGGGTTAGCATACGATGAGCGTTTGACAGCACTGGGCCTCTACTCGCTGGAGTTTAGAAGGTTGAGGGGCATCTCATTGAAACTTACAGATTAATGAAAGGCATAGATCGAGTGGATGTGGAAAGGATGTTCCCACTGGTGGTAGAGTCCAGGACCAGGGGTCACAGCCTCAGAATTAAAGGGCACTCTTTTAGAACAGAGGTGAGGTGGAACATCTTCAACCATATAACCCTATAACAATTACGGCACGGAAACAGGCCTTCTCAGCCCTTCCAGTCCGTGATGACCATTTATTTTCCCCAAGACCCCTCTACCTGCACTCAGACCATACCCCTCCATTCCCTTCCCGTCCATATACCTATCCACTTTACTTTTAAATGTTACAATCGATCCTGCCTCCACCACTTCTGCTGGAAGATCATTCCACACAGCCACCACTCTCTGAATAAAGAAGATCCCCCTCATGTTACCCCTAAACTTCTGTCCCTTAATTCTCATGTCATGCCCTCTTATTTGAATCTTCCCTACCCTCAATGGGAAAAGCTTATCCACGTCAACTCTGTCTATCCCTTTCATTATTTTAAAGACCTCAATCAAGCCCCCCCTTAGCCTTCTGCGCTCCAAAGAATAAAGACCTAACTTGTTCAATCTTTCTCTGTAACTTAGTTGCTGGAACCCAGGCAACATTCTAGTAAATCTCTTCTGTACTCTCTCTATTTTGTTGATGTCCTTCCTATAATTAGGCAACCAAAATTGTACACCATACTCCAGAATTGGTCTCACCAATGCCTTGTACAATTTTAACATTACTTCCCTACTCCTATATTCAATGCTCTGATTTATAAAGGCCAGCACACCAAAAACTTTCTTTACCACCCTATCTACATGCGCTTCCACTTTCAGGGAACTATGCACAGTTATTCCTAGATCCCTCTGTTCCACAGCATTCCTCAATTCCCTACCATTTACCATGTACGTCCTATTTTGATTTGTCGTAGCACCTCACACTTATCAGCATTAAACTCCATCTGCCATCTTTCTGCCCACTCTTCCAAATGGCCCAAATCTCTCTGTAGACTTTGAAAATCTACTTCATTATCCACAACACCCCCTATCTTAGTATCATCTGCATACTTACTTATCCAATTTTCCACCCCATCATCCAGATTATTGATGTACATGACAAACAACAGTGGACCCAACACACATATCCCTGAGACACCCCACTGGTCACCGGCTTCCAACCTGACAAACAGCCATCCACCATTACTCTCTGGCATCTCCCATTCAGCCACTGTTGAATCCATCTTGCTACTCCGCCATTAACACCCAAAGATTGAACCTTCTTAACCAATCTTTAGCCAGAGGGTGGTTAATCTGTGGAACTTGTTGCCACAGAGGGCTGTGGAGGCCAAGTCATAACCCGCCGACAAGGGAGGTGCTGTGGTAGAGGAAGAAGGGTCTCGACCCGAAACGTCGCCTATCTCCTTCGCTCCTTAGATGCTGCTGCACCCGCTGAGTTTCTCCAGCTTTTTGTGTAACCCTCAGTGGATATTTTTAAGGCCAAGATGGACAAATTCTTGATTAGTACGGGTGTCAAGGGTTGCGGTGAGAAGGCAGAGATCAGCCATGACAACAAACAGCCAACCATGTCATCTCTGGGTGCCCGCTCTACCACCCACCAAATGGAGCTCAGGGCCCGACAGACATTGACGCAGAGACAACAACCTGGCTGCTCAACACCCGGCTTATCTATTCCTTTGGTTTATGTTTCATTCGCAAGAAGAAGAAGAAGCCTTGATTGAATGGTGGAGTAGACCTGAATGACCTAATCCTATAACTTGTGAACTTTAGAGATACAGTGCAGAAACAGGCCCTTCGGCCCACCGAGTACATGCCGGCCAATGTACGATTTACAGAAGCCCATCAAAACTACAAACCTGTACGTCATTGGAGTGTGGGAGGAAACCAGACCACCTGGAGAAAATCAACGTGGTCACGGGGAGAAGGTACAAGCTCCGTACAGACTGCACCTGTACACGGGATCAAACCTAGGTCTCTGGCGCTGTGAGGCAGCAACTCAACCACTGTGCCACCCTTCCGCTCCACTTCACTTGAGCATGTTCCTCAGATTTCAGGGAGCAAATGTTCAACTGCATTACATTGTGGGCCTTGCTGTACTACAGTCTATCTTCATGGTCAAATAACATGGTCACGCTTCAGCAATTGATTTTTAAACAATGGAATCACAACTTGAGTCTGTTCAATATCTTTGTTGGCATTTGTATTCGCAGTTCAGACCCAAATTTTATATGGATTCATCTCAAAAACCTGTCGTTGGATTAAAATTAATCAATGAAAGGTTGTTCTATTTTATTTAGAGGTTTATATTCAAAAACAGATAAACTTCATGTTGCTGTCAACAAGCTGTAATCTGAAAACAAAATGCAATTTTAAAGTAATTTTTTTAATTAAAATCTCTAATCATTTTAGAAAAATTGATGGAAAAATTGATTACTTCAGAGGAGATTAAATTAACTGACATGTGGACTTAATTGATTCGTAACATATGTTTGCATCTTTTATTTGAGTTGTGTCACATCTTATGTTGCCAGGACTTGAGGGCCTGAGGGTTACACAAAAAGCTGGAGAAACTCAGCGGGTGCAGCAGCATCTAAGGAGCGAAGGAGATAGGCGACGTTTTGGGATGAGACCCTTCTTCAGACTGGTCAGGGATCAGGGAAACGAGAGATATAGACGGTGATGTGGAGAGATAAAGAACAATGAGTGAAAGATATGCTAAAAAGTATAGATGATAAAGGAAACAGGCCATTGTAAGCTGTTTGTAGTGTGAAAATGAGAAGCTAGTGCGACCTGGGTGGGGGAGAGATAGAGATAGAAGGAATGCCAGGGCCCGAGGGCTGAGGGAGAGGTGGGAAGGGGAGGAGGTAGCCTGGGTTAACAGAATTGAGAAAATTCAATGTTTAAGCCCAGAGGATGCAGACTCCCCAAGTGGAATATGAGGTGCTGTTCCTCCAACTTGCGGTGTTGCTCACTCTGGCCGTGGAGGAGGCCCAGGACCGAGAGGTCGGATACGGAATGGGAGGGGGAGTTGAAGTGCTGAGCCACCGGGAGGTCGGGTTGGTTATTGCGGACCGAGCGGAGGTGTTCGGCGAAACGATCGCCCAGCCTCCGCTTGGTCTCACCGATGTAGATCAGCTGGCATCTGGAGCAACGGATGCAGTAAATGAGGTTGGAGGTGGTGCAGGTGAACCTCTGTCGGACTTGGAATGACTGCTTGGGTCCCTGAAAGGAGGTGGATGGGGGAGCTCAGACCCTCCCCTTGAGGGCCTGAACTCTAGCGAGAGGTTGGGCAGGCTAGGACTTGATTCCTTTTTTTTGTATCAAAAAGTAATTTATTTAATTTCAACACCGTACAAAAAACAAACCCGTGGTTACGTACCCAACACCATGTTACAAAATCATCAAACAACTAAGTTACAAATATTCTAATAACTACTGCACAGTCCCTGTAAAGGGGCAAGCATCTTGCTCGGGCAAAGCCCTCTTCTGCCAAGCGGATGGCCAGCTTGGCCAGGCCTAGGAGCAACCCAACCAGGACATCTTCAGCCCTGCCTACTCCCTAGATCCCGTCACCAGTCCTTCAGCCACTGACAGGAGAGCCACTCCTCCCCTTGCGAGTTAGATTTAGCTCTCAGGGCTAAAGAAATCAAGGATATGCGGAAAAAGCAGGAACGGGGTACTGATTCGGGATGATCAGCCATAGTCATATTGAATGGCGGTGCTGGCTCGAAGGTTTAAGATAGGATTGAGGCAAAATACTTTCCCTGAGGGATGTGAGGACGTGGCACTGTTCCTCTCACAACTAACATCAGAGTCTAATTTTTAGGGGTGGAGTGGCAGTGCAAGGATTCCTTGGAGTGCAGGAGGATGAGGAGTGATCCTTATACGTCGAGGTGTATAAGATAATGAGGGGGCATAGATGCAAAGAGTCTTTTACCCAGAGTGGGGGAATCGAGAACCAGATGACGTAGGTTCAAGATGAGAGGGAAAATATTTGATAGAAACCTCAGCTGCAACTTTCTCACTACGAGGGTTCTGGGTATATGAAACAAGCCGCCAGAGGAGGTCGTTGAGGCAGGTAGTCTAACTATATTAAAATACATTTGGACAGGTACATACATAGGAAGGGTTTGGAGGGAGATGGACACAAAGTGCTGGGGTAACTCTGTATACTTCGGTATAAACCAGCATCTGCAGTTCCTTTCCACACAAAGTTTAGAGGGATATGGGCCGAACGTGGGCAGGTGGGACTTCATGGTTGAATTGGGCCAAAGGGCTAGACTTAATGCTGAATGATTCCTGGACTCCATGTAGAGAGATACACTAAAATGGCCTGTTTCTGTGCTGTATAACTTCATGAAAGCAGATTAAATAAAGCAATTTTTATTTCCCATGCAGTTAAAAGCATGTTTTGGAGATCAATGCCTGAGATGTATTTTGTAGAGTTCTTTCACAAGTTCACCGTAGTTCCATGGCAAACTATTGCCCCCTCTCACCCCAAGCAACACCAGGGGGTCAGTGAGCAAGGTGCAGGAGTAGGCCATTTGGCCCTTCGAGCCAGCACCGCCATTCAGTGTGATCATGGCTGATCATCCCCAATCAGTACCCCGTTCCTGCCTTCTACCCATATCCCCTGACTCTGCTATCTTTAAGAGCCCTTTCTAGCTCTCTCTTCAAAGCATCCAGAGAACCAGCCTCCACTGCCCTCCGAGGCAAAGAATTCCACAGACTCACAACTCTCTGTGTGAAAAAGTGTTTTCTCGTCTCCATTCTAAATGGCTTACCCCTTATCCTTAATCCTTCACATTCCTACGCACTGACGCACTTTCATTAGGTCATGAAAACTCCTGTGTGACCGGCTCGGCACTCAACTGCAAGCCAATAAATCACACCTTTCAACAGTGAAGAGTGATGTAAATGTATCTGTGATTTTGCTCAGGAAAAAAACAAAAATCTTTCCCGATTTCTAATTTTTAAAATCAGTGTGTAAGAGCTTTTACCCAGAGGAGGGAACCTAATCCCGGAGGACATAGGTTTAAGGTGACGGGGGGGGGGGGGGGGGGGGGGGGAAGATTTAATAGGAACCTGAGAGAAACCTTTTTACATGAAAGGGCAGTGAGTATGGAGGGAGCTGCCAGAGGAAGGAGTTAAGGCAGGTACTATCACAACGTTTAAACGTCATTTGGACTCGTGCATGGAAGGAATAAATTGAGAAGGATATGGGCCAAATGCAGGCAGGTTGGACCAGTGTAGATGAGGCATGTTGGTCGGCATGGGCAAGTTGGGCCAAAGCATCTCTGAAGCAGGTGGATAGATGACGTTTCAGGTCAGCACTCCTCATCCCACACAGAAATGTGAAGAAATATCCTGACCCGAAATATTGGCTTTCTAAGTCCTCCACAGATGCTGCCTGGCCCACTGGGTTCCTCCAGCACCTTGTGCTCTTTGCTCAAGATTCCAACATCTGCATTTCCTTGTGCCTACATATTATTCAGCTGCTGGTCTCCCCAGTTTATCACCACAAGCCACATCATCCAGCAAATCACCACAAGGAAATGACGACATTATGAAGCAACTGGCAACCTTATTATTCACTCATTGATCATATAATGGTGGTGTAAAGGGTTGCCTCTTCGTGTAACAGCTGTTCACATTATCACACTGCAACCGACCACTTAATTGCGCAGCAGCGGGACGCATCGCAAGAAACAGAGCAAGTCTAAATGTGTCGGTGTCTAGTTGGTGAGATGTAATGAGTGTTGTGCCGCAGGGATTAGCGCTGAGCTCTGTTCCAAAGATGCAGTTGGTAAATTTGCTGGTAGCACCTCACTAGGTGAGAAAGTAAATTGTGAAGCAGGCAAAAGGGGGGATGCAAAGGGACACAAATATCCAAACAGAATGGAGCGAGGTGGCCACAACTCTGGCAAATGTTACTTAATTGTGGGAAAATTAGAAATTGCCCATTTTGGCAGCAAGAATAATAACACTAAAAAGAAGCGTTCTATCTAATTGGTGAGAGATGCCAAGATCTAACAGCAGAGTGATCTGACATTTCATGTACATTCATGTACAATATGCCTGGATGAAGTATAAAAAAACATTTGATAGACATAAAATGCTGGAGTAACCCAGAGGGTCAGGCAGCATCTCTGGAGATAAGGAAGAGGTGATGTTTGGGATCGAGACCCTTCTTCAGACCATTTAAAAACATTTGGACAGGTACATAGATAAGATAGGTTTTGAGGGATTTGGGGCAAATGCAGGCAGGTGTAGGAGGTGTTGATTGGCATAGGTAAGTTGGGCCGAAGGGCCTGTTTCCACACTGTGACTCGACAGGATTTGTTAGATAGGCTGATAGGCTGGTACATTATGTGATCAGGAAAGCAATTTAATTGAATATATAAATTGAGAGATCATGCTTCAGTAACATAGGGTGTTGGTGTGACCATGGACAGAGTTGACCTACTTATTTAAGGAAGGATGTTGATGTGCTGGAAACAATTTAGAGAATGTATACTGGACTGATACCTGGAATGGGCAATTGGTCCTATGTTGGACAGGGTATGATAGCAATTAGAACATTGATGTCTCCGGAATCTTAACAGGATGGATATGGAAATGAAGCAACTGCAGAGACTGGTTTAAACCGAAGATAGACACAAAAAGCTGCAGTAACTCATATCTTTGGATATGGAGAGGATATGGACCTCTTGTGGGAGATCCTAGAAACATATAAAATTCTTAAGGGATTGGACAGGCCTGATGCAGGAAAAATGTTCCCTATGTTAGGGGAGTCCAGAACCAGGGGTCACAGTTTACGAGTAAGGGGTGCACCATTTAGAACTGAGATGAGGGAATTTTTTTCACCCAGAGAGTTGTGAATCTGTGGAATTATCTGAAGACAATGGAGGCCAATTCACTGGATGTTTTCAAGAGAGAGTTAAGGGCCTGTCCTACCAGCATCCGGCTCCATGCGGTGAGCGCGACCAAACCGGCAGCGGGGGCCGCGCGGAGGTCGGGTGATCCCCTGTACAGGGCCGTTCCCACCAGCATGCGCCTGCATGCGGCAAGCACGACCAAACCGGCAGTAGGGGCCGCGCGGAGGTCGGGTGAGTGGCGCAACGCGGCGCAAAGTGAGGCGAACTTGGAGCGAAGTCTAAAGGTAAGTTCGCCAGGACAGAGAGGGGCACACAGAGAGGGGCACAGAGGCACACACACAGAGGGCCACGGAGCCACACACATAGAGGGTCACGGAGGCACAACGTCGAGGCGGTGTGTAATGCGTCGAGTCGACTGTGAGCCGACAAGCCGTTGCCGCGCGGAATCTTTGAACATAGTCAGTTGTTCGGAGCCCCGCGCGATGTCGGAACGAACTCTGCACAATTCCGCACGGCTCCGGCGATCGAAGTGGGACCGGCCCCGCGACGCCGGACGGCTCAAGCGACCACATTAGGTCGCGCTCATCGCATAGATTTGCATGCTGGTGGGACAGGCCCTTTAGATTTCGCTCTTAGGGCTAAAGGAAACAAGGGATATGCGGAAAAAGCAGGAACGGGGTACTGATTCTGGATGATCAGCCATAATCATATTGAATTGCAGTGCTGGCTCGAAGGGCCGAATAGTCCACTCCTGCAGCTATTTTTCTATGTTTCTATCTTTCTGGCATTAGGGATAATGATGAGTGCTCACCCATTTAAGATAGAGATGAGGCAAAATATTTTACTGTTCCTCTCACAGCACTAACATCAGAGTCTAGGTTTTAGTTTTAATTTTACGGAAACAGGCCCTTAGGCCCACCGAGTCCGCGCCAACCAGCGTTCTCCGTACACTAGCACTATCCTACACACTAGGGACAATTTGTAATTTTACCAAGGCCAACTAACCTACAAGCCTGTACGTCTTTGGAATGTGGGAGGAAACCGGAGCACCTGGAGAAAACCCACGTGGTTACTAGGGAGAACGTGCAAACTCCGTTTAGACAGCAACCATGGCCAGGATTGAACCTGGGTCTCTGGCGCTGTAAAGCAGCAACTCTATCACTGCGCCACCGTGCTGCCCCAACTTAAATATGTTAAGGTAGATTTATATCGGTACGATGAGCCGAGAGTTGAGAGGATTTGGAGTGAGCTGAGAGAATGAGGAGTGGGTTCAAAACCAGGTCAGCCACGAACATATTGAATGTGGAGCAGTTTGAGAGGCTGAGCAATCTGCTCCTGATCCTAATTCACATGCTTGAGTGCATATTTGTCCATATTATATAGAACAACGGACATAGAACAGTACAGCACAGGAACAGGCCCTTCGGCCCACAATGTCTGTGCCAAACATGATGCCGAATTATCCGACTTTCCTCTGCCTGCACATAATCCATATCCCTCCATTCCCTGCATATCCACGTGCCTATTTAAAAGCCTCATAAACAGCACTCCAGTATCTGCCTCCAACACGACTCCCCTCAGCCTATTGCAGCCATCCACCGCTCTCTGTAAAACAATATAGAGTATCAAATGAAGAGCGTTTCACGGCGCTGGGCCTCTACTCAATGGAGTTTAGAAGGATGAGGGGGGACCTCGTTGGTGCTTACCGAATAGTGAAAGGCATCGATAGAGTAGATGTGGAGAGGATGTTTTCACTAGTGGGAGAGTCTAGGACCAGAGATCATAGCCTCACAATTAAAGGACTTTCCTTTAGGAAGATGTGGAGGAATTTCAGAATTGAAAGGATGTTTTTTTAGAAAGGAGGTGAGGAGGAATTTCTTTAGTCAGAGTGTGATTAATCTGTGGAATGCATTGCCACAGAAGGCTGTGTAGGTCAAGTCAGTGGATATTTTTAAGGCAGAGATAGATTCTTGATTAGTATGGGTGTCAGGAGTTTCGGGGAGACGTCAGCAGAAAGGGGTTAGGAGGGAGAGATAGATCAGCCATGATTGAATGCTCCTTTCACATGAATTAGCCCAGCACACCTCCCTTTAAACTTTGCATCTCTCACCTTAAAGTTATGGCCTCTGATCCTTGGAAATTTCCATGCTGGGGAAGTGGATCTGATTGTCATAATTTTGTATACTTTTATCTCACAAAAAGCCACTCCACTCAGCAATGAAACAGGCCCATGGGCCCACCGCGTCCATGCCGACCGGAGATCCCTGTACACCAGCCAGCACAATCCTACATACTGGGGACAATGAGCAAACTTTAACAAAGCCAATGAACCTACAAACACAGACGTCTTGGAGCACCCGGAGAAAACCCACGCGGTCACAGGGTTAACCGATATACTCTGGACAGACAGCACCCGTAGTCAGGATCGATGAAATTGAAGAGATGAAAGGACAGGTCTTGCGTTTACACCAGCCCCTTGCTGGAGTTGGCCACCTGAGTGTGCAAACATCTGGCAGCTTTAAACAGCAGCTGGTCACTTCATACAGCTGCCAGCTGCTCTGCTATACAGCAGCTGGGCACCTCATTACCGGGAAGGGAAGCACATTATACAGCAGATGGTCCACACTTCATATTCGCAGTGTACCATCTCATAATATAGGAGCTAGGTGACTTATCGTGCTACTGCAAGCAACCTCTGTATAATGGCGATCCCATCAGTGAATATAAATGAAGCTGAGATGCAGCAGCTCAGGAGTGCATATTTTATTCCACGCTGCAAGATAGATTCCTGGAGAAAAGAAGGAGGTTGTCGCTAATTATTGTACATTCAGGTTATGAGTTGGTTGTTAGCTACACATTTTGCATCTGGAGCAATGCTCCTGAACTTTGAGCGGGGCTGCTAATACACCACAGGCAAAGTGTGGATTGTGGAAGACATGGATGGGATTCAAAAAAACGAGTGCTCATTTTTGAAGATCCTTCCTCGAAATAATCACCCTTTATACGTTTGGATGTGCAGTGCACTTTCATGATGTGCTAACTTATTTTCGCTGACGTCCCTGAATTTTGTTTTCTGCCAAATAAAATTCCCCCCAAAAATAGAATAAGAATATAGAATGTGGAACATATAACAGAACAGCACAAGAAAAGGCCCTTTGGTCCATGCTAAAGTTGATACCTAGACTATCTATTCCATGTGTGCACTTAAACCATATCCCGCCATTCCCCGCATATCTGTGTTTATCCAAAAGTCTTTAAACACCTCCACGACATCTGCCCCCACCACAACCCCTGGCAGCATGTTCCAGGCACCCACCACACTAATAGTTATTTCCAGAGGGCTAGAATACAAAATGTGGTGTCATGCTGAGGATCTGTAAGGTGCTGGTCAGGCTGCATTTGGAATATTGTGAGCAATTTTGGGTCACACATCTGAGGAAGGATGCGCTTGGCTCTGCAGAGGGTCCAGAGGAGGTTTACAAGAATGATCCCAGGAATGAGTGGGTTATCACATAATGAACATTTGATGGCACTGGGGCCTCTACTCACTGGAGTTTAGAAGAAAGAGGAGGGGGACCTCATTGAAACTTAGTGATTAGTGAAAGGCTTGGATAGAGTGGATGCGAAGGGGATGTTTCCACTAGTGGGAGAGTCTAGAACCAGAGGTCACAGCCTCAGAATTAAAGGACGTTCCTTTAGGAAGGAGATGAGGAGGAATTTCTTCAGTCAGAGGATGGTGAATCTGTGGAATTCCACAGATGGCTGTGGAGGCCAAGTCAACATATATTTTTAAGGCAGAGATGGATGGATTCTTGATTAGTACGGGTGTCAGGGGTTATGGGGAGAAGACAGGACAATGGGGTTGGGAGGGAGAGATAGACCAGCCATGATTGAATGGTGGAGTGAACTTGATGGGCCGAATGGACTAATTCTGCTTATGACCTTATGACTCTGTGTGAAATAACTTGCTCTGTGTATTTAAACTTTGCCCCATTTACTTCCCTGTAACCTATTCTCTCTTTCTTTCATATATTCAATAATTGACCTCAGGTTCTCCCACCACCTGCCTACTAGTGGGAAGGGTCACCGACTACTAACCAAGACTACTGGAGTGTGGGAGGAAACCAGAGCACCTGAGGAGAACGTGAAAACTCTGCACTGACAGCCATTGCACTAGATTGGAGGAAGCTGATGAGGAACAGCTTGAAGGGCTATCTTAATCATTCTTAACACATTTTGGATTTGTTCTATCTGTGATCAATTTAGGGAATCTTTACAAAAATTATAAGAGAATAATTTGAATTAGAATTTCATCAAAGGGGATGTGGGAGAAAGTCGGAGCACCCGGAGAAACCCACGTGGCCACAGGGTGAACGTACAAACTCCGTACAGACAGCAAGAATTGTCAGGATCGAACCTGGGTCTCTGGCACTGTAAGGCCGTGTTAGTTCACTGATAGGACTATTGATGAAACATTCCACCTCTTGGATTGGCAGTGCTTGTTAAGGTGGGCTAAAGGAGTATGCACTGGTTCTTAGTTTTTTATTAGTTTTCAGGTATACAGCGTGGAAACAGGCCCTTCGGCCCAAGGAGTCTGCACCGACCAGCGATCGCCCGTTCACTAGTTCCATCCTGCACACTAGGGAGGATTCTACAGAAGCCAATGAACCTACAAATCGGTACCTCTTTGGAGTGTGGGAGGAAACCGGAGCACCCGGAGAAAACCTACGCGGTCAAGGGGAGAACGTGCAAACTCCGTACAGACAGCACCTTTAGTTTAGATTGGAGATACAGCGCAGAAACAGGCCCTTCAGCCCACCGAGCCCGCACCAACCAGCAATCCCTGCACACTAACACTACCCTACACACCACTAGGGACAATTTTACACATGCACCAAACCAATTAAACTACAAACCTTTGGAATGTGGGAGGAAACTGAAGATCTCGGAGAAATCCCACGCGGTCACAGGGAGAACGTACAAACTCCATACAGACAGCACCCATAGTCAGGATCGAACTCGGGGCTCCGGCGCTGCAAGAAACTCTACCGCTGTGCCATCTCTATCTGTCTCCTGCTTTATCTCTTTGTCGGTGGGAAGGGTTACTTCCCATCAAGGGCTGGTTCTGCCGCGCACAAGGAAACAGCCCCGTTGAGTAGCGAGAGCAACCGGGCACGTCAGTGGGATTATCACCTGCACCAAGCAATGAAGGCATCATGACTGATTGCAGGATGCAGGACGTTTTATTGTGGGATTCATTGCCAAATTCTTTGTTTTTTGAGTGTCGAGTAACTTGGGGCCTCGTGCAAATGACATTAGGTTCAGCTAATAACATCCACTCTACTGGGAATCTCCAATATTAAGCCAGGCACAATATTGATTTCTCTAATTTCATATAACACCAGCATTCCCTCTCTCTCCATCCCTCCCCCACCGAAGTTGCACCAGCTTCTTTTACTCACCGAACAAACATCTAACATTGGCCTGTTTCCTTTCTCATCGTCACTTTTTTGCATATCTGTAATGAGTCGAGTCATACACATGCCAAGGTACAACACACATTTATTAAAGTCCGCTTACACCATTGGTCTGCAAGGTGTTACAGTAACTAGCAGCTACTCAGACTGAACTGCATACGCAAGCTCCTGGTAATATGAATCGTATATTAGGCGGAGCAACTACTAACAAGAACCACAATTGGTTAGTAGGAAATAACCAATCTACATCTTTCCTTGTAGAAACAAATTAAAGCATAGATACGTGGATACGTGGGGGCTAAACAAAACAGCAGCCGAAACGTTAATAACGCATATGGGGAAATATAAATGGTTTCACAAAATCACCACATCTATCATTCCGGATATATTCCGGAAGTGGCGGCGCTGCCTGGCAGCTGCGGCTCGCCTGCAGTCCGTCTGTTTTTTCTTTTTTTATTTGTTTTCTTTTGTCTGTTTTAGTTAAATTTCGTTTATTAGGTTGTGTATGTGTGTGTGGGGGGTGGGGTGGGGGTATGAGAAACAGGGATTTAGTCTCTCCCTTCTGGGGGATGCGACTTTTTCTTGTCGTGAACCCCCATCTCTGTCTTCGTCTCCGTCTGTGCTGAGGCGTTCCGACGTTCCGGTGGCTGCGCCAGCCTGAATTCGGAGCTGTGGCGGCTTTCCAGCGTTCTGGCGGTGGACCCGACTTCAGAGCTGTGGCGGCGTTCCGGCGGCAGCAGCGCGGCTTCGGGGCTGTGCCGCCGTTCTCATGGCGTGTTTACTGTATGTTTTGTTTTTATTATATGTATGACTGTATGGTAACAATTTCGTTCAGATCGTAAGATCTGAATGAAAATAAAGGAATCTAACCTAATCTAAAAATGGCACCCCGACTTCGGAGCTTTGGTGGCGACCCGGCGTTCCGGCGGCGGCCCGACCGGAGGCTCAGCCGCGGGCCCAGTGGACGACAACATCGGAGGCCTGGATCGCCTCAGCGCAGAGGGAGAATAAGGAGGAGCGAAGACAAAGACTTTAAGACTTTTGCCTTCCACCACAGTGAGGAGGTGTCTGGTGAACTCACTGTGGTGGATGTTAAATTTGTGTTTATTGTGTGTTTTGTTTTTTATTAAATGTATGACTGCAAAATTCTGAATGACAGTAAAGGATACTTTGACTTTTATTGACATCTAAAGGATGGCCTGCTGACCCGTCTGGCGCATGTGCGGTACGAATCCGCATCTCCTCCTTTCACCGGTGAAGTGACCGGGGAGGGGACTGGGGATGGCACCGGAGTCCCGCTGGGTAGAGGTGGTGAAGTAGGCGAGCTGGGCGCTGAACGCCGTGGAGAGGCCGCATGGGACACAGGCTCTGATAGTGGAGCAATCGGCCCGGTAGTGCGAGGGTATACAAAACGCGAGATACGGATACGGATACGGAGTCGCAGGACGCGGTTACTTCACGGGAAGGAGATGTTGACGGTTGCTTCTATAAATGGCCCCATCCGCGCTTACCAGGTATGAGCGCGGTTCTTTGGCAGGGCTGTGGATGTGACCCAGACGGCCATAGTCCTTGTTGGTCTGGAGGCAAACAACCTGCCCTCTGGAGAGAGGTTTAAGTGGCTTACTGGACTTGTCGAAAAAACGTTTTTGTGCATCGCACTTGAATTGTAGCTGTTGCTGGACTGCGGGCGGAGAACGGACCTGTGGCTGCAGAAGCTGTTGGGGTACAGGCAGAGCAGCCCGGTTTGGCGAGACATCAGTCGTTGGGCTGGGAACGCCAGTATTGGATCCCTGGCAATGTTCCTTAAATTGAGCAGGTCCAGGTAGACGTCAGATTTAGCAAGGTAGGAACGCTCCAATAGTTGTTATGCTCTTTGGACGGCCCATTCGGCGAGTCCGATGCACTGCAGAAACTCAGGGCTGCTGGTTATATGTCAAAAGTCCCATCGTTGAGTGAAGTTTTTGAAAAGCTGGCTGGTGAACTGACTGCCGTTGTCGGATAGAAGGCGTGCAGGGGAACCGTGCATGGAGAAATGGCATTGCAACTTCTTCAGATGTGATGGTTTGGAGTAGATCAAAAGTCAAAAGTCAAACAAACTTTATTGTCATTTAGAAATACATTGATATATGTAGTTCCAAACGAAATTACGTTGCATTTGGCTCCCTGTGCAACACGATAATTAACAGAAGGATAAACATGGATAAAATGGATAAAAAGGATAAAAGGATAAATAGACAATGGTGGCAGCCCATTACATGGCATTCAGGAGTCTGATGGCTCGTGGGAAGAAGCTGTTGCAGAACCTTGATGTTCTGCTCCTTATGCTGCGGTATCTTTTTCCCGAGGGCAGCAGAGTGAACAGTCCATGATGGAGATGTGTGGGGTCTTTTATAATACTGCTGGCCTTAGACACGCAACGTTTGGTCGCAATATCCCCGATTGAGGGGAGAGAGGTCCCGATGATTTTTTCCGCTGTCCTCACCACTCTCTGCACAGACTTCCAGTCGGAGGCTCTACAGTCCCCAAACCAGACAGAGATACAGCTGGTCAGAATACTCTCTTTGGTGCCCCTGTAGAAAGTAGTGAGGATGGGATGGGGGAGATGAGCTCTTCTCATCCGGCGCAGAAAGTGCAACCGCTGCTGCGCTCTCTTAACAGTTGATGAGATGTTATTCGACCAGGTCAGACTGTTAGTGATCTGCACCCCCAGGAACTTTGTGCTACTGACCACCTCCACATCGCTGTCATTGATGTGAAGTGGTGTGGGACTGTGCCGGGTTTTCCTGAAGTCGACGATAATCTCCTTTGTTTCATCGACATTCAGGATCAGGTTGTTCGTATTGCACCAGTCCGCCAGTTGTTTCACCTCCTCCCTGTAAGCCAGCTCATTGTCGTCCCTGATGAGGCCCACCACTGTTGTATCATCTGCGTACTTCATGATGTGGTTTGTACTAAACCTGGCACAACAGTCGTGAGTCATCAGGGTGAACAGCAGTGGACTCAGGACACAGCCCTGAGGGGAGCCGGTGCTCAGAGAGATGGTATTGGAGGTGTTATTTCCAACCCTCACAGACTGGGGTCTGTCAGTGAGGAAGTCCAGTAGCCAGTTACACATGGGGGTGCCGAGGCCCAATGGAACCAGTTTGCTTATCAGGTGCTGGGGGATAATGGTGTTGAATGCTGAACTGAAATCCACGAACAGCATTCGCACATCAATGTCAATGTCACATCCATGAGATCAATGTCAAACCAGCCCGAATATGAGTCGACGAGAACCAGAGAGTGTTTCCCATGCCATTCGAATACGCTGGTGGCTACCGTGGACCACGGTAGAGGAGGAACCGAGTGCGGCAGTAAGTGCTGCTTCTGCTGGTGTGGCGTCTGGCTTTTGCCTCCACACCGGGGTTGCCCCTGTGGACGGCATCAAAGTACTTGCCCCGGAGGGCAGCTGGGACAACTGTTTTGTGACCCTTGACTATAATCCCGTCCTGTTTGCCAAGAACCAGGAAGTATGGGCGGATCGCGAGCGGGGTGCTGTGTTGTTTATCCGGCCAGCCGCACCGGATGACTGCGGACAGCAATTGTAAAGTCTCCTCAGTAGCCATGTGCTCTTCCAGGCTGCTTAGGCAATCAGTGGGAACATACAATACCTTCATTACGGAGAACTGGTCCTGTTCTGAGGGCTGTTGTTTGCTGGTTTTGCGTGGGGCCCTTGATAGCGTGTCAGCAATGTGCATGTCCTTGCTTTTTGTAGACAATGTTGAAATCAAAACGCTGCAGCAGCATCATCATCCGTTGCAGGCGAGTCGGAGCAGCGTGAATGGGTTTATTCAAGATGGTGACCAGCGGCTGGTGGTCTGTTTCTATAGTCACAGACTTCCCAAAAATAAAGTCTTTGAATTTCGTGCAGGTGAAAACCACTGCAAGCAATTATTTCTCAATTTGGGCGTAACGTTGTTCAGTATCAGTTAGTGTGCGGGAGGCGTCTGAAACACGCTTGCAGTCGCCATTGGTGGTGGTCTGTAGGCAAGCAGCGCCAAATACCTACTGGGACGCATCACATATGAGTGTTACTATTAACTCCAAAGTGAAATAGGCGATGGTGGGTGCGCTGGCCAGCTGCAACTTGATGCTGTGGATACCAGGACCATGCAGTGTCTTTATGTGTCAGGGGGGGAA
This sequence comes from Raja brachyura, assembly GCA_963514005.1. Next base: position 7,557,339 of record OY740797.1, on the reverse strand, counting down.
GATATGTCGCTGAGGTTGGGAATGAATTTCCCCAGGTAGTTGACCATTCCGAGGAATGTTTATAAACCTGTAACCAGCATTTCGTTGATAGCAACAGTTTTTGATGGGTCTGGTCTGAGACCATCACTTGTGAAAACATGCCCGACGTAGGTAACTTCCGGGACCCGAAACTTGCACTTCAGGGGATTGCGTTTGAGCTGAATGTCTTTGGCACTGTCCAACACTCTTTTCAGATTGGCATCGTGCTCAGCCAGGTTGTGCCCATAAATGAGAATGTCATCAACAATGATGGCACATTGGCTTTCGTTATCAGCAAGTTCATGTTGTAACAGGTGCCATCTCATCCTTGGGACGGATTGAGCCGCACGGGAATGGCAACATTTTGCAAAGTGGTTGAATTTCTTACAGAAATTGCAAATGTTACCATAAGCAATACAGAACTCCCGACCCACAGCATGAGAATAGTTACAAGCAGCAGACCTTCGCTGCTGCCAGGGAGGGGAAGGCTGCGGATGCTTGTTACGACAGGAGGTATCTGTAAGGTTAACACTGTACTGGGAGCGCTGACCAGAGGTCACAGACTTAGTGTGAGAAGCCGTTATCACAGCAATCCAACAGGCATGTTCGGCTTGATTTAAAGTCAGTTCAGTGTTATGAAGTAATTAGTCTCTCACCTTGTCACTGAGCATACCTCCAACGAGCTTGTCGTGGATCAGTTCATCGCATAAATTTTCAAAATGACAGCATGCAGCCATGTGTTTTAAGTTGCTGATAAAGCACTCTATTGGCTCACCAACTTGTTGCATATGAGCAAAAATCTTGGTGTGTTCGATTATAGAGTTCGAGGAGAGGTCATACAGCTGTCTAAACTTTACAAGCAGGGCAGCAGGGTCATCAATCGTTTCTGCAGGCACTTGGATCAGAACGTTGGGCTCTAAAACAGCAGGCGCAAAAGTAAAACGGTCGGCACGTTTCATTGCCTCAGGGCCAGCCAGGTTCAGTAGCACGAAAGCATGTACATCTGGAGGATCGTTGCAATGAACAATACAAACGTAGTGAGTGTAGTCTCGCTCGAAAAGGCATCATCGTTCAGCAATGTCAGAGTCAAAGATCAGAGGATCAAAGGATGGCGAGACGAGTTGGCCATGAAGGAGATAACAGGCACATAAAACAAGTGTAAAAAACATAATCCGATAAACTTAAACGGAGTAGGTAAGAATCCCACTTCTGACCCCATGTAATGAGTCGAGTCGTACACACGTCAAGGTACAACACATATTTATTAAAGAACGGTAACTACCAGTTACTCAAACTGAATTACTTAAGCAAACTCCTGGTAATATAAACCCCATAGTGGGTGGAGCTATTACTAACAAGCACTATAATTGGTTAGTAGGAAATACCCAATCTACAATATCTTTCACTCATTGTTCTATATCTCTCTAAATCATCGTCTATAATCTCTCGTTGCTTTTCCCCCTGACTTTCAGTCTCAACCCGAAATGCCCCCCGTTCCTTCTCTCCAGAGATGCTGCCTGTCCCGCAGAGTTACTGCAGCTTTTTTTTGTCTTCTGTTTGAACCAGTATCTGCAGTTTCTTCCTACACAATCTCTGCTTGCTGCTTCCCGGCAAATGTATTCAACTGTTTTTGAACAGAGAGCAGTGGTGCAATATTAATGCTTCGGTGCAAGGCAAATTTTGAGATGTTGCAAATATTTCCAGCATTAGCATGAACAGAGTCAGATACATAAATTCATTGCTGCAGTTGCCTTGACAGCCATGAATCATGTGTTCTTGTCTACCATTATTGCCTCTTGACCCGCTAACTCCAGCACACTTCATTATCCACCCTCCACATTTGACCGGAAATCATCTCCTATTGCATCGATCACTCTCCGCCCTTGTGAGTGCTGGCCCACATTTTTGACCGGTTAAGCAATGCTTTTTATATGAAATTATTATCCCCCTTTTCAGATTCATTCGTGGACTTGTCGCTCTCTCTGTCTAGTTTCTGTGTCTGTTACCCTTTCCTCCGCTTCGCCAATTCTGAGTTATGAGGTCATAAGTGGTAGGAGCAGAATTAGGCCATTTGGCCCTTCCTGTCTACTGTGCCATTCAATCATGGCTGATCTCTGCCACCTAATCCCATTTCCCTGCTTTCTCCCCATGACCCTTGACACCCATTCTAATCAGGAACTTGTCTATCCCCTAGACAACACTTATGACAACCTACTTCCACTCGTGACAAGCTACGGCAAAGTAAGACAACTCTGTCGCCAATACGTGTTGCTGGTTGCCGTAGGTTGACGTAGGTCGTTGCCAATGGAATTCACAATGGAAGTCAAATTCACGCAATGGAATGGCGACAAACTACGCCATTCTGGCGGCAACCTACGACAGCACCTACGTCAGGAGAAGTCAAGCTACGCTCATTGGCGTCAAGCCAAATGTCGCCGAAAAGTTTTAAACATATCAATAACCAGCGGCGACCAGAAAAACGCTACGATTCTTTGGGCGACGGACGGCCATACAGGCGACACCTCGGCGACCATGTGGTGACAGCCTAGTCACCTAAAAAGTCGCCTAAGTGGGACAGGGGCATAAAAATATCCACTGACTTGGCCTCCACATCCCTCTGTGGCAATGAGTTCCACACAATAACTACCCTCTGACTAAAGAAGTTCCTCCTCACCTCCTTTCTAAAAGAGAGTATTTCAATTCTATGACCTCTGGTCCTAGTCTCTCCCACCAGTGGAAACATCATTTTCACATCCACTCCATCTATGCCTTTCATTACTCTGTAAGTTTCAATGAGGTTCTCCCTCAACCTTCTAAACTCCAGCGAGTACAGGCCCAGTGCGGTCAAACGCTCAATTGCTACGTTTAAAATGCCGAATCATTACTAGTTGGGGGAAGAATTGATTGAAAAGTACAGCACTGATCAGGCCCTTCTGCCTACCGAGTGCACACGGACCATCGATCATCTGTTCACACTAGTTCTATATTATCCCACTTTCTCATCCACTCCCTGCAAACTAGACGCATTTTACAGCGGGCCGATTAACTTAGAAACCCGAACGTCTTTGGGAGGTGGGAGAAAACCATGGTACCCGGAAGAAACCCACATGGTCATAGCAGAATGTGCAAACGCCACACAGACAACACCCCTGGTCAGGAGCGAACCTGGGTCTCTGGCACTGCGAGGCAGCAGCACACTAGGGGCAATTTACAGAGGGCAATTAACCTACAAAACCCGCACGTCTTTGGAATGTGGGAAGAAACCAGAACACCCGGAGAAAACCCACGAGGTCACAGGGAGAACATGCAATCTCATACAGAGAGAGAACATGCAGACCTCACACAGAGAGAGCGTGCAAACTCCACACAGTGTGATTGCATGGTGGGGACTTTAGGATTGGGGTCGTGATGTTGGGCAACCGATACCACCAGAATTACATGGACAGGACAAGTTTGGAGGCAGGTGGGTCTAGTGCAGCTGGGACATGTTGGCCGCTGTGGGCATGTTTTAGCCGGAGGGCCTGTTTCCACACTGTATCACTCTATGATTCGATGACTCTAATTACTGGGCAACAAAACAGCAATGCTGGGCTCTTCGGAGCAATGCACGCTGATAGACATCATAATGGAGCTACCTTGTTCTATTCTGGTCAGCATTTAGCATTCACACATTTATGCCTTCATCAGATTTATGTACGGTGTGTCTTGTTGAACAAGTGCGCGCATACCATGACCCATCATTTTGAACCTCCAGAGATGAGACATGTTTAATTTTGCATTAGGTATTTTACTCTAAAATGGCACACTAAGGCCCACAGTCATTCTGAAAATGTGTTCTTAAAACTGCTTTTGATTTACTGCCCCTAAAGGTGTCTTCTTAGAACATCTTAAAACTAATTGGAGCTTCCACTAATTCTGGCCACTGCTTTAACGAGCATGCCAATACGGATGCAAGCATCTGTTTAATTTTCATTGATTGTTTTGTTACAAGTAATGTGTAATCAGAGGAGGTTCTCCTTTATACTTGCAGTGGTAAATAGTAAAAACTGGATGAAATCAAATAGATGTGTTGGAAGGAACTGCGGATTATAGTTTAAGCCGAAGATAGACACAAAAAGCTGGAGTAACTCAGCGGGTCAGGCAGCATCTCTGGAGAAACGGAATAGGTGACATTTCGGGTCGAGACCCTTCTTCAGACTGAGAGGCAGGGGAATGGGAAATGAGAGATATGGATGGCGATTTGGCGAGATATAGGGCAAAGGACAAGGACAAAGGACATTTATTGTCACATACACCAATTGGTGTAGTGAAATTTGTCTTGCCATGCAGCACACAGATAAAGATAGGACATAACATTAAAGAATTTAACATAAACATTAAAAACATCCCCCCACAATGGTTCCCATTATGAGGGAAGGCACAAAGTCCAGACCCCATCCCCAGTTCACCCATAGTCAGGCCTATTGAGGCCACAACAGTCGCCGCTATGGGGGCCGATGTTCCAGGCCCTTCTTCGCCGGGTGATGGTGCTGCGGCGACGGGAGAACTCTCTCGGCGGCTCAGGGCGCCTGTAACGGCCGCTTCCTTGCTGGAGACCGCGGCGTCCGACGCCAACAGGCCGTGCTGAATGGAGCTCCACAACTGGTGATCTCGCCGAGAGATCCCAGGCTCCCGATTTAAATTTCAGCGCCGCCGCCCGCGGCCGGCCGCCCCGCAGCTCCGCAATGTTCACCTGCGGTCTTCAGCTCACCGGAGCTCCAGCGTGGCGACCCAGCAAGGCATCGCCCGCTCCGCTCCACGATGGTGCTCCAGCGCTGCGCTGCTGCCGAAGCCGTGGCTCTGGGCGGTCCCCCCCAGGAAACGCCGCTCCAGGCCCGCTGGTAGGCCGTGAGGACGGGTCGACGGTGCAGCCCGGAGAAAAGCTGCCTCTCCGACCAGGTAGGGACCCTAGAAAGCAGTTTCCCCCTTCCCCTCCTCCACCCCCTCATAAAAAAAGGCTAGGACTCTGAAAAACAAACAACTCAACTAACTAAAAATTGAAAAAAGAGAGAAAAGACGGACAGCTGCAGGCTGGGCAGCCATACCCGTACAGGACGGCACCCCCAACAATGCAGAACAAATGTGTGAAATATATTTTAAAAAATAATTGAGATTGATTTTTTTTTAATCTTAATTTTACGTCATGTCCAAACACTGCAGTCTATGTGATTTGAAAATAAGATTTTTGTCTTTTGATAACTGATGTCGGTTCATTTTGCAACTGTAATGCTAAAGTGCTTCAAGTTGTGATGTGTTTGATTTTATTAGAGATCAGATTTAACGCATGCATGCCACATATCTGAAATTGCATTCCCATTTCTCATTCGTGAAAGGAAATGAAATTGTACCGAAATGTAATATGGTCAGCTCTAGGCTAAACCAGTGTGACTGTGAATTGGTACATTATAAATCTAATAGCTGTTGCTCGACCCTGAAAATTCTCTGTTACAGCATGAATAATAGGAACTTTAATTTGCAAAATTCACTTTCATTTTTTGCTGGCATCATGACTACTTTATAATTATTTTAAAATTTACCGCATTTAAGACCTACTTAGCAATAGCTATCAAAATCAAATGGAAATGTTATCGTTTTACCATCACTGAGGAATTATATTAATATTTGTTTAATTACTGTACATAATATGCTTTAATTTTCAACCAGATAGTTAGGAAAAGCAAAAGCTTTTGAATTAAGGCAAACATTGGTGGAGTTTCTGCCTTACAGCGCCAGGTTCGATCCTGATTACGGGTGCTATCTGCAAACGGCATTTGCATATTCTGCCTGTGACTGCATGGGTTTTCTCCGGGTTCTCCGGTTTCCTCCTATATCCCAAAGACGTGCAGATTTGTAGGTTAATTGGCTTCTGTAAATTGTCCCAAGGGCAATTTTGGTTGCAAAATGTGGATAAGCAAGAATTAGTGTGTGGGGGTTCGATGGTTGGGGGGGGGGGGGGGGGGGGGGGACGACTCGGTCGGTCAAAGGGTCTGTTTCCACTCTGTATCTCTGAACTAAAACTAAGCCTTAATACAGAATATCGAAATGGAGTGGCGTGTGATTTATTACAAATTCTCTCGTCATGCGAGTGTGGAGCCTTTCCATTTAAATATAGAAATAAAATATGTCTGTTCATCTATTTACATTTACACTACCATAATGCTGCAACAGAAAATAACAATGTTGCCCTCTTATATAACATGCTGATGTAAAATATTTCTGAAATACTCGACATGACATTTACAAATTGGATCGGAGATTTTATTTTGGTGGAATCGCCTCAGGATTACTCGAAGATGTGATTTAGATTTGTGGGCAAATAAGTAGTTAGGGCGCATTTAACTCAAAATAAACTGGTCAACTCAATGTTCATTACCGCATTCTGACCCTGACCACAACACCCTTCAACAAGGCTCAATCCAATGGCGCGCCATAATAGAGTGGATGTGGAGAGGATGTTTCCACCAGTGGGAGAGTCTAGGACTAGAGGTCACAGCCTCAGAATTAATGGACGTTCTGTTAGGAAGGAGATGAGGAGGAATTTCTTTAGTCAGAGGGTTGTGAATCCATGGAATTCTTTTCCACAGAAGGCTGCGGAGGCTAAGTCAGATCAGCAATTATTGCATGGCGGAGTCGACTTGATGGGCCGAATGGCCTAACTCTGCTCCTCTCACTTATGATCTTATGATCTTACGAATGGTGGTGTGAAGGACATCATGGGTCTATTGGCACCGATTACCCGGGTCTCTGGCACCGTAAGGCAGCAACTCTACCGCAGTGCCACCGTGCCTCCATTTGGATAACATGCAAAACAATGCCTTTCACTGTACCTCAGTGCATATGATAGTAATAAACCCTAAATTTAAAGCTAAGCCTGAACCATAGCAAGATATGCACAAAATCCAGACACAATCTGGGTCAAGGTGGTGTGGTTATTCATGACTTGCCATTCCAAGGCACATTTTTCAGCACATCCAATTTCTTCCCTGTCCTTTCTGTAATTACTTCCTGAAAATCGGAATATATGTGCATCAGCGGTTTCACCTCGATGTGTCAGGAAGCAATGGATACTTGCTGCCTTGATACAAATTCATTGAATTATTTCCCAATATATTTGGATCAGATTGTTTGACAATATGTGAATGGGTGTGTGTGATAGATTGAGCGGTTGGGTAATAACATGCAGTGTTTAGTATGATCACATCAACTATTGTTAATTAGAAGAATAGGGCAGATTTGATGGAAAAGAAAGCTGAGAGGTGATTAATTTGCTGAGTGACTTAATCAGTTCTGGATTTCCTACTGTAGTACAAAATGCATTAAAACATTAATTATTTCAATTAGCAGTTAACTTTAAGTGATAACCAATCTCATCAAAATAATGGATGTGTTTTAAATTTAAACATGCTTAAATTAAATCATTACTGCCAAGAGTTCTGGTGCAAATTGCTCAAATTGGTTTAAAAATTAGATGACCATTAAGATTTGAGTGCAGATAGAATATCGTTTAGAAATTAGAAATGAGCTAGTTTGAAGTATGTCACAGCCTAATAACACATTCAAGGTATGGTTGACTGCTTAAACCAGTGGAGCAGTGCTTGAGGTGTTTATCAACGTCACCAGCATCTCAGGAATTTATTACCCTATGGCATATTTTTCCATGTAAAACAAGCAAAAGCCTTACCTCCCAGAAACAATGAGGTTGAGGGATAAGGTGTTTGAGTCAGCATGGTAAGATGCATTGTAAACTATGGGATTTCATCTACAGTGAAGCTCATAAGTAGAGCCAGAATGTTTAGGCACTAAAAAACTCTGAAATAGGCAGGCAAAAAGGCAAAATAAAATTACAAAAAAGGCACGAAAAAGGCATTTATTGACAAAAAAGGCATTTATTTCCACCATCAAAATGTGGTTAAAAATAATAATATTAAGGGCCTTTCCCACTTACGCGACCTTTTTCGGCGATGCCGGCACCCGTCATAGGTCGTTGCAGGTTGCCGAAAATTTTCAACATGTTGAAAATCCAGCGGCGACCAGGACAAGGTACGACTCTTTGGGCAACTACTCACGACCATACAGGCTTCACCCTGTAGGGTGTCGCCTGTGTGGTCGTGAGTAGTCTCCTCAGTTCTTTCTTGTGTTTTATACCTTCTGGCCAAACTACAACAAGTGAAGATGTAAACAACTGAGCAATAGTTGAGCTGTTTGACTTCTCCAATACTTCCGATGTCACCAAATACTCCTTTGATGGTTGACCTGCCTCCAGTGTACAGATGACCACATTGGCAACATACTCCCCACAACATCGGTTGTCTCGCCTATTGGAATGCTATATTTTGTTGCATGCAACTTCATCTCTAATTTTCTGCACAACAATGTTGAAGTTGCTGTCAACATATTTTTTCCATAATGGCTCAGTATATGTTCCTCTGTGTATTTCTCTAAAAAACCTCTGAGCGATTTGTTATCAAATTTCCACAGTGGAATTCCAGCATCAATGAATGCCTTGCACAGATCACTCGAAAACTCAGATTTGCGACTGGAGCCAGCAGTAAATGTAGTGAGGAGACAAGCTTGGGTATTTTGCTTGGGTAGTCTGCACCCCAGTGGTATCAACACTGACATCTCTAATTATAGATAGCCCTTGTCTTCTCCTTCCTCCCCCTCCCCTTCCCAGCTCTCCTTCTAGTCCTACTGTCTCCGCCTCTTCCTTTCTTTTTCCCGCCACCCCCCACATCAGTCTGAAGACATCGCCTATTCCTTCTCTCCATAGATGCTGCCTCACCTGCTGTTTCTCCAGCATTTTTTGTCCACCTTTGATTTTTCCAGCATCTGCAGTTCTTTCTAAAATAGATCTTGGAGAAAACTAAACCAGCGGGCAGCAGCACGAACGAATGAATGACCAACGGTGGCGCCCCTGGTTTTGCCCTGGTGGTGGATGTTTTCTTGTAAGTTATGCCATGTTAATACGTTAATAATAACATTAATATTAACGTGTTAACATAGAAAACGTCATTGTAATCACGGTACAACTAGAGAAAATAGCACGACCTTTAAACAAAACGGCAAAAAAAGGCTGATCTAGGCACTCGATCATGCAAAAGGCATTATCCTGGTGAAATCATCAAAAAAGGCATGAAAAGGCACATGACATTGATGGTAAAATCCTGGCTCTACTCATAAGTTATAGGAGCAGAATTAGGCCATTCTCCCCATAACCCCTTCTCCCGATAACCCCATAATGTCTTGACCCCTCCACTATCTGTAAATTGCAAGACTTATCAACTTTCAGGACATAATAAGGATAAATTCCCCATTGTCAACCTAATCCCCAAGTGACTGATTCCATCATATTTTCTGAAAAGCAAAATGTTTCCTCCACGGGATTTGAATTCCTATTAAACTTCAAACCTCTTCCTATCCATGGCTATCTCCACCCCCATAACGTGACCCCACTCTGGCCAACTCCAGACCCTCAGCTGTCTAAACCATCAACATGACCTGAAAAGTCTTGTTAACTTCAGGCATGACATCCTTAGGTGGTCTCTCTTGTTCTATTCTCCTAAGTTCTCTATCTGCCTCCCATTCAGTCATCACCTCTAATCTTGCCCACAGTGTGTGGTTGACCAATACATCAATTCAAAGCTCTTTCACAGATATTCAGGTCCATCCATTAGTCTGAAGAAGGTTCCCGACACGAAATGCAACCTATCCAGGTTCTCCAGGGATTCTGCCTGACATGCTGAGTTACTCCAGCAATTTGTGTCTTTCCTTGGTAAACCAGCATCTGCAGTTCCTTGTTTCTACAGTCTGAACAGGGTCCTGAGTGGAAATGTCACCCAGCTATGTCCTCGAGAGATGCTGCCTGGCTCATTTAGTTACTCCAGCACTTAGTGTTCTGAGCAATATTCCAGCATCTGCAGGAACCTTGTATGTCTCTCCATTGTTTTGCCCTTCCCCATCTCTGTAAATCCCTCCAAGTTCTTAACCTACCAACATACAAGGAATGTAGACAAAAAATGCTGGAGAAACTCAGCGAGTGAAGCAGCATCTATGGAGTGAAGGAATAGGCGACGTTTTGGGTCGAGACCCTTCTTCAGAGTGATGTCGGTGGGGCGGGGGGGGGGGGAATGAAAGGAAGTAGGTGGAGACAGTAGGACGTGGGAGAACTGGGAAGGGGAGGGGGAGAAGGGAGACAGCAAGGGCTATCTAAAATTAGAGAAGTCAATGTTCATACCGCTGGGGTGTAAACTAGCCAAGCAAAATATGAGGTGCTGTTCCTCCAATTTGGGCTGGGCCTCACTCTGACAATGAGTGAGACCCAGGACAGAAAGGACAGATTGTGAATGGGAGGGGGAGTTGAAGTGCTGGGCAACCGGGCGATCAGGTTGGTTAACATGGACTGAGCGGAGGTGGTCAGCGAAACGATCGCTGAGCCTGCGCTTGGTCTCGCCGATGTAGTGAAGTTGACACTTAGAACAGCGGATGCACCTCCGCTCAGTCCGTGTTAACAACCTGATCACCCGGTTCTGTTCCGGTGACGAATCTTGAAATATTTTGGCCATGTTAAAGTGTGACCTAAAAGGAAATAATTGTTATGTAACCTGGACCACTTTGGACTGTCATTTGACATGCGGACTCAAGAGAGTTACAGTATCCTGTTCTATCGACCCAAACTTTGTCCGAAATTACAGTAGACCAAGGGAGAGACGAGGAACTGCAGATGGTGGAATTTTGCATAAAACAGTGCTGGGGTAACATGTGCCAGAAGGAACTGCAGATGCACCAAAGATAGACACAAAATGCTGGATTAACTCTGGGGGTCAGGCAGCATCTGTGGAGAAAATAAGTAGGTGACGTTTCGGGTTGAGACCCTTCTTCAGACTGAGAATCAGGGGAAAGGGAAATTCCAACATTAAATTGTAATCTACTCAATGTTCAATGTAATTTTGGCTGCTTGGCTGTAAATATAGCTGGGCATGATAGATATGAGGCCACAGACGTAGAGATAAAACTGTGATGTACAATATAAATTGTTCCTGAGAAATTTCACGTTAGCGACAAATAGCGTTGCCAACTTTCTCACTCCCAAATAAGGGACAAAAGGTCAAATTAAGGGACAAAAGGTCAAATTAAGGGACAAAAGGTCAAATTAAGGGACAAAAGGTCAAATTAAGGGACAAATTCCCGATGGCAATTCGTTGACCGACTCGGCTGTGGCTGGGTGAATGATGAGTTGGGCCGGGTGCTGGACTGCACACAAAGCCCAGCCGGCGGGCCAGCTGAGGAGTTTTGGCCTGGGCAACCCAAAGTCCGGCGCCCCATCCAACTCATGAACCGGTGATCGGCCGCGAGAACGAGGGGTGGTGGTGTCGGTGGTAAGCGAAGGTCCGAAGGCCGGACAGCTGGCCGGGCTGCCGACCGACGGGGCCAAGGGCGAGGCGCTGCTGCTGCTGCACTGCATGGGCTGCACTACGTCGGGACAGGGTGAGGTGGGGCCGGACGCGGTGCTCCGACACGACAGTCCCCTCGACCCGAGTAGACGCGGTCAAATACGGGACAAGGGCGGTCCCGTACGCGACAAACCAATTTAGGCCAATGTGCGTGATGTCCTGGCTAATACGGGGCTGTTGGCAACCCTAGTGACTAACTGCCAGGGCCCATAATTTCAGGCAGTCAAGGCTATTATTCCGATTGTGAATATACAGAAGAGGAAAGTGATTGCGTCAGAAGTTGCTGGATTTCAGATCATGCAGTGTGTCCCGTGAGTCTAATATCTTTCCTCACTGTTCATCGCCACTTATTTTCATGCTGTAATTTGCAGAGAATGCAAGCTGCTAAAATGCCACGCTGAAGTCCCCAGAGGTCAAGTGGGATGGTGATTATTGGCAGAATCAATAGCGCATCTCCTTTCAAAAGAAATACAAGGAATATAAGGGCAGGGGGAAAAAAAGCAATGAATGATGTTGAAAGCAACTGGGCGGGTAAAGCCACACGAGATACCGAGAGAAAAATGAAAAGAAGGAAAGGGAGATTGCGCTCAAAGAAGAAAACCAAAATGGAAAAAATAAAGGATAGATACAACATGCTGGAGTAACTCAGCAGAACTAGCAGCATCATGGGATAGAAGGTACACAAAAGGCTGGAGAAACTCAGCGGGTGCAGCAGCATCTAAGGAGCGAAGGAGATGGGCGACGTTTAGGGTCGAGACCCTTCTTCAGACTGGTCAGGGATCAGAGAAACGAGAGATATAGACGGTGATGTGGAGAGATAAAGAACAATGAATGAAAGATATGCAAAAAAGTATCGATGATAAAGGAAACTGGCCATTGTAAGCTGTTTGTAGTGTGAAAATGAGAAGCTAGTGCGACTTGGGTGGGGGAGAGATAGAGAGAGAGGGAATGCCAGGGCCCGAGGGCTGAGGGAGAGGTGTGAAGGGGAGGAGACAGCAAAGGTTAACAGAATTGAGAAAATTCAATGTTCAAGCCCAGAGGATGCAGACTCCCCAAGCGGAATATGAGATGTTGTTCCTCCAACTTGCGGTGTTGCTCACTCTGGCCGTGGACGAGGCCCAGGACCGAGAGGTCGGATACGGAATGGGAGGGGGAGTTGAAGTGCTGAGCCACCGGGAGGTTGGGTTGGTTATTGCGGAGGTGTTCGGCGAAACGATCGCCAAGCCTCCGCTTGGTCTCATCGATATAGATCAGCTGGCATCTGGAGCAGCGGATGCAGTAGATGAGGTTGGAGGAGGTGCAGGTGAACCTCTGTCAGACCTGGAAGGACTGCTTGGGTCCCTGAAAGGAGCGGAGGGAGGAGGTGAAGGGACAAGTGTAGCATCTCTTGTGCAAGGGAAAGTGCCCGGGGAAGGGGTGGAGGGGGAGGGAAGGGAAGAATTGACAAGGCAGTTGTGGAGGGAGCGGTCTTTGCGGAAGGCAGACAGGGGGGGAGATGGGAAGATGTGGCGAGTGGAGGGGTCACGTTGGAGGTGGCGAAACTGGCGGAGGACTATGTGTTGTATGTGCTGGCTGGTTGGGTGAAAGGTGAGGACCAGGGGGACTCTGCCCTTGTTGCGAGTGGGGGAATGGGGAGAGAGGGCAGTGTTGCGGGGTATGGAAGAGACCCTGGTGCGAGCCTCATCTATAGTGGGGGTGGATTCTCTGAAGAATGAGGACATTTGTGATGACCTGGTCTGGGAGCAGATATGGCGTAGACGGAGGAATTGGGAATAGGGGATGGAGCCCTTACATGAAGCAGGGTGGGAGGAAGAGTAGTCCAGGTAGCTGTGGGAGTCAGTCGGTTTGTAGTGGATGTCAGTCAGGAGTGTATCACCTCCAATAGAGATGGTGAGGTCAAGGAATGGTAGGGAAATGTCGGAAATGGTCCAAGTGTATTTGAGTGCCGGATGGAAGTTGGTGGTGAAATGGATGAAGTCAGTTGTGTGTGGGTGCAGGAGGTGACACCAAAGCAGTCGTCGATGTAACGGAGGTAGAGGTCGGGGATGGGGCCCTGGTACGCCGAGAACAAGGATTGTTCGACGTACCCGACAAAGAGGCAGGCGTAGCTGGGGCCCATGCGTGTACCCATAGCTACGCCTTGTGTTTGGAGGAAATGGGAGGAGTCAAAGGAGAAGTTATTGAGGGTAAGGACCAACTCCGCTAGGCAGAGGAAGGTGTCAGTGGATGGCTATGGGTTGCTCCTCTGGTCGAGGAAGAACCGGAGGGCTTTGAGACCATCCTGGTGGGGGATGGAGGTGTAGAGTGACTGGACGTCCATGGTGAAGATGAGAGGATGGGGGCCTGGGGAATGGAATGCGTGGAGCCGACGGAGAGTGTCTGAGGTGTCTTGAACATAGGTGGGGAGGGATTTAACAAAGGGGGATAGGATGGAGTCAAGGTATGTGGAAATGTGTTCGGTGGGGCACGAACAGGCAGAGACAATCGGTCTGCCGGGGCAGTTGGGTTTGTGGATTTTGGGGAGAAGGTAAAATCGGGCCGTGCGGGGCTGGGAAACGATGAGGTTGGAGGCTCGGGGGGGGGGGGGTAGGGAGCCGGAGTTGATGAAGTCGGTTATGGTGCTCGAGATGGTGGCCTGGTGCTCGTCAGTGGGGTCATGGTCCAGGGGTAAGTAGGAGGAGGTGTCCGAGAGTTGGCGCGTGGCCTCCGCTTTGTAGAGATCGACGCGCCAGACTACCACAGCACCTCCCTTGTCGGCGGGTTTGATAACCCAGTCTGGGTTGTTGCGGAGTGAGTCCATGGCAGTACGTTCGGGGGGGGGGGGGGGGGAGAGATTGGAGTGAGACAGGGGAGTGGAGAAGTCGAGGCGGTTGATGTCCCGATGGCAGTTCTGTATAAAGAGTTCTAAAGCTGGAGGGCCACGAGGGGGGGTCCACGAGGAGGGGGTTCGTTGGAGACAGGAATAGGGATCATCAGTGGGGGGTGAGGACTTATTCCCGTGGAAGAACGCTGTGAGGCGGAGGCGACGGTAGAAGAGCTCCAAGTCGTGGTGGGCGCGGAACTCATTGAGGTGGGGACGGAGGGGGACAAAGGTAAGACCTCTGCTGAGGACCGACCTTTCGGTGTCGGAGAGGGGGAGGTCCGGGGGGATGGTGAACACGCGGCAAGGATGGGGGTTGTGGCCGGAGGAAGGCAGGTGAGTGGACTGAGGACGAAGCGTTGTGTGGTGGGGGGGTGAAGGGTGGTCATGGGGTGGGGGGGTATGGGGGCTGTGGTGTGGGTGGGGAAGGGCAGGGGTTACATGGTAGGGGGGATGGGGAAGACCCAGTGGAATAGCCTGGGATAGAAGTCTGAAGAAGGGTCTCAACCCGAAACGTCATCCATTCCTTCTATCCAGAAATGCTGTCTGTCCCACTGAGTTAATCAAGCTTTTTATGTCTATCTTTCGTTTTAACCACATCAGCATTTTCTTCCTACACTAGAAAATAAAATAAACATGCTGCCAGAGGAGGTCGTTGAGGCAGGCATTATTGCAATGTTTAAGAAACATTTGGACAGGTACATGGATAGGAACTAATTGGAGGGATATGGAACCAATTGGAGGTATATGGGCCAATTGAAGGTAGGTGGGACCAGCATTGATGGGACATGTTGGCCAGTGTGGCAAGTAGGGCCGAAGGGCCTGTTTCCACGCTTTACCACTCTATGACTCTATGAAAAGAGAGATGGAAAAGTTTTCAATATAAAATAAGTTACGAAGTTTCAAAACCAATTTCCTTTTGGCAGCAGTCAGTTTACACAGCTTCAATTGTTTCCTCCTCAGGCTCCGAGGTGCGATTACCACGGACATTAATTGCTTTAATGAGAAGGTCCTTTCTGTATGAATTACTAGCCTTGGCTTTCAGTGGGGAGGTTTATGATTTTATTTACGGTGCAGTTATGAACTCCCATTCTTTAGTTTAGTCATACAGCATGGAAACAGGCCCTTCAGCCCACTGGATCCATGCTGGCCATCGATCACCCATTCACACAGGTGAGATCTATTATTGCAACAAAAGAGGGTTGGAAATGATCCAACAATTTGTTGTCTATTGCACTCATGGTTTGGAGCATGGGGCCTCCAATGTTTACAGCATGAGGGCCACATTATATATTTTGTACATTTTTGCGGGCCGTACACACACAATCACACACACAAACACACACTCACACACAATCACACTCACTCACACACACTCACGCACACTCACGCACACTCACACACACTCACACACACAAACATACACTCACACACTCACACACACTCACACACACTCACACACACTCACACACACTCACACACACACACACACTCACACACACTCACACACACTCACGCACACTCACACACACTCACACACACAAACATACACTCACACACTCACACACACTCACACACACTCACACACACTCACGCACACTCACGCACACTCACACACACAAACATACACTCACACACTCACACACACTCACACACACTCACACACACTCACACACACTCACACACACAAACATACACTCACACACTCACACACACTCACACACACAAACATACACTCACACACTCACACACACTCACACACACTCACACACTCACACACACAAACATACACTCACACACTCACACACACTCACACACACTCACACACACTCACACACACAAACATACACTCACACACTCACACACACTCACACACACTCACACACTCACACACACAAACATACACTCACACACTCACACACACTCACACACACAAACACACACTCACACATTCACACACACTCAAACACACCCACCCACCCACCCACTCAGTCACTGGGGCCACTGCTGCCGCTGTTGCCGATCTTCACTGTCTCCCCGGGGCCATCGACAGTAAGCTGTCAGCAGCTGCACACAAACCCTCAACTTGATAGCCTACGGCAAACTGACGTGCAAGATCCCGCGCCGCCACAGAACCCACTAAATAGCCCGCCGTACGGAATGTGTTAAGAGCTTGCTGCGGGCCCGATAAAATCTCGTGGCAGGACGGATGTGGCCATAGTTGGGCCATAGTTTGGAGACCCGCGGGCCATAGTTTGGAGACCCCTGGTTTAGAGATACAGCACGGAAATGGGGCCTTGGGCCCACCAAGTCCATGCCAAGCATCAATCAACCATTCACACTATCAGTCCTACACACTAGCTATATGTGAGGAAATGGGAGAAAACCATGGACAAAGGAAGACCCGGCGTGGGTGAACCACCATGAGGGAGGAGGAAAAACAAAGGAGGTCATCGTCGACTTCAGGAAAAACCGGCACAGTCCCATACCACTTCACATCAATGACAGCGATGTGGAGGTGGTCAGTAGCACTAAGTTCCTGGGGGTGCAGATCACGAACAGTTTGACCTGGTCGAATAACATCTCATCAACAGTTAAGAGAGCGCAGCAGCGGTTGCACTTTCTGCGCCGGATGAGAAGAGCTCATCTCCCCCATCCCATCCTCACCACTTTCTACAGGGGCACCATAGAGAGTATTTTGACCAGCTGTATCTCTGTCTGGTTTGGGGACTGTAAAGCCTCTGACTGGAAGTCTGTGCAGAGAGTGGTGAGGACAGCGGAAAAAATCATCGGGACTTCTCTCCCCTCAATCGGGGATATTGCGACCAAACGTTGCGTGTCTAAGGCCAGCAGTATTATAAAAGACCCCGCACATCTCCATCACGGACTATTCACTCTGCTGCCCTCGGGCAAAAGATACCGCAGCATAAGGAGCAGAACATCAAGGTTCTGCAACAGCTTCTTCCCACGAGCCATCAGACTCCTGAATGCCATGTAATGGGCTGCCACCATTGTCTATTTATCCTTTTATCCTTTTTATCCATTTTATCCATGTCTATCCTTCTGTTTATTATCGTGTTGCACAGGGAGCCAAATGCAACGGAATTTCGTTTGGAGCTGCATATATCGATGTATTTCTAAATGACAATAAAGTTTGTTTGACTTGACTCTTGAATTGAACAATGGAGGACCTGGCGTGGGGGGACTGGCGTGAGGGGGGAGGGAAGAAGAAAGGACAATGGGGACCCAGTGGGGGAACCGCTTTTGTGGGGAGGGGGAAGGGGAGTACAGAGGAGGAGCCGGCGGCCTTTGTAACTTTGTCAGGGCCGTAGGTGGCCACTATTTGTATACATTGCGTAAACAAGCAAAGAATCTCACTGTGCCTTGTCACATGTGACAATAAAGTATTCCATTCCATTCCAAAACCCATGAGGTCACAGGGAGAGCGTACTAACTCCACACAGACAGCGCCCATAGGCAGGATTGAGCCCGGGACTGTGCCAATGTGAGGCAGCAACTCTACCGCTGCGCCATCGTGCCACGCTCATGGCACCTCTCTCCTCTTTATCAAAAGAGTGTTGAAATGTTTATTTTGCCACCAAGGTCTGACTGTTGCATTAAACTTTAGCAAAATATCTACTTCATTTAAACATGGATCGCGGTGTTTTAAAAAATCGCTATTTTATCGGTTCGCATTTGATGCAATTTTACGCACAATTAACTCAGTGATGATCAAACTATTTTATTGTTATACAGATGCCGGTGAATTGGATTTTTCTGGTGTGATATCCTTCTGTTAAAATTAGTGGTGCACAGAACAAGTTGAGGCAAATGTTGAATGAATATCAAAACGTGACAGATTCTGAAAAAATGAAATGATCGCTGAAAAAGTAGGAAAGGTTCGGTGAGTCAGGCAGCATCTAC
Source organism: Raja brachyura (assembly GCA_963514005.1). Next base: position 7,539,048 of record OY740797.1, on the reverse strand, counting down.
AGAAGGAGCTACAGAACTAGCATGTTCGACCCTTTAAGTAAGTAAGTAAGTTTATTGGACAAGTATTCACATACAAGGAATTTGCCGTGGTGCTCCGCCCACAAGTAACAACATGACATACAGTGACAGTTATGGATGACTCAGAAAACACTAAACATTAATGATAGTAAGACATTCATGATAAAACACCATTGATGAAGCATGTGAACCAACAAAATACTTAGCACACAGTGTCTTCTGTTCCACTGCCACAGGTCCACCTCTCCTACCTGTTTCCTTGGTCTCCATTCCTAGATTACACAGCATGGAAACAGGCCCTTCAGCCCAACTCATCCATGCTGACCAAGTTGGTCCAACTATTCTTGTTCCATTAGCCTGCATTTCTCCTCTATCCCTGTAAACGTTTCTGATCCAGTACTTGATCAAGTGCATGTCCAGGTATCCAGTATGAGTATAGAAATTGGGAGGGTCATGTTGCAGTCATATAAGACGTCGATGAGGCCATATTTTAGAGTATTGTGTTCAATTTTGGTCACCATATTATAGGAAAGATGTTGGCAAGCTGGAAAGAGTGCCAGGAATATTTTCGAGGATGTTGCCGGGACTCGAAAGTCTGAGTTACAGGGAGAGGTTGAGCAAGCTGGGCCTCTATTCCTTGAAGTTCAGGAGGACGAAGGGTGATCTTATGGAGATGCACAAAATCATAAGAGGAATAGATGGGGTAAACATCTTTTGCCCAGAGTCGGGGAATCGAGAACCAGAGGATACAGGTTTAAGGTGAGGGGGTAAACCTGAGGGGTAATTTCAGGGGTGAGGTGAGGTGAGGTGTAACAGGTTTAACCTGAGGGGTAACTGAGGGATAACTTTTTTAGACAAAGGAGCAAAGCGCATTTGGTGTGCTGGCCTTTATAAATCAGAGCATTGAATATAGGAGTAGGGAAGTAATGTTAAAATTGTACAAGGCATTTGGTAAGACCAATTCTGGAGCATGGTGTACAATTTTGGTCGCCTAATTATAAGAAGGATGTCAACAAAATAGAAAGAGTACAGAGGAGATTTACTAGAATGTTTACTAGAATGTTGCCTGGGTTCCAGCAACTAAGTTACAGAGAAAGGTTGAACAAGTTAGGTCTTTATTCTTTGGAGCGCAGAAGGTTAAGGGGGGACTTGATTGAGGTCTTTAAAATGATGAAAGGGATAGACAGAGTTGACGTGGATAAGCTTTTCCCATTGAGGGTAGGGAAGGTTCAAACAAGAGGGCATGACATGAGAATTAAGGGACAGAAGTTTAGGGGTAACATGAGGGGGAACTTCTTTACTCAGAGAGTGGTGGCTGTGTGGAATGATCTTCCTGCAGAAGTGGTGGAGGCAGGATCGATTTTAACATTTAAAAGTAAAGTGGATAGGTATATGGACGGGAAGGGAATGGAGGGGTATGGTCTGAGTGCAGGTAGATGGGACTAGGGGAAAATAAATGGTGGGCACGGACTGGAAGGGCCGAGAGGGCCTGTTTCCATGCTGTAATTGTTATATGGTGTTATATGGTGTTATAGGTGAGGCACGTACTTTTGCAACATTTAAGAAGGTACATGTATAGAATAGGTTTGGAGGGATATGAGCCAAACGCTAGTGGTACTAGTGTTGATGGGGCATGTTGGTTGGTGTGGGCAAGTTGGGCTGAAGGGCCCGTTTCCACACTCTATAAAGTAACTTCGACTCAATCCAAAATGGTCTTGGAGTCGGCAACATTTTCCAGCCGAAAAGAATGCTGGAGAAATTCCGCTGATCAGTTCAAAAGTTCATAAATACTAGGAGCAGAATTAGGCCATTTGGCCCATCAAGTCTACTCCACCATTCAATCATGGCTGATCTATCTCTCCCACTTAACCCCATTCACTTGCCTTCTCCCTGTCATCCGCACTAATCAAGAATCTATCCTTCTCTGCCTTAAAAATATCCACTGACTTGGCCTCCACAGCCTTCTGTTGCAATGAATTCCGCAAATACACCTCTCTCTGACGAAAGAAATGTCTCTTTATCTCCTTCCTAAAGCACCACGTGAGCACCTCAAGGCTGCGTGCTCAGCCCCCTGCTGTACTCACTCTATACTCATGACTGCGTAGTCGGTCATAGTGCGAACTCCATCATCAAGTTCGCTGACGACACCACTGTTGTGGGATGTATCACTGATGGGGACGAGTCAGAGTATAGAAGAGAGCTTGAGCGACTAACCAAATAACCTGGCCCTCAACACCAGCAAAACCAAGGAACTGATTGTGGACTTTGGAAGGGGTAGGATGTGGACCACAGTCCCGTTTATATAAATGGGTCGATGGTTGAAAGGGTCAAGAGTTTCAAATTCCTGGGCGTGCACATCTGTGAAGATCTCTCCTGGTCCGAGAACACTGATGCAATTATCAGGAAAGCACATCAGCCCCTCTACTTCCTGAGAAGATTACGGAGAGTCGGTTTGTCAAAGGAGGACTCTCTCTAACTTCTACAGGTGCACAGTAGAGAGCATACTGTCTTGTTGCATCATGGCTTGGTTCGGCAACTTGAGCGCCCAGGAGCGGAAAAGACTACAAAAAGTAGTAAACACTGCCCAGTCCATCATCGGCTCTGACCTCCCTACCATCGAGGGGATCTGTTGCAGTCGCTGTCTCAAAAAGGCTGGCAGCATCATCAAGGACCCACACCATCCTGGCCACACACTCATTTCCCCGCTACCTTCAGGTAGAAGGTACAGGAGCCTGAAGACTGCAACGTCCAGGTTCAGGAATAGCTACTTCCCCACAGCCATCAGGCTATTAAACTCAACTCAAACAAAACTCTGAACATTAATAGCCCATTATATGTTAATTTGCACTTTATGTGTTTATTTATTCATGCCTACTATGTTCTGGTGTGTTGAAGCAAAGCAAGGTTGTCATTGTCCTATCTGGGACACATGACACTAACTCTCTTGCATAGTCAGTGGGGAATCTGTGGAATTCTTTGCCACAGAAGGCTGCGGAGGCCAAATCAATGAATATTTTTAAGGCAGTGATAAATAGATTCTTAATTAGTACGGGTGTCAGGGGTTAAGGGGAGGTCATTAGGGATAGGAGCACAATTAGGCTATTCGGCCCATCGAGTCTACTCCGCCATTCAATCATGGCTGATCCATCTCTCCCTCCTATCCCTATTCTCCTGCCTTCTCCCCATAATACCTGACACCCGCACAAGTCGAGGCAGGAAAATAGGGTTAGGAGGGAAGAATAGATCAGCCATGATTGAGGAAAATCATGATGGGCCGAATGGCCTAATTCTGCTCCTATCATTTATGAGCTGCATATTCAAGTGTAAATGGCTGAAGAGATGGTGAGTAAATAATGTACCTGTGTAAGCTGATGACTGCACATCTCGTGGTGGGTTTCTCTGCCATTGTTAATATGCTTTGAAGAAGTGAAATTCTTCCACTTGCTCATTTGTATGCAGCGACTGGTCCTGTCTGTCAGAGTTTGTGTAAAGAGAAATTGAATGTACTCTATCACAGTCTCCAGAAAAGGGTATGAGAGATTAAAAATCTCAGCTGACAATATGTAGTATTATATTTACTCAGCAGTGATATATTCCCGTGGCAAAATCTTGTTGTGGGATAATGCAACAGGCAAAGGTGTGCGGACATGTCTTTAATGACCACCATTGTGCCTCCGTGCCCATAAGGGTTCTGTGTCTCTCGGTATTGTTCTCAATTCCTCTATAAATCACCGTCGTTGCATTAATTAACTAATACACGGTAACTATTGCATATTCTCCAGTTTATATTGCCATTTTTAGATGGAGGTCACGTGGCAGTTATTGATCTGTAGATAAAGCTGGTATAACGCGGTATAGATCTTTACAATGGAAGTTAAAATATGCCCCGTGATTTCAAGCCATCCAATCTTCCAGGAAAAACTGACATCTAAAAAATCAAACAGAATTTGCTGATTTTTTTCCCCCTGGAAAATAAACAATGGTCTGGTGTGGGTGCTTTTCATACTAAGCAGAAGCAAGCTGCAGAGAAATGATTGAGTGGATAAAATTGTCTTCAAATATTATTTCCCTTCCCCCCATTCACTCACCCAAGAACATATTAAATTAATGTACATATTTACCACTGTGAATGTACACTGTGAATTTTGAAACAATTATTTTCTGCGACCCTAACTTAAATTCACTTTCTTGGTTAAATGAATTAATATATTTAGTTTAATAATCCATTTCCCTTCAGAGCTGAGATTTTGTCTTTTTCAGCTTTTGAATTATCAGCCTGTAAAATGGAATTTCTTGCTGGCCTTGTAAAAAGCGGATGCAATTATTCAGCTTTTATTTAGTGCCTGAATTTCCACACATTTCATTTATTTACATGCTCTGCTGATTCTAACGTATATTCAATGTACTTGGGTTGATAAGCTCATGTGATAGGATCAGAATTAGGCCATTCGGCCCATCAAGTCTACTCCGCCATTCAATCATGGCTGATCTATCTCTCCCTCCTAACCCCATTCTCCTGCCTTCTCCCCATAACCCCTGACACCCGTACTAATCAAGAATCTATCTATCTCTGCCTTTAAAATATTGGCCTCCACAGCCTTCTGTGGCAAAGAATTCCACAGATTCACCACCCTCAGACATATTACCCTGATACATATTGCAGCATAGATTTATTGAGTCAGAAGAATACGAAAAAATAGATTACACAGTTTGTGCTCGAGTGAGGAGGAATTTCTTTAATCAGAGGATGGTGAATCTGTGGAATTCTTTGCCACAGAAGGAAGTGGATATATTTAAAGCAGAGATAGATAGATTCCTGATTAGTACGGGTGTCAGAGGCTATGGGGAGAAGGTCCATGAGGTTAGGAGGGAGAGATAGATCAGCCATCATTGAATGGCAGAGTAGACTTGATGGGCTGAATGGCCTAATTCTATGTTACCCACTGGGGACAATTTACAGAAACCAATTAACCTACATCTTTGGAACATTCGAATTGTGAAGCCAGAGGAAGAAAGGAGAGGGAAGGGGCAAATAGGTGCGAGTCCAGGTGGGGCACAGGAGATAAATGAGAAAATGGTAGGGATTTTATTCATGGGATGAGACCAAATGTAAAGATGAGCTTTCTGCCTCCAAGTCCATTTTTGATGATGGGTTTGTAACTTCAACTGCAAGCCAACGGGCATTGTTAAATGTGGAGGGGGGGGGGGGGGGGGGGGGGGGATCTGCAGATGCTGAAAACCTGAAACAAAAACCAAGACTGGTGGGAATATTTGGCAGACCAGGCAGCATCTGTGGGGAGAGGTAACAAGTCAAATTCTCAGGTGAAGGATAGGAAAAGTGTGAAAGCAGGAGTTTTTCATGTTTCAGACAGTGGGACGGTGAAGGGAAAAGTGTGGACATGTGTGACAGGGTAGAGACCAAAGTTAACATGATAATATCTATATATTTATATACTATTAAAAGTCTCATCTTGTCTGTATGTTTGTCTGTGAGATCAAGGAACTACGCCAAAACGGTACATGAAAGCGCAACAATTTTAGGGGCGCCTTACACACCATTCGCCTGCGGTGTGTAGTATCAAGTTTTGTTACACTTTATAAAGTAATTCACTTTGTAAACTTGAATCAACTTTATACCGTGAACGGGACAAGTTAATACTTCAGTGTGTACTTGGCTGACGTCACAACGAGGCCCCAAGAGGTGTTAGTTGCGCCTGCACTGGGCGCTCCCATTTGCCGGGCCCATCAGCCGTGCCTGCACAGTTGGGGGAGCGTTGCCAGGCCCGGTATCCCGTGTGCGTGCGCAGTTGGGGGAGGAGTCACAATGGGGACCCAACGGGTCCACGGGTTATCATAATACCTCACATAGGCAGAGACATGGGAGACAGTCTGAGTAATGCAAGATGCAGTGCTTTTATTTTTGCAGACAAAACTAGATCATAAGTTCAAAAGTTCATAAGTGTTTGGAGCCGAGTTATGGGGCTGTCCCACTGTACGAGCTAATTCAAGAGTTCTCCGGAGTGTCCCCTGATTCGAACTCAGAGAATTACGGTAATAGCCGCTCGTAGGTACTCGGGGCTCTCGTGGACATTTTTCATTTTTCAACATGTTGAAAAATCTTCACGAATCTTCCCGAGCTTACCACGTTTCCCGAATACCTGCCGTTAGCGTTACGAGCCACTAAGAGACGTCCTGAGCTCCGACGTACCCGCTACATACATTCTATGTGCTTACCACGAGTTTGTTTTTTTAAAAATTCGGGAGAGCTCTTGAATTAGCTCATACAGTGAGACAGCCCCATTAGACCATTTGGCCCATCTAGTCTACTCCACCATTTAATCATGGCTGATCTATCTCTCCCCCTCAACACCTGCCTTCTCCTGCCTTCCCTCCATAACCCCTGACACCCATACTAATCAAGAATCTATCTGTCTCTGCCTTCAAAATATATATTGACTTGTGGCCTCCACAGCCTTCTGTGGCAAAGAATTGTACAGATCCACCACCCTCTGGCTAAAGAAATTCCTCCTCGTTTTCTTCCAAAAGGAAGGTCCTTTTATCCTGGGGCTGTGACCTCTGGTCCTAGACTCTCCCACTAGTGGAAACATCCTCCAAAATGTCAGTAAGCATGATTATTAAAAATACACGTCACATGGCCGTAAAATGCTATAAGCACGTTTAACTTTCCCGAGGTGCCAGTGCTCCATGTTGATGAGTACTGTCGGATAAAAAAAAACTCTGGTAGGATGCATAGATTTTCACTATGACTTTACTAAAGTGTAGAAAATCAACAGAATTCTGAATGACACAGAAGGAGAATGTAGTCAAATAATCGATTCATTCGACAGTAAAAATTGCAATCTGATATTTCACTAGTTCCTATTCCATCCTGTTGTTTTTTTAACACGTTGGGAATAATTGCGTTATCCAATCTGCTGTCTGCTTGCAAATTATATAGTGTTTACATGGCTTAAGATTCACATGACCACATTGCATTCAATTAAAACAAAGGAACAAAATCTTTATTTTGGCTTAACATTGAATAACAGTACGCACAGTCATAACCATGTATTTCTGTATTATTTTAACGATTGTGACTGAATGCAGGCTGTGTGTTTGACTTGAAACTCTTCATTCTTGCTACACAGTATTGATGGCAATGCTGCAATTACCACTGATGTTGATGGGACATGAATCATATATCCCAGTCTAAACGAGGTAATAATGCCCAATCTAATCAATCATACATGATTTCAACCTTATAATGCTGTTTGATTCGTAAAGGCGGAGGTGGCAAGTTATGATATCATTTCGACAATGCAAAAACATAGGACATAGAACAATGAGTTTCCATACCAATAGGATCGATTTAGAGAGATATGGACCAAATGCGACTAGTTTAGTTGGGGCATCTTGGTCGGCATGGACATGTTGGGAAGGGCTTGTTTCTGTGTTCACAAGTTCACAAGGTATAGGCATAGAATTAGGCCATTCGGCCCATCAAATCCACTCTGCCATTCAATCATGGCTGATCTCTGCCTCCTAATCCCATTTTCCCGCCTTCTCCCCTTGACACCCGTTCTAATCAAGAATTTTTCTATCTCTGCCTTAAAAATATCCTCTGACTTGACCTCCACAGCCCTCTGTGGCAATGAGTTCCACAGATTAACCACCCTCTGACTTAAGAAGTTCCTCCTCTCCTGCTTTCTCAAAGAGCCCTCTAATTCTGAGGCTGTGACCTCTGGTCTTAGACTCTCCCACCAGTGGAAACATCCTCTCCACATCCATTCTATCTATGCCTTTCATTATTCTGTAAGTTTGAATGAAGTGCTATATGACTATTAAAGCACAGGGTTAGCGTGTCCATGCCAACTATCGATCACCTGTTCAAATGAGTTCGATGTTATTCTACTGTCTCATTCACTTCCTGTACACTAGAGGCAATTTTTACAGAGGCCAATTCACTTACAAGCTCACACATATTTGGGATGTGGGAGGAAACCTGGAGGAATCCCACACGGAGAGAGGGAGAACATGCAAACTCCACACAGACAGCAGCCGAGGTCAGAATCAAACCCAGGTCTCTGGTGCTGTGAGGCAGCAACTCTAGTCAAGAGTCAAGAGCGTTTTATTGTCATGTGTCCCAGATACGACAATGACATTCTTACTTGCTGCAGCACAACAGAATATGTAAACATAACACAAAATGGAAGATAAAAGTTCAATGTGTCCATAGACCATATATACACAATAAATGAACAGATAAAATAATAATAGACTGTTAATGTTCAGAGCTTATTTGATGTTGTGTTTAATAGCCTGATGGTTGTGGGGGAAGAAGCTGTTCCTGAACCTGGATGTTACAGATTTTAGGCTCCTGTACCTTCTTCCCAATGGCAACGGAGAGATGAGTGCGTGGCCAGGATGGTGTGGGTCCTTAATGATGTTGGCAGCTTTTTTGAGGCAGCGACTGCGATAGATCCCGTTGATGGTGGGGAGGTCAGAGCCGATGATGGACTGGGCAGTGGCCACAGCGTTCTGCAGTCTTTTCCGCTCCTGGACGCTCAAGTTGCCGAACCAAGCCACGATGCAGCCAGTCAGTGTGCTCTCTACTGTGCACCTGTAGATGTTCGAGAGACTACTGCTGCACCACTGTTCCTTCCTCCCTATTTATTCTGATTTAGTGCATCCTTTTAAACAATACAAAACAACAGGATTGGATTTTCTCGTCTGTATTTAAGTACTATTGATTGCATTTCCAATGTGCTTGCTAACTATCAACAACATTGAATACTGACCATTTCACTGTGCAAAGATAGAAGCTGAATCACTGGACCACAAAGGCATTTTGCAATTAGGAGAATATGAGGAAAAGGTTAGATATCGATCCACACAAAATGGTCCAATTTTAGCATCTGACCAACAAACACCACCTTTTTTTTTCAGGCACATCAGCTCCTCTGCTCCCTGAGAAGATTACAGAGAGTCGGTACGTCAAAGAGGACTCTCTCTAACTTCTACAGGTGTACAGTAGAGAGCATGCTGACCGGTTGCATCGTGGCTTGGTTCGGCAACTTGAGCGGAAAATAACTCAAAAAGTAGTAAACACTGCCCAGTCCATCATCGGCTCTGACCTCCCTACCATCGAGGGGATTTATCGCAGTCGCTGCCTCAAAAAGGCTGGCAGCATCATCGACCGCGACCGCCCCGGGCCGCGGAGTTGAATCGGCCCGTTCGCGGAGCTGGATTCAGCTGCAGGACTGACTCACTTACCAACACCCAGCGGGGTCACAACATGGGAGGCCTGGATCGCCTCAGCGCAGAGGGAGAACAAGGAGGGAAGAGACAAAGACTAAGACTTTGGAGGAGGTGTTTGGTGAACTCACTGTGGTGGATGTTAAATTTGTGTTTATTGTGTGTTTTTGTTACTTTTAATATATGTATGACTGCAGGCACGAAATTTCGTTCAGGCCGAAAGGTCTGAATGACAATAAAGGTAATCTGAATCTGAACCAGAAGGTCCCATACCATCCTGGCCACACACTCATCTCCCCGCTACCTTCAGGTAGAAGGTACAGGAGCCTGAAGACTGCAACGTCCATGTTCAGGAATAGCTACTTTCCCACAGCCATCAGGCTATTAAACTTAAACAAAACTCTGAACATTAATAGGAAGATTAAACGAGAACTTACCTGTTCGAAGTTTGATCTTTATTTTATGAGGAGTTACGATGAGGGATTACGTGAAGAAGCCCCGCCTGGCGCTGGATCGGCATACTTCAAAGCAGCGGCATGAAAAACACAGAACCAATAGCCGAAGTACAATAGTAAGGCTTAAAAAAGACTAGAACTACCAGATGATCATTTACATTATGAGGGTTGGGAGTGGAGGGCACGTAATCCCTCATCGTAACTCTTCATAAAATAAAGATCAAACTTCGAACAGGTAAGTTCTCGTTTAATCTTACTATTTTACTTCGGAGTCACGTGAGTGACTACGTGAAGATTTTAAAGCTCTGTGTTTTTTATGTCGTAAATTCATTTCATACGACTCTCTGTTTAGTCAAAACAGTAGTGAGTAAATAGTATTTTAAGACATTGTTACAATTTATGTAATAAGTCCTTTAATCATAAATAGAACAACTTTTTAATAATAACCCTTCCATCGCAGGGGAAAATTACAAAATAAATTGATAAATGATGTCAATGGTAACATAAATCGATAATATAAATCGATAATATAAAACAAAGCAAGCATTTAAAGAGAACCCAGTACTGCGTGTCAAAATCCTGGCACCGTGACAACAGGTTTTATGTAGAACTTTGAAAAAGTTTCTTCTCTAGACCACCCTGCGGCCTCTAAAATTTGATCGAGTGGTACGTCCTGTACCTTCGCCGCGGACGTAGCTGCCGCCCTAGTGGAGTGAGATTTAAACACATCAGTGTCTATTCCTGCTAGACCCAAAACCTGTTTTAACCATCTAGAAATGGTTTGAACTGAAACTTTTGTATGTGGCTTTTTGTGTGTTATCAATAACACTTTCTCAGAACCTCTGAGTTTTTTGGTTACCTCAATGTATTGAGTTAAATGCTTAACTACACACAATGTTTCATCAATAGGATATGCTTTAAACATTACCTTCATTCCAGTTCTCCTTGGTCTGCTTTGTTTGATCAAGTCATAAACATAAAACACAATGTTATCTGTAGTCACATGCATGCAATCCAACCGTAACAATTGCAAAGTTTGTACTCTTTGAGCTGATACCAATGCCATTAACATAACCACCTTGAATGTTAATTTCTGCAAAGACATTGAATTAATTGGAGTCCATTGTTTAAGCAAAGTGAGAACAATGCTAACTCTCAAATTTCTGTATATCTGGGCTTGGGAGGATTTTTATTGAAAATTCCTTTCATGAATCGGGATACTAATGGGTGAGACCCAACTGAATCCCGATCCGAGATTTGTCCTAAATAGGATGACAATGCACTACGAGCACAATTAATGGCACTATAACTCAAATGCTCATCAAAGTGTAGCCCAGCAAGGAACTCCAATACATTTGAAATGTTTGCAGTATGATAAGACATCTTTGACTGTGTACAAAAAGCTTCCCATTTCCTTATATGCGACATATATTGTTTTTTAGTGCTATTCCTCCAAGCTGCATCTATAACAGCCATGGTCCTGTCCGACAGTTCAAACTCTTGCAACGGTCTGGTCAGAACCTGCAGATTAACAAATTCATATGATCTTGCAATGGATGAATTTCTTTTGTTACTGGTTGTGTCAACAGATTGTCGCAACTGGGAATTGTCATACATGGTTCAATAATCATTTTTAGCATCAATGGGAACCATGACTGCGTGGGCCAATTTGGCACCACCAAAATGCCTTTGGCAGAGTCTTGCGCTATTTTCTTGAGACATTGCCCAATCAGACAGAATGGGGGAAAAGCATAAAAGAACGTATTCCCCCAGTGTAGCGAGAAAGCATCCACCGCTACTGCCCCTGGATCGTGTTCCCAAGACACGTATTTGGGCAATTGGTAATTCAATCTAGATGCAAACAGATCAATGTCCGGTACTCCATACCGACTGACAATATTTTTGAAAATCTGTGGATTTAACATCCATTCTGTATTGTCTTTAAATATTCGTGATCTTTTGTCTGCCACAACATTGTCTCTCCCCGGGAGATAAATAGCTGAAAGCCAAATATTTTTAGCCATACACCATTGCCACATCTGGTTTACCAGATGATCACATGATATTGATCTGACACCACCCATGTGATTGATATTTGCCACAGCTGTGGTATTATCTATTTGTACTTGGACATGCAAATCTTTTAATGAAGAGCAATAAGCTTTTAATCCATAAAATGCACCCAGAAGCTCCAAATAATTAATATCATATGTTTGGAGCAATGAATCCTCTTGGACAGCCCATCTGCCTCCACAGCTGGTCTCATTATCCGTAGCCCCCCATCTGAGAGAACTTGCGTCAGTTTGCAAAAACACTCCTGGCTGATGAACTAAAATGTTCTTAGCAGCTTGTGGAGCATTCTCAATCCACCAATGTAATTCTGATAAAGCTTCCTTAGGCAAATGCATTGGCCTATCAAAATGGCCTGCTCGCTGAATAAGCGCTTGAGTTTTTGCCCTTTGAAGATTTTGGTAATGTAGACGCCCAAACTCTACTGCTGGGAATGCTGCTACCAATTTCCCAATCACCTTGGCAACCTCTCGGATGGAGGGATAAGGTTTGTTAATCAGGTTCTGACACACATTTGTCAAATCTAACACTTTATCCATTGGTAAAGTTACCAACATGGTAACTGAGTTAATCACAAACCCCAGATATTCAATGGTTTGGGATGGCTGTAACTTAGATTTTGTTGGATGGATCAGGAAACCCAACTTCTCAAACAAGCTTGTAGTTGCTGAGACTGATTTTTCAGCTGACTCCTGATTAGCATTGACAATTAAAATGTCATCTAGATAAGCCATAACGATGTGATTTTGTGCCCTTAGCAGTGCAAGTGCTGGCTTCAACAATTTAGTGAACAATCTAGGCGCTGAACTTAATCCATTAGGCAAAGCTTTGTATTGCCACAGCTGTCCCATCCATTTAAACTTTAAATACCTGCAAAAACTATGATGAATTGGGACCGAATAATATGCATCCTTCAAATCTGTTGTAGCCATATAACAACCTGTCAATACCAACTGTATTGCAGTGTAGAATGTGTCCATTTTAAAATGTTTATACTGGACAAATGTATTCAAAAGTGTGAGATCTAAAATGATTCTACAACCCCCATTTTTCTTTGGTCTGGGGAAAATATTTGATACAAATTGTTGTGGATCCTCTCCTGTTTTCTCAATAACTCCTTTTTTACTCAAATTCTTAACCTCTTTGTTAATTTGAATTTTCTCAAGATCTGAGAACATCAAAGAATAACTAGGCTTATTCTGTCCCAATGGATCCACACCTTCTACAAAATCAATGGTAGATCCTAACACAGTATCTAATACAACACGATCAGTTGTTATATTGTTCCATTCATTATAAAACATTTGGAGTCTACCACCAATCTGTGGCTCATCCAGACATTCTTCTTTAATAGGATAAAGTTTATGTACCTCTCCAACTGGATGAAATGATCTCCTTTTCCCAATGAATGGGTATACATTCGGCTGTGTTGGCTGGAAGTTTTTCCTTATCATACTCCTGCCTCAGCTTGTACCAGCTCCAAAATCAAATCTCCTTTTCATAAAGCCAGTCCATCTCTGCCCAAAGCTGAAGGGTTTCATACGACCAAACGTTTTTGCCTCTTCATCCATTTCTTTAAATTGCTTAGACAAATCTTCTCCGAACAAAGAACCAGGAGTTTGAACATTGCTTGGTTTACACAACCCTGCAAATCTTGGATGTAACAGAGGCCGAATGGCAATCTTCCTCATGCAATTTATCTCAAAAAATGAGTTGCAAAATAAAGCCAACATATGTTTCTGCACTTTGGTTATTCCACAACCTTCCACTTGTCTACCAAAGGCACTTCTCCGGAAGTGGCGGCGCTGCTTGTCAGCTGCGGCTCGCCTGCAGTCCGTCTGTCTTTTATTTTATTTTTGTCCTCGTCCCTGTTTTTGGTGTTTATTTTTGGTTTGTTGGGTTGTGTATGTGTGTGTGGGGGGGGGGAGGGTGGGAGAAACGGGGTTTTAGTCTCTCCCTTCGGGGGGATGCGACTTTACCTGTCGTGTCCCCCGACACCGTCTCCGTCTGTGCTGAGGCCCTGGTGACGGCCTTCCAGCTTCCAGCGGCGGCGGCGCGGCCTTCAGAGCTTCAGCGGCGACCTGCTTCCGGCGGCGACCTGGGCTTCTGGAGCTGCGGTGCTCCAGCGGCGGCCTGGTTCCCTCTGAGCTGCGGTGCTCCAGCGGCGACATGGGATTCGGGAGCTGCGGTGCTCCGGCGGCGGCCTGGTTCCCTCTGAGCTGCAGTGCTCCAGCGGCGGCCTGGTTCCCTCTGAGCTGCGGTGCTCCAGCGGCGGCCTGGTTCCCTCTGAGCTGCGGTGCTCCAGCGGCGACATGGGATTCGGGAGCTGCGGTGCTCCGGCGGCGGCCTGGTTCCCTCTGAGCTGCGGTGCTCCAGCGGCGGCCTGGTTCCCTCTGAGCTGCGGTGCTCCAGCGGCGGCCTGGTTCCCTCTGAGCTGCGGTGCTCCAGCGGCGGCCTGGTTCCCTCTGAGCTGCGGTGCTCCAGCGGCGGCCTGGTTCCCTCTGAGCTGCGGTGCTCCAGCGGCGGCCTGGGATTCGGGAGCTGTGGTGCTCCAGCGGCGGCCTGGTTCCCTCTGAGCTGCGGTGCTCCAGCGGCGGCCTGGGATTCGGGAGCTGTGGTGCTCCAGCGGCGGCCTGGGTTTCGGGAGCCGCGGTGCTCCAACGGCGGCCTGGGATTCGGGAGCTGTGGTGCTCCAGCGGCGACCTGGGTCTCGGGAGCTGCGGTGCTCCAGCGACGTTCCGGCGGCGGGCCCTGTGGCGGTGTTCCAGCGGCGGGCCCTGGGGCGGTGTTCCAGCGGCGGGCCCTGTGGCGGTGTTCCAGCGGCGGGCCCTGTGGCGGTGTTCCAGCGGCGGGCCCTGTGGCGGTGTTCCAGCAGCGGGCCTGTGGCGGTGTTCCAGCGGCGGGCCCTGTGGCGGTGTTCCAGCGGCGGGCCCTGTGGCGGTGTTCCAGCGGCGGGCCTGTGGCGGTGTTCCAGCGGCGGGCCCTGTGGCGGTGTTCCAGCGGCGGGCCTGTGGCGGTGTTCCGGCGTCAGCGGTGGCGGAGGCCTGGATCTCCTCAGCGCAGAGGGAGAATAAGGAGGGGAGAAAGACAGTGACCCTAAGACTTTTGCCTTCCACCACAGTGAGGAGGTTTGGTGAACTCACTGTGGTGGATGTTAATTTTGTGTTTATTGTACGGTATTGTTATTTTTATATATGTATGACTGCAGGCACGTAATTTCGTTCAGACCGAAAGGTCTGAATGACAATAAAGGAATTCAATTCAATTCAATTCAATAATGCCAGCTGAAATCAGCTTGAGGACTCTTTGAAATCGAGTCTCCTGCGCCCGCATTATTGATGACATTGGCGCCCAAACAGCCGGATTTACCGTAGGTACATTCAATGAGGCACAATTGATAGGTGTTTTATACATTTCTGCTGTCTCAACCATAACAGCATCTTGAAGCGGGTGAGAGACCATATAATTAATATTGGCCGCCAGGTTTTCTTCCATGGCCTCACCGCCTCCTCCAGGTATAGCAAAACTTTGTGCCACATCAGGCACACCTGGATCCATATAATTGTATTGTGGTGTGTACTCCGGACCGCAATCACCACTTTCAGGGTCTGTCTCATACAGCCCTGGTACTCCTGAAACTTGTTCAAAGGAGACTTCCTCCAGTCCAATCCCAGGCACTGGATTTTCAAATTCCCAATTCAAACTGGCACCATATTCATGATATGGAACCCCCTCAGGGACTGCCTGGGAATATTCTGGGTTCTTAGACCCTTGGTTGACAATAGTTTGGAACATTTTCTCCATTTGGTCCATTCTGAGCCATAAGGCTTTTCTATCTGGACCTTCTGAATCAGATTCATCAGAACCCACAGGCCTTTCAGATTTTCTTTTACATTTTTTAGGCACTGGGTTTTCCTCCAAAGTTTCTGTTTGTGGAGCAATCAAAGCCTCACTAACGGGTATTTCAACGGCCACCAGTATCGGAACCAGCTCCGCAATAATCTCTTGTCCCGACTCCTCACCCCGGGACGCACGTTTTACCCGCTGTTTTTTGGCTTTCTCCATTTTTTGTTCCTAACTCCTCCTGGTTTACCCACCAGGCACGGAGTTCTGGAACAACGCCCTAAAATTCCGAAAACTCTCTTACCTGCGGGCCGGTTCCTTACCGCTGTGTGGAGCTGCGCTCTGCAGCTCTTTCTCTGCCGACAGCGACGACGTAATGCCGATCCAGCGCCAGGCGGGGCTTCTTCACGTAGTCACTCACGTGACTCCGAAGTAAAATAGCCCATTATCTGTTTATTTGCACTTTATCTGTTTTATTTATTCATGTGTGTATATATTTATATAATAGTATATTGACACACTGATCTGTTCTGTATTCATGCCTACTATATTCTGTTGTGCTGTTTTCTCCAGGTGCTCCGGTTTCCTCCCGCATCCCAAAAGGCGTACAGGTTTGTAGGTTAATTGGCTTTGGTAAAAAAAATTAGAAATAGTCCTCAGTGTATAGGATAGTGTTAGTGTACAGGGATCGCTAGTCAGCCCAGACAAGATGGGCCGAAGGGCCCACTTCCACACCGTATCCCTAAAATAAACGAGTGAAAAACCTGTTTAAAAAACTGCTTTGAATTTCAAAGTTTATGGTTCTCCCATCATAATATAGCTGAATTTGATTACAGTGATAAAAGGCCTTTTCAACTCACAGAGGGTCTTGTTAATTGCCCGTGACCTGTGGCTCTCTATGAAAGAATTCTAATTATCTACTTGGCATCAAACCACAAACAAAATGAATAATAAGGCAAACTTAACTTTCAGAAAGGTTTAGGTCAAGCTATCTATAACGGTGCTGATTATGTATTACATTTGCAATTTTAGGTACATATTGCTTTCATTTATTGAACATATTATTAACCGCTTCCTCACAGCACCAGAACCTCTTGTTCAATCCTGATCTCGGGTGCTGTCTGTGTGGAGTATGTACGTTCTCGCTACAATTGCGTGGGTTTCCTCTGGGTGCTCCGGTTTCCCCTCACTATCCCAAAGGTGTGCGGGTTTGTAGGTTATTTAGCCTCTGTAAATTGCCCCGAATCTGAATGGAATGGATGAGAAAGTGGGATAACACAGAATGAGGTTGAATGGGTGATTCCCAGTCTGAAGAAAGGCCTCGACCCAAAACGTCACCCATTCCCTCTCTCCCCAGATGCTGCCTGTTCCGCTGAGTTACTCCAGTTTTTTTGTGTCTATCTTTGAATGGGTGATTAATGGTCAGGGTGGACTCAGTGGGCTGCTGGGCCTAATTCCATGCTGTGTCAATAAACTAGACTAAAGTAAAAAACTTACACTTATATCTGTATTTCTATACATTCTCTCAGTAAGGGATGGCAGATTGGTAACGTGGCATCATGTTCAGCATGGACATTGTGGGCCGAAGGGCCTGTTCCTGTGATATACTGTTCTATGTCCTATGAAAGAGAGTGGGAGAGAAAGAAAAAAGATGGGGAGAAATAAATAGAAAATATTCAAAGCATTAACAAGTGAGGCATCGCCCCTTGGAAAGAATAATTGAGTCTGTTTCCTCCATCTCTTCAATCTGGAGAAGGGACCTGACCGTAAACTTCACCCATGCATGTTCTCCAGAGATGCTGAGGTCCTCCAGCACTGCGATTTTTCTCAGTAAACCACCATTTGCAGTCGCTTGTATCTTATTCAACAAGGACATGTCAGCTCTTCCCACATTTCCCACATTTCCCACTTCCCACATTGTGTGCCGAAATAGCTCAGTTGGGAGAGCGTTAGACTGAAGATCTAAAGGTCCCTGGTTCAATCCCGGGTTTCGGCAGATGTTTTCTTTACTCAGAGAGTGGTAGCGGTGTGGAATGAGCTTCCAGTGGAAGTGGTGGCGGCAGGTTCGTTGGTATCATTTAAAAATAAATTGGATAGGCATATGGATGAGAAGGGTATGGAGGGTTATGGTATGAGTGCAGGCAGGTGGGACTAAGGGAAAAAAGTTGTTCAGCACAGACTTGAAGGGCCGAGATGGCCTGTTTCCGTGCTGTAATTGTTATATGGTTATATGGTTATATGTTCAGTTCACAACCTGTTGCTTTGGAGAGGAGTTTCCCGGGGAGCCGCGTGGGCCCGATCCACCCGCCAAACAACCGCATGGCCCGCCGACCAGAACGATGAGCAAAGACAGGAATGTGCCGCGGTAGCTGCGCCCGACTAGCCCCCACAGGCCTCCCAGGGGACTGCGTTGAAGCCGGGATGCGAGGCGCTGTCTGGGTCGAAGAGCCTCAGCGGTGGCGACGACAGGAGCCTTGGTGGTAGTGGGAGCCTCGGCAGCGGCAGCGGGAGCCTCGGCGGCTACGTGGGCCTCGGCGGCAACGGGAGCTGCGGTGACGGTGGGACCTCGCGGTCGATGAGCGTGAAGGGGGAGGGGAAGACAACGACGACCCAGCGTCGGGGGACCGCCGTGACGTTTGTTTGACTGTTTCTTCATTTGTTCCGGTGAAGGCGCTGTGCACGTTTTAAATTTTTTGTTTACTTTCAAGTTTTTGTGTATCTTGTGTGTTTGTTGCGACTGTCGCCAAACCAATTTTCCCCCCAGGTTGAATAAAGTTTTATCGTACTGTATCGTAATCATCCTCAAATGAAAAATGACAAGCGTATAATGTTTCTTTCTTTAAAATATAACATTTGCAAATGACACGCCTCATTTGTTCAAATTCAACAAATAATAACAGATTACAACAGAACCAAGAATTTACCATGGAGAATCTTAAAAATGCGTACTTTTTCAAGGGGAAAGCCTTCTGAAGGAATCATTTGAATTCGAGAGCCAAATCTACCTCAGCCTTGTTTAATTAGTAAGCAGACTTTCCAGTACTAACACAATAAACCAAGTTAAATGATGATTGTGGGTGTCTGGGTTATGGGGAGAATGAGGTTGGGAGGGAGGGAGAGATACATCAGCCAATATTGAATGGCGTAGTAGACTTGATGGGCTGAATGGCCTAATTCTGTTCCTATCACTTGTGACCTTATGAAATGCTGCTCCAATTTAGCTCTATATCAATGGGAAGAGTAATCAGGGCACGCACCCTAATAATACATTGTGTGATACAAGGCACTTTAATCCTGCTGTAAAATAGAACATTCTCAAAGTTAACCCAGGCAATGCCACAGGAAATGCATGTAGCATGACAAGCGAGTTAAAGGCAGGAAAGCAATTATTATGTTCATTACCTTTGTTATCATTTTGATATTCATTAAATCCAGCCATCGTGGCTAATTAGGGAGTGCATGAGTTACAAATGCCACGCAAGATTTCTAAGATGTGAAATCTGCATTTTTGTTTCACAGTAAACTGCCAGAGGAATTCAGAAGATGGAATAAGGGCCTTGACCCGAAATGTCACCAATTCCTTCTCTCCGGAGATGCTGCCTGTCCAGCTGAGTTACTCCAGCATTTTGTGTCTATCTTCGGAAGATGGAACATTGGTGGAATGAAGGCATGGCATTATTTTGTGCTCCCTTCTTCAACACTGAGTGTAAAATGTCTCCCGTGCAACATCACTTGGTGTTTAAAAATTTCTCAGATAATATTTGAACCATCCGCTGTGGATTTGAAACAGTGGAGCACGTGATCAGGCTATTGCCCACACCAAACTTGATGCCAAGTTAAACTAATCTTCTCTGCCTGCATGTGATCCATGTCCCTCCATTCCCAGCATATCATCATAACAGGCACGTGCCGTGAGTAATTACTCAGGGTAGGCACTCAGTCCGCTTAAAAAAAATAATTAAACCGCGCATACGCAGATTTCTCTCTTCGTTAAATAAATAAATAAATAAAAACAGTGACATTTCAATTTGCCCTTCCTAGGCTTCCTAGTCCTAGGCCAATTGGGGGAACAGTTCCTTTCACAGCGTGTGGAGAGTCTGTGCCAGGGGTAAAGTTGTGGTGAGGGCACGAGTGTTGAAATGGAGGGGGTCGGGGATAATGCCAGTAACTCACTCACTCACCGCTGCCGCAGCTCTCCGGGCGCGAGGCCACGCACTGCAGCTGGGGACAGAATCAGCTCAGGGAGCTGCGAGCGGCCACCGGGGCCCGACAGCAGAACTGGCCGCCACTTCAGCGCCTTCTGCCGGCCCGCTCACCTTTGGCAGTGCTCTCCGTCGGAACACCTGTCACCTGCCGTTCGCCGACTTCGCTCATGTCAGCGGCTTCCTGCAAATCCTTAAATTCCCACAGCCGAGTAACCTCAATCGCGCATCGGAATTTAAGGACATGAGTGAGGCCAGCGAGCGGCAGGAGAGAGGTTTTTAAATGGAGAGCTGCCAGAGGTCAGCGGGGACCGGCAGAAGGAGCTAACGTGGTTCCGCTGTCCGGCCCGGCGGCCGCTCAGCCACCCGACCTACTTCTCCCCCCCCCCCCGCCTCAATGCGGTGGCATTCCACGCCTCCGTGCAAGGAGCGTCGCAAGTGGCATTATCCCAATGCCCTCCTTCATAACATTCGTGCCCTTCCCGCAACTTTACCCCGGGCCAGACTCCCCAACCGCTGTGAAAGGAGTTCTCCCCTCACCACCACTCCCCGGGAAAAACAGTATTTAAAAACATAAACACAAAGATTACTTACCACATCATTGGTACACAAACTCCATTCTTATCTCCCTGTTACCTAACATACACTTAAAATATTGACAAACCATATTTGAAAACCCCGCCAAGAAACATGCGCTCCGCATGCGCAGTAGACTGATGCGCATGCGCAGTGCAGCAATGGCAGAATTTCTGCTGCCTTCAGTCCCGGGTGAAATTGACGGCTTCAGGCAGCGCTGACGGCACGTGGGCTGCACAGAGCTTCCCGTGTTACAAGCGCTGCGGATGAAAGGCATAAGAGATCGATCTCTTACATCGGCATAATCCTCCCATGCCTTTACTATTTATATTTAAATATTACTATGTTATAATTTTAGTCAGGGTAGGCAGTGCCTACCTTGCCTACCCTGACGGCACATGCCTGCATCATAATCATACTTTATTAGCCAAGTACGTTTTGCAACATACGAGGAATTTAATTTGCCACACAGTCGTACCAATAAAAAGCACCAGAACACACAAAATACATTTTAACATAAACATCCACCACAGTGACTCCTCCACATTCCTCACTGTGATGGAAGGTCAAAAAAAGTTCAATCTCTTCCCTTCTTTGTCCTCCAGCAGTCGGGGGCCTCGAGCCTTCCGTTAACGGGATGATCTTACTCCCGTAGCTGGTGGTGGGCCTTCCTCGTCGGGGCGAACAAGCTCCCGAATCGGGGGGGGGGGGATCTCAGCTCCTCGGCGCCGGGCGATCTACCGCGGGTCGGGGCTATTCGAACGTCGTGCGGCTTTTGGAGCTTCCCCACGTCGGTCTCAATCCGAGACTGCGAACTCCTCGACGTTAAAGTCCGCAGGCAGCAGTTGGAGCGTCGATCCCAGGCGAGGGATCGCAGGCTCCGATGGTATGTCCACGGTCCCGCGGTGGGGCTCAAAGTCAGTCCCGAGCCAGGCCTCCAGCTCCACGATGTTAGGTCGCAGAGCGACCGGAGATACCATCCGGAAAACAATTGTATCTCCGGCAATGTAAGGGCTTGAAAAAAAGCTTAATAGCCTGATGGCTCTGGAGAAGCTGATCCTGAACCTGGATGTTCCAGATTTCAAGCTCCTGTACCGTCTTCCCGATGGCAACGGAGAGATGAGTGTGTGGCCAGGATGGTGTGGGTCTTTGATGATGTTGGCACCCGTCGATGGTGGGGAGGTCAGAGCCGATGATGCATAATCTGCGTAATCGCGGTCCTGACTGTGTCTGACCCATATTCCTCTAAACCTTTTCCACCCATGTACCTGCCCAAATGTCCACTTCTCCAGCTTCCTCAGGCAGCTCGATCCATATACCCACCACCACCAGCTGAATGGGATGTTTCATAGATTTCAAGCATGCCGCATGAACTATATGTTGCTACAAAGGTCAACATTTCCTTGCGGGGAAGAATCGACTTTCAACGTGTACGCCATGCCTGTTAGACATTTGCAGAGGTTGTGGGGTAGGAAGGGGGAGAATCAAATTGTCAAGTGACTCCATAAGTATCAATTCTATTTCAACAAAAATCAGAAACTAATGGGCAGCAGGGTGGCGTCGAGGGAGAGTTGCTGCCTTACAGCGCCGGAGATCCGGGTTCAATCCGGCGCTGTCTGTACGAAGTTTGTACGTTCTCCCCGTGACCTGTGTGGGCTTTCTTCAAGATCATCGGTTTCTTCCCACACTCCAAAGACATACAGGTTTGGAGCCTAATTGGCTTGGTATAAATGTAAATTGTCCTTGGTGTGTGTAGGATAGTGTAATGGGCCTGTCGCACTTTAGGCGATTTTTTTAGGCGACTACCGAAAATCTTTCAACATGTTGAACATTTTTCGGCGGCAGTGACGGCAATTTGGTTGTCGTAGATGCTGTCGTAGGTTGTCGCCAGGTTAACGTAGATTGTTGACGGTGCTGACTTTGGTGACTACCATTGTCCTAGTTGCTGGCAGTCGCCTAAAAAAATCTCCTAAGTGGGACAGGCCCATTGATGTGCGGGGATCACTGGTCGGTGTGGACTCTGTAGGCCGAAGAGCCTGTTTCTCTAAAATAAAATAAACTAATGATTATGAATCAGTTTCCACTATCCAGCCACTTGAATGTTTATTGTGCTGTTTGGAAATTTTCCATGAAAAACGTTTTGAATAACTTTTTTTAACCAATGAAAAATACAACTGAACACCACATTATCTGAACTCATTTAACGAAAAGTCAATTAAATTTCACCTGGCTTTTAAAATTATGCTTTCAATTTAACAACTGGCAACTATATGTATCCATTGAATTTTACATTTAATTAACATTATGCATTTCTCATATAAGGTCAACACCCTGAGGTGTCTGATGAAGGGTCCCGACATGAAGCGTCACCTTTCCTTGCTTCCCAGAGATGCTGCCTGACCAGCTGAGTTACTCCATCTCTTTGTGTCTTTTTCTGTAAACCAGCACCTGAAGTTCCTTCTGTCTACATTTTACCGCTCCACTGCGAAGTCTCCTCACGGAATGCCTACTTTGTAGAGGTTCTCCTCCTCTCTCTGAAGGGAGTTCTGTGAGATCCTCTCTCACTGCTCCCATTCTCTGATTCCCACTGTTCTGTTGCTGCAGTCTGAAGGACGGCCACAACCCGAATCAACACCATGTCCATGTTCTCCACCATGTTCAACACCATGTCCATGTTACTCAGCGGCTCAGGCAATGCATTTGTGACTTTTTTCACCCTGAAATGTTAACTTTGTTTCTCCCTCCGTTGTTCCTGTTTGACCCAGCCGAGCACTTCTTCAATTTTCAGATTTTATCCCAGGCTCGATGTATCTGCTGCGTATTGCTTTTGGATTTAAGTGGAACCATTTGTTCACCTTTCAAAAATGTCAGCTCTTGAATTAATTCATTAAAGAGTGATCTTGGAGTGTCCCATTCAGTGGCACTTTCCCAATGAAGATGAAATGGAGTGTCCAAAAATATATCAAAAAAATGTGAGATTAAAAAGAAATTCAGAGGGAATATCTGATTTGAGTGAATCATGTAATCTTGACACAAGGTTAATGTAAAGTAAAAAAGATTCTTTGATCGTGTAACTACCTCTCTCAGGAATGTCTTCACTCACTAAGATCTAAAAGCATTGCAAAATTTTGATATACCATCCTATGTAAATCAATTATGTTTGCTTTGATGAAATGTACATTCTCATACGACTCGAGCGAACTATTCTAACTATCAAAGCCATGTTTTTTTCTCCTGTTTTTAAATATAGTGGTGAAACATTTGAAGCATATTTGATGCTCCAGGCTTGGAGCTAGGAATCCTTGAGTTGATCTTTCTGAGGCGGTTAATGCTGATTCAGAAACACAAGATGGACCATCTGGTTGTGATTCACCTGCAGAAGCATGCGGAACGTTGCTGCACTGAGAATGGACATCAAGTGCTGGAGTAATTTAGCGGGACAGGCAGCGTCTCTGGAGAAAAGGTATAGGCGACGTTTCGGGTCGGAACCCTTCTTCAGACACTAAAAGAAGATCCAATTACACTGAGTTCTTTCCCATGACTTCAGTCTGAAGAAGGGTCGCGACCCGAAAAGTCACCCATTCCTTCTCTCCAGAGATTCTGCCTGTCCCGCTGAGTTACTCCAGCTTTTTGTGTGTATCTTTGGCAGTGTGTAAAACCATTCATAGAAACATAGGAAGTAGGTGCAGGAGTCGGCCGTTCGGCCTATGTCCAAACATATGTGAGAAATCACTTGACTCTTCAGTTAAATATCTGCTTAACCAAAGTGTAAAACTTTAACAACTAACTGCTGCGACAATGTGCCGTCCAAAGTGCCCGTAGATGTTCAGGAGGATACAGGTTAATTTATAGGCACAAAAGGCATCAAGATGTATGGGCAAGGCGTTGAGATAAAGGTGTTGAGATCATATCGAATGGTGGAGCAATCTCCAGGGAGGAGATGGCTTACTCCTGTCCTTATTTTTCTTTGTTGCAAGTGGAAGGTCAATAAAACCACAAAAGATGTATTAGAGAGAGAGTTAGATCCAGCTCTTCGGGCTAACGGAATCAGGGGATATGGGGACAAAGCAGGAATGGGATACTGATTTTATATGATCAGCCATGATCATATTGAATGTTGTTGCCAGCTCAAAGGACCGGATGACCTATTCCTGCACCTATTTCCCATGTTTCTATGTTTCTAAATGAAACTAATGCAGTAATTATGTTAGTCTCCCTCTCTCTCTCCTTGCAGAATACACAATGACCCCACTCAAAGTTCTTGTTCACTTTAAAATGTTGCTTTCCGAATTCATCGATACTGCAAACATAACAAAATATAGAAAGTAATGGTAGGCCAAAGGACTAATTGCAAAGAGATCTATATTACCACAGAGCCACTATTCGGTTAAATATTTTCTTTAGTTTAGCTGTAATCTAATCTACTCAGATCCAAGCACTTTGATTAGATAAACTCTGGCGACATACAACAATTTTACTCAGCTCTAGTTTTAATAATGCAGTAGATGGCAAGGCATACTTGCATTCAAATTCATGATCCTATCCATTTTTTCTCAGTGCACTTTATCTCAATTTAATTACTTTCAGAATCTGCATCAAATTTCACTTGAAAGGTAAGTTGACTCGGACAATCCATTTGGTAGCTAAGCAGGTAGTGCGGGTTCCAAATCCAATTTAGGCACTTTTTGTTTTGTCTGTAACTTAAGATTTCCCCAATGAATTGGCATCAGTTTCGATTTATGAATGTGCACACGTTATACCTTCGGAAGCCTTGGGTGCAGTAATGGGCATGTACTTAACAGGTGCATGAACAGCAAGGCAATGGTTCTTAAGTGGAAGGACGCAGAGATTTGCTTATCATACCATGACTTCCAATAATTCGTGTCAATAATAGAGAATAGTCGCTGGAATTACAACAGCAATAAAACATAGTGATATCGACTGAATGTGCTTTCCAGGATCGTCATTCGACAACATTTGGGACCTGGCTCCATAAGGAGAGATTCTTGGAAGACACCAGAGGTAATAACACACGTGCGGGAAAATAACCCTTGCTGGCAATTTGCTTGTTGTGACTTTATCAAGATGAGTGCAGTCCAATCTTTCCAGATGATGTTTAAAAGGTTTGGGAGGCAGATAATTTGGTCAATCACATCATATACTCAAGGTGCGTTGAAGAAAGACAAAGAGTTACAGATTGAGATTTTTATGGAGATTTTTGAGGCAGAAATAGATAGAATCTTGATTAGTATGGGTTATGGGGAGGAGGCAGGAGAATGGGGTTAGGAGGGAGAGATGGATCAGCCATGATTGAATGGTAGAGTAGACTTGATGGGCTGAATAGCCTAATTCTGCTCCTATCAATTATGACCTTATTATCTTTGGAAAAGATAATCACATTGATTGTCATTGATGATATCGTCAAGAGCTATTTCATTATTGATCCCAAATTTAACATTTCAAAGAGTTCTGGAAGAGAAGCCATGATCATATTGAATGGCGGTGCAGGCTCGAAGGGCCGAATGGCCTACTCCTGCACCTATTTTCTATGATTCTATGATTCTATGAGAAGGTCAGAGATTTGGTGGGTAATAGCTGCCTGAAGACCTTTGAGAGGAAAAAGCAGTTGGAGGGACGGTAGCACAGTGGTGCATCTGGTAGAGCCACTGCTTCACAGCGCCAGAGAACCGGGTTTGATCCTGACCTTGGGTGCTGCCTATGTGGAGTTTGCATGTTCTTCCTGTGATAGTGTGGGTTTTCTCCGGGTGCTCCGGTTTCCATCCCACATTCCAAAGACGTGTGGGTTTATAGGTTAACTGGCTTCTGAAAATTGCTTAGGGAGTGGGTGAGAAAGTGGGGTGACATCGAACTGGTGTGAATGGGTGATCAATGGTCAGTGTGGACTCAATGGGCCGAAGGGCCTGTTTCCATGCTGTATCTTTAAACTAAATTAGAGTAGAAGGCCCAATTGAAATTGGAGAGGGCTTGATAAACTATCAGAATATGAGATGTTGTGTTGATTTTTGAGAAGATCCAGCTCTTCGGGCTAACGGAATCAGGGGATATGGGGACAAAGCAGGAATGGGGTACTGATTTTATATGATCAGCCATGATCATATATGATCAGTCTATCTCCCATTTGCTATTGTTATCCATGTAACAGATCCCTCTAAACGTGTCCTATCCATTTACTGTCCATATGTCTTTAAAATGTTGTTATTGTACCTGCCTCATCAACTTCATCGGGCAGCTGGATCTATATATTAAGCACCGTATTAGGTTTTCTCTGAAGATAGACACCAAATGCTGGAGTAACTCAGCAGGACATGCAGCATCTCTGGATAGAGGGAATCGGTGACCTTTTAGGTTGAGACCCTTCCTCAGTCTGAAAAAGGGTCTCGACCCGAAACATCACCAATTCCTTCTCTCCAGAGATGCTGCCTGTCCAGCTAATTTACTTCAGCATTTTGTGTCTATCTTCGGTTTAAACCAGCATCTGCAGTTCCTTCCTACACATTAGGTTTTCTCCTCTCACCTTAAACCGATGCCCTGTAGTTCTTGATTTCCCAATCTCGGGTAAAAGACTGTGTGCTTTATCTGTGATACCATAGGCATGTGCCCTCTTGGTGCCATCTTCCCTTGGGGAAAGCCAATTTTGCAAACCAAGCTAAAAGTATCGACAGCAAGAGAGACAGATCTGGCGAGGGTCAGGCACAAATGGCACAAACTCACTGCTTGCATACTGGATAGACATGGTCATTGTGGACTTCCGGTGGTGCCATTGAGTAACAAAGGTGCAGCATCGAGCTCTGCTCCCATTAAATCTTGAAAAAAGCCGGTTTGGAAGACGGGACCGATTTAAAAATACTCACCGGAGCTACTTGACATCGTGTAAGTGACGTCATCAGAAGTCGCTGTGAAAAAACAGAGATTAACGGCAGTTTTAAATGAAAAGAGGGAAACCTCACCAGAAGCCTGCAAAACCTGCTGCAAGGCCTGCTACAAGACTCTAGGTAAAAACTTGGTAAACTCCTCAAACTCCTCAAACATCAGCTGAAAGCTCGGAAGAAGAAGCTGACTCTCGAAGTCCTCCTACAGAAATGACTTCAAAGGAAGGACAGATGGAACAACTGGAACAGTCGCTAAGAGCTTCAGTTACTAAAGACATTTCTAAATTGATACTAGATGGGAACGCTGCGATGGACAAAAGTATCTCTGAAAAAATTAAACCACAGTAATGAGAAGCTGATGCTGAAAATGAATTACTTAAATAAACGTGTTGAAGAAATTGAGGAGGATTTAAACAAGAAAATTAAGTGGGTTGAAAAAGACTGTAACAAGAAGTTTGATTCAATTATTAAGACTACTGCAAAATACGATTTGGTTATGGAAGAAATTGAAAATACGATGACTGAGATAAAGAGAATGAGAAAGGAGCAAGAAGGTACTGGGGGGCAACTTGCCAAAATGAATGATAAATGTCTGGACTTGGAAGCAAGATCGAGAAGGCAGAATTTAAGAATAGTTGGATTAAAAGAGGGAAGGGAGAGTGGACAAACCCTCTGGAGTTTGCTGGCAACTTAGTTAAACAAGTATTTAAGCTGCCTGAAAACCCGAGAATAGAAGTGGCTCTCCGGGTTCGACGCAAGGCTCAAGCAAGCTCAGCTGCCCCCCCAAGACAGATCATTGTGAAATTTCAGGACATCTCTTATGAAACTGATTCCTTATGGATCGAATTTGATGTTTGAAGAGGATAACCTAAGATTCTTTTGTGGTTATCCACTTGAAATTGCTAAAAAGAGGGGAAATGTTCACAAAGACAAGAATGATCTTGAAAGGAATCACTGGCGTAAGATATGGAATAATGTATCCTGCAAAGATGAGGATTACTTATAACTCTGTTGAACGTGCTTTTACGGACCCAGCAGAGGCATTTAAATATGCACAAGGTATCGTAAAGGAGTCGACTGATTACCAGGAATCTGTCTCTCACAATATTACAGAGGGGAAACGGTGAAGAAAATACTTTTTAATAAAAAAGCCTGCCCTTGCTAAGATGGCGGATTTCTCCATGAGGCGTTGTCTAGACATGTTATCTCTGGAATGTTAAATCAAGGTCGAACTTTATGTTTCACTCTGAATGAAGGACTTGGAAAACAAGTGAAACCGAGGTGGAAACCAAACGGAATTTGGGAATACGAAAAAACAATACCAATGGACTTGTATACAAAAATTTATGACTTAAGAAACATACAATTATATACTAACATAAAACATTGCTCCCAACTTTGATAACCCCCAATTCTTTAATAAAATCCTGGATATAATTTCAGAGTTTAATTATCAAAATGTGATAATAGGGGAGATTTCAATTGTGTTCTAGATCCATATCTGGATAAATCAGCAAAACAAAAAAGGACTAACATAAAATCTAAAACTAGTGAACTCCTAAATACATATATAAAAAACACAAACATAACAGATGCATGGAGAATCGCTAATTCCAGTAGGAAGGGAATACTCATTTTATTCAACGGTACATAAAACGTATTCATGTATCGACTATTTTTTAGTGGACACAAAATTAATTCCCTATACGTATAACTCTAAATATCATAATAGTATTATTTCTGATCACTCCCCGTTAACTTTTTTTTTTAATTAGAAGGAATGTCTGCTAAAAAATCGTTCTGGAGGTTTAACCCCCAAATTTTAAACAACTCACAAGGTTGTACATATTTAAAACTGCAGATTATATTCTTCTTTGAGACAAATGATACACCAGGTATTTCACCCTCCTTATTATGGGAAACTTTTAAGGCATTTATTAGGGGAACTATAATTTCATATCAAGCTTTCCAAAATAAGAAGAACAACACTGAACAATTGCAGTTAGAACAACAAATTAGACAATTAGTTCTAGAAAATGCCAAAGAACCAACCATAGATAAACATAATAAGATAACAATATTAAAATTCAAATTAAATACAATTTTATCGGCAAGAATAATAAGATAATTTCAAATTACAAAACAGGAACATTTCGAATTCGGTGATAAACCACATAAACTCTTAGCACGTCAACTGAATAAACGGGAAATGAAAAATACAATTACTAAAATTAAATCAGATAAAGGTGAATTATTAACACTACCTAAAGACATTAAAAAAGATTTGCTCAATTTTATCAACATTTATATACATCTAAAACCTCAGCAAATAATATTAAAATTACAAACTTGTTAGACAATTGTAATCTTCCAAAACTCATTACGTTGGAACAAGAGGAATTAGGAGCTCATTTACACGTAAGGAAATAGAAGAAACAATAAATTTGTTGAAGAATGGTAAAACGCCAGGACAAGATGGCTTTAGTAATGAATTCTATAATAGATTCTACAAGATAATCTCACCACGTTTACAAAATTTATGTATACATGGTTTTAAAGAAAATATACTACCAGAAACACTAACCGAGTCAACTATTACACTTATACACTTATAAAAGGATAAAGATCTAGAAGACCCAGGCTCATATAGAGCCATAGCACTCCTAAATACAGATCAAAAAATATTAGCGAGAAGATTGAGTAAATATGTTAGCAAACTAATACATCCGGACCAAACGAGGTTTATACCCAAGAGATACTCATTCAACAATTTGAGACGGCTGTTTAATATAACGTACTCACATAAAACTTAAGAGGAAGACTTAGCAATTATTTCACTGGATGCAGAAAAATCTTTTGATCAAGTAGAATGGCAATATCTATTTAAAGTATTGCAAAAAGTTAATATGGGAGATAATTTTATCACATGGGTAAAATTATTATATGATAAGCCGATGGCTAGAATACTGAATAATTACATATTATCCCCGAAATTCCAATTATCAAGCGGCAATATACAGGGGTGTGCATTATCGCCCCTGCTATTTGCACTTGTGATAGAGCCTTTAGCATAAAATGTATGTCATCCGAATATTCATGGATATAATACCAAACACTCAAATAATAAAATTTCATTATATGCAGACGACATATTATTATATATTACAAAGTCGCAAATTAGCATACCAAATATATTAAATTTAATAGAGGAATTTGGTTCTTTCTCAGGATATAGAATAAATTGGAATAAAAGCAAAATTATGATGGTAAAACCTCAAGAGTCGACACATCTGTTGAATTGCAACAGAAAAATTCAAGTATTTGGGTATCCAAATCACAAGAAAATATAAATCATTATTTATCGCAAACAACATGCCTTTATTAACTAAATTGAATGTGTTGATTAAACTCTGGAAAACAGTACCGATGTCCTTAATAGGCGGAATAAATGCTATAAAAATGATCTTCTTACCATAAATACTCTACCTATTTCAATCATTACCAATATATTTACCCCAAAAAATTATTTAAAAAACTAGACTCTGATATTACAAATTTCATATGGGACTATAGATCACATAAAATTCAAAGAAAACATCTGTGTAAACCAAAAGAATTCGGGGGACTGACACTCCCCAATTTGTTATACCACTATTGGGCAGTGAATATTGAAAATATAACTTCTGCCTAACAAGTACACTGGATAAGAATGGAGAAAGAGGATTGATCCCCCTATAACATAGGAGCGATTCTTCTTTCTCCGATGAAACTGAACAATATAATATATAAGAACAATCCAATTATTCACAGCATAATACGAATTTGGAAACAATTAAAATTAACTTTAAAATTAAGAAACTTATCGCTTCTTTCCCCAATAGTTAACAATCCCTCATTCAAACCATCTATTATTGATAAAACATTTATCCATTGGGAAAGAATAGGAATTAAAACGATTGGAGACATGGATGAAATGGGAAAACCACTATCATTCCAACAACTACAACTAAAATATAATCTGAAAAGTATCCAATATTTCAAATACCTTCAAATTCGAGATTATTTGAAAAAACATATACAAAGATATCAAACTCAGATTTATTAGATGAAGGAATGAACAAAAAGGCAGAATCAAGCAATTTATCATATTTATATAATATAATTTTAAATATAGAAACACCAACGACAGAGGCAATTGGAAGGGACTGGGAACAAGAGTTATTGATAAAAATCCCGAAAGAGAGAAAACCTATTATATGTACATAAATGTTCGATTAATGTAAGGCATAACTTAATTCAATTTAAATTTTTACATAGATTATATTACTCGAAAACTAGATTGAATAAAATATTTCCAAATGTTTCCCCCATTTATCACAAATGTATAACTCAAGATTCCACTATAGCACATTCCTTTGTCTCCTGTACAAAACTTCATAAATTTTGGAATAAAATCTTTGGAACTTTCACAAAACTATTTAATACAAAATTGAACCCCAATACAGAACTGATTATCTTCGGGTCAATGGAAGAGGGACGTAAGCTAACTACGTTCTAAGAATCTCTCTTTAATTATGGTTTAATAACAGCAAAAAAACGTATACTTAAATTTTGGAAAAACGCAACCCACGCCAACGTTCAAAATGTGGATTTCAAATATGTCGGAAACGCTACATCTTGAAGAAATGAGATTCCTCCTACTAGGCAAAGTAGACCAATTCTTAAAGATTTGGTCTCCTTTTATCGACTTCTTACAAGCATATGGTGCAACATAACATAACCTTAGAAATTAAATGGTTCAGAACCGGGTGACAGATGGGTAAAGATATCAAATAGGTATATCTCTCCTAATTTATTTTCCTTTTTTTTCTCTTTATTTTCAATCTCTTTAATTCTTCTTTTCTGTCTCTCTCGCTATTCGTTTCTACTCTCTTGTCTATCTATCTCGACACTCTCTATTGTGTTCCTTCTATCACTGCTCTTTTATTATTAAATTTTAAAAAAAGACGTGGTCATTGTAATGTATTCATACATATTCATATGTATGTTAATGAGTTGGTGTTCAATATTAGCAGGGAATGCTGAGTAATAAATCTCTCTCTCTCATGATCCAGGCAACCTGCGTGTAAGTCTACTTCTTCATTCTACTCCGCCATTCAATCATGGCGCATCTATCTCTCCCTCCTAACCTCATTCTCCTGCCTTCTGCGCATAACCCCCACACCGGTTCTATTCAAGAATCTATCTATCTCTGCCTTAAATATAACCATTGACTTGGCCTCCAATGCCTTCTGTGGCAAAGAATTCCACAGATTCACCACCCTCTGACTAAAAAAATTCTTCCTCATTTCCTTCCTAAAGGAACATCCTTTAATTCTGAGGCTATGACCTCTAGTCCCAGACTCTCCTACTAGTGGAAACGTCCTCTCCACATGCACTCTATCCAAGCCCTTCACTATTCGGTATGTTTCAATGAGGTCCACCCATAGAGTCATGTAGCATGAACACAGGCCCCTCGACCCAACTTGTGCATGCTGGCCAACATACCCATTTTTGTATATAATTCAGAATAACTATAATAATGCATACGTTTTAAGATATATCTTAGATAAGCATCTCAGATAAGGTACAAGTGTACAGCAGTAGTACACTGGGACAGTGTAGAGTATCGCCAGTTTGGCGCCTGTTGGCATTGCAGGGTCGGACTGGCCAAGCGTGGCCACGGTGTCCTCTGCCGCTGCCCGCAGCTGTTGGCTGCATTGGGTTCATGAGTAGGAAGGAACTGCAGTTGCTGATTTAAACCAAAGATAGACACAAAAGAGGGAGTAACTCAGCGGGACAAGCAGCATCTCTGGACAGAGGAATGGGTGACGTATTGTGACGAGACCCTTCGTCAGACTAGTCAAGGGTGAGGGAAATTAGAGATTTAATGTGTTCAATCTCTTGGAGAGGTTGTGGGATCTTTCAAACCTGTTTGTCTGTTTGTAGCCCTCCTTCAGAACTGTGGCACTTCTCCTGCATGTTGAGCTGCAAGCTGATCATTTGTGAAGTTTCACAACGATATACAGTATAGTCTCCCTGGATTCAGTAAGCACCGTTTTAGCTCTGCTCTTGGCTTTCTGCAAGCTCTGGCTTGGTGTTGCTTTGTTCTTTCCATAAATTCCCCAAGTGTTTGGCAGATATTTTTGGTTTAATTAACAATTAAATGGTGGTGTTATTAACATGTATGCTATTAATTACTGGCACATTGTAATTGCCCGAAGGTAACCTGTAAAGAGGCATTTGGGATCATTCTCGGTAAGTTATCCATGATTCAAGGTATGTCACCTTGCCTTTCAGTGTGGAGGTCTTTATGGATTAATGGCAATTTTCAAATTCGAAAATCAAGGAAAAGATAATAGTGTGCATGAAACTAATGAAGGGATAAGATATGAAAAAATTAGGGTAACAGTGCTGGGCAGACCTTTGGATAATAATGTCGAAATTGACAGACACAAAATGCTGGAGTAACCGGGCGGGTCAGGCAGCATCTCTGGAGAGAAGGAACAGGTGACGTTTCGGGTCAGGACCGTTCATCAGCCTGAGAGTCAGGGATGGCGGAAACTAGAGGTTTGGAAGATACAGAACAAAGCAGAGGATGATGAAGTTGATCCCTGAGTGGTGAAAACAGGGATGAGTTTCACTGGTGAGGGAGATGGATATAGAATTATGAAACAGAGATGGAATTGCGGTGCCTTGGTGATGGATCGAACGTAGGATTTGAAGTTCAACTTGGGGTCAACAAGACACCGTACAATTGGATCCAACTTTCAGCTCTGTTCACACGTGACGAAGTTCTGTTGCCATGGAATGATGTTAGCCCATACATCTCTGTGGAACATTATGTTAAATTATTCCTCGTCAACTTATCCGAATTTCTCTTGCAGAGAGGCTATAAGATCCACGTATATTATGGCAACTCGATAAAGGTAATTTCCATACAATCAGGTGAGACGACCTAGTTTCCTATTCCAATCCGATTGTCAACTGCAGTGTCACATCCATTCTGAATATCCAACTATATGCGATTTAAAACATAAATATTGGCTCTCTACTTCAACATTATTGTGGCATGTGTATCTTATTCTTGTGTTGGATAGTTAATATTTGTAAACTCAGAAATATTACTACTGTAATTTATTCTGTAATGGCTTTGAATTGAATAAGAGCTGAAAATTACTCCTGCACTTTAGCCTAGCATAGATTACTTTTCACAACACTAATGGGACAGGTTTGGTAACATTTTACATGCAGAACATCCATTATTTAGTTTATGAATAAATAGCACTGCACAAGTAAATTTGAAGGTCTGTCAATCAATATTTCTTGTAAATAATTATTACTCTTTCCCTTTACAGTTCGCATAAACAACATTTACACATCTGTTAAGCCAACAGTTACTAATGCATTAAGAGTCTCTGGGTATCTGAACAAACCATTTAGCTTCAGTTGTAAGAGATGCTTAAAAGGATTTGTGCTGAGATATAAAAGGAGCCACATTGACTTCAAGAGAGCTGTCAATGAACAAACAATAGACTGTGTCTGCAGTCCTACGACTTGACATACGATACTGTCTCTGAAGCTGTTGTCATGGTAGTAAGTGTGTGGGTTTATGCATGCAATTTCTGCAGTAGGAATTTGATTAATGGCATTTGTTTCAAGTCTGAAATGTGTGTTCCTGGTCTTCAGCTTGGATATGCAGATCAGACGGCGACCTTTTGGCTAAAAAGAAAGATATTTTCCAAAACCTAATCTTTGTGATATTCTGCTAAAGTGCAAGGCTAATATAGAGCTCTTGTTAATGATTAAATGTGAATGCTAATGATGTTTCACACATCTATCAAGATGATAGTCTTGGATCCTCTTTATGGTGTCACAGTAGATCAATTAGATCGGAATGAAATACTGATTCCTAACAAATGTTGTTTATTCGAAGTGCACAATAGTTACTGCTTGTACATAATCAAAGGGAGTCTAAACAACATGCTAACCAATGCACAAAGATCGATGAACAAGAACAAGTATATTAACGCACAATGAGACTTCCCAATTATTTAATTTGGCTTGAACTAGCTTAGTTCAATTTCAATAGTAAAGAGATACAGCGTGGAAACAGGCCTTTTGGCCCATCGAGTCCACGCCAACCAACGATCACCCGTACACTAGTCCCATCCTATATACTTGTATTGTCTTTCTGCTGACTGGGTTAGCACGCGACAAAAGCAGTTCACTGCACCTCGGCGCACGTGACAATAAAGACGCCAATTAACCTACAAACCACACGCCCCAGGAGTGTGGGAGGATACCGGAGCCCCTGGAGAAAACCCACGTGGTCACAGGCGGAAGGTACAAACAGCACCCACAGTCAGGATCAAACCTGGGTCTTTGGTGCTAGGAGGCAGCACCTCCACTATTGTGCCATTGTGCCATACGGTAAGTAAGGTACTCTTGTTTTTACACCTGCTTGTAGCTTCATTTGAACGGATGTTTAGCTGTTGCTTATTAAAGACCATGAAAAACTGACCATCCAATGATTTTCGCAAGACAAATGATTCTGCTTGGCTGATTTCACAAAGTCCACGCATCGGGTTGCATTCCTGATTCAGTTTTATGCGGCTTCGCTCAAAGCTTAATCTCATTGTTTCCTGATTTACTGAAAGGACTTCAAAGCAAATACGTAGAATTGCCTGGGATGGTAAGGACAAACATTTCCTTACAACCAATAAATGCAATTGTGTTGATTTTAGCTTCAGGCTTTTATCTCTGTTCAAATGGCCTCCAAAGGAACGACAGATATTGTCCCTGCATTAAATAAATGGGAATGAAAATGTATACTTTGAAGGAGGATGGGTGCAAGAGCCAGCATGTGTGTTAAGACCATAAGAAAACGCTTTTCTGTTGCGTGCGATCCATTCAGTGGAAAGCACCATTAGAATCAAGCTGTCCACAGTGCACAGATCCAGGATGAAGGGAATAACGTTTAGTGCAAGGTAAAGTGCAATAAAGTCTGATTGAAGATAGTCCGGTGGTCTCCAATGAGGTAGATTATGACTGCTCTCTAGTTGGTGATAGGATGGTTCTGTTGCCCGATAATGTTAATCCTGGCTAAAACAGAGAAGCCATAACACCAAAATTTAGCAAGGACTCATGTATTGCTAGGCCATTTTGGTCAAGTCTGATGTGCTCTGCAGAAATAAGACAAGCTTCCGAATGGTGCCAGTAAGTCTAGGGCCCAGATCAGTGTTATATGTTCGATTGACAGAATGTATGTGATTTCTGCAGGACCTCCAAGGAAGTGTAAAATGCATTAAGTTAATTGGATCAATGCAAACTAAGTGTACATATTGTAAATCATGTTGCTAGACAGTTACCCTGCCGTTTGTTGATTGGTTAAAGTGTTGAGGCCCTGGCAGGTTTTGTTTGGATTCCAGGGGAAATGTTGCATTATTCAAGTTAAGTTGGCTTCTTCTGGAAGCTTCTCCTGCAATAATGTAAGGGGGATTCTGTTATTGGTCTGTGTAACTGTCAATAATGTATTGTTGTAATTAATATGTCTGATTGGATTGTAAATAGACCACCCCTCTGTAGTTTGGCCCCTCAAGATTCGGGGACCTATAAAAGGCAGCCCCCACGAGGTCCTTTGTCGATCTTCTGGAAGAGCGCTTGGGACTGCATGACCTTTTGGAGTGTTTCTGCTTGCACGCGGTAAAGGGCTTGGCCAAACAGATACAAGGATCAAACCCGCCGTGGTTTAGGTATCGTATAGGGTAATTTGCTGTGCTATCCAAAAATAAAGTTTAGTTGTTCCAGTGCTTGAATCAGTGTTTTATTGACTGAACTAGAATGGGGGGAAGCTTAGAAGAGCTTATTTACAATAACAGCTGGGAAGAAACTGTCCCTGAATCTGGAGGTGTGCATTTTCACAGGGACAGTTTCTTCCCAGCTGTTATCAGGCAATGGAGCCAATCTATCACCAACTAGGATGATGACAACTGATCAGCTCTGTTGCTTTGTGTGTGACACCATTGAATTCATTGTGTACGCGTTGTCCTCATGTATGTGCTGTATGGCAGTGTCAAGAACCATATTGTGGGCAGATAGCTCTTGTCACTCAGTAGCTGTCCTTGGGCGCTCCATGGTAGTGCAGACGCTCAAGTGCTGGAGCAGATCACTGCAGAGTGACAACATGGTGACAGTTGCTAGGTCACCACGCACTGACCCATGTGCTATGTCACCCACTGCCACATCGGCAGCTGCTGTGGAAGTGGAATCGCTTTATCACATCTGGTCATGGTGTTTCTCCAATCCGACACTGAGAGCCCGCAAAGTGACGCAAGCACCAGGGAGGCTTATGATGCTCTTCTTGTTGATCTCTGCTCAGAGAAAATTCGTTCTTGAGGGGGGCACGGTGGCACAGCGGTAGATCTACTGCCTCACTGCGCCAGAGACCCGGGTTCGATCCTGACTACGGGTGCTTGACTGTACGGAGTTTGTACGTTCTCCCCGTGACCTGTGCAGATTTTCCCTGAGATCTTCGCCGTATTCCCACACTCCAAAGACGTACAGGTTTGTCGGTTAATTGGCTTGGCATAAAATGTAAAATTGTCCCTAATGTGTGTGGGGTAGTGTTAATATGTAGGGATCGCTGGTCGGTGTGACATGGTGGGCTGAAGGGCCTGTTTCTGAGCTGCATCTCTAAACTAAGCTAAACTTTCTTGGAATAGAAAGATCAAGTGACATCTTTGTTTCGAGATACATCATGAGAACAGGCCAACCGAGTCCACGCCGACCATTGATTACCGATACACACTAGTTCGATGTTATCCCACTTTTGAACTTTTCTCTTTCTTTTATCTATTTATTATGTTATGTATTATTTAAATCTTTTTATTTGAATTTCACAGCAATTTGCATACATACAATGATAACAGACAGTGATAGTCAGGATATAATTGTGCAACAGTATGTAAGCGTCCCTCAAAGCCCTTACCCTTACCTCCCCCTCCAATCCACCCGAATCAGGTCGGAACCAAACGGGGACAAACAACACTCACATACGTACACGTCCACACAAACATGATAAGATAAACGAAACAAAATGTACAAAAAAAAAGGTGTGGGGGGGCGGGGGGGGGGGGGGGGGGGTTGAGGGGAGAGCAGCTGCAATAAGACAGAGCAGTGATAGAAGGCACTCTATCCTCTTCCGAGTCCGGAAACAAGTTAAGAGAGTTAACTAGTTCCAGGAAAGGGTTCCATGTATCTAGGAATGTCTTGGTATCGATTGAGGAATTCTGCTACCATCATCATATGTTGTGACAAGTGATGGCTCCCACTGAACGGGCTACTAATTGGGGATGATCAGCTATGATCACATTGAATGGTGGTGCTGGCTTGAAGGGCCGAAAGGCCTCCTTTGCACCTGCTGTCTATTGACTGAAGTTACAAGCCTGTTGTGCTGCTGCTGCAACTAAGAATTTCATTGTTCCAATTTGGTACATAGGACAATCAAACACTCTTGAGTCTTGAGTTGAATTATCAAACTGGAAGTATCCCGAGCTCATTCTGCTACCAGCATCATCTATTGCAACAAGTGATGGCTCCCACTGATAGTCGCCGGAAGCTTGCGTCCTTTTCAGGATGGACGATGACAGCGAGGCCAACATTTGTAACAAGATAGACACGAAAAGAAGAAGAACCTCTGTGGGTTTAGTTTAGTTTAACTTAGCTTGACTTAGGGATACAGAGTGTCGGCCCAGCGAGTTTGCACCGACCAGCGATCCCCGCACATTAACACGATCCTACACGCTAGGGACAAGTTCCATTTATGGCCAATTAACTTACAAACCTGGACGTCTTTGGAGTGTGGGAGGAAACCGGAGCACCGGGCAAAAGCCCGCGGTGGTCACGGGGAGAACGTACAAACTCAGTACAGACAGCACCCATAGTCGGAATCGAACTCGGGTCTCTTGCTCTGCAAGCGCTGTGTGGCAGCAACTCTACCGCTCTGATGCTGCGCCACCGTGCCGCTGAAGGAGTTCGAAACAACATTAGTGGTGCGTGTAGTGACATTATTATCAATATGGCGGATGTATGACATGGACAACCAATATGCACCCATGCAGATTAGTCACTGTACAGGAAAGGACTGAAGAACGATCTCGCCCCGAAACGTCACCCATTTCTTCTCTCCGGAGATGCTGCCTGTCCCGCTGAGTTACTCCAGCTTTTTGTGGCTATCTTTGGTGTAAACCAACATCCTTCCTACACGTACTGGAAAGGGCTTCAGCCTCAATGCCCATTGAATGCTACAAAGCGAAGTTGTAGACAATAGACAATAAACAATAGGTGCAGGAATAGGCCATTCGGCCCTTCGAGCCAACACCGCCACTCAATGTGATCATGGCTGATCATCCCCAATCAGTACCGTTCCTGCCTTATCCTTATGCAATCATTGAATTGACAATTGATACAATAGAATTGCAGATGCTGGAACATTGAGCTAAACATAAAAGTGCTGGAGTAACTCAGCGGGTCAGGTGGGAATTTCGAAGATTTCTTCTGTGATATGTCCTGCCAAATTGTCATCTGTGGAAGATTGTCAAAGCTGTCTCCTAGTCTCTGGAGGAGGAGAGTAGGAACTTGCATTCACGTTTGACAGACAGAGAACCTGAGAACATCACAAAAATGACAAATTTAGTTTATGAAGGAACTGCAGGCGCAGGTTTAAACTGAAGATAGACAAAAAATGCTGGAGTAACTCAACAGGACAGGCAGCATCCCTGGAGAGAAGGAAAGGGTGATGTTTCTGGTCCAGACCTTTCTTCAGACTAGTCAGGGGTAAGATAAATGAAAGATATAGACAGTGATGTAGAGAGATATAGCCCAAAAGAATGAAAGATATGCAAAAAAGTAATGTTGATAAAAGAAACAGGCCATTGTTAGCTGTTTGCTAGGAGGGGGACCTGGTGTGATTTGGGTGGTGGAGGGATGGAGAGAGAGGGGATGCAAGGTTTACTTGAAGTTAGGGAAATCAAAATCATACCACTGTGTTGCAAGCTGCCCAATGAAATATGAGATGCCGATACACCAATTTGTGATTCTGACAATGGAGGAGGTCCAGGACAGAAAGGTCAGTGTGGGAACGGAACGGGGGATTAAAGTGTTTGGCAACCTGGAGATCAGGTAGGTTGCGGTAGGCTGAGCAAAGGTGAACAACTGATACAGTAGATGAGGTTGGAGGAGGAGATCAGGTTGGAGGAGGAACCTCTGCCTGACCTGAAAGGACTGTCGGGGTCCCTGGACAGAGTTGAGGGAGGAGGTATAGGGACAGGTGTTGCATCTCCTGCGGTGGCAGGGAATGGTACCTGGGGAGGGGGTGGTTTGGGTGGGATGAGTTAACCAGGGAGTTGCGGAAGGCTGAAAAGGGTGGAGATGGGAAGATGGGACTCGTGTTGGGATCCCGTTGGAGATGGTGAAAATGTCGGAGGATTATGTGTTGTATGCAACAACTGATGGGGTGGAAGGTAAGGACTAGGGCGACTGTCTCTTTTGCGACTAAGGGGAGGGGGAGCAAGGGCGGAGCTGCAGGAGGAGACATGAGTGAGGGCCTCATCTATGATGGAAGAGGGGAACCCCTTGGATGTTCTTGTATTGAACACCTCATTTTGGGCGCAGCTGCGGCATAGATGGAGGAATTGGGATTAGAGTCTTTGCAGGAAGCAGGTTGGGAAGAAGTGTAACAGAGATAGTTGTGGGAGTCCGTGGGTTTGTAAAAGACTAACGTAAAACTTTCTGTTGGACAATAATTGTTATCTTAAACTTATCTTAAAATAACATCTAAATCTTGATTATTTCTTTGGGTGGAAGGGTTAATTACGGTTTACGATTCAGAATGATAAAACATGATGGACTCTTACATTTGAAGGCATTGGCCCCAATCAGTGCAGTTTTGTCAACAGTTAGATCTTCTTGTGCACATAACGATTCATGTGGTGTTATCAATGTTGTACATCAGTCTAGTTTAACTTTTTACAGATGTACTAACACAAAAAGAAGCACTGGCCACACCACTAACATGCTGTTAGTGCAGAGCAGCACAGTGGTGCAGCTGGTGGAGCTACTGTCTTACAGTGCCAGAGACCCTGGTTCGATCCTGACTACTGGATGCTGTCTGTATGGAGTTTGTTCCTACTCCCCGTGACAGCGTGGGTTTTCCCCGGGTGCTCCGGTTTCCTCCCACACTTCAAAACCGTACAGGTTTGTAGGTTACTTGGCTTTGGTAAAAATTATAAATTGTCCCTTGTGTGTTGGTGTGCGGGGATTTCCAGTCGGCGTGGACTCGGTGGGCCGAATGGCGCTGTAATTCTAAACTTAACCAAAAGCCAGAGCCCCAAGCTCAATCCTGACCTCATGAGCTGTCTGCGTGTTTGCTACATTCTTCCTGGGAACGCGTGCGTTTCCTCCCGTTTCCATCCCATAGACATGGGTCGGCGTGGTGGCGCAGCGGTAGAGTTGCTGCCTTACAGCGCTTGCAGCGCCGGAGACCCGGGTTCGATCCCCACCACGGGTGCTGCCTGTACGGAGTTTGTACGTTCTTCCTGTTTTCCCCTGAGATCTTCGGTTTCCTCCCACACTCCAAAGATGTGCAGGTTTGTAGATTAATTGGCTCGGTGTATAAATTGTCCCTAGTGAGTGCAGGATAGTGTTAATGTGCGGGGGATCACTGCTCGGTGTGGACCCGGTGGGCTGAAGGATCTGTTTCCGCGCTGTATCTCTAAACATGCGGGTTTGCAGATTAACTGGCCTCTGTAAAATTGCAACCAGTGATCGATGGTCGTCGTGGACCGGGTGGGCCGAAGGGCCTGCTGTATCTTTCAATCAATCCAAACTGCATAAAGTAATAACAAAGGAATCTTCAACAGAATTACATTTAAAAAATGGAAATGGGTTCTGCATGACAGCGTGATACACTATAGTGTGATTGATGGCCATGTAATTTATATGTCAAGGAAGATCACAATCGCTATTGATATTTCATTCATGTGGTATTATGCTACCATAATACGATATTGAATATATACTTTTCAGTTAGTGATTGTATACTAGATTTATTCTTGCATGGTGTAATTCTTCAAAGAGCCTAATCTTTGAAAATGCAGTCTGTGGCTGCATTGTGATACCATGATCCAAGCGCGCTTGATAGAAAATATGACTTTTGAGTATAGAAGTTGGGAGGTCATTTTGCAGTTGTATAAGACGTTGGTGAGGTTGCATTTAGAGTATTGTGTTCAGTTCTGGGCATCGTGTTATAAGAGAGATGGAAAGGGTACAGATAAGATTTACAAGGATGTTGCCAGGACTAGAGGTTCTGAGCTATAGGGAGAGGTTGAGCAGGCCGGGACTCTATTCCTTGGAGCGCAGGAGGATGAGGGGTGATCTTATTGAGGTGTATAAAATCATGAGGGGAATAGATCGGGTAGATGCACAGTGTTTCTTGCCCAGAGTAGGTGATTCGAGGATCAGAGGACATAGGTTTAAGTTGAAGGGGAAAAGATTAAATAGGAATCTGAGGGGTAACCTTTTCACATTAAAAGTGTTGTGGGTGAGGCTGCCAGAGGAGGTAGTTGAGGCAGGGACTATCCCAACATTTCAGTATCAGTTACATGGATAGGACAGGTTTGGAGGGATATGGACCAAATGCGGGCAGGTGGGAATAGTGTAGCTGGGACATGTTGGCCGGTGTGGGTAAGTTGGGCCAAAGGGCCTGTTACCACCCTGTATCACTCTTTGACAACTATGACTGAATATTCTATGGATGGAATATTTTACTTCAGGTTAACATGCTGCAGTACACCACGTTGTGAGAGGAAAATTTCTTCCACCTAATATTTGCTGTCTGGCAATATTGCCGGTCGCAGTGGCGCAGCGGTAGAGTTGCTACCTTACAGCGAATGCAGCACCAAAGGCCCGGGTTCGATCCTGACTACGGGTGCTGTCTGTACGGAGTTTGTACGTTCTCCCCGTGATCTGCCTGGGTTTACTCCGAGATCTTTGGTTTCCTCCCACACTCCAAAGACGTGCAGGTTTGTAGGTCAATTGGCTTGGTATAAGTGTAAATATTGTCCCTAATGGGCGTAGGATAGTGTTAATGTGCGGGGATCGCTGGTCGGCGCGGACCCGGTGGGCGGAAGAGCCTGTTTCCGCGCTGTATCTCTAAGCTAAACTTTAAAAAAAAAGGTAATCTAAGTATTTCCCAAATGTCAATTGAATTTAATCCAGCAATATGTATTATTTTTAATTGGGCAACTTTGGTTAATATTGTAGATGTGTGGTTGGATTGAGAGATGTCCCGGGAGCATTGTCTTGCATCCACTGCAAGGAAATGATAATTATGAAATTGGTCAAGGCAGCTTTCAATTATTGTTCATTGCAAACCTACTCACTGACAA
Source organism: Raja brachyura (assembly GCA_963514005.1). The sequence goes on along the minus strand of OY740797.1, from coordinate 7,495,252 downwards.
TTTCATCAGTTTTAAATACAAGGAGTCTTTGATTAAGAATTTATAACTGATTAATATGAAATGCAGCATATGGGATACATCAGAAGGGATTATTTGTTTACCTTTTGAGAAAATACATTTTAACTTTTTAAATATCTTATTACAATCTGGCGACACGGTGGGGCAGTGATAGGGTTGCTGCCTCACAGAGCCAGGGGCCTGGGTTCCATCCCGACCGCGGGTGCTGTCTGTACGGAGTTTGTACGTTCTCCCCATGACCGCATAGGTTTTCTCCGAGATCTTCGGTTTCCTCCCACACTCCAAAGACGTTCAGGTTTGTAGGTTATTTGGCTTGATATAAATGTAAAATTGTCCCGTGTGTGTGTGGTAGGATAGTGTAAGTGTGCGGGGGTCGCTGGTTGGCGCGGACTCTGTGGGCCGAAGGGCCTGCTTCCACGCGGTATCTCAAAACTAGACTAAACTAAAGTACTTCAGGGTCAGTCTGAAGAAGGGTATCGACTTGAAACATCACCCATTCCTTCTCTCCAGAGATGCTGCCTGTCCCGCTGAGTTACTCCAGCATTTTGGGCCTACCTCAGGTTTAGATGGATATGGTGGGCAGGTGGGACAAGTGTGGATGGGGCATGTTGGTCGGTGTGGGTAAGTTGGGCCCCAGGATCAACCCATTGGGCATTTGTAAGGCAGAGATTGACAGATTCTTGATTAGTACGGGTGCCACAGGTTATGGGGAAGGCAGGAGAATGGTGTAGAGGAAAAGATAGATCAATCTAGATGGGCTGAATGGCCTAATTCTGCTGCCATGAGTTACGAACAATGTTCTTTGTGTCATTGTGAGGGAAGTGAATGAGTGAGATACAGCACGGAAACAGGCCCATCAGCCCACCGAGTCCACAACGGCCGTCAACCTTCCATTTTATAGCAATCTAACATGAATCCTATTTCATTCCACTTCAGATTTTGCCTCCTCCCTCCCCACCCACATGTTGATGTCAATTTACTGAAGACAATTAACCTACCAACTCACGTGTGTTCGGGATGTGGGAGGAAACTGGAGTGCCCAGGGTAAACCTACGGTCACAGGGAGATTATGCAAACTCCACACAGACTGCACCTGGGGTCAGGATCGAACCCGGGTCTCTGGCGCTGTGAGGCAGCAGCTCTACCAGCTGCACCACCGGGCTGCCTTATCCTTGTGTTCAAGAGAGTTTTATTGTCAAACGTCCCAGATAGAACAATGAAATTCTTACTTGCAGCAGCACAACAGAATATGTAAACATAGTACACTGTAAACTATATAATAAACGAGAGAGAAAAAAAAAGTTCAGTGTGTGTATATATACAAGTACGCACAAATATACATAGATCATTTAAAAAATGCACACACGCACGCGCACACACACACACACACACACACACACACACACACACACACACACACACACACACACGCACACACACACACACACACACACACACACACACACACACACACACACACACAAAACAAACAATAATAGTTCAATAATAACAATATAGTCTATAATAGTCTATTGTAGGTCAGAGCTCATTGGAGGTTGTAGTGTTTAATAGCCTGATGGCTGTAGGGAAGAAGCTGTTCCTGAACCTGGATGTTACAGTTTTCAGGCTCCTGTACCTTCTTCCGAATGGCAGAACTCATTGTTAGAACTAACAACCTTCCAGAGGCATTCTAAATAATTTAGACACGGTGACAATTGTAATTAAGGCACTGATTCTCAACTCAGATCCCCCATTTTCCAGCATAATTAATTTCCTGAGTCAATAACAGCAGTGGAAAATCCTCTCTCTGGTAGTATGAAGGTTTCGAACACAGCAGCACAAATACTTGAAACACATTGTTTTCAGAAAATGGAGTCCACGAGCAGTTCCGCTAATGCTCCGAATGAAAGATTTCTCTAAAATTTATTCCAGATATTTTGAGTGGGATGTAATGCAATAGACTAAGTAACTGTCACCAACAATGCGTCAGACGTGAGATAAACATGTCACAGAGCTTTAGAATACCATCAGTATGTCAGTGAAAGGTAACAAAACCTCTCCTTAATTGCCCAGAACAATAAGTATTAAATTGACTAATGCTGCACAAGACAGATTTTAATTGAGAATTATTCATACATGCCTTCCACACATTCATCAGTGTTCAGTAAATGGGTCATTTGTCATCATTTTCAATAATGCTGGTGCATAGTGCTTTCTTGTTTGGTGAGATTTCACAGTAAATAGCTAATATCAGTACATTGTTCGACTCAACATGGTTTTGTAAGTGTCTTTTAAATTCGTTAAGAAATGAAACACTGCAAATTCATTTTCCATTAGACTGTATGGATCATGCATGTAGCAAATTACATAAAGATGATGTGTATCGATGACCATTGTTTTGCAGCAGTACTTTTGGTGTCGATGTGTGCCAACAAGAGGTACATATTTCCCTAGGTTTCTTATTATGAACAGTCAACTTGGATTTAGAAAGAGGATAGGACAGCAAGCAGTACAGCACAGGAACAGGCCCTTCGGCCCACAATGTCCGTGCTGTAAACGATGACGAGGTAAACTAATCTCCTCTGCCTGCATGTGATCCATATCCCTCCATTCTCTGCATATCCGTGTGCCCGTCTCAAAATCTCTTACGATACGATAAAACAGAACTTTATTTATCCCAGGAGGGAAATTGACCTGCCAACAGTCATGTAAACATGACATACGCAAAGCACAAAATACAAGAAACATGAAAATAAAGTGATGAGTGGGAAGGCTTGGGGGATGTGCAAAGATTGGGGAGGGGTGGGGTGGGGGGGGGAGGGGAGTCAGTCGCAGTCTCACCCCACTACAGAAGGGGGAGGAGTTGTACAGTTTGATAGACACAGGGAAGAAGGATCACCTGTGGCGTTCTGTGCTGCATCTTGGTGGGACCAGTCTGTTGCCGAAGGTGCTGTATTCCTCATGTTGACCAGTGTGTCATGGAGGGCGTGAGGTGTATTGTCCAGGATGCTCCGCAGTTGGAGGAGCATCCTCCCTGCCACGATGCCACAATCATTGGGACACAGTGATGCAGGCTGGTAGAGCTCATGCCACACAGTGCCCGGGTCTCTGGCACTGTGTTGCATTAGCTCTGCAAAGCTTGATCGCTCTACCAGTTTGATTGCTATGTATCCCCCTTTACTCCCGAGAGTTGCAGACGTAGCCCAGACCATCACCCAAACCAACCTCCCTTCCATCGACTCCATCCGGACATCACTCTGTCTTGGCAAAGTTGACGAAGGGTTGGTGGGGACATCTCAAGCTTCCCAAGCCTTCTGAAGGAGCAGACGTATTGATGTGCCTGCAAGATATCTTTAGCTGTTATTCTCTCCCACCAAGATAGGGCGGCATGGTGGCGCAGCAGTGGAGCTACTGCCTGACTGCGCCAGAGACCCGGGTTAGATCTTAACTACGGGAGACGTCTGTATGTTCTCTGCCGTGACCTGTGTGGGGTTTTCTCCGCGATCCTCGGTTTCCTCCCACACTCCAAAGACACACAGTTTGTAGGCTAATTGGCTTGGTATAAATGTAAAAATTGTGTAGGATAGCGATAGTGTGCGGGGATCGCTGGTCGATGCGGACCTGTTTCCGTGCTGTATCTCTAAACTAAACTAAGCCGCGCAGATTGATATGCGAAGCATTGAATGAACTGAAGGGGGCCAATTCTAATGATGTATCGATTGCCCACTCACGGGACAAGATTCGAATGACCTTATGAGTATAATGGGCCTTGTTTTGCTGAGTGGTTCAGTCTATCCTGAACACAGACAAATAAACCTTTTAAAATAAATGCATCTTTCATCTTTGAGATACAGTGATGGAACATTCAGTAAAACAAGACTTTGGATTCACATGGGGGATTTTACAGATACTTTGTCTAGACTTCAGCAAAACTCTGCCAATTCTTTTCCCTTGGACGTTTACGCTGAAAATATTGGCATACACAATTGTTACATCCCAAGGTTAGCTTCCAGACTAGTCTAATATTGGTCTGACATAAAGGATAAAGGATTATAGGAATAACTCGTAGCCCTGAAAGAATATTTCACAGCAAGTTCCAAACTTCGCAATAGCCAGCTTGCCTGCCGTCATTGTATCAGTTCTGCCGAGGAGCATCCAGCCAGAATCTGGTCAAGAGGTTAAAAGTGTTTAAAACTCATATGTACCGACAAGGGAGCAATGAAACTCTTACTTGTAGCAATATAACAGGCAATGCACATAGATAGAGAGTTATGGATGCAGCCCAGTCTATCACACAGATCAGACTCCTCACTATTGACTCCATCTGGAGGCAGGCTGTTTCAGGAAAGCAGCCAATGTTATCAAACAGCTTTGCAGCCCCGGTCATTCCTTCTTCTTCTTACTTCCATTGGGCAGAAGGTACTGAAACATAAAAGCGCCCCACCTCCACATTCAGGAACTGCTTCTTCCCCATTGTTATCAATCTTTTGAACAGTCCTTCCATAAGCGGACATTGAACTTTGTCTCTCGACTGGTGCAGGGTACTGTCTGTACGGAGTTTGTATGTTCACCCCGTGACTTGCGTGAGTTTTCTCTGAGATCTTTCGTTTCCTCCCACCCTGCAAAGACGTACAGGTTTGTAGGTTAATTGGCTTGGTATAAATGTAAATTGGCCCTAGTGTGTGTAGGATAGCGTTAGTATGCGCGGATCGCGGTCGGTGTGGACTCAGTGGGCCGAAGGGCCTGTTTCCGCGCTGTATCTCTAAACTAAATTAAACTGATGAGCAACAATGCTGATAGCTATATTCCGCACTCTGTATCTTCCCTTGCGCTCTACCTATCGTTCTTGAATCTGGGTTGTTTGTATCTGATCCGATGGAAGAGGATGCAAAACTAAATGTTTCACTGTACCTTGGTCCTCATGCCAATAATAATCAACCTAAATCTGAATAAAGGTTCAATAAATTAATAACAACAATACTTGTGCAACAAAATCTGTATTCCTTGGTGCAACCAAAGACCATCCATAAGAGTTCATAGTAGCAGTTAAGCCCGCGTCCCACCGTACGAGGTAATTCAAGAGTTATCCTGAGTTTTCCCCTGATTCGAACTCGGAGAATGTCCACAGCGGGTCCGCGGGAGTTCGTGGATGTCCCGTAGCGGCTCGGACAAGTAAAAAGTAACCATTTTTTTCACCACAAGTATTTTTTTACTCGTGGCCATTTTTCGCAGGGATGAAAAAACATCACGAGTTTACCCAATGTCCCGAGTACCTACAGTTAGCATTACGAGCCGCTACGAGACATCCACAAATTCCTACAGACATTCTCTGAGTTCGAATCAGGAGAAAACTCGGGCGAACTCTTGAATTTCCTCGTACAGTGGGACAGGGGCTTAAATGTTGACTCGTCATAGAATCATAGATTAACACAGAACAGAAGCAGGTCCTCGTCCCACCTTGTCCACGCCAACCAATGTGACCCATCGAAGCTCGTCCCATTTGTCCACATTTGGTCCATATCCCTCTAGACGGGCGGTCACGGTGGCGCAGCGGTAGAGTTGCTGCCTTACAGCGAATGCAGTGCCGGAGACCGGGTTCGATCCCGACTACGGGTGCTGTCTGTACAGAGTTTGTACATTTTCCCTGTGATCTGTGTGGGTTTTCTCCAAGATCTACAGTTACCTCCCACACTCCAAAGATGTGCAGGTTTGTAGGTTAATTGGCTTGGTATAATGTAAAAAATGTTCCTAGTGGGTGTAGGATGGTATTAATGTGCGGGGATCGCTGGCGCGGACACGATGGGCCGAAGGGCCTGTTTCCACACTGTATTTATAAACTAATTTCATGTACCTGTCCAAGTGTCTTTTAAAAGTCTTTGTACCTGTCTCAACTACCTCCTCTGGCAACTAATTTCCAATACCCACCACCTTCTTGAGTGAAAATGTTGCCCTTCAGGTCCCTATTAAATCCCCACCCCTCTCACCTTAAACCCATGTCCTCTGATTCTTGATTCCCTCTCCCCAGTGGAAAGCGCTCCGTGCATTCACCATATCAATTCCCCTCATGATGTTGTACACCTCAGTAAGGTCACCCCTCAACCTCTTACACTCCAATGAATAAAGGTCCCAGCTTGCCCAACATCTCCCAATAGCTCAGGCCCTCAAGTCCTAGCAACATCCTTGCAGTGTTTGAAGAGCCTGATGGTTAATTAGTTTAGTTTAGAGGTACAGCATGTAAAGAAGGGCCTGCTGACCAGCGATCCCCGCACACCAACACTATCCTACACCGACGGGGGACAATTTACAATTTTATCCAAGCTAATTAAGCTACAAACGTGTACATCTTTGGAAGGTGGGAGGAAACCAGAGCACCTGGAGAAAACCCACACAGTCATGGGGAGGATATACAAACTCCGTACAGACAGCGCCTATAGTCAGGATCGAACTTGGGTCTCTGGCACTGCAAGGCTGCAACTCTACCGCTGCACCACCGTGTCGACCTAAGATGTTGGGAAGAAGCTATTCTTGAATCTGGTGGCCATGGATCGCAGACTCCAATATATTTTTTTCCCCCTTAATAGGAGTTAAGTTAACTTGAACTTCGTAAGTCAACTAATTCCAACTTTTCCATTTTATATTCTGAAAGGCCGCTTGTTTAAATCCAGCATTCTTCTTTTTATTCCTGCCATGTGGCATTTAATGTTTGCGCCTCCAGATCAAATTTTCTGCTGGTGAATCTCTTTATTCATCTTCCCATGTTTATCCTGAGCTGATTTGCCTGGGGCAGGCTTGCATCAATGAGACTGCGATATGGCTGAATCAATGCTACTCCAAGTTTAAACGCGCTAGCTTAATTTATCAAGAGTTTCTGACAATAACATTTAGAATCCGTAGGGCGAATACTCCTTGGCACACCTGCCAGCATTCAGTGCCGGGGACCCGGGTTCGATCCCGACTACGGGTGCTGACGTTCGTTCTCCCCGTGACCTGCGTGGGTTTTTTCCGAGATCGTCCTTTTGCTCCCATACTCCAAAGACGTACAGGTTTGTAGATTAATTGGCTTGGTATAAGTGTAAAATTGTCCCTAGTGGGTGTAGGATAGTGTTAATGTCGATGGGGGCTCGGTGGGCCGAAGGGCCTGTTTCCACACTGTATCTCTAAACTAAACTAAATTAAAAGTTGTAACTTTTCCTTTATATTTCAGATGATAAGAAATCTTCAAAGGAATGTCAAAGCTGCTGAGGATTTGGGATATTGCACTAGTTCTATGGTTATTAATTTACTATTTTTTTTAGTTTAGAGATATAGAGATACGGCACGGAAACAGGCCCCCTTCGACCCACTGAGTCCGCACCAACCAGTAATCCCCGCACATTAACACTACCCTACACGCACTAGGGACAATTCTTTGACATTTATACATTTATACCAAACCAATTACCCTACAAACATGTACGTCTTTGGAGTTTGGGAGAAAAGCGAAGATCTCGGAGAAAACCCACGCGGTCATGGGGAGAACGTACAAACTCCGTATGGACAAACACCTATTGTCAGAATCGGACCCGGGTCTCTGGCTCTGTAAGGAGTAGCTCTATCACCGAGCCGCTGCTCCACCGTGCCACCCTTTTGTCAGTATATATTATCAATGTGTATTGTGTTTACAAGCCTGTCATGCCGCTGCATGTAAGAATTCCATTGTTCCATTGTCAGTACATATAACAATTAAATACTCGTGACTCTTGCACCATTGTGCCACCATTTTGTGTTCAGTATTCCAGGCAAGTTGCTGGATGTTCCATGGAAATTGTTGCTCTTGCATACATCAAGTTTAGTTTAGTCTAGAGATACTGTGTGGAAACAGGCCCTTCTGCCCACCAGGTCCGCGTCGACCAGCGATCCCCATACATTAGCGCTATCCTATACTCTAGGGACAATTCACATTAGGCAGGAAATGGTGTTGGGTAGACTGATGGGACTGAAGGCTGATAAATCCCCAGGGCCTGAAGGCCTGCATCCCAGGGTACTTAGGGAAGTGGCTCTAGAAACCGTGGACACATTGGTGATAATTTGCCAATGTTCTATAGATTCAGGATCAGCTCCTGTGGATTGGAGGGTAGCTAATGTTATCCCACTTTTTAAGAAAGCGGGAGAGAGAAAACGGGGAATTATAGACCAGTTAGCCTGACATCAGTGGTGGGGTAGATGCTGGAGTCAATTATAAAATATGAAATAGTGGCACATTTGGATAGCAGTAACAGGATCGGTCTGAGTCAGCATGGATTTATGAAGGGGAAATCATGCTTGACTAATCTTCTGGAATTTTTTGGACATAGGAGAGCCAGTGGATGTAATGTTTGCAAGCTTTTGATGAGGTTCCACATAGGAGATTAGTGGGTCAAATTAGAGCACTTGGTATTGGGAGTAGAGTGCTGACATGGATAGAAAATTGGTTGGCAGACAGGAAACAAAGAGTAGGGATTAACGGGTCCCTCTCAGAATGGCAGGCAGTGACTAGTGGGGTACCGCAAGGCTCGGTGCTGGGACCGCAGCTATTTACAATATACATTAATGATTTAGATGAAGGAATTAAGAGTAACAATAGTAAATTTGCTGATGACACAAAGCTGGGTGGCAGCGTGAAGTGTGAGGAGGATGCTATGAGGGTGCAGGGTGACTTGGACAGGTTGGGTGAGTGGGCAGATGCATGGCAGATGCAGTTTAATATGGATAAATGTGAGGTTGGTGGCAAAAACAGGAAGGCAGATTATTATCTGAATGGGGTCAAGTTTGGAAAAGGGGAAGTACAACGAGATCTGGGGGTCCTTGTTCATCAGTCACTGAAAGTAAGCATGCAGGTACAGCAGGCAGTGAAGAAAGCTAATGGCAAGTTGGCCTTCATAACAAGAGGAGTTGAGTATAGGAGCAAAAAGGTCCTTCTGCACAGGGCCTTAGTGAGACCAGACCTGGAGTATTGTGTGTAGTTTTGGTCTCCAAATTTGAGGAAGGACATTCTTGCTATTGAGGAAGTGCAGGGTAGGTGCACGAGGTTAATTCCCGGGATGGCGAGACTGTCAATTGTTGATAGAATGGAGCGACTGGGCTTGTATACACTGGAATTTAGAAGGATGAGAGGGGATCTTATTGAAACATATTAGATTATTAAGGGATTGGACACTCTAGAGGCAGGAAACATGTTCCCAATGTTGGGGGAGTCCAAACCAGGTGCCACAGTTTAAGAATAAGGAGTAGGCCATTTGGAACGGAGATGAGGAAAAACGTTTTCACCCTGAGAGTTCTGAACCTGTGGAATTCTCTGCCTCAGTGGGCGGTGAAGGCCAATTCTCTGGATGCTTGCAAGAGAGAGTTAGATAGAGCTCTTAAAGATAGCGGAGTCAGGGGATATGGGGAGAAGGCAGAATTGTGGATGATCAGCCATGATCACAGTGAATGGCAGTGCTGGCTCAAAGGCTGTGCTGACTCCTGCACCTATTGTCTACTGTCTATTGTCTATTTCACAATTTCTTTTTAACCAAAGTCAATTAACCTACAAACCCGCACATTGTTGGAATGTGGGAGGAAACCGGAGCTCTCAGAATAAACCCACGCAGTCCAAACAGACAGCACCCGTAGTCAGGATTGTACCCAGGTCTTTGGCGCTGTGAGGCCGCAACTCTACCTCTGCGCCCACTATTGCAGATGTAGTTGGGAGTTTCTCGGTGTTCATTGGTGTTTTTTGGACCTGGTTTCCTGTTCTATTGATTCCGTTTGTCATTCTTTTCATCTTGCTCGCTGCCTCAATCTCCATGAGCTCTTTGCTCTTTGATGGAAGTGACTTGATTTCTGCGATTCCTTGATTTGCTAGCTGCCCATTGGATGATTCTTGCCCGCCCATCGAAATTCTCCTCTGCACCAGGGAGGCTTTCCTCCCCGGTGGAAATTGCTTCAAGTTCAGCGGACAAAGTTCACCCTTCTCTTCGCTTGACATCCGAGGGAAGCTGTTTGCCGTTTTGTAGGATGTTTTGTGGAAGATTTCTTTCCCTTAGATTGAAGTTGCTTGGGAGGTCCGTGGATGTTGTTCTGTTTCTGTTGTGCCAGTTGATTGCAGCCTCGGGGAAAGTGTTACGATGCTCTGTGAAAGATGCTTGGTATGTAATAGAAATTGTAACGAGTATGTTGGAAGCTGCAGCCTCAGTCATCAGCTACAGATGGAGATGCAAGAGACTGAATTGAATTGAATTGAATTCAATACTTATTGTCACAGTGAAATTCTTTGCTTGTGAATTTATATACCCAATGCATGCAAAGAGTCGCACACCACCTTTTTTCACCCCCCCCCCCCCCCCCTTTGCGGATGCTGTTTTCTTTCAATCAGATACAATGTTCAGAAGTTCACAAGTGAAAGGAACAGAATTAGGCCATTCGGCCCATCAAGTCTACTCCACCACTCAATCATGGCTGATCGATCTCTCCCTCCCAACCCCAATCTCCTGCCTTCTCCCCATAACCCCTGACACCCGGACTAATCGAGAATCTATCTATCTCTGCCTTAAAAGCATCCATTGACTTGGCCTCCACAGCCTTCTGTGGCAATGTAATTTTTCATTTACAAGGAAACCCAGATCCCTCTAATCAGCAATATCTAATTCTACCGTGTGACCAGACTGGATCCCAGCACTGATTGTGCACCAGGCCTTCTCCATCTCCACCATGGGGACCATGTTCACAACCGCTCTAAAGTAGGTTGTCAGCAACTCTCCTGAATCAACGGAATCAAGGGACATGGGGAGATAGCAGGAGCGGGGTACTGATTTTGGATGATCAGCCATGATCATATTGAATGGCGGTGCTGGCTCGTGGGGCTGAATGGCCTACTCCTGCACCTATTGTCTATATTTCTACGTTTCTATGAATCATTGCGGACTTTCCAATAAAGGTCCTCCCACAGGAGGCAATGGCACAGATAATTAAGCTGCTACTTCACATCTCCAGCAACCTGGGCTCAACTCTGACCTCGCATGACCTCAGTGTTGTGCTGCCCTGATTGCCCATTCAAAATACTCGCTTCTCTTCACTGGGGAGACTGGGTTCAGGCTCAGTGGCAAGTTTCAGATCAACCACGGTGTAAATAACCCACGTTACCCAGCCGCAAGCCAAGAGCTTTCAGGCAGTCCAAGTGTGTGACCAAGTGGTCTCTATCCAAAATGGGGTCCCAACCAATCCTCTCACAGGAAGAAATAATGATAAGTAATGATTGCCAGAGTCTTCAGACTTTAGAGATAAAGATACAGAGCGGGAACAGGCCCTTCGGCTCACCTAGTCCGCGCCGACCAGCGATCACCCCGTACACTAGCGCTATCCTACACGATAGTGACAATTTACCAAAGCCAATTAACCTATGGACCTGTATGTCTTTGAAGTGTGGGAGGAAACCGAAGCACCCAGAGAAAACCCACACATGTCTATCTCTCCAACTCTCACTCTCTCTGTGTCTATCTCTGTTCCTCTCTTTGCTAACAGCCTGCATAATGCATGTAGTTGTATATCAGCCAATGCACATTTTATCACCAGTGGAAGTGTGTGTGTGTTTGTGTGTGCATGTTTGTGTGAAGGCTGTGTACAGCTCTCATGTACATGGCTTCCCATGTGTACATGAACACTAAATGTTCCATTCACTGTGATCAGCCACGATCACACGGTGCTGGCTCGAAGGGCCGAATGGCCTACTCCTGCACCTATTGTCTATTGTCTATAGAAGTGTCTGCATGTTCTGACCAGTTTGTTGCCAAATCTGCTTCCTAAATCCAAACATTTAAACTAGACATCACATGTAGATTTTGTGGTTTCTGACTTTTTCCTCTTTAATCCCCTTTTATAGTCAATAGACAATAGGTGCAGGAGTAGGCCATTCGGCCCTTCAAGCCAGCACCGTCATTCAATGTGATCTTGGCTGATCATCCCCAATCAGTTCCTGCCTTCTCCCCACATCCCATGACTCCGCTATCTTTAAGAGCCCTATTTAGCTCTCTCTTGAAAGTATCCAGAGAATCGTCCTCCACCGCCCTCTGAGGCAGAGAATTCCCCAGACTAATGCTTCAATCCTGTGCAATAAAGTGTTAACAAAAGTTACATATCATCGCAGTGAAAAATAACCGAACCTGGAGAGGTTTTATGAATTACCAGGTCTCATTGTGTCAGCATTTTACCTCATTACAATTATATGTAGTTATTTAATTACATTTGAAGAAAGGCCAAGAAAAGTTAATTAATATTATGTTTGAAAATTGCGGTCACAAAGTTCCATGCTGTGGTTTATGATTCAGGGTGACCAGGAATCGGGTTCAATTCAAGGGCGGCACAGTGGCACAGCGGGTAGAGCTGCTGCCTCACAGCACCAGAGACCTGGGTTTGATCCTGACCTCAGGCGCTGTCTGTGTGGAGTTTGCACATCCACATGGTTTTCTCTGGGAGCTCTGGTTTCCTCCCACACCCCAAAGATGTGCGGGTTTGTAGGTTAATTGGCTCTCTGTAAATTGACCCCAATATGTAGACAATCGACAATAGGCAATAGGTGCAGGAGTAGGCCATTCTGCCCTTCGGGCCAGCACCGCCATTCAAGGTGATCATGGCTGATCATCCCCAATCAGCGCCCCGTTCCTGCCTTCTCCCCATATCCCCTGACTCCGCTATCTTTAAGAGGCCTAACTAGCTCTCTCTTGAAAGTATCCAGAGAACCGGCCTCCACCGCCCTCTGAGGCAGAGAATTCCACAGACGCACAACTCTCAGTGTTTCGGGAGTGAGTGAGAAAGTGGGATAACATAGAGGTTCATAAGTTCATAGGTTCTTGGAGCAGAATAAGGCCGTTCTCCCCAACCAGGTCTACCCCGCCAGTCAACCATGGCTGATGTATCTCTCCCTGGACAAAAAGGACTGTGACGTTTCAGGTCGAGACACTTTGATCACCCTCTTCCTCCAGAGATGCTTCCTGACCCGCTGGGTCTCTCCAGCATTCAGTGTCTATCTTTGGTGCAAATCTGCATCGACAGTTCCTTCTAATCAAACCAGTTTCTCCAACCTGTAGATGCAGGACCCACTGATTGTCATTGATTTAGACCGGCAGCTCTTGTTTGTCATTTAAAAATAAAAAAATTAGCCATTTGCATTGTCTGGCTGCATCAATCAGAGTTGCTCATTTTAATGACAATAACAATTAACTTTCAAAAATTGTATACAATGTTTGGCTGTCAGTTCACAAGAATTTATCACTTTGATCTCAACGTCCTAGTAATTTGCTAGTTATCCATTGTACTTCTTTCTCAACCGATGAAGATGAATGGCTTTAGCTCTTGGCGGTATAATCTCACGAGACTTTTATACTTAATTACAAATGTCACATTAGTTTTATAGTTTGTTTGAACAATCAGTATTTTCTGAAACTTGGCTTTAATAAAGACTGACTGAGGAATTGAAAGAGGATTTGAAGTTTAATCGTGATCTTGAAGATGTTGGGAGAGTTCAATTAATATCATCGAATGGATGATAAGTAGCTTAAGGTGGGGCCTTGATGGCAACCTCGCCGACAGTCTGTCTGCCCCTCCGTCTTTTAAAAAATGTTTTAGTGGGTTTAAGAAGTATCTGTGTTTTTTTTTATGTGGGGGGTTGGGTGGGGGGGGTGGGGGGGGGTTGGGGTCGTGGAAAATTAATTTCAATCTCTTACCTTGCCGGAGATGAGATTGTTTTCCGGATTGTGTCTCCGGTCGCTCTGCGGCCTAACATCGTGGAGCTGGAGGCCTCGCTCGGGACTGACCTTGCGGGGCGTGGAGTTTCCATCGGAGCCGATTCCTTGCCTGGGATGGACGCTGTAACCGTGGCCTGCGGACTTTAACGTCAAGGAGCTCGCAGTCTCGGGTTGAGTCTGACGTGGGGAAGCTCCAAGAGCCGCACGACGTTCGACTGGCCCCGACCCGGGGTAGATCGCCCGGCGCAGGGGAGCTGAGATTCCCCCCCGATGCAGGAACTTGATCGCCCTGACGAGGATTGCCTGCCGCAGAGCGACCGGAGTAATATCGTACCGTCAACGGAAGGTTAGAGGCCCCCGACTGCGGGAGAACAAAGAAGGCAAGAGATTGAACTTTTTTTTGTCTTCCATCACAGTGAGGAATGTGGAGGAGTCACTGTGGTGGATGTTTATGTTAAAATGTATTTTATGTATTCTGGTGCTTTTTATTGGTACGACTTTATGGCAAATCAAATATCTTGTATGTTGCAAAACATACTTGGCCAATAAAGTATGATTATGATTATGATTTACAGTTTTGTCCAATTGGGGGAGCCCAGAACCAGAGGTCACAGCTTAAGAATAAGGGGTAGGCCATTTAGGACTGCGTTGAGTTAGATAGAGCTCTAGGGGCTAGTGGAATCAAGGGATATGGGGAGAAGGCAGGCACGTGTTATTGATAGGGGACGATCAGCCATGATCACAATGAATGGCGGTGCTGACTCGAAGGGCCGAATGGCCTCCTCCTGCACCTATTTTCTATGTTTCTATGTTTCAATGATGGAAAACATTTTCACCCAGAGAGTTATAAATCTGTGGAATTCTCTGCAACAGAAGGCAGTGGAGGCCAATTCACTGGGTCTATTCTTATGGCTAACAGAATCAAAAGATATGGGGAAAAAGCAGGAACGAGGTACTGATTCTGAATGATCAGCCATGATTGAATTGAAAGGTGGCGCTGGCTCGAAGGGCCGAATGGCCCACTCCTGCACCTACTTTCTTTATTTCTATGTTTATTTGAATGGTTTTACACACTGCCAAAGAAAGACACAAAATGCTGGAGTAACTCAGCGGGACAGGCAGCATCTCTGGACAGAAGGAATAGGTGACGTTTCGGGTCGAGACCCTTCTTGCACACTACCATCCGGAAATTCAAACATATTTTCTCCGATTTGTCATGTCAGAATTTTATTGTTGTTTGGAATATCTTCATAAGTTCATAAGTTATAGGAGCAGAATTAGGCCATTCGGCCCATCAAGCCTACTCTGCCGTTCAATCATGGCTGATCTCTTTCTCTCTCAACCAAATTCTCCTGCCAACTCCCCATAAACCCTGACACTCATACTAATCAAGAATCTATCTATGCCTTCAAAACATCCATTGGCTTAGCCTACACAGCCTTTCATGGCAATGAATCCCACAGATTCACCACCCTTTGACAAAATAAATTCCTCCTTATCTCCTTCCTAAAGGAACGTCTTTTTATCTGAGGCGATGGCCTCTGGTCCTAGACTCTCCCGTGAGTGGAAACATCCTCTCCACATCCACTCTATCCGGGCCTTTCACTATTCTGTAAGTTTCAATGAGGTCGCCCCTCATCCTTCTAAACTCCAGTGAGTACAGGCCCAGTGCCGTCAAATGCTCATCATATGTTAATCCTCTCATTCCTGGGATCATTCTCGTAAACCTCCTCTGGACCCTCTCCAGCGCCAGCGCATCCTTCCTTAGATATGGGGCTCAAAATTGCTCCCGAAATGCGGTCTGACCAGCGCCTTATAGAGCCTCAGCACTACCAAGACATGCAGGTTTGTCGGTTAATTGGCTTCTGTATATTGTCCCTAGTGTGTAGGATAGAACTAGTGTATGGGTGATCGCTGGTCAGCATGGATGAGGTGGGCCGAAGGGCCTGTTCCAACAGTGTATCTTTAACCTAAACTGAACTAAAAAACCGTACAGCACAGACAAAGGGCCCTTCGGTCCACAGTTCCGTGCTCAAAGTGATTCCAAGTTAAACTAATCTCTGCCTGCACATGATCCGTATCCCTCTATTTCCTGTATATCTGTGGACCTATTTTAAAAGCATCTAAAACCATTTAACCATATAACCATATAACAATTACAGCACGGAAACAGGCCTTCTCGGCCCTTCCAGTCCGTGCCGACCATTTATTTTCCCCTAGTCCCATCTACCTGCACTCAGACCATACCCCTCCATTCCCTTCCCGTCCATATACCCATCCACTTTACTTTTAAATGTTAAAATCGATCCTGCCTCCACCACTTCTGCTGGAAGATCATTCCACACAGCCACCACTCTCTGAGTAAAGAAGTTCCCCCTCATGTTACCCCTAAACTTCTGTCCATCATTGTACCAGCTCCATCACCACCCATGGCAGCGCATTCCAGCCACCCACCCCTCACTGTGTAATAAAACCCCATAGAAGACAAATTTCTCTCCTCTGTTTTGCAAGTAAATTTGAAATCAATAAACCCATTGATTTTTACTACAGGAACTAAATCTCCTCCAGTCTTCATACTGCCTCTCGGAGTAAATATGATGCGATGCTGGTGGTGGCATTTCCCAAACGTTGGGTGTAAGTATGCTCAGCCCTGGGCACCTGCTTCTTGCCTGGGCTCGTAGTTATGAATTGCATTCTCAGATCAGTGAGAAGGTTGCTTCACGTGTCTGTATGAACCAAGTGAAAAATATACGCCATTTGTCCCATTTTGAATTTCACAACTTCATCTGGCATTGCACTGCCCTCATTCATTTAAAATGTTCACATCTACACGTTAACCAAACAACCCCAGGTCACTTTTGAGGTTCCATGATCGCTGACGGTGCATTTATTTGCGATATTTTAGTTTTTGCTGGTTCTGGATTGTCATATTTAGGCAGCATGAATCGCACCGCTGTTACTTCTTTAATATTCAATTATTAACCTATAGCAATAAAGTTGTGATTGCCTTAAGCAGAGCATTTGCTCAAATGTTTTGGGTTAAGAAAGCCCGTTTGCCCTTTCCAAAGATTCAAGCAGGCTGAATGAGCAAGAAGACCTTCTTCTAAATATTTTGATTTATATTCATAGAAACATAGAAACATAGAAAATAGGTGCAGGAGGAGGCCATTCGGCCCTTCGAGCCAGCACCACCATTCATTGTGATCATGGCTGATCGTCTGCTATCAATAACCTGTGCCTACCTTCTCCCCATATCCCTTGACTCCACTAGCCCCTAGAGCTCTATCCAACCCTCTCTTAAATCCATCCAGTGATTTGGCCTCCACTGCCCTCTGTGGCAGGGAATTCCATAAATTCACAACTCTCTGGGTCAAAAAGATTTTTCTCACCTCAGTCTTAAATGACCTCCCCTTTATTCTAAGACTGTGGTCCCTGGTTCTGGACTCACCCAACATTGGGAACATTTTTCCTGCATCTAGCTTGTCCAGTCCTTTTATAATTTGATATGTTTCTATAAGATATCCCCTCATCCTTCTAAACTCCAGTGAATACAAGCCTAGTCTTTTCAATCTTTCCTCATATGACAGTCCCGCCATCCCAGGGATCAATCTGGTGAACCTACGCTGCACTACCTCAATCACAAGGATGTCCTTCCTCAAATTAGGAGACCAAAACTGTACACAATACTCCAGATGTGGTCTCACCAGAGCCCTATACAACTGCAGAAGAACCTCTTTACTCCTGAAATCCTCTTGTTATGAAGGCCAACATTCCATGAGCTTTCTTCACTGCCTGCTGTACCTGCACGCCAACTTTCAGTGACCGGTGTACAAGGACACCCAGGTCTCGCTGTACCTCCCCCTTATCTAACCTAACCCCATTGAGATAATAATCTGCCCCCTTGTTTTTGCCGCCAAAGTGGATAACCTCACATTTATCTATATTATACTGCATCTGCCACCAATCTGCCCACTCACTCAACCTGTCCAGGTCACCCTGCAACCTCCTAACATCCTCTTCACAGTTCACACTGCCACCCAGCTTTGTGTCATCCGCAAACTTGCTAGTGTTGCTCCTAATTCCCTCTTCCAAATCATTAATATATATGGTAAACAGTTGCGGTCTAAACACCGAACAGTTGCGGTCCCAACACCATTCATTAAAAATGGCTGTGTCAAACATTTTCACAGTGACAGCAATCTGCAAAAATATATAATTTCTGAGCAGTTTTTTAAGGGGTCATTTTATATCTAAGTTTTAAGTTGAATATTAGCATATTTGGTAGAGTTAACTCTCTTCACATTTATTCATGTGGAAAACAAAATTAATCTCGACTAACCTTTATTCTTCTAAACTGCTGGGACGAATCTAAAATGTACCTTGGCATTTGGTTTTACATGAGCAGGTACATGTTATAATTGTAGCTACACGGAGACGGCAGAGTCAGATGTGTGGCAAATTAGTTTTTGTTTAGTTTAGCTTAAAGATACAGTGTGGAAACAGGCACTTCGGACCAACACATGAGGGGCAATTTTCTCTGAGATTTCCTCCCACACTCCAAAGACGTACAGGTTTGTAGGTTGATCGGCTTGGTATCAATGTAAATTGCCCCTAGTGTGTGTAGGATAGATGTTAGTGTGCGGGGATCGCTGGTCGGCGCAGATTCGGTCGGCCGAAGGGCCTGTTTCCGCACAGTACCTCTAAAACTAAACCTCAAAATGACTAATAGTTTGAGACCATAAAATATAACTGTAGAGTTTCGCAGAGAAATGGTTTTCTTCATTTGCGCTCTGGTTTCCTCCCACTTCCCAAAGACATACGGCTTTCTGGTTAATTGGCCCTCTGTAACTTGTGTTGGTAGGGGTTGAGAAAGGTGGATAACTTACAGTAGAACAAGTGTGAATGGGTGATCGGTGATCAGGGTGATCTCTGTGTACCAAAGGGCCTTTTTTCCATGCTCCATAGTCATAAGTAGTCATAGATTGATACGGTGTGGTAACAGGCCCTTCGATGCCAACTTGCCCACACTGGCCAACATGTCCCATCTACACTAATCCCACCCGCCCACATTTGGTCCATATCCCCCCAAACCTATCCATGTACTTGTCTAACTGTTTCTTAAGCGTTGGGATAATCCCAGCCTCAACTACCTCCTCTGGCAGCTCGTTCCATACACCCACCACCCTTTGTGCGAAAAAGTTACCCCTCAGTTTCTTATTAAATATTTTTCCCTTCATCTTGAACCTATTGGGCCTATTCCAATTATGCCACTTTTTTGTTGAAAATCCAGCGGCGACCAGAACAAGGTACAACTCTTTGGGCGACTACTCACAACCATACGGGCTTCACCCCGCGACATGTCGCCTGTATGGTCATGAGTCGTCTCCTCAGTCGCCCAAAGAGTCATAGCGTCTTTCTGTTCGCCGCTGGATTTTCAACATGTTTAACATTTTCGGCAACCTATGACGGGTGCCGGCAGTCGCTGGAAAAGTCGAATAAGTGGGACAGGCCCATTAGTCCTCTGGTCTTCGATTCCCCTACTCTGTGCATCGACCCGATCTATTCCTCTCATGATTTTACACACAAAATATATGGATAGAAAACGTTTAGAGGGCTGTGGGTCAAAGGCAAGCAAATGGGACTAGCCTCGTATGCAACATCGACAAGGTGGGCAAAGAGCCTGTTTCCATATTGTACCACTAAATGCAAGACTGCACACAGGAACTAGAAAGTGAGCAAGCTGAAACTTCCTTTGGCTAGCAGTCAAATACAAAAGCTATAATGATGCAGACAACATTTCAGCATCAGTTCAACAAGGTGGAAGCAGGATTGAACAAGAACATTCCCCATCCTCCTGCGCTCCAAGGGATAGTCCCAGCCTACTCAACCTCTGCCTATAGCTCAGACACTCTAGTTCTGGCAACATTCTCGTAATTCTTCTCTGTGCCCTTTCCAGTTTGAAATACCTTTCCTATAACACGGTGCTCAGAACTGAACACAATAGTCTGAATGTGGCCTCAGCACCGTATTATACAACCGCAATATGACTTCCCAGCTTCTATACTCAATACTCTGGCTGATGAAGGCCAAGGTGCCAAAAGCCCGATCTACCTACGCCTCCACCTTCAGGGAGCTATACACCTGCACTCCTAGATCCCTCTGCTCTATAACACTGCCCAGAGCCCAACCATTCACTGCTCACTGTTAAGGGCCTGTTCTACTGCGGGGGCCTAATTGGTGAGTTTAGAAGGGTTTGCCCTCGCCTCATACTTGCAGCATGGTCGTCACGAGGTCCTAGGAGGTCTTTGTAACTCTCCTTCATGCTCGAGAAATTCCATCAACTATTCCTCAGCCAATCAATCATGATTCTGCTGCAATTGATCACAACCATCTTCGCTATCTCGATATATTGATAACAAAGACCTAATACGTCAGAGAGAGCTATCTAGATTCTCTCTGGTTAGAAGTGTTCATCACCTTTACATTTATCCAGTGCAAATGTTATCATAGATCATAGAGTCATCGAACAGCACGGAACAGCACGGAAACAGGCCCTTCGGCCCAACTCGGCCACGCAGACCAGAATGCCCCATCTACTCTAGTCCCACTTGCCTGCATTTGGTCCATATTCATTTACACCTGTCCAATCCAGTTACCAGTGTAAATCTTTCCAAACGCTTTGATAGAACCTGCCTCAGTCAAAAAGGCACAGCAGAGGATGTACTTCCTGCGGCAGCTGAGGAAGCACAATCTGCCACAGGCAACGATGGTCCAATTCTATACGGCCATCGTAGAGTCTGTCCTCACCTTCTCCATCATGGTCTGGTTTGGCTCAGCCACCAAGCACGACACCTGGAGGCTGCAGCGAATCGTCCGATCAGCAGAGAAGGTTATTGGCTGCAACCTTCCCTCCATTGATGAACTGTACACTGCAAGGGCCAGGAAGCGAGCGGGCAAGATCATCTCTGACCCCTCTCACCCTGGCCACAAACTCTTTGAATCACTTCCTTCTGGAAGGCGACTCCGGACTGTCAAAGCTGCCACAGCCACACATAAAAACAGCTTTTATCCACGAGTAGTTGCTCTACTCAACAGCCAAAAATCTGTAGCCTCCCTTTGATCTGGAGTTTTATTTAATTCACACGTTTAATCAATAATGTTTTATTATTAATGTTTAATGTTTTATGTATCATTCTTAACTGTCACTGTATGTCATGTTGTCACTTGCGAGCGGAGCACCAAGGCAAATTCCTTGTATGTGAATATTTGACCAATAAATGCATTCATTCATTCATTCATTCAACGACCTCTTCCAACAGCTCGTTCCATATAACTACCACCCTTTGAGGGAGCGGTGGCACAATGGTAGAGTTGCTGCCTTACGCCGAATGCAGCGCCCGAGACCCGGGTTCGATCCCGACTGCAGGTGCTGTCTATAAGGAGTATGTACGTTCTCCCCGTGACCGGCGTGGGTTTTCTCCAAGATCTTCGGCTTCCTCCCACACTCCAAAGAAGTACAGGTATATAGGTAAATTGGCTTGGTAAATGTAAAAATTGTCCCCAGTGTGCGTAGGATAATGTTAATATGCGGGGATTGCTGGTCGGCGTAGACCCGGTGGGCCCAAGGACCACTAAACTAAACTAAACTGTGTGAAAAAAAAATTTGCCCCTCAGGTTCCTATTAAATCTTTCCCTCTTCGTCTTACACCTATGCCGTCAGGTTCTCGATTCCCCTACTCTGGGTAAAAGGTTCCGTGTGTTTACCTTATCTATTCCTCTCGTGAGGTAGACAAAAATGCCGGAGAAACTTAGTGGGTGAGGCAGCATCTATGGAGCGAAGGAATAGGTGACATTTCGGGTCGAGACCCTTCTGAAGAAGAATCCCTTCAGAAGAAGAATTCTGAAGAATCCCTTCGATTTTTCCAGCATCTGCAGTTCTTTCTTGGACAAAGGTAGTGTTCCATGGTAGTTATATGGATAGTGTACTCAAAGAAAGATTTGAGTACAAGAGCGGGGAGGTTCTACTGCAGTTGTATAGGGTCTTGGTGAGGCCACACCTGGAGTATTGCGTACAGTTTTGGTCTCCTAATCTGAGGAAAGACATTCTTGCCATAGAGGGAGTACAGAGAAGGTTCACTAGACTGATTCCTGGGATGGCAGGACTTCCATATGAAGAAAGACTGGATAGACTTGGCTTGTACTCGCTGGAATTTAGGAGATTGAGGGGGGATCTTATAGAGGCATACAAAATTCTTAAGGGGTTGGACAGGCTAGATGCAGGAAGATTGTTCCCGATGTTGGGGAAATCCAGAACAAGGGGCCACAGTTTAAGTCTTTTAGGACCGAGATGAGAAGATATTTTTTCACACAGAGAGTGGTGAGTCTGTGGAATTCTCTGCCACAGAAGGTAGTTGAGGCCAGTTCATTGGCTATATTTAAGAGGGTTCGATGAGGCCCTTGTGGCTAAAGGTATCAGGGGGTATGGAGAGAATGCAGGTACAGGATACTGAGTTGGATGATCAGCCATGATCGTATTGAATGGCGGTGCAGGCTCGAAGGGCCGAATGGCCTACTCCTGCACCTATTTTCTATGATTCTATGATTCTTAAACATATTCCTCTCGTGATGTCATACACCCCCATAAGATCACCCCTCACCCGCCTGCGGTCCACGGAATGAAGGAATACATTTTTGCTTTCTACTTATCCACCCTTGCCTGAATATTACACGAGTAAAACACAACATTTGCAGGAAAACATCAGTTTGTGGACAGGGAACAGTATAAACGTTTCAGGTCATTGAACCGAGAAAGGGCTCGAATATACAATCATTGATCTGGAGTATTCATTGTATTTCATGTGTCTGGATATTGTCCAGGACTTATTAAATGGACAGCTTCATTATCTGAAGAGAGGCAAAAACAACTAAAGATGTTCTTTTAAGAACCATCACCATCCACGCCTGTCCATGCCTTCCAGAGATGCTGCCTGGCCCGCTGAGTTATTCCACCACTATTGTGTCTTCCTTTGAAAAGAAAAACTCCAAGTTCGGACCTCATGATAAAAGGGGAGGTCACTATGTGAAGACCTGAAGATGGTGGAGCTTAGACCATTTCTCTGAGGAACTCTATAATTATATTTTATGGTCTCAAACTGTTAGTCTTTTTGAGTTTTAGTTTTAGTTTTAGAGGTACCGTGCGGAAACAGGCCCTTCGGCCCACCGAGTCCGTGCCGACCAGCGATCCTCGCACACTAAGTAAGTAAGTGATTTTTATTTATATAGCACTTTTAAATCAAATCATGTTGAAGCCAAAGAGCTTTACAGAGAAAAAAAGATGAGGTTACCATACATCCATATAAAATAAAAAAGGATACAAGACACAATACACTATAGGATTCAATGTGAACGTCCCCCCAACAGCAGAATCTACACTTTCCACTGTGAGGGAAGCCACCAAAAAGTCCAGTCCTCCTCCTCCTCCTAGTCCACCCGAGGTCAGGGCCTACTTGAGGCCTCCGCAGCCAGTCGCTGCAACGGCGGCCCGATGTTTTCAGGCCCTCTTGCCGGGAAGATGGAACTCTGGTGTCGGGTGAACACTCCCCCGCGGCATGGAAATGTCTGGAGCAACCACTTCCTCCCCGGAGGCCGCAGCTCCTGAAGTCCACAGGCCGCGCTGGTTGGAGCTCTGACTCTGGCGATCTCGGATCCCAGGCTCCGCGGTGTTTTAAATTCAGCGCCGCCCTTGGCTGCACGCCCGCAACCACAGCTCCTCAGATGTTGGAGTTGGCGGTCACAGCACCCTGGAGATTACCGCACGGCGACCCGGGGTAGGGCATCGCCTGCTCCGTGATGGTGTCCCAGCGCTGTGCCGCCACCGCCGAAGCTGTGGTCCCGGCAGGAAACACCGCTCTGGTCCAGAAGGTAGGCCGCACGGAGAGGGCGAAGATGCGATTTGGAGGAAAACCGCATCTCCGACCACGTAGGATTGAGAAAATACAGTTTCCCTCTTCCCCTCCCCCCCACATAAAAAGATGACCTCCAAAATAAAAAGTTTTTAGACACTAAAAAGGGTGAAAAGCGGACTGCAGGCAGAGCAGTCATACACAATACACAAGCCAGCCCCACTCCTGCACATCCGCCATTTTAAAATCGAACATACTAACATTGGACAGGCTAGATGCAGGAAGATTGTTCCCGAAGTTGGGGAAGTCCAGGACAAGGGGTCACAGTTTAAGGATAAGGGGGAAATCTTTTAGGACCGAGATGAGAAAAACATTTTTCACACAGAGAGTGGTGAATCTGTGGAATTCTCTGCCACAGAAGGTAGTTGATGCCAGTTCATTGGCTATATTTAAGAGGGAGTTAGATGTGGCCCTTGTGGCTAAAGGGATCGGGGGTATGGAGAGAAGGCAGGTACAGGATACTGAGTAGGATGATCAGCCATGATCATATTGAATGACGGTGCAGGCTCGAAGGGCCGAATGGCCTATTCCTGCACCTATTTTCTATGTTTCTATGTTTCAAACATCTATCCTACACACACTGGGGACAATTTACATTCATACCAAGCCAATCAACCTACAAACCTGTACGTCTTTGGAATGTGGGAGGGAATCGAAGATCTGAGAGAAAATCTCAGGGTTTTCTCCCTCCCACATGAGCAGGTTTGTAGGTTAATTGGCTACTGTAAATTGCCCCTCATGTGTTGGGGCGAAGTGCCTTCCACGCTGTATCTTTAAACTAAACTAAAACTAATTGCCACACATCTGACTCTGCCGTCTCTATGTAGCTCCAATGATAATATCTACCTGCTCATATAAAAACAGATGCCAAGGTACATTTTAGATTAGTGCCAACAGTTTAGAAGAATAAAGGCCAGTCAAGATTAATTTTGTTTTCCACATGAATAAAGGTGAAGAGAGTTAACTCTACTGAATATGTTTAAGAAGGAACTGCAGATGCTGGAAAATCGAAGGTAGACAAAAGTGCTCGAGAAACTCAGCGGGTGCGGCCGCATCTATGGAGCGAAGGAAATAGGCAACGTTTCGGGCTGAAACCCTTCTTCAGACCCAGGTAGAGTCTGGTTTTGGCCCGAAACGTCGCCTATCTCCTTCGCTACATAGATGCTGCTGCACCCGCTGAGTTTCTCCAGCATCTTTGTCTATCTACCAAATATGTTTATATGATAATGCTAATAAAAAGCTGCTCAGAAATGATATGTCTTTGTAGATGACTCACTGTGGAAATTTGACACAGCCATTTTTAACGAATATAAATCAAAAATATTTGGAAGAAAGTCTTCTTGCTCATTCAGCCTGCGTGAATCTTTGAAAAGGGCAATTGTGCTTTCTTAACCCAAAACATTTGAGCAAAGGCTCTCCTTAAGGCAATCACCACTCTATTGCTATAGTTTAATAATTGAATATTAAAGAAGTAACGGTCCGTGCGATTCATGCTGCCTAAATATGACAATCCAGAACCAGCAAAAACTAAAATATCAGTTCATTTCAGATTAGTTCAGTTTGCTTCTCCGTGGATTGTCACCTTGTCGTGGTGGAGAAGCTTGTGTGGGCCTGAGATCCTGAGAGCGATGCCGTCTGGAGCTACGCTCCTGGTAGGGCCACCCATGGCGGTAAGGTCGAGGGGGAGGTCTCTGACAAAGAGCCAATCCAACCAAGACCTCAACGGTGGAACAGGCGGAGGACGATGGCTGACCTTAGTGGAGAGTCACAACGGCTGGGAAGGCGGATGAAGGCTGCGGCAGAAAAGGGTCTCCGGTCGTCTTGGACTCCATGCCACTGGATGCTGACCCAGATCTGTCAAGGACCGTGGGGTGGCTGTCTGTGCACCAGTCTCCCCACGTTAAACAAAGTCACGCACGGGCATCCTCCATATAGGGAATAGCACCCTGGAGGCACCAATGATCAGCCACGACCGAAGGGGGCCTAAAAAGAAGAGTTCAGTTCAGTTAAGTTCATTGTCACATGTACCGAGGTACAGTAAAAAGTCACTCAGAACGCAAACACGACCTTCGGCTCAATGTCCCGTTTGCCCACATTTGGCCCTTATCCTTCTAAACCTTTCCTATCTATGTACCTGTCCAAGTGTCTATTAAATGTTTTTATAGTAACTGCCTTAACTACCTCGGGCAGCTTGTTCCTTACACCCACCAGCCTCTGAGCGATGAAGTTGCCCCTCAGGTCCTTATTAAAAATTGCCCCTCTTGCCTTAAACATATGTCCTCTGGTTCTTGATAGTAAAAGGCTGCGTGGATTCAGCCTATCTATTCCCGTCATGATATGATGCCATTGAACCATGGTCCATTGATCCTTTATAAGATCATCACTCAGCCTCCTGCAAATTTCATGCAATTGTCAAGAAAAAAACTCCCAGTTTAGTTTAGTTTAGTGATATAGTGTGGAAACAGGTTCTTCAGACCACTGAGTCCACGCCGACCAGCGATCCCCGCACACTAACAATATCCTACACACACACTAGGGACAATTTACATTCATACTAAGCCAATTAACCTATGGAGAAAAACCCCACGCAGGTCACGGGGAGAACGTACAAACTTCGAACAGACAGGCACCCGTAGTCAGGATCGAACCCGGGTCTCTGGCGCTGTAAGGCAGTAGCTCTACCACTGTGCCACCATGCCACCCTGTCCAACCTCTTCCCTTAGCCAATACCCCCTAATCCTCCGCTCAGTCCGTCTTAACCAAGCTGATTTCCCAGTGGCTCCCCCTCCCATTCCCAATCTGACCTTTCTGTCCTGGGCCGCCTCCATTGTCAGAGTGAGGCCCAGCGCAAATTGGAGGAGCAGCACCTCATATTTCGCTTGGGTAGTTTACACCCCAGCGATATGAACATTGACTTCTCTAACTTCGGATAGCCCTTGCTCCATCTCTTCATTTCTCCCCTCTCCCCTCTTCCCAGTTCTCCCACTAGTCCCACTGTCTCAGCCTACATTCTTTCTTTATCCTACCCCCTCCCCTGACATCAGTCTGAAACATAGAAACATAGAAATTAGGTGCAGGAGTAGACCATTCGGCCCTTCGAGCCTGCACCGCCATTCAATATGATCATGGCTGATCATCCAACTCAGTATCCCGTACCTGCCTTCTCTCCATACCCATTGATCCCCTTAGCCCCAAGGGCCACATCTAACTCCCTCTTAAATATAGCCAATGAACTGGCCTCAACTACCCTCTGTGGCAAAGAGTTCCAGAGACTCACCACTCTCTGTGTGATAAAAGTCTTTCTCATCTCGGTCTTAAAGGATTTCCCCCTTATCCTTAAGCTGTGACCCCTGTCTCGACCCGAAACATCGCCAATTCGTTCGCTCCATAGATGCTGCCTGTCCTGCTGAGTTTCTCCAGCATTTTGTGTCTACCCCCTAATCCAGGCATCATTCTGGCAAACCTCTGCTGCGCCCTTTCCATAGTGTTGACATCCTTCCTGTAATGGGGGTGACCAGAACTCAACGCAATAATCCAAATCATGTGTCGCTGTCAAATGTTGGGAGAGTTTCACAATGAACCTTCTGGCAATAACCCGAGGCATCATTTATTGACCACCAATTAGATGACTATCTTGAAGAACTGGTAGATCAATGTTCCATTGGTAAACATCACAGAATCAGCCCAGCAAAGACCCCTTATTGAGTTGGAAATATGCAAAGAAATCTCCTACAGAGTATAGATTGAATATTGTGAGAAATGGAAGAACAACTTCTCAGTTCCAAGAGATAATTACTGAATGGATCGAGGTGAAACATATTGGGCCCTGCACTGCAAAAGAACATTTTATTGAAGAACTTAGATCCATTATGCATGGCTCATCAGAAGACCTAATCTCAGATATCTTTTGTTAGTTTGCTCATTTTTATTTGAACGCTCGATAATCAAAAACTTTTTTCACGCTAGTCATTCCTTCTTCTCCCTGCTCCGCTGGCAGAAGGAACAGAAGCTTGAAAGTGCACACCACCAGACTCAGGAACAGCTTCTTCCCCTCTCTTATCAGTCTTCTGAACAGTACTGTCTGATTCACCTCTACCCCATTGAGGACAATGGACTTTGTCTATGGAACTGATGCGCTACAATGCTGAGAACTATACTACGTACAATTTCTCTTCCCCTTTGCTCGACCTATTGAGTTTGACTTTAGCTTCATTGTATTTATCTTTAGTATTATGTATAGCATTATCTGTCCGCATAGCTTGCAAAACAAAGCTTTACACTGTACCTCGGTATACACAACAATAATAATCCTAAACCTTTATGAAACAAAATGGTATTAATTATTCCCTCACCATCATAGTATCCATCCGCATGTGCAGATAGAAACATAGAGAAAGGGCTTCAGCCTCAATGCCCATTGAATGCTACAAAGCCAAGTTATAGACAATAGACAATAACAATAGGTGCAGGAGTAGGCCATTCAGCCCTTCGAGCCTGCACCGCCATTCAATATGATCATGGCTGATCATCCAACTCAGTATCCCGAACCTGCCTTCTCTCCATACCCTCTGATCCCCTTAGCCACAAGAGCCACATCCAGCTCCCTCTTAAATATAGCCAATGAACTGGCTTCAGCGACCTTCTGTGGCAGAGAATTCCAGAGACTCGCCACTCTCTGTGTAAAGAATGTTTTCCTCCTCTCGGTCCTAAAGGAATTCCCCCTTATCCTTAGACTGTGACCCCTTGTTCTGGACCTCCCCCAACATCGGGAACAATCTTCCTGCATCTAGCCTGTCCAACCCCTTAAGAATTTTGTAAGTTTCTATAAGATCCCCCCTCAATCTTCTAAATTCCAGTGAGTACGAGCCGATGAGAGATCACGGTGAATGATCGTTGAAGGAATAACAAGGGTAACATACGCAGATCTCCCGGTACCACAGAATTCCGTAGCCTGCCTCCGTAGTACTAGAACATGGAATAGTACAGCACAGGAACAGGCCCTTCGGCCCACAATGTCCATGCTGACCATGGTAAACTAACCTAATCAGCCAGCACATGATCTATATCCGTCCATTCCCAGCATATCCATGTGCCCGTCTAAAAGCCTCTTAAATGCCACTATCGTCTGCCTCCACCACCACCCTTGGCAATGTTCCAGGCACCCACCAATCTCTGGGTAAAAAAATCCTGCTCTGCACATCTATACATTACAAAAAGTCTCATCTTGTATGTATGTATGTTCCCGAATTACAGCCCAAATGATACTAGATAGCACAACAATGTTAGGGGTGCCTTATTCACCATTCGCCTGGTGTGTGTAGTAGCAAGTTTTGTTCGATTTTTCAAAGTATTTCCCTTTATAAACTTTAATTCACAACGGGGACCCAACGGGTCCACGGGTCGTCTAGTCTCCTTTAAACTGTGCCCCTCTTAAGGTCATAAGTGTTAAGAGTAGAATTAGGCCATTCGGCCCATCAGGTCTACTCTGCCATTCAATCATGGCTGATCTATCTCTCCCTCCTAACCCCATTCCCCCCCTTCTCCCGTAACCTCTGACACCCGTACTAATCAAAACTCTATCTATCTCTGCCTTAAAAATATCCACTGACTTGGCCTCCACAGTCTTCTGTGGCAAAGAATTCCACAGATTCACCACCCTCTGACTAAAGACATTTCTCCTCATCTCCTTCCTAAAAGAACGTCCTTTAATTCTGAGGCTGTGGCCTCTAGTCCTAGGCTCTCCCACTAATGGAAACATCCTCTCCATGTCCACTCTATCCAAGCCGTTCACTATTCTGTACGTTTTAATGAGCTTCCCCCCCTCATTCTTCAAACGCCAGCCAGTACAGGCCTAGTGCCGACAAATGTTCATCTTATGATAACCTACTCATTGCTGGGATCTTGCCTTAAAGCTTTGCCTACCTGATCCTTGACAATTCCTCCCTGGAAAAAAGGTTCTGACAATTCACCTTACCTATGCTTCTCATAATTACATATAGTTCTATCAAGCCTCTAACTCTCTCTCTCTCTCTCTCAAGTCAAGTCAAGTCAAGTCAAGTCTATTCGTCACATACACATACGGGCTGTGCAGTGAAATGAAAAGTGGCCGTGACTTGGCGGTGGACAGGGACGGCCAAGACTGCGCGGCGACGTTGCCGTCCCTGTTCGAGGAGCGCTGACCTTCCTTCCTCACCATCTCCTCTGTGTGTGTGTGTCTCTCTCTCTTTCTCTCTCTCTCTCTCTCTCTCTCTCTCTCTCTCTCTCTCTCTCTCTCTCTCTCTCTCTCTCTCTCTCTCTCTCTCTCTCTCTCTCTCTCTCTCTCTCTCTCTCTCTCCCCCCTCCCCCCTCTCTCTCCCCCCCCTCCCCCCTCTCTCCCCCCCCTCCCCCCTCTCTCTCCCCCCCCTCCCCCCTCTCTCCCCCCCCTCCCCCCTCTCTCTCCCCCCCTCCCCCCACTCTCCCCCCCCCTCACCCCTTTATCCTGGAATCTCTCCTCTCCTACCCATGCCCCCCTCTATTCAGTCCTCACTGACATCCCCTGTGATCCCCTCCCCATCTACAATCCCCATCTATTCATCCTGCACTGATCTCCCTATCCACCTCGCATTGATTCTGCTGCCACCTCCACATCCATCCTACACTCATCCCCCAATTCATCCTGCACTGCCCACCCCCATCCATCCTGTACTGATCCCCCCCATTCCAACTCCCGCGCTCTCCCCTCACAATTTTACCAACTCCAACCAACACACACTAATTCCCCTGCCTCAATCCATCCATTCCGCATCGATTGCCATCTCAACCCCCCCCCCCCCCCACCCGCAATCTACCCATCGCGCACTGATTCATCCAGCCCCCCCCCCCCCACCGAAATAAGGGAAATGGGGGGGTGGAGGGGAGAGGGAAATTCAGTCTACACTCGCTGAATCCATCCCTGTGAAAAGTTAGAGATGGTGATTGGATCTAGAAGTGGACCAATACATAGAAGGGTCTCGACCCGAAACGTCACCTATCTCCTTCGCTCCTTAGATGCTGATGCACCCGCTGAGTTTCTCCAGCTTTTTGTGTAACCCTCTGTAAATAAAATTGAACAGACATCTGTTCATTTGCACAATTGATTTTATTGTATTAATTTTAATATATTAATGTTTAAAATCCATGCATTGAGGGAAGAATATTTTACAGCCCATCTGTGGTCCTTAACCCCAACCCCAACCCCAACCCTAACCCTAACCGGTCGTCACCCGCAGGGCAGCATACGCCAGCGTGTGACAGGGCGCACGACATGATGAGACACCCAGATGTCGCCACCGGATTTTGAACATTCCAAAATCAAGAGGCAACAGGGAGTCTCCACGTGTCACTACATGCGTCACCACGCATCAGGCCGCGTCACGACCCGACCACGACGCGACAACCTTTTTTCAGGCTGTCGGCAAAAATGTCACCCAAGTGGGACAGGCCTTTCACGCTGTGAAACCTGAGGGCAAGGCTTTTGAAAGCGGTGTCGGCGGCAAACTTCTCCCTGGCCAGGTTCTCGATCACCTCGGGCTTGAGTCCGCAGTGCTCGAAGAAAATGTCCAAGCCCGAGCAGGCTCGATAGAAGCGGCAGCTGAGGTCGGAGTGCGAACGTCATAATCCGCCTTCACCAACCTGCCGCTTGAGCGGCTCCTTGGGGCGACCTGCTGCTGCCTCTCTTGGCGCTGCTGGCGTGGTTACTTGTGCACCCTGCGATGCTGCTGGCGTGGCGACTGGTGCTTCCTGGGGCGCTGCTGGAGTGGTTACTTGTGCACCCTGGGGTGCTGCTGGTGTAGTTACTTGTGCACCCTGGGGTGCTGCAGCCTCTGTACCCTCTGCTAATTCTCCCCTTCCGACATTGCTGCTCCTGTTGCCAGCCCCTGCAGTTTGTTGCCCTGGCCGCTAGAGCCGGGCAGCAGCCAACAGACCAGGCTGCCAGTGCCCTTGAAACTGCGGGCGCTGCTGGTGGCCGCCGCTCCTAGCACAAACTCACACTTCTGTCGGTACATGACCAGCGAGTCCTGCCTGAGGTGCCTCTTGGAGCTGGAGCGACGCACCATGTCAGGTGAGAGCCCCAGCTGCCCGCTCTGCTGGGGGCTGCCGGAGGCCGGGTTAGTCTTCATGCTGCTGCTGGCCCTGCTGCCGCTGCTTTCCTTGGGGGCAGAGCTGCCCAAACCATTGGGCTCCACTTTGCACCCCCTCGCCGTCTGGCTCTTCAAGTTCTTAGCCTTGTCAGCAGCCAGTCTCAACACCGCTCGGCCGAACCCGCCTGTCCCCCTCCATTTGACTGCGGAGGTAGCCAGGGCCCTTGGACATGAGCCTGAGCAGCAGAGAGATGCTCGCCTCACGCGGCAAGCTTGCATTGGGCGCGATTGCGCTCGGCGCCTTACTTTGATCCAGCCAACAAGGACAAACATGTTTTCCCATCCGCAAAGAAGGAAAGACCAGGACTTCCATGAGCAATGACAGGCTGTCTGCAATTGCCTTCATCCACATTCACTATGATTTTGCCCATAACTTGGACAAAGCCGTGACTAGGTTTGCACAGTTACATTCTTGGAAAATGGCACTGGAAAACATGATTTATGGCTAAATGGCAATATATGCAGTGTACACGAGTGTCCGTTGCCTGCATCACTACGCCAGGACCTCCATGAGCAATGACAGGCTGTCTGCACTCTCCTTAATGCACATTCACTATGACTTTGACCATGACTTGGACAAAGTGGTGAGTAGGTTTGCACAGTTACATTCTCGGAAAACTGAACTATTTCATGTTGAGGTTGATGTGATGTGAAGTTGTTAGATCAGCAGGACCATTAAAGGTGCACTGCACACACTAACACAGTCTAACAGTAACAGGCAATCAAATCAACACACAAAGCATTTTCTAAAAAAGGTTTTCTTTACTGCAAACACCTAAAGTTTTTTGTTTGCAGTTTTTGCATGCTCCTTTATAACATTTTACATAACATTTTACAACAGTACAACTTGATTATTAAAACAAGGACAACAATTCTTAATTTTACATACAATGTATACAACAATGACCCAATCATCCCATTCCGCCCACTCATTATTCTTGACTCAACCTAAATTATTTCTGAAATATTGGTCATACATTTGGTGCCTTACTCACGAGTGCTGCAGTGTGCGATGTCCATGTCGTATCCTCAGAGATGTGGACTCCCAGGTATTTAAAACAGCTCACCCTATCCACAGTATCCCCGTTTATCCTCAATGGTGTGTACGTCCTCGGATGATGTGCCCTAAAGTCCACGATCAGCTCCTTCGTTCTTTTGATGTTCAAGAGGAGGCTGTTGTCCTGACACCAGAGTGCCAGATCAGCTACCTCCTCCCGGTAGGCCTTCTCATCGTTGTCTGAGATCAGGCCCACCACCATGGTGTCATCAGCAAACTTGATAATCGAGTTGGAGCTGAACCTAGCCACACAGTCATGTGTGTACAGCGAGTACAATAGGGGGCTGAGGCCACAACCCTGGGGGGATCCTGTGCTCAGGGTGAGGGACTTTGATGTATTCCCTCCCATCTTGACTACCTGGGGCCTGGCGGTGAGAAAGTCCAGGACCCAGGCACACAGGGGGGTGTTGAGCCCTAAATCCAGTAGCTTCTCGGCCAGTCTGGTGGGGACTATCGTGTTGAAGGCTGAATTGAAGTCTATGAACAGCATCCTCACGTAGCCCCCCTTCTGGCTGTCAAGATGGGAGAGAGCGGTGTGCAAAACCTGGGAGACAGCATCGTCCGTGGATCTGTTCGGGCGGTATGCAAATTGTAGCGGGTTGCGACGGAGGAAGGCGCAGATGTGTTTCTTCACCAGCCTCTCAAAGCATTTCATGACTACCGAGGTGAGGGCCACCGGACGGTAGTCGTTCAGACAGGCTGGGGATGCATTCTTTGGTACAGGCACAATGGTGGATTTTTTGAAGCAGGCAGGGACTACGGACTTGTCTAGGGAGAGGTTGAATATTGTAGTGAGCACCGGAGCTAGCTGCGTAGCACAGGACTTAAGTAAACGCCCCGAGATGCCATCGGGGCCTGCACCTTTCCTCGTGTTCACCCGTGTCAGAGCCCTCCTCACATCGTGCTCGGACAGCGAGAATGTGTGCTCATTCCTCCCATCAGCTTCGTTAGCCAGCCCGCTGGTGGTATTGTCGATAGTCGGCAGACCTGGGGTGGTGTTGCCCATCTCGAACCGAGCGTAAAAACCGGGCTCCATCTCTACCTCTCGCCTTCCCTCCCTCCCTCCCCCTCCCTCCCCCTCCCCCTCCTCCCTCTACCTCTCTCTCTCTCTCTCTTTTTTTTTTTTTTTTTCATTTCAAAAACTTTATTCAACACAAATCATAAAATACAACACATCAAAACACAAACAAAAATCACACTATAATGAACAGATCATTGTAGTACAGCAGTACATTCATTTATAATCGCCTCAACCCCACGCGGCGACCAGCGCTGACGGAAGGCCTCCAGAGTCCCCGTGAACACCGCGTGTTCCCTCTCCAGGGACACACGTGCACGGACGTAGGCCCGAAAGAGGGGCAGGCAGCCGACTCTCGCCAGACCGTCGACCGCCCGCTGCCTGGACCCACGAATGGCCATCTTGGCCAGGCCAAGGAGCAAACCGACAGGTAAGTCCCCCCCCCCACACTCGGCTCTCCCCACTCCCCGCCTTGTGTCCAAACACCAGGATTGTGGGGCTAAAATGCAGCCAGAACTTGAGGAACAACCCCTTCAGATATTGGTACAGGGGCAGTAACCTCACACACTCCACATACACATGGAATACGGTCTCCTCCTCTCCGCAGAAAATACATACGGCAGACGAGCCCGTGAACCGACTCAAAAGTTTATTACAAACCACCGCTCCATGCAGCACTCTCCACCCCAGGTCCCCAATATAAAGGGGTACAACTCCCTTATAGAAGGACCCCCACTGGGGCCCCCCGCCGCCTTCGGATGGTAACACCGTCCTCCATGGTGAGTCAGGACGGGAGACGAAGGCACGGTGGTTCAGAATGTGCAGGAGCATCCTGTACAGTGCGCGTCTCCTTGCATCACAAAATGGCATGCTGGTCATCTCAGAAAGGCAGCTCAGATTATGCGGAGCCGGAGGCCGAGAAATATCCCGAAGCCTAGGCCCGATGAGCAGATCTGACGGAGCAGGGGTAAGCTCTATCTGAACCACTCTAGGCTCGCGCCTCTCCTCGACAACCACCATGACAGGATGAGGACCAGCCACACCCGCAGCCACAACATCCCCCTCTCCTCGTGGAACAACACTCTGGCTGAACACCACCAAATTCCTCACTCTTAACACATCCCTATAGAAAACAGGCAAGCCCCTTAGAGCGGGTCGACTGACACCCGCCACCGGGAGCCGCGAGACCCCCCTTAGGCAACGACCCTGACGAAAAAAATACGTGGCCAGAGCGTGCCATCTGGGAGGGTTCTCTACATACATGTATCTCCGCAGAGTCCTGAGACGGAGAGCCGCCACCTGGGTGCGCACGCACACCAAGGACTGGCCGCCCTCCTCTAACGGAAGACTCAGGACCGCCGCGGAAATCCAATGCTTCCTATTTCCCCAAAAGAAATCCACCAGCTTCTTCTGTATAGCAGTTACAAATATAGAGGGCGGGACAAGAGTAGCCAGCCGGTACCATAACATAGAGGCCACCAGCTGGTTTATGACCAGCACCCTCCCCCGAAAGGAGAGAACTCCAAGCAGGCCTGACCAGCGCCCCAGCCGAGCAACCACCTTCGTCTCCAACTCTTGCCAGTTTGCCGGCCAAACATCCTCAGTGGGACTCAGGTACACCCCCAGATAGAGGAGGTGCGTGGTACTCCACGCATACAATGCCATCTCCTCCGGCAGGGAGTCTACCCGCCACTGACCCACCAAAAGTCCAGAGCACTTACTCCAGTTAATCCTAGCAGAAGATGCAGCCGAGAATATCTCCTGGCAGTCACGCATCCTCCGCAGGTCACCAGGATCAGTGAACATAAGAAGTACGTCATCGGCATACGCCGATAGAATCACCTCAACCCGCGGGCCAGGTAGGGCCAGGCCTGTCAACCTCCTCCGAAGAAGACACAGGAACGGCTCCACACAGACCGAATACAACTGGCCCGACATAGGGCACCCCTGGCGGACCCCCCTCCCAAAATGAAAAGGAGATAGCACCGCGCCATTAACCTTTACAAGACACTCCGCAGCAGCGTACAAAAGCCGGACCCGGGCCACGAAGTGTGGTCCAAACCCAAACGCTTGCAACGTCCCAAATAGGTATTCATGCTCTACCCTATCAAAAGCCTTCTCCTGATCAAGAGACAGAAAAGCAGCTGACTCACCAGTACCCTGGACTAAATGAATCAGGTCCCTAACCAGGTGGATGTTATCCTGGATGGACCGGCCAGGGACTGTATAAGATTGATCAGGATGAATCACTTGATGCAGCACGGAGCCCAGGCGATTTGCCATTGCCCGTGCAAAAATTTTATATTCTGTGCAAAGGAGAGAGACTGGACGCCAGTTCTTCAACAAACGGAGTTCGCCCTTCTTAGGCAGCAAGACAACAACCGTCCTACGCCACGAGAGAGGCATCACTCCAGTCGCCAGGCTCTCCCCCAAAACCAACATATAGTCACCCCCTAGGACGTCCCAGAATGCTCTAACAAACTCCACCGTCAACCCATCCAGCCCGGGGGACTTACCCCTCCTGAGCTGATGCAAGGCGCGAGTCAACTCCTCCAAAGATAAGGGGCCATCAAGAAGATCAGCCTCCCCCCTATCTACGGTCGGTAGACCCTCCCACAGATCTTGCTGAGCCTCCACACTGAATCCTTCCGCAGAGAACAGGGTCCCATAAAAGGACCTAACCAAGGCATTAATCCTCTCTGGATCAGTGACAGAGGAGCCGTCATCTGCAAGCAACTCCACGAGCTGTTTTCGAGCTCCCCGCCCCTTCTCCAAAGAGAAAAAGAAAGGCGACCCTCGGTCCAGCTCGTGCAGCATCTGGACCCGAGACCTCACATAAGCGCCTCGAGATCGCTCAAGCAGCAGACTCCTCAAAACCTCCTTCTTCCTCTGAAACTCTCCCCATTCGCTGGAGTCTTCACCAAACTGACCCAGGCGAGACTCAGCGTCCTGTATCTCCCTCTCCAGCTTCTCGACCGCTGAGTCCCGCCTCCCAGTCGACCCCCATGTATATTCCTTACAAAAGAGACGGATGTGAGCTTTACCCACATCCCACCACTGCCTAAGGGAAGAGAAGCACCTCTGCCTCTCTCTCCACTTCACCCAAAACCGAGTGAATGACTCCCGGAAACACCGGTCCTCCAGCAGCCTGTTGTTAAAGTGCCAGTACGCGGACCCAGCCCGAGCGCACGCTGGATTGAAATCCACACGCACCAGACAATGGTCCGAGCACGGCACCAGCCGCATTGAGGCCGCTGAGACACGGGAAACAAACGCTCGGGAAATATAAAACCGATCAATGCGGGAACCACCGCCCTCAGACCTCCGCGAAAAAGCAGTGGAATCAGGGTGAAGGTCCCTCCAAACATCAACCAACTCAAAGGAGTCAATCAAGCCTCTCAGCTTCTTCGCTACAGCAGGCGCACACTGAGTACCAGAACGGTCCCGCACCTCAAGTGTGCAATTAAAGTCCCCACCAAGGAAGACACACTCTCCCCTATCAATAGTGCCCAACAGAGCATTCACCTCCCGAAGCAGGCCGGCCTGCATCGTGCCGGAGCTAGGGGCATACACGTTAATGAAATGCAACGGCATGCCATCCAGGCTCACGGCCAGATGGAGCAAACGTCCTGGCACCACTTCCTGCACTTTTAAAATGCTTGGCAGAAAATTTGGGGCCAACAGAAAAGCCACCCCACTCGAATTTGAGCTGAGATGGCTCATATAAACCCTCCCTTCCCACTCCAGTTGCCAGGTAGGTTCATCACTAGCAACGGTATGTGTCTCTTGCAGATAACAAACTGCAAATCTCCCCTCCCTTAGGGCTGATAAGAGCTGAAATCTTCGAAAACTCGCTCTACTCCCATTTAAATTTAATGTAGCTACTGTGAATGTGTAGACCCATTAGATTGTGACCCTCACACTCCCTGTAGTCACAGGAGGTCCTTTTCTGAGGACCTTCAACAAACCCCAAAACTGCCCCAAATCCGAGTCAGAAAGACCACTATCCTTGTTACTAAGGATAGCCTCGAGACTCTCCCGCACATCTAGCCAATCCTCCCATCTCCTTGTAACGGCCCACCATAATGTTTTGGGAGCACGACTTATTTTTAAGAACTCTCGCACCTCAACAATAAGCTTCGCCTCAGACACGGCCTTGGAGTCTGGGCTCTCAGCCAACCCGCTCGCACCTGAATCAACAACCTCAGAAAGACCAGAACTGTCTGACACAACACTCTCTGAGCCCCCCCCACTGGCCGCATCGCTATCCTCCTCCACAGCCATGACACGACCACCCGGATCAATGCTGGGGGTGGGTCCCAACACCCCTACCTGAGACTCGCAGCCCTCTGAATGGCTGGGCTCCTGCACGCTACCATCACCCTCCTCCTCTGGGCCTGGGGAAGCAACAACAAGAGGCATCCCCAGGGCCTGTGGAACACTGGCACCCTCGGAGTCTGAAAGAGGATCACGTCCCATAACAGCCCTGACCTCCACATCATCCAGAGTGCCCTCTCCACAGGCATCACCCAGAGAATCACCACCTGCCATTAACCTCACCCCAGACAACTCATCCGGTGAGGCATCCCGCCCCCCAGCACCTCCACTGGCACTGATATGGAGCACAGACTTGAACGACAACACCCCCGAAACTCCCCCCTCAGCCTGACTCTGCACATCCCCCGTCACAGAGGGCACACTACCAGAGGAGCCAACCACGTCACCTACCGTGCTAGCACCCTCAGTAGGCCTCTGAAACGAGGGGACCTCATCCGACCCAGAGGGGACACACCCAAGGGAGCTAACCACAGCATCCGCCGAGATAACTCCCTCAGAGGGCCCCTGAGATGAAGGGACAGACTCCCGCCCAGTGGACACAACTCCACCGGAATCAACTTCAACACCCAGTCCGGTGACACCCGCTGTAGATCCATGAAGAGAAGGCCCAACCACCGACCCAGAAGACACCGGGTCAAGACCACTTTCAGCCACCTCAGTGGTGGAAAGCCCGGAGAAAGACATCCCCTTCGCTCTGGACCCACGCCCTTCCTCCTCTTCACCAGGCAGATGCCTCCTTTTAGTCCCACTCGCATGCGGAGGTGCGGTAACCTCCATAAGGGAAGGGTCATCCGCCTCCACATTACCCCCAACCACTTTGCCACCCACACGTTTAGGCTTCTTTCCCCCCTTCCGAGCCACCACAACTCCCCCCTGAGCCCCAGCAGGTGCAGTCTGCACCACACTGGAGCTAAACTCACCCGATTGCACTTTCTTCGCTCGGGCGGCCCTATCCCTCTCCTTCTTCTTATTATGCTTCCCCTGCTTCTCCCAAAACCCCCCCTCAACACTCCCCTCCTCCTGCGCCCCACCTCCATCCACCGCCACAGGCGCAAGACGTAGGGGACGTGGGGGGCTTGGGCTCTCACTGCCCAGGGTCCCCAAAGCGGAACCTCTGGACCCAGAAGGCTTAGCACTGCCGCCCCGGGTCACCAAGGCAGAACTGGCAACCTCAGCCGGGTCAGCAGTACCACCCCGCGCCGCTGAGGTTTGACCAGCCACCCCAGATGGGCCAGCAGCGCTTTCCTGGGCCACTGCACTAGAACCTCTAGCAGTGCCCCCGCGAAAAAGACACTCCCTACGGAGATGTCCAAATTCGCCGCACGCATGACACCGTGCCTTGCCCCAACTCCAACGCACGGTTCTGGGTACACCCTTATGCACCACCTCAAAACTCCCCTCGGCACCATCCCCCTCACCCACCTTCATGAACACCCTCCTCTTGAAACTAAAGACCCCTTTTTCCTCCGGGTCCCCCCCGGGATGCAAGAGATGAAAACATTTAGACCGCACCTCCCCGAACTTGGACAGGTGTGGAATAAGCACTGCATCCGAAAAATAAGTGGGGCAGCTCCGCAGGAGAACCGGTCTCACCCTGGATACCCACGGATCCACCTGTACGTGGACCCCCCCCACTGAGATCCCCTCCTCCAACGCTCGGGCCACACACTCCCGGGTCTTAAGTATCATCTCCACCTTTCCCCTTTCGAGCTCAGAAGAGACAATAGCCCCCCTCCCAAGAAGTTCATTCATGGCCTTCGTAATTACCCCCCTCGACATCATAGGCCCAGTTTGAACAGAAATACCAAAACTGTCCCCATCCAAGTCAACATGAGGCTCAAGCTCAGATGGCCTCGCACCCGCCACTGATGCCGTCGCTGCGTAGGTCCGGACCTTCGGCCGCGCCCCTTCCATCGCCATCCTCACAGAGGCACAAACCAGCTCCAAGCCCCTCAGCAGCACAGCTCCAAGTTAAGTCCCAGAGACAGTCACAGTCAAAGACAGGCAGCAGAAAACAGAAACCTCCAGCTGAAGCAGGAAAGTCCCCAGGTTCGTCCACAGCCAAGAGCAGCTTACGGGAAACTCGATCCCAGTCGCGCTGGACGCAAAAGTACCTTCTTCACATTAAGCCAGGCAGCCGCACTGACAAAATGACTTTAGGGCAGAGAAGCGGAGCCAAAAACGACAAAGACACCGCACAACTTCAGCCCACTGAGATCACAGGCACTCTTGGCAATCCGCCAACGCCAACCGCACCCTCGACAATGTGGAGAAACTCAGGAATCTTCACACAGATGGAGGCTCCCCAGACCAGAGAAAAGCTTCAACAGCCCAACAATAAGTTGAACTATGAAGCCCCCCTGGGTCTGTGCCCTCTCCAACGGCAAAATCCTGGAAAGGCTGCTCCAATCCTTCTCAACTGCAGAGCTGAGAAGAAAACACGACCTCTCTCTCTCTCTCTCTCTCTCTCTCTTTTTTTTTTTTTTTTTTTTTCCATTTCAAAAACTTTATTCGACACAAATCATAAAATACAACACATCAAAACACAATCAAAAATCACACTATAACGAACAGATCATTGAAGTACAACAGTACATTCATTTATAATCGCCTCAACCCCACGCGGTGACCAGCGCTGACAGGTCTCCCCCCCCTCTCTCTCTCTCCCCCCCCCTCTCTCTCTCCCCCCCCTCTCTCTCTCTCTCTCTCTCTCTCTCTCTCTCTCTCTCTCTCTCTCTCTCTTCCCTCCCCTCTCTCTCTCTCTCTCCCCCCCCCCCTCTCCCCCCCCTCTCTCCCCCCTCTCTCTCTCTCCCTATTTGTCTGACTTTCAGCCAAATTCATTTCTTGTTACCATTCTATGGAGGTGGGTCATTTCAGACAACACCAATCTGGCAGTTTCACTGAAACAAGCAGGTCTGAGGTAAATGAAAGCTTTGAACTCTGAACGATGTCAGGTGACCGCCGGGCTAATGATGGGGTACACTCCGATTAGCTTCAAGTCCCCCGGTTTAGGCAAGTGTAATCGTATCCTGACCGTGAGTTCCCAGTTACTGGGTTTGCTATGACATTCGCTTTGGCTGGGATGCTATCGCTTCCGTTATCTTTCTTATGATCCCTCTTTGTTGCGATTCCATGCTCAATTCTATGTAAAATTGTGGCTGTCATTTAGCCGTCTCCCATTGCAATGAATTCAAGATCTAATAATCTGTCTTAATTTATCAAGAGCCTGATGGTTTTAGTTTAGTTTAGTTTATTGAGGTGCAGTGAAAGGCTTTTTATTGCATGCCATCCAATCAGTGGCAAGACTTTACAGGATTACAAATGAGTCATCCACAGTGCACAGATATAGGCTAAAAGGAATAATGTTTAGTGCAAGATAAAGTCCGATAAAAGATAATCCGAGGGTCTCCAATGAGTAGATGGTGGCTCAGGACCACTCTCTAGTTTTTGACAGGATGGTTCAGTTGCCTGATAATAGTTGGGAAGAAACTGTTCCTGAACCTGGATGTCACAGTTTTCAGACTCCTGTATCATCTTCCCGATGGCAGGTGTGAAATGAGTGGTGTGGATCCCGGATGATGCTGGCTGCCTTTATGAGGCAGCGACTCCTATAGATCCCCTCGATGGTGGGGAGGTCAGTACCGTGATGGACCGAGCAGTGTCCACCAATTTTTGTCATCTCCCTCTGCAGACTTCTGCAGGTCACTGTTCATGCCCTTCAATTTCCCAGCTCCAGCTCCCCGTACATTCCCTTGCCCGCCTTCCATCCGCGGCATGGTGGCGCAGTGACGCCTTACAGCATCAGAGACCCGTGTTCGATCCTGACTACGGGTTTTGTCTGCACGGAGTTTGTACGTTCTCACACACCATCCTGGCCACACACTCATCTCCCCGTTGCCTTCAGGTAGAAGGTACAGGAGCCTGAAGACTGCAACGTCTAGGTTCAGGAATAGCTACTTCCCCACAGCCATCAGGCGATTAAACTCAACTCAAACAAAACTCTGAACATTAATAGCACATTATCTGTTTATTTGCATTTTATCAGTTTATTTATTCATGTGTGTATATATTTATATAATGGTATATGGACACACTGATCTGCTCTGTAGTCATGCCTACTATATTCTGTTGTGCTGAAGCAACGCAAGAATTTCATTGTCCTATCTGGGACACATGACAATAAACTCTCTTGAATCTTGACCTGCGTGGGTTTTCTCCGAGATCTGTAGTTTCCCCCCGCTCTCCAAAGATGTACAGGTTTGCAGGTTAATTGGCTTGGTGTAAAAGTAAAAATTGTCCCCAGTGTGGGATAGTGTGAGTGTGCGGGGATCGCTGGTCGGTGCGGACTCAGTGGGCCGAAGGGCCTGTTTCCGTGCTGTATTTCCAAACTAAGCTAAACGTTCTCTGGCACAATCTCCAACCTACGCCACATTAATGCGACACCCTATAATACTCTACGGTGATATCAGAGAACACATCCTCATTCACATCCCTTCTGGATCAGATAATGTTTTACTGATCATGTCCCTTCATAAACAAAATCATTTTGAAATTATTGTTATAAAAATGAAGACGTCTCAGCCCATTTTGTGATGTTCCATTAAGAGCTAATGCTTACACTGCGACAGATATTTTAACAACCAAGTGTTTTCTTTGATGGTTAATCTTAACCATGCAGAGTGTGAAGCTATTTTAATGATTTTAATAGTAGACATTTGATTTGGCTTACACTAAATGCCTCTTGTTTCTTATCTAATATAGATGTAAATGACAGATTAAAAGACACAGAGTGCTGGAGTAACTCAGCGGGTCAGGCAGCATCTCTGGAAAACGTGGATAGGCGATGTTTCTGGTTGCCACCCTTCCTTCAGACTGATTGCAGTCGGGGTGGAGGGGGGAGAAAGCTGGGATAGAAGTTGGGGGGAGGGGGGGCGGGACAGAGGCGGGCAAGTGATAGGTGGATAAGGTGAGGGGGAGGGGTCTTGATTGACAAATGGTTGGACAAAGGCCAGAGATGAAAGGACAACAGGTAGTGAGGACTCCCACGACAATCCCCTTCCCGCTTTCACCCCACCCCACCATTACAATCAATGTGAAGAATGGCCCCAACCCAAAACGTCGCCTATCCATGTTCTCCAGAGATGCTGCCTGACCTGCTGTCAACTTCTACACGTTGACTTATTGCTCTATAAACTCTTCGATTCAATAAGCAAAGAGATTTTGAGTTACTCTAGCACTTTATGTCTTTGTATGGAAACCAGGTTCTGCAATTCCTTGTGCCTATAAATTATACATAATAGGGTTAATATTTTTGCTTTGTGAGATATATTCAGAAGCATGAGATCATTTCTCCTCAAGCTAATCTGTAGCTTGTAGATCGGTGGGGAGTTCCCCCGGCCACGGGTACCATGTAATCCCATGCTACCTGCTCCATGGATGGATAGTCGGCGACTAAACCGTCGCCCCCACCTAGTTTGCCAGGTGAGGAGGGGGCTGTGGACCCCCAGCAGGACCAAAAACAAGACCTGTCAAAGGGCGGATGAGCTCCTAGCGAGCCAACGTCCGTCCACACTTCAGTAGAAGTTGCGATCACTGTAGTACACGGCATTGTAAGGAATGATGATAAAGCACACACACCAATATCCTATACTTCCAGCGGCGGAAGTCCGCAGGAACTGGAGGACAGAGATGTGTGGTGCGTCCGTCACCGTTCCCGTCGGAAACCAGCATCACTGCGCCGCTAATGTTTTCAACAATGATAAATAAATATTTTGTAAGATCTCATTCCAAAGGATAATAGGGGGCATTGGGGGTTCAGTATTGATGTGGATAGAGAACTGGCTGGCAAACAGGAAGCAAAGAGTAGGAGTAAACGGGTCATTTTCACAATGGCAGGCAGTGACTAGTGGGGTACCGCAAGGCTCAGTGCTGGGACCCCAGCTATTTACAATATACATAAATGATCTGGATGAGGGAATTGAAGGCAATATCTCCAAGTTTGCGGATGACACTAAGCTGGGGGGCAGTGTTAGCTGTGAGGAGGATGCTAGGAGAATGCAAGGTGACTTGGATAGGTTGAGTGAGTGGGCAAATGTTTGGCAGATGCAAT
The DNA here is from genome assembly GCA_963514005.1 of Raja brachyura. The sequence continues at coordinate 7,450,855 of OY740797.1, read as the reverse complement.
ATAATGTGGATAAATGTGAGGTTATCCACTTTGGTGGCAAAAATAGGAAAACCGACTACTATCTAAATGGTGGCCGATTAGGAAAAGGGGAGATGCAGCGTGACCTGGGTGTCATGGTACACCAGTCATTGAAAGTAGGCATGCAGGTACAGCAGGCAGTGAAGAAAGCCAATGGTATGTTAGCTTTCATAGCAAAAGGATTTGAGTATAGGAGCAGGGAGGTTGTACTTCAGTTGTATAGGGTCTTGGTGAGGCCACACCTGGAGTATTGCGTACAGTTCTGGTCTCCAAATCTGAGGAAGGACATTATTGCCATAGAGGGAGTGCAGCGAAGGTTCACCAGACTGATTCCTGGGATGTCAGGACTGTCTTATGAACAAAGACTGCATAGACTCGGTTTATACTCTCTAGAATTTAGGAGATTGAGATGGGATCTTATAGAAACTTACAAGATTCTTAAGGGGTTGGACAGGCTAGATGCAGGAAGATTGTTCCCGATGTTGGGGAGGTCCAGGACAAGGGGTCACAGCTTAAGGATAAGGGGGAAATCCTTTAGGACCGAGATGAGAAGGAATTTTTTCACACAGAGAGTGGTGGGTCTCTGGAACTCTCTGCCACAGAGGGTAGTTGAGGCCAGTTCATTGGCTATATTTAAGAGGGAGTTAGATGTGGCCCTTGTGGCTAAGGGGATCAGAGGGTATGGAGAGAAGGCAGGTACGGGATACTGAGTTGGACGATCAGCCATGATCATATTGAATGGCGGTGCAGGCTCGAAGGGCCGAATGGCCTACTCCTGCACCTAATTTCTATGTTTCTATGTTTCTATGACAATAGGTGCAGGAGTAGGCCATTCGACCCTTCGAGCCAGCACCGCCATTCAATGTGATCATCCCCAATCAGTACCCCATTCCTGCCTTCTCCCCATATCCTATGACTCTGCTATCTTCAAGAGCCCTATCTAACGCTCTCTTGAAAGCATCTGGAGAACCGGCCTCCACCGCCCCCTGAATAATGAGGAAAGCCATTTATTTTCATCTGGCTATGCATAATTATAAGCATCTGCCACAACAGTCATGAACTACTATCTACCTCACTGGTATCCCTCAGACTATCTTTCATTGGACTTTACTGGCTTTACCTTGCACTGAGCTTTATTTCCTTCATCATGTATCTACACACTGGAAATAGCTTGATTGTAAACATGTATTGTCTTTTCCGCTGAACTGGTTAGCATGGAACAAAAGCTTTTCACTGTACCTCGGTGCACGTGACTATAAATTATAAACTAAATTAACAATAAACAATAAACTAAACTAAAAATAAACTGGACTGATAACTTGGAGTATTAACTCAGGGACAGGTGGTTAGAAATCCAAGGAAATTCAATGGACCTGATCCCCAAAAATGCATCCTTTCCTCAATGGGGAAATACAGGAAATGAAGCCCAGGCTGAATGACATCAATTTAAAAAATAGAAACATAGAAACATAGACAATAGGTGCAGGAGTCGGCCATTCGGCCCTTGAAGCCTGCACCGCCATTCAATATGATCATGGCTGATCATCCAACTCAGTATCCCGTACCTGCCTTCTCTCCATACCCCCTGATCCCTTTAGCCACAAGAGCCACATCTAACGCCCTCTTAAATATAGCCAATGAACTGGCCTCAACTACCTTCTGTGGCAGAGAATTCCAGAGACTCACCACTCTCGGTGTAAAGAATGTTTTCCTCATCTCGGTCCTATAGGAATTCTCCCTTATCCTTAGATTGTGACCCCTTGTTCTGGACTCCCCCAACATTGGGAACAATCTTCCAGCATCTAGCTTGTCCAACCCCTTAAGAATTTTGTACGTTTCTATAAGATCCCCCCTCAATCTTCTAAATTCCAGTGAGTACAAGACGAGTCTATCCAGTCTTTCTTCATATGAAAGTCCCGACATTCCAGGAATCAATCTGGTGAACCTTCTCAGAACCTCCTCTATGGCAAGAATGTCTTTCCTCAGATTTGGAGACCAAAAATGTATGCAATCCAAATGACCAAATACAGTAAATACAAGCAATGCTTTACCATATATTCGTTAACGGCGGAATTAATATTGAATCTGTGGCCACCACTGAGAGAAGTATGTAAAATCCTGAGCGAATCATATAGAATTATGGGAAGATAGACACAAAATGCTGGAGTAATTCAGCACATCAGACAGCATCTCTGGAGAAAGAGAATAGTGGTGAGTCTGTGGAATGTGGTGAGTCTGTGGTATGTGGTGAGTCTGTGGAATTCTCTGCCTCAGAGGGCGGTGGAGGCCGGTTCTCTGGATGCTTTCAAGAGAGAGCTAGATAGGGCTCTTAAAAATAGCAGTCAGGGGATATGGGGAGAAGGCAGGAACGGGGTACTGATTGGGGATGATCAGCCATGGTCACATTGAATGGCGGTGCTGGATCGAAGGGCCGAAAGGCCTACTCCTGCATCTATTGTCTATTGTCTAATAGGTGACATTTTGGGGCAGAGCCCTTCTTCAGACTCAAGAAGGGAGTCAAAATTAGGAGGTGCTTAGATATGGTAGACAGTCAGAATCTTTATCCCAGGATGAAAAAAATGCAAGGCATAGATTTAAGGTGAGAGGGGCAAAGTTTGAAATAGTTGGTGGAGGCTGAAATGAGCATGAAAACAAACTTTGCGAGGGACACTTGGATATGTAGGGAATGGAGGGATATGGATCACGTGCAGGCCGAGGAGATTAGTTTAATGGTGTCATGTTTGGTCAGGACATTGTGAGCCGAAGAGCCTGGTCCTGTGCTATACTGTCTACATCACTGTCTATATCTCTCGTTTGCCATTCCCATGACTTCAGTCTGAAGAAGGGTATCAACCCGAAAAGTCACCCATTCCTTCTCTCCGGAGATGCTGCCTGACCCGCTGAGTTACTCCAGTATTTTGTTTCTATCTGCAGTATAAACCAGCATTTGCAGGTTCCTTCCTACATGCACTAGAAACATAGAAACATAGAAAATAGGTGCAGGAGTAGGCCATTCGGCCCTTCGAGCCTGCACCGCCATTCAATGTGATCATGGCTGATCATCCAACTCAGTATCCCGTACCTGCCTTCTCTCCATACCCTCTGATCCCCTTAGCCACAAGGGCCACATCTAACTCCCTCTTAAATATAGCCAATGAACTGGCCTCAACTACCCTCTGTGGCAGAGAGTTCCAGAGACCCACCACTCTCTGTGTTCAAAGTCGTCTGGTTGAGTTTCATTGCCTGTAATTCGTTTTCACCTAGCCCACAGCTAACAATGAATGGCCTGTTTCCTTTATCATCGTCGCTTTTTGTTTTTGCCTGACCCGCTGAGTTAGTCCAGCATTTTGTGTCCTTCTTCGGAGGTCTAGGCATCACGTTCAACAGAGACATTGTGGGCCGAAGGGCCTGTTCGATGTTCTCTGCCCGGTTAAAGCTGGGGTGAAGCGACCGTCCTCACAATTATCGGATCATTAAATAAAGTTTAAAAACAAAACAGGAACCTGCTGTATGTATGTGTGTATATGTGTGTATGTATATGTGTGTGTGGGTGGCTGGCCTGCAATTTGGTTCTCAATCTGTGCAGTTTAATTCGGTAATGAAGTGATTTTAATTGATTGTTTTCGCTGGGTTCTCGCAGTTTGCTCGCACATGTTCACTCGCAGAGGGTTTGGGAGTACGCGAAGATTAACCCTGGTGGTAAAGTGTGAACCGTCGACAGGAGTTGTTTATTCTGTAAATTTCAGAGCGCTGTTCACATTGATCCCAGTGACAACGGCGCTGCGGATCACACACACACATATAAATTCATGTGCTTTCAATCCTACTTACATCTCTCTGCCCTATTTTTTTTTTTTGCTGGTGTGTGGACTTGATTACTTTCCCAAAGACAATCAAGATTTGCAGGATGGACTGAGCTGGGGGAATTGAATGGGGAGTCCCGAAAACTCACCCCGTCCCTTCTCTCCAGAGATGCTGCCTGTCCCGCTGAGTTACTCCAGCATTTTTCGTGTGTACTATATCTTCGGGTTTTTTTAACCAGCCTCTGCAGCTCGTTCCTATATGGCTCGCTATAGGATTTTTGGTTCCCTACAACGCAAAGTGGGGGGTTTGTGTGAGGGTTGAGCCACAGTGTGATCTTTGGTAGGTAGGTGTGTGTGTGTGTGTGCGCTCTGAGCCCGTGAGTATGTGGGAGCAGCTGGTCTTGTGGGAGTGGTGTGAGCTTAGCGGGGAGTGGCGTTTTCTCAACCTTTCTTGCCAGCTTTTCCAGGGACATTACTTCTTTAGTATTCGCTGAGAGCACTCGCAGTAGCAGCAGCAGCAGCAGCTTCCGAGGTCTTCGGCGCTTCACACTCCAGAGCTCTTGGCCATTGGGTGGAAGATTTGCACTCCTCTTCGCAACCCCTGGCTTTAAAAAAAAAAAAAAAAAAAAAAAAAAATCTGCAAGGAAAGCCTTTTATTTTAGTGTCCTGTTCATCTTGCCAGCCCAGCTGGCTTGTGAGCAGGCATGGACGACTAGAAGTACTGGTTTAAGAGTTAACAGCAACAACACACCACAAAAAAAAAAGACTTGGAACTGCCTCCGTTTATTCTAAGGGACTGAGTTGCTGTAGTCAGTGTGTTTTTTAAAATTTTATCAGGACTCCAGATCACAGACCACGGTGTAAGGACTGCAAACTATCAGCTTATCAGTGCTAGTCGCGTGGCCTCTTTGTGCAGGGCAAATTCTGAGACCCAGCGCTGTGCAGTTAACACACAGACCCAGAGAACACAGGAAATACATGTATCTTTTCTAAACAAGAGATTTAAACCACTTTGTACACAGTCCCCTGGGTTACATCTGTCAATTGAGTTCACACTTAAGTGGATGTCAGAAAAAGACCCCATACTAATCAAAGTGCTTCATTACTGAAGGTTGTTGTGTGTTTTGTTTCTTCAAAAATGGATGTACGTTTTTATCCAGCGACCAGCTCTATTCCTGGGGATTCTGCCAACCTGGATCTTTCCCAATGCCTGGGCTACTATAACTACAACAAGGTGAAAAGATTTCTTTATCTTCATTGTGTCATGCTTTATGTGAGAATTTGCAAGGTGGTGCGGGGAGATGGTTGAATTATTTAGCATTAAATTGTGCCCCTGTGTACACACACACACACACACACACGGTCTGTCAGTGTTTCATTTATTGTCAGTCAACCCAAGCTTTTTTTTTCTTTTTTTAGCTTTTATGATTTCAAATGTATCCCGTGGACTGTAAAAGTCATTAGAAAGTAAATCCAAGTGGCGTAATTATTATCTGTCATTTTAGATTTGCGAAATCAATGGAGATATTGATGAGTTCGGCAGTGTAATCAGTGAGCCCAGAAACTTAATAATGTTAACCATCTTCTGACGAAGAGGCCACATTTTGTGACTCTTAAAATCGGGCATTTTACAGAAGTCTTGTTTGTAATATTTTGTAAATACGCACTGCAAAATAAGTTAAAAAAAAAAATTTCAGTGCATTATCTGGTTGAAGATGCAAACTTAAATAATTAGCGCTGTTGTGCTAATTTTATTTACTATCTTGGCTGTAATCAGTCATAACTAGAAGTAGAAAATAACTGGAATAGTTGGAAAGGGACGCTTTATTTTCCTAAGTCAGAATTTACAATCTGAATCAGTGTAAAAATGGTTTGTCACCTAAAGAATTACAGCCCTTTTAGAAATCACTTGAAATGTTGTCGTATGGAGTGTGTTATTTTATTGATAAAGTGTTTTCTTTTCCATACTGTATTAACTTTATTGCTTGTTTACTGGGTGGCTTTATAGTTGCGCCATCCAGCAATTGTTGCTGTAGGCTTATGGGGCATCACACATAATTATTGCTTAATTACTTGTGAGAAAGTTTTTTTTTCTCCCCTCGGTCTTCAATTTTGTACGTTATCACGTTCAAGGCAGTTGTATCTTCTGATTTCTCTTGTTCCGTGCATCAGGAGAGTAATCCTTCTGTGCGGTGGAAGCAAGTAATGTTTCTGCACTCTGGCATGGCTCGGCCAAGACCGTTACCGTCATCGCAAGTCCCCCTTTCTCAGCATCTGCAGAACAGTTGATCTTTGCAGTTGACAGCCACTTCATCATTACTCCTGCTTAGCTCCATTTAGGTTAGCAACGAGTGTGCTGGATTCTATCTATAGACTTTGCCAATTCTGGCATGCCTTTTTTGAGTCCCAGTGAAAATTTCCATGCCCTACTGTAGATGTGCTGCAATCTAGCAAGTCAATTCACTGTGTTATTTGGCATTCGGTTGTGAATCCGCTGAGCAAATGCTTGTCCATTCTCCCATGTTTCATTGGAGGTGTGTTAAAAGTTTAGGAGCTCTTGGCAGTTTAAATTTCCTTTTTAGTAATAATGAATCCTCCATCTGAGTTCCAGTTGAGTTAGTTATTAACCGCGCACAAAACTCATTGTATTTTGTACTTTGTTGATACCTTACAAAAACTTTGGCAGAAGTGTAGCACCAGCTATACGAGTGAAGATTTTGTCAGGCATTATCCGCTAAATCTTATTGAATGATGCCAGTCACGTTTGAAGTTGGATCAACTATACTATTTTAGTTTGTTTAAAGTAGATTATAACTTTGTGTGTAATCTTGCAATAACAAAACGATCTTAAACTGCTTAAAATTGACTCCATGCAGTGGCAAGCATTGGAAAACTTAAATGCCTCTTACTCAATCACAGACTCCTCCCACTCTCGTTACTGTATCATCTTCACTGTCAGAGTATCTAATCTAAGCAGGGACTGTCTAACCTGCATTAGTTTCCATTGCAATGGTGAAAGATACATCTTCTTAATAATATGTGAAAAGATCAGCATTGTCGCTCGAAATATATGGATGCTATGAAGAAACCTATTCCAGAAGATACAAAGTTAGTCAGGTTTAAAACATATTGCTAATTTCATAGAGAGATTAAAAAGTCTTGAGCTAAGAAACAAAAAGCTGGAAGAAGTGTGTAGGAAGGAACTGCAGATGCTGGTTTAAACCGCAGATAGACACAAAAAGCTGGAGTAACTCAGCAGCACAGGCACCATCTCTGGAGGGAAGGAATCTCTCCAGAGATGTTGCCTGGCCTGCTGAGTTACTCCAGCGTTTTGTGTCTACAAACAGCTGGAAGAACATGATGGGTCAGCCAGTATCTGTGGAAGGAAAATCGACAGACAGCATTTCAGTCAGAAGAAGACTTAAAGGCTGAAACACCGTCTGTTCATTTTCCTCCACAGATGCTGCCTGACCCATCGAGTTCCTTCAGCCATGTGTAGGTAGCAACTGCAAATGCTGGTTTAAACCGAAGATAGACACAAAATATTGGAGGAGCTCAGCGGGACAGGCAGCATCTCTGGAGAGAAGGAATGGGTGAAAGAATCAGACTGAAGAAGGGTCTCGACCTGAAACGTCACCCGTTCCTTCTCTCCAGAGATGCTGCCTGTCCCTCTGAGCTACTCCAGCATTTTGTATCTACCTTGAGTTCCTTCAGTCATTTGTTTTTTAATTATTTTCAAACACTATTGCAATTGGCATGTTCCCCCCCCCCCCCCCCCCCCCCACCCCTACAATGTACACAAATCATACCCATATGTAGAAAATGAGTGCCATGGAATTGTGAAATGTTTCTGAAGATACTAGTTTAGATGGCATGGACAATGTGGGCCAAATGGCCTGTTCCTTTGTTGTATGTTCTGTTTGTTAAAAGGAGCGTGGCTTTGTTGGGTTTCCATTGACAAAATCTGATGTACCTCCACTGCTTTTTCAGAGTTAAGAGGACTCCACTGTTGTACCTCATGCCCCAAGCATATTTAATATTTGTTTTCGGTGCAGATCGAAAACTTTCTGGAGTTAATGACCTTGAAACCTTTTTAGGACATTCTAAGTGCTTCAAGTAAAATCCAATATTATGAAGTTAATTAGTTTGGATTGACAGGCTAAGCCATGTTTTGTTCAGTGTGATTCAGCTGTCCAATCAACAAATCACCTTTGTTTACTGAGAGTTCTATGTTCAAAACCTACCCACATGTGGTAAAGTTTAAATGGTGGATGCCTTTAACTAAGAATCTTCCAACTGGAGAGAGCTTTTTGGGTTTGGATGATAAAGTGGTGTTGGCCGAAGATATGACGATAGTAATATTAATATGCTGGACGGATATGGAACAAAGTTTACAGTGTGCATCATTTGCGCTGAAGTTAGTTACTTTTGGTTCTGAAATTTTCAAAGTGTTTTCTGATTATTAGTTGGAAATGTTCCCAATTTGAAATTCCAAATATTGATATTGACGAGAAAATGAAGGGGTCATGGTAATGTTTCTCAGTCTATAAGGTAGCATCCCACAAGGTTGCAAAATGGATACAAAATGCTGGAGTAACTCAGCGGGACAGGCCAGGCAGCATCTCTGGAGAGAGGATTGGGTGACGTTTCGGTTCGAGACACTCCTAATGTTCTTTTGATAGTGGTAATGTTTGATAGTTAGATTTTCTTGATAGTTTCAATATTTTGTTTGATAATGTTTTATGATAGTTTTTCTGAAAGTGGCTGTAAAGGAAAAAATAATGTTATTTTTTTTTTTAAAACATTTTGCTGTGGGTCTGTTTCAACCCATACAAATGGTAGCGTAATGAGAATGTTGATGAGATGGTTTTCTAAAGTGTCTGTCCTGGACTTTTTTAATCAAGTTACTTGTCCCCAGATGGTTATGAGAAATATAACAGTTCTCTGCATAGGTAGAATGCTTTTCAGGTACAGCTCGGGCATGATATAATGGAGCACTGAATAGCTGGTAAGGGGGTTGGATTCAAAGCATCACATCGACCCTCGTTGGTTACGGGGAAGAAGTTACAGGTAGATAGACACAAAAATCTGGAGTAACTCAGCATCTCTGGAGAGAAGGAATGGGTAACGTTTTGGATCGAGACCCTTCTTCAGACCTTTTTCATCTTTATATAATGTACCTTTTTTGAATATTTTTAATTCATTTATAGACAATAGGTGCAGGAGTAGGCCATTCAGCCCTTCGAGCTAGCACTGCCATTCAATGTGATCATGGCTGATCATCCCCAATCGGTACCCCGTTCCTGCCTTCTCCCCCATATCCCCTGGCTCCGCTATCTTTAAGAGCCCTATCTAGCTCTCTCTTGAAAGCATCCAGAGAGCCGGCCTCCACCGCCCTCTGAGGCAGAGAATTCCACAGACTCTCAACTCTCTGTGAGAAAAAGTGTTTCCTCGTCTCCGTTCTAAATGGCTTGCCCCTTATTCTTAAACTGTGTTCTATATCTATTTTTCTATATCTCTCCATATCACCGTCTATATCTCTCATTCCCCTTTCCCCTGGCTCTGTCTGAAGTAGGGTCTCGACCGGAAACGTCACCCATTCCTTCTCTCCAGAGATGCTGCCTGTCCCGCAGAGTTACTCCAACACTTTGTGCTTGTCTTTGGTTTAAACCAGCATCTGCAGTCCCTTCCTTCGCAAGTTACAGGTGGAGTCAAAGCTAAATGGCACCACTTTCCAGGCTTGATGTGCTTACCAAAGGCTCATCTTATGAGTTTTGAATCAACATGTGTGGTTTATGTTCTTGGTGTCATTGGACTAAGTAAAATTCTAACTGACCATTTTGCCTCTCAACTTATGAATTTCCATCTCAATTAGGATTGTGGTATTAATTAAATCTCCAAAAAAAGCAAAGGGGGAAGTTTAATTCCTGGGTTAGATTCATGGATACTGGAATTATAATTCTTATCGCTGAAATAAGTCATCACAATGTGGTAAATGTTCAAGAAAGAACTGCAGAAGCTGGAAAATCGAAGGTAGACAAAAATGCTGGAGAAACCCAACGGATGAGGCAGCATCTATGGAGCGAAGGAAATGGGTGACGTTTCAGGTCAAGACCCTTCTTCAGACTGCAATGTAGTAAATGATGAGTTGACAACTCGTCTTTGTTCACCTACTAGAACTTGAGGCAAGATAGACACAAAATGCTGGGGTAACTCAGCGGATCAAGCAGTATCTCTGGAGAGAAGAAGTACAACAGGTGACATTTTGAGACCCTTCTCGAGGCAACTATCGATATAATTAAAAGTCGCATCTTGACCACATGCTGTCTGCGCTGTATATTGACTTTAGAAAAAAAGCTACATTGTATTGCTGTGATTTTTGGCCATCGTACTCGCAGTCCTCCTCTGTTGAGCCAGTCCCGAGGATTTTTCCCATCGATGAAAAATTAAAAAGTTATGAGTGTTTTTTAAAAAAAACCTTGAGGTCAGCTGATTGGTCCTCTTGCCTGTCAATCACTGCGATGAAGGTAACGCGCCTTCTGGGGGGGAGGTAGGACTATAAAACCCCGGATGCCTGGACACGAGTCAGTCACTCTGCAAGATCGCGAGGGAGAGGCCACGACTGTCATTCTAAGCTGAATCAACTGAATGGTGAGTCTGCAATGTATCTGCAATAAATAATTTTTTAGTCCTTAATGTGAATGCCATCAGTTGTTTGGCCTGCTGCCCTGCCTGTGCTTGAAAGTGCATGGCTTAATTGGAAATGAAATGACAATGCCATGAGTTGTTTGGCCTGCTGCCCTGCCTGTGCTTACAACTGCCAAGCTTTATTAGCTCCAACTGTGTTTGGAAGGAATAAATGCTTTATTAGGTCCGACTGTGTTTGGAAGGAATAAATGCTTTATTAGGTCCAACTGTGTTTAGTCCAAAAGTCCCGCTCATTTTGTGACTTCCGCTTAGTGGACAGGTCACGCTGAGTGCAGAGGTCGTGCTGATTGCGGAAGTGCCGCTGACTGTGGAAGCCCCATAGTAGAGAGGCCGCGCTCAGCCATGTAAGGAGATTCAAGAAAGTTTACTGTGATATATATGGAGTGTGTGTGTGCGCGTGCATGTGTGAGTGTGTGTGTGTGCATATTGGAATTGGTGGAGAGGTGGAATATTGCATTGGGGGAACCAACCCTCCCGCGTGAAGCTGGGACCCAGCGGGTCCCACTTAGTCTAGTTATTTAATAAAAATCTACTGATCAAATTCAGAATTTAGTATTTGGCAGCTGTTTTGAGTTAATCATCCAACTAGTTATTAATTACCTTCAGGAAAAGAACTTTGTTTATCACAGGGTGTAATAATAATTCTGATTTAATTAAATCAATGTGGTTTAATTTGACATCAGAGGGTATACTACATCATAAATAGTGACAGAAATGATCACAGTTTAACATTTCTGTTTATCCTTAATTCATATAATTTTGCTTTGAGTTTGTTTTTCTTTTCAATGCAGAGGCAAAACATGCCCTGATTTAAGAAAAATAAATAAATGCATGGTTATTAATTTTTTAACATGCCAAGTTTCTGTAAATTAAAATCTAGTTCAATAAATTGGGTCTTGTGAGAGATTTGTTTTTAAATGACTCTGGACATCTACTTGCAGTAAGGGAGTGTTTAAATAATGTACGCATTAAAGATGACTCTGGAGCGATTGAGCTGCAGGTTAGCACTAGTGCTGAGGAAAGTGACAGAAGAATTATGCACGATGGCAGTGGAAGATCGCACTGTTATTATTTGTAAGGAATATGCTTATTTGTGAAGTGCTTTGGCAGTTATGATTTTTTTTGCACAATTGTTACAAAGCTAATGGGGGAGAAAATGAATGTAGCAAATAAGGACAAATGTAATGAAAAGCCACTTCACATTAATATCGTCCAACCCTGATTTTATATGCAGAGAAAAATGCCATCTCGCCTTGGTGTGTGCAATCATAGACTACACTAATATGATTTATTTTCGCAGTTTGCCACTTAACCAGCATGTGGCTATCGGATTCATTCATCAGTCTCTATCTGTGGTGCATATTTAAACAAGGAGAAAAGTGTTCAGCTGTGTTTTTAGATTCAATGCTGGGGAAAAAAAACCCCACTAGTGATAGATGTGCTGACTATCTTTTTAGTGTGTATTGATCTAACTGCTGTGATCCATAAACTGGCTGCATGTCAATCAACTTCTGAAAATTAATTCCGTAAACCTTATTCAAGATTAGTAATGTAAATGATGTGGAGAAATCAAAAGCATGGATAAAACAGCACAAAAGATTCCACCGTATTAAAAAAAAGGGAAGTTTTCAAAACTGCAGCATTTCCTGAATCCATGAAAAAATAATTGATTTAAAAAAAAATTATCAATAAAGGCGACGTGATTCCTCAAATCACCAAAAGTTTATCCTATCTTCTTTTGTTTGTTCACTTTGCTTAAATACTTTACACATGCTTGGACAGAAACAATTTAATCCAGGAAATGCTGAATAAGATAAGTAAGAAGGATTCGAAGATAGAAGGTTTTGTACCCTGTCACCTTGATAACGTTGCAATCCAAGCAATGCAAAATTACTTCATCAAAAAAAATGCCGCGATAGAAAGAGACGTGTATCTTGTATATGCCTGAAAATTTGTGTTTGCGTATGTAAACTTGGTGTCGAACAGAGTAACCGTTCACTTGTAATAGATTGAAAATCTTAATTCCTGAAGGCTGGAGTTTTTCAACACCTTTTCTTGGGGAACCTCCAAAGAGCCTTGCACTTTTTCAGTGGCTGTGTTGTTGCCGACTGTGAAATCGGAAAAGTTTAAGAGTAATTATTCTGCGACTTTTACTGACAAAGTCCCTCGGCCCTTAATGTGGATTTCTAAAATAAATGCCCGGCTGAAGAGAATGAACCCGGTCCCACAAAGTATGAGAAAGTGTACTTTTTGAAAGTGGTATGATGAGGTGCATGCGCATCCTACATTTGGAGGGGGAAGGGCCAATAACTGTTCGATTTCTTTGTCTGGGTCCTTGGCATACCTTTCGGTAACCCTGGTAACTAAACAGTTTGCGGGAGAATGTTTTGTCTCGGCGTGCCACTGTATTTGAAGACACATATGCATAAGTGGTTTAAAATGGTGTTTTTCTGCATCAGTTTCTCCACTGTGACGACTGAAATGATTTTAATTACAAGCTTGTATGGAATGGTAGTAATAAAGGTACCTGACCTCAGTGTCATTTGCCTCTGCGCTGGCTGTCGGTGACCATGTTTATTATAGCGTGCATAATTTAGGTATTAGTGGCCAAACCAATTTCTGGAGTTGACAATTACTAGGATTTGTTTTATTCCAACGTTCAATTGGTGTTGCCTGCTGTTTTAGCATTTTGATCAATAATTGCACAGTTGTTTAATTTTTTTTATCATGAGCGCTTTCAGCAGTTAAGTGTGGCTATATAAAAACTAATTTGTTTTCAACTCGATGTGACTACAAGCATTATACTACTAATAAATAACTCTCTCTCTCGACAGAGAAGTTTGTGCTTTTTTTAGATGGGAACCAGGATTAGCATAACACATAATGGTGTTATACTATTCTTATGCCAATGTAATGCACTTTGGCCAGCGAGAGTTGTTTTTTAAACGTGCTATAGAAATAAAAGTGACTTGACTTGACATGTGTAAGAAGGAACTGCAGGTGCTGGTTTAAACTAAAGATAGACACAAAAAACTGGTGTAACTCAGCGGGCCAGGCAGCATCTCTGGAGAGGAGGAATGGGTGGCAATTTGGGTCGAGACCCTTCTTCAGACTGAGAGTCTGGGGAAAGGGAAACGAGGGATATAGACGGTGATGTAGAACAAATTGAATGGACGCATGGATGAAGTACAAAAATTGTTCATACCAGTTTGGCAAAAGAATAAATCGGGGAAGGTGGTGCATCCATGGATAACAAGGGAAATCAGGGATAGTATAAAAACAAAAGATGAGGCATACAAATTTGCCAGAAAAAGCAGCCTACCGGCGGACTGGGAGAAATTCAGAATCCAGCAGAGGAGGACAAAGGGCTTAATTAGGAAAGGGAAAATAGATTATGAAAGGAAACTGGCAGGGAACATAAAAACTGACTGCAAACGTTTTAATAGATATGTGAAGAGAAAGAGACTAGTTAAGACAAACGTAGGTCCCTTGCAGTTAGAAACAGGTGAATTGATCATGGGGAACAAGGACATGGCAGACCACTTGAATAACTACTTTGGTTCTGTCTTCACTAAGGAAGACATAAATAATCTGCCGGAAATAGCAGTGGAACGGGGGTCAAATAAGATGGAGGAACTGAGTGAAATCCAGGTTAGCCGGGAGGTGGTGTTGGGTAAATTGAACGGATTGAAGGCTGATAAATCCCCAGGGCCAGATAGTCTGCATCCCAGAGTACTCAAGGAGGTAGCCACAGAAATAGTGGATGCATTAGTGATAATTTTTCAAAATTCCTTAGATTCTGGAGTAGTTCCTGAGGATTGGAGGGTAGCTAATGTAACCCCACTTTTTAAAAAAGGAGGGAGTGAGAAAGCGGGGAATTACAGACCAGTTAGTCTAACATCAGTAGTTGGGAAACTGCTAGAGTCAGTTATTAAAGATGGGATAGCAGCGCATTTGGAAAGTGGTGAAATCATTGGACAAAGTCAGCATGGATTTACGAAAGGTAAATCATGTCTGAAAATCTGATAGAATTTTTCGAGGATGTAACTAGTAGAGTGGATAAGGGAGAACCAGTGGATGTGTTATATCTAGACTTTCAGAAGGCTTTCGACAAGGTCCTGCATAAGAGATTAGCATACAAACTTAAAGCACACGGTATTGGGGGTTCAGTATTGATGTGGATAGAGAACTGGCTGGCAGACAAGAGGCAATGTGGATAGAGAACTGGCAGGCTCGAAGGGCCGAATGGCTTACTCCTGCACCTTTTTTCTATGTTTCTATGAATGAAAAAAGAGTAACGATGAACAAGGGAACGGGCTGTAAATAGTGAGCTTTGGGCTAGGTGAAAATGAGTTACAGACAATGAAACTAAACAAGCCGAATGGTTGACTAGGATATTGTTATTTTAATCTTAGTCCAGAGAGTTGCTGGGAGTTAAAGGCCATTGTGAGAAGCATAGATAGATGGTCAGATCCTTGTTCCCAGGTGGAAATGTCAAAGAATAGAGGGCCTTTCTCACAAAGGGTGGTGGGTGTATGGAACAAGCTGCAGGAGGAGGTAGTTGAGGCTGGGACTATCCCAACGTTTAAGAAGCAGTTAGACAGGTACATGGATAGGACAAGTTTGGAGGGATATGGACCAGGCGTAGGCAGGTGGGGCTAGTGTAGCTGGGACATGTTGGCCAGTGTGGGCAAGTTGGGCCAACTTCCACACTGTATCACTCATTGGCTCTCTATGACTATAGCTTTAAGGTGAGGGGGGCAAAGTGTAAAGGAGATGTGCGGGCCAAGTTTTGGAACGCACTGCCCAGGGTGGTTGTAAAGGCTGATACGCTAGTGCCATTTAAGAGGCTTTTGGATAGGCACGTGGATATGCAGAGATTGGAGCGATATAATTTGTGTGCAGTCACAGGAGATTAGTTTAACTGGACATCATGTGCAGCACAGAAATTGTGGGCCAAAGAGCCTATTCCTGTGTTTAAGAAGGAACTGCAGATGCTGGAAAATCAAAGGTAGACAAAAGTGCTGGAGAAACTCAGCGGGTGCAGCAGCATCTATGGAGCGCAGGAAATAGGTCACGTTACTGGCCGAAACTCTATTCCTGTGTTGTACCATTCTATGTAAATGGCAGGGTTTTGCAGAATGGTAGAAATCCACGGCAACAGGGGATGCCACTTTGTCCCATGGTCTTTGAACTACCTGAAATTTGCTATTCTAGTATCTCGTACTTCCAAGATTTCAAACCACAGTCTTGTAAGGTATGGCTCGGACAAGTCTACTGGAAATACAATTGGGCCGGCAGACATTCTGCGAGCTCTGTGCAAAACAAACATACCCAACGCCACTCTGCAGCTTCCACATATTTACTGCCTTAAACCTACACCTCAAGTTAGTGCATGCTCTACAAAGGGGAATAAACTCTTCTTTAGAGTACTGTCCGAATGAGGCCACAAGCAAATTGGACCAACAGCACATGGGCAGCTTACAACCCTGTGGAATTTTCTGCGTCGGTGGAATTCTCTGCCTCAGAGGGCGGTGGAGGCAGGTTCTCTGGATGCTTTCAAGAGAGAGCTAGATAGGGCTCTTTAAAAATAGTGGAGTCAAGGGATATGGGGAGAAGGCAGGAACGGGGTACTGATTGGGGATGATCAGCCCTGATCACATTGAATGGCGGTGCTGGCTCGAAGGGCCAAATGGCCTACTCCTGCACCTATTGTCTATTGTCTAACCCAGAGGCATGAATGTTGATTATTCTAACTTCAAATAACCCCTGCATGCCTCTCTGTTTTCCCCCTCACCTCCCCTGCCCTAGTCATCCTGCTACTTCCATGGTTTGCATCTCTCTCTCTCTCTCTCTCGCTCTCGTTCCCAACCAACAATGGGCCATTATGGGCTCCACCCTTCCTGGGTCATCAATTGCCGACCCTGATTTATTCTGGCTTTTTTCCTATCTCTGGCTTCACCCACCACCCCCCCCCCCCCTTCTACTTGCAGTCTGAGGAAGGGTCTTGAGCCGAAACGTCACCCATCCGTTTTCTCCAGAGATGCTGCCTGTCCCACTGAGTTACTCGAATATCTTGTGTCTTATCTTCGGCCTAAACCAGCATTTGCAGTTCCTTCCGACACATAAATCCTTCTTAATCAGGTTTTCCACTCCTTTCAAGATATGTTGCACCTAAAGGCTTGTTTAACATTCGTGATATAATTACGTTGTTTGATTTAGCCACAAGTTTTGGTGACTATTTCCCCCCCCAAATGTCTCTGAGCAAAGTAGTCCATAAGTGTGGACTCAGCAGGTCAGGCAGCATCTGTGGAGGGCAGGCACAACATGCTGGAGTAACTCAGCGGTTCAGGCAGCCTCCCTGGAAAAAATAAATGGATGACGTTTCGGCTCGAGACCCTTTTTCAGATTGAGAGTCAAGGGAGAGGGAAACGAGATATAGAAGGTACATAGAACAAATGAATGAAAGATATGCAAAACGCACCAATGACCAAGGAAAGTGGAACCCATAATGGTTCATTGTTGGCTGTGGGCCTGGTGATAATGAGTTGTACACACAGTGTACAAGGATGACAGTGAAACTAGCACGACGACTAGGTTGGGGGAGGGACGGAGAGAGAGAGGAGATGCAAGAATTACTTGAAGTTAGGCAAATCAGTATTCATACCGCTGGGGTGTAAGCTGCCCAAGTGAAATATAAGGCATTGTTCCTCCAATTTACGCCCAAGGGAATCGACAGATGATGTTGTGGGTTGGAAACATCGCCTGTCCATTCCTTCCGCAGATGCTGCCTGACCCGCTGAGTTATTCCAACACTTTGTGTCTATCGTTCTGAACAATAGTTTAGCAGCCCAACCAATCCCCCTCCTCACCCGCCTCAGTGCAGGGTCAGGTAGACCTGGTGTCAAAAGGGTATTAGGTGTGGTTTTTGCCACGATCGGTGAATTATGTTCAAATTGCCACAAGGTTTCAACTTGTCCATCTTAGAATGATTTGGATGGAATAATTGAAAATAAAAAATTAATTGTGGTTTTGCAGGAAACTGGCATAGTGGTGTGTGCGGAGTGGGTGAGAGTGGGATAGTATGGAACTAATGTGCATGGGTGATCGATGATCGGGGTGGACTCGGTGGGCCGAAGGGCCTGTTTTCATGCCGCATTTCTAAATTGAGGAAAACTAAATTATGAAATAAATGTCCGGTTCAAATAGCTTGTACATAGAACAGTACAGAAACAACACTCAGTGCTGAAGTAACTCAGCGGGCCAGGCAGCATCTCCGGAGCATCATCATGCATAGGTGACGTTTCAGGTCAGGACCCTTCTTCCGACTAATTCCAACCCGAAACATTGACTATCTGTATCCTCTAATGATGCTGCCGCCTGACCTACTGAGTTACGCCAGCATGTTGTTTATTTTGTAAAACAGCATCTGCAGTTCCAAGTGTCTCCAGAGACAGAGGGGTGCAGCAAGGGGCGGCACGGTGGCGCAGCGGTAGAGTTGCTGCCTCACAGCGCCTGAGACCCGGGTTCGATCCTGACTACGGCTGCTGTCTGTATGGATTTTTGTACGTTCTCCCCGTGACCTGCGTGGGTTTTCTCCGGGTGCTCCGGTTTCCTCCCACACTCCAAAGACATACAAGTTTATAAGCTAACCGGCTTGGTAAAATTGTAAATTGTCCCTGGTGTGAGGAGGATAGCGTTAGTGTGCAGGGATCGCTGGTCTGGCGTGGACTCGGTGGGCCGAAGGGCCTGTTTCTGTGTTGTATCTTGAAACTAAATGAAACAGAATTTACAGCACATGGACAGGCCATTCGGCCCACAATGTCCATGTCAAACATACCATGATAAACTATTCTCCTCTGCCTGTACATGATCCATATCCCTTCATTCCTTGCACATCCATGTGCCTATCCAAAAGCCTCTGAAATGCCACTTCAGTATCTTCTTCCACCATCACCCCTTCTAGGCACCCACCACTGCCTGACGTTAATTTAAAAAACTAGACTAAGTGGGACCCGTTGTCAACCTCGCCACCAATTCCAATATTGGTGGCCAGTAGGGTGGAGAGTGGGCTTTCTGGAGCGTTAGTATGGGTGTTTTGGGCTGAAGGGACTGTTTCCAGAGGGCTAGTGTGGACATTGTGGGCGGAATGGATTCTTGGGCTGGCAGCTCAGTCACTCAGGGCTGGTGGGCTGGCAGCTCAGAAACTGCCAGAAATTCTGCCCAAAACAGGTGAGAGTCTCTGTGTGAGAGCGGGAGAGTGGGTGGGGAATCAATTTTAGAAAATTTTCATCTTTTTCTGCAGATCACAGCAATGAAGGAGGAAAGTCTCTCCTGGCCTGGATCTCACAGGGGGCCAATGAAGGGAGGGAGAAAATTACTGGGGTGAGGTTTAATACTCGCATGGGGAAATACTTACTGATGGGCCGAAAGGACTCCTTCTGGCTAGTACAGGCCTATGGGCTGAAAGGGCTCTTTAGAAAAAAATCTGAGTGAAAGACACTTTTTCTGGGCTTCCAGCCAAAATGCTCCTCCTTGGCTAATATGGGCATTTTGGGAAAAGGGGACTGATTTCTCGGCTAATAGGGGCCTTGTGGGCTGAAATTAGTTGTTTCAAGCAGGCCAAACAACTCCATTTCATTTCCATTTAAATTTCAAGCACAGGGCAGGCCAAACAACATGTTTGAATTGCATTTCCATTTCCATTTAAATTTCAAGCACAGGGCAGGCCAAACAACTAATTTCATTTCCATTTCCATTGCCGTTTCAAGCAGAGGGCAAGCCAAACAGCTCATTGTGTTTTCATTTCATTTCCATTTCCATTGCAATTTCAAGCAGAGGGCAGGCCAAACAGCTCATTGCGTTTTCATTTCATTTCCATTTCCATTGCAGTTTCAAGCACTGGGCAGGCCACACAGCTCATTTCATTTTCACCATTTGTGGCCTCCCCTCACGATCTTCCAGAGTGACTGACTCGCGTCCAGGCATCCGGGGTTTTATAGTCCTGCCCCCAACCACGGATGGGCATTACCTTCATCATGGTGATTCACAGGCGAGAGGACCAATCAGCTGATCTCAAGATTTTTTTAAACACTCGTAACCTTTTTATCTTTCAACGATCGGAAAAATCCTCGGGGCTGCCTCCGCGGAGGAGGACTGTGAAGGGCCTGTCTCACTGTACCAAGTAATTCAAGAGTTCTCCCGAGTTTTCCCCTGATTCAAACTTGGAGAATGTCCGTAGCGGGTCCGTAGGAGTTCATGGATGTCTCGTAGCGGCTCGTACAAGTAAAAAGTAACCATTTTTTTTCATCACGAGTATTTTTTTACACATGGACATTTTTCACAGTGTTGAAAAAACGTCACGAGTTTACTGGATATCCCGCGTACCTACCGTTACTCGTACGAGCCGCTACGAGACTTCTGCGAACTCCTACGGACCCGCTATGGACATTCTCCGAGTTCGAATCGGGGGGGGGGAGAGCTCAGGAGAACTCTGGAATTACCTTGCACAGTGGGACAGGCCCTTGAGTAAGACGGCCAAAAATCATAGCCATATAAGGTAGCGTTTTTTCAAAAATCAATATACAGCGCAGACAGGAAGTGGTCAAGATGCGATAGATAAAAAAATAAAGCCCTGCACATCTTGTTTGAACTTTGACCCTCTAGTCTCAAAGCAATGCCCATTAGACTTTGACGCTTCCAACCTGTGGGAAAGGTTCTGACTGTCTATGCCATCTCTACCCCTCATGATATTATATACTTCTAGCAGGTCTGGAGGGGAGATCTTATAGAGGTGCACCAAATCATGAGAGGAATAGATCGGGTAGATGCACAGTCATTTACCCAGAGTAGAGGAATCGGGAACCAGACGACATAGGTTCATGGTGAAGGGGAAAAGCTTTAATAGGAATCTGTAGGGTACCTTGTACACACAGAGGGTGGCGGGGTGTATGGAACAAGCTGTTGGAAGAGGTAGTTGAGGCTGGGATTATCCCATCTATGATTCTAGGTCTCCCCCTAACCTGCGGTGTTCCAGAGAAAACAATCCAACTTCCTCTCTGGCCGTCCCCCACCCTGGTCGTTGTACTCTCGTCCAGTTGAGTTCCTCTGTCTGTTTACTCATTATCTCTTCTCTCACAGCCAACAATGACCCATTGTACGCCCCACATTTCCTTGATTATCGTTGCTTTTTGCATACAGTATCTTCCGTTCATTTCTCCCAAGTACCATCCATATCTCTCGATTCCCTCTCCCCTGACTCTCAGTCTGAAGAAGGGTCTCGACCCGAAACGTCACCCGTTCCTTTTCAGCAGAGATGCTGCCTGACCCGCTGAGTTACTCCAGCCTTTTGTGTCCGTCTTGGGTTTAAACCAGCGTCTGCAGTCCCTCCCGACACAACTTCTCCCAACCTCTCCTTGCAGTTAATATCCCTCGGATACAGGCAGCATTCTGGCAAATCTGATCAAAGCAATATTTGGCATATGTGTTTGTTTATTAATGTAATTATTCTTGATACCTGAACTGAATCTGGGCATCTGCCAGAGTAAAACCTTGGCTTTTGCACACGTCAAATCATACTGATTCAAAGAGAATGCAGTCTCTCGGGGATAGAGTATCTATGAATATTGGACTGGAAAATCAGTATTCTAGCCAAAGTATTTCTACAGTACTGAATGGGTTATAAGTTTTTTTTTTAAACCAAAAAGGACACAAAGAGCTGGAGAAACTCAGTATTTAAGAAAGGACTGCAGATGCGTGCATAATCGAAGGTAGTCAAAAATGCTGGAGAAACTCAGCGGGTGAGGCAGCATCTATGGAGCGAAGGAATACGTGATGTTTCGGGTCGTGACCTTTCTTCAGACACAATGGGTCAGGCAGCATCTCTGGGTATGGATGGATGGGTGAGGTTTTGGGTCGGGACCCTTCTTCAGACTGACTGTAGGGGTGGGAGAAGGCATTGTTATGAACACATAGATACAAACTGTTGGAGTAGCTCAGCAGGTCACAGGCCCTTCGGCCCATCAAGTCCGCACCGACCAACGGCCCCCGCGTGCTAACACTACCCTATAAATCAAAGACAATTTTTACTATTTATTTTACCGAAGATAGTTAACCTGCAAACCTGTTCGTCTTTGGAGTGTGAGAGGGGAAACCAGAGCACCCGGAGTCAACCCACGCAGTTCACTGGGGGAACGTACAAACTCCGTACGGACAGTGCCCGTAGTCGGGATTGAACCTGGGTCTATGGTGCTGCGCCAACCCATGACAAAAGGACGTACCTCAGTAGGTCAGGCAGCATCTCTGGAGAACATGAGTAGGGGGATGGTGGGGTGAAAAGGGGGAGAGGTCGTATCCTTTCCTTGCTCAAGGAAAGGATACGACCTCTCCCCCTCCCCCCCCCCCCCCCCCCCCCCCCCCCCGACAATCAGTTTGAAGAACAGTCTCAACTCGAAACATCACTTATCCATGTTCTCCAGAAATACTGCCCGACCCGCTGAGTTACTCCAGTACTCTGCGTTCTTTTGCGTATTAACCAGCATCTACTAAAGTTCTTTAATTCTACATATTTTGATATGGGTTATGTTGTCAAAGTTTATGGATCAATGATATATTAACGCAACCTTCTATGCTCAGTATTGACACACATGGCTGGAGTAACTCGGGGGGACTGGCAGCATCTCTGAAGAGAAGGAAAGGGTGATGTTTCCCTTCTTCTGACTCGACCGTCACCCATTCCTTTTCTCCAGAGATGCTTTCTGTCCCGCTGAGTTACTCCAGCATTTTGTGTCCATCTTTGGTGTAAACCAGCATCTGCAGTTCCTCCCTACACATTTCCATGCTGAGTTTTTGTCTTGCCAGGCAGTTGTGACTCCATTTTACTCTTGGTGTATCGTTGGTTTAGCTGACACATACAGCGTGGAAACAGGCCTCTCGGCCCATCGAATCCACGCTGACCAGCGATCCCCACATATTAATGCTATCCCACACCAGGGAGAATGTTTACATTTAAACCAAGCCAATTAACCTACAAACCTGTACGTCTATGGAGTGTGGGAAGAAACCGGAGCACCCGGAGAAAACCCACGCAGGTCACGGGGAGAACATACAAACTCCGTACAGTTGAGCATCCGTAGTCGGGTTGGAACCCGGGTGCCTGGCGCTGTAGGGCAGCAACTCTACCGCTGCACCACCACAACGCCCCTTCTCTACATTATGAAAACCACAGTAAATAGAGCAGTTCTAAAGTCCCTTTGATTTTGATGTTGGCCGCTGTCTGGTGTTGTCAGTTAACAGACGAAACACTACTGCCGTTTGTAGTGACTGTAACTGGCTTGCTCCTCGAAGCACAGAGCAGAACACAGCTTGTTTCTTTGTGATTGAACGAGGTTCAGACCCTGCTAGGTAACTAGCTGTGACCGTTAGGGCCCTGGACATATGGTACAGTAAATGATTTGTATGTACAGTACTGCCAGGCCTGGGTATCATGTTTCCTAAAGGCAGTGTTTTGTAACAGTGCCCTAGTTTGTATTCCCAGTTCTCCTTTCAGCGTGCCATGTCTCTGTATCCAGCTACTGAGGCAGCCATTATCCTTTACAAATCATTGCATCTGTTGTCTTCTCCGGTTACTGTTGACAAAGGATTGGGCCTCAACTCCCTTCTTGCTCAGTTACCACCTCGTTGTTGCTTGCCTGTCCAAATATGGCCGAAGCTATTTTTTTTTGTACGGTTACTGTATTATAATTCCAAATATCGATACAGTTTTATTAGAATAATAATGTAGGTCGGCATTTAGTTTCCATTTCCTGCTAGTGCAGTTGATATGTTTAACTGTGTAGGAGGGAACTGCAGACGCTGGTCTATAACGAAGATGGACACAAAATGCTGGAGCAACCCAGCGGGACAGGCAGCATCTCTGGAGAGAAGGAATGGGTGGCGCTCTTTTGTTCTATATCATCCTCTATATCATCCTCTATATCTCTCGTCTCCCTCTCCCCCTGACTCTCAGTCTGGAGGAGGGTCTCGACCCGAAACGTCACCCACTCCTTCTCTCCAGAGATGCTGCCTGTCCCGCTGAGTTGCTCCAGCATTTTGTGACTATCTTTGACATGTTTCGCTATTTACTTGATGTTTGATGTCTGAAGAAGGGTCTTGACCCAAAACATCAGCGATTCCTTTACTCCGGAGATGCTGCCGGTCCCGAGTTACTCCAGCTTTTTGTGTCTATCTTTGGTTTAAACCAGCATCTGCAGTTCCTTCCTACATGTTTAATGTTTGGGAATGGTGCAGGATGCTGGTTGCTATGCATTTGCCCTTTGGATGTCTTGGTTTCCAGTCCCATTTTGTCATTTAACCCAAATCTAGTTTTCTGCAAAGTTGCAATGCAATGAGAATTATGTTTTCACAATTGAAAATGCTCCTAAGGATTGTCAGAATGCTGATCAGAGCGAAGTTGGAAGCTCGCAGGCAGATGGTGTGAAAAACTACTTTAGAGATTCAAATCAAATCAAATCAAATACGTTTATTTGTCATTGCACATCAACTGTACAATGAAATATCATGTGCATCCCCTTCAATGGTAAACAATAAAAGACATGGGATAAAAAGATTAAAAAAATAAAAAATACAGCGCGGAATCAGGCCCTTTCAGCCCACCGAGTCCGCACCGACCAGCGTCCACACTATCCTACTCACTAGGGACAATTTGCAATTTTCACTGAAGCCAATTAACCTGCAATCCTGGGGAGTGTGTGAAGAAACTAGAGTACCCGAGGAAAACCCACGCAGGTCATGGTGTGTACGTTGAAACTCCGTACAGACAGCACCCGTAGTCAGGATCGAACCCTGATCTCTGGCGCTGTAAGGCGGCAACTCTACCGCTGCACCGCCGTGTCGTCCCTGATCACATGCTTGTTTGCGCATAGATAAGTGATGCTGATGTGGTGGCTTCTAGCGTTAATACACGGAAACGACGGCCTTTGCAACATTCTGCAATCCACGTTGCTTGATCAATTGGCTTCAAACGTAACAGAAACTTCCACCGTTCACCCTGTGCACTTAGAGAGTGCTGCTGCCTTACGATGCCCGAGACCCAGGCTCGATCCTGAACTCGGGTCTTGTCTGTGTGTGGAACCGGTATGCTCTCCCAGATGCCAAAGACGTGCAGGTTTGCAGGTTAATTGTTTTCTGTTAAAATTGCCCTTCATGTGTAGGGAGCGGATGAGAACGGACACGAGGAAACACTTTTTCTCACAGAGTGGTGAGTCTGTGGAATTCTCTGCCTCAGAGGGCGGCGGAGGCAGGTTCTCTGGATGCTTTCAAGAGAGAGCTAGATAGGGCTCTTAAAAATAGCAGAGTCTGGGGAGAAGGCAGGAACGGGTACTGATTGGGGATGATCACATTGAATGGTGGTGCTGGCTCGAAGGGCCATATGGCCTACTCCTGCACCTATTGTCTATAAGGTGGGGTAGCATAGAACTAGTGTGAACGGGTGATCGATGGTCGCCGTGGACTCGGTGGGCTGAAGGGTCTGTTTCCATGCTGTGTCTGTATATAATCCTTGGGAGTTTGCTCCACAGTGTAAAGTAATTTAATTCCTATATTACGTTTCTGAACATAAATGACAATATTACAAAAAATGTGCAATTAATAGTTAACAGAACAACTCGGGTATTACTCTTTGCAATAGAGGTGGATGAAAAAGGTAAAGGATTCGTATAACATTTCTATATCTGAGAGAAACAAAATTACATTTACCAAGCCAATTAGCCTACACACTCCAAAGACGTAGAGGTATATGCAAAACAAGAATTTCACTGTACCTAGGCACCTTTGAGCCATAAAATAAGGCAAATAACGAAAACGGGTGTTCTATTAGGTTTACAAATAGTTTATCAGTTTGTAAACTGCATTATCCAATCCACTGACTAAGACAAAAAGTCCCAACGTGCAACGTTGCCTATCTATGTCCTCCAGAGATGCTGCCTGACCTGCTGAGTTATTCCAGGACTTTGTGTTCTAGGCATAAATAAAATGCTGCTTTGTCCACATTACAAATAGTTTATTTATCAGTAAAGTGTATTATCCAATACACTTTAAAGTCCACAAAAAAATAAGATGAATTATAATCACAGCACCTTGATAATGAGAACAGTTTAGAGAATTACATTTGGTTTTTTTTTTGTATAACAAAAGCCAAAGTTATGGACATTTTTTTAAAAAAGAGGAACATCTGTGAATTTCATATCTACAGACAAACAGATTTACTATCTCACTTTTTTCTTGCACTGTTTCTCCGCCAGTGAAATAACAGAAATTAGAAGTAAAGTGCGATGTTTTAGTTAGGAAATATCTTTAAACTTAATTATTTCTTCTATGTAAAGCACTTTGTTTTCAATGCGAGTTGATTTAAACGTGCTATATAAATTTACTTTTAAAACGTATTAATGCATTACAACATTGATTTTCTTTGGGATGTTAATCAAGTTCTACGTCAAATGAAAGGATAACATTTTGATAAGATTGTTTCATAAGTGATAGGAGCAGAATTAAGCCATTTGGTCCATCAAGAACACTCCGCCATTCAATCAAATCCTTTTCTTATCCCCCTCACCCAACCCCGGTTTCCATAGAACCTTCATTATTCTCTTGTTGGAAGGATCTGCAGATGCTGGTTTAAACCGAAGATAGTCACAAAACGCTGGAGTAGCTCAGCGGGTCAGACAGCATCTCAGGAGAAAAGGAGTAGGTGACGTTGTGGGTCGAGACCATTCTTTCTAAAGAAGGGACTCAACCGAAAAAGGTTCTGTGTGAGTAAAATGTTACATTAGGATTCTCAAGTAAACCAGCAGCAGCTTGGGAGTGTGTTTGTCACCTTGTGGAATAGTGGAGAATCATGTTAAGCTTGGTTTTGCATGTGATAAACACTGATAAGGGATTCCAAGAGTGTCATGTGCAGTCAGATAATGTACGCAGTTAATACAGGGCATGAACACCATGTGAAACATCCTGCAAGAATGCCTTACTATCAAACCTTCTCCATTCTCACTATGGCCAAGAGTTGATGTGAAATTTGATTACTATGGGTGTCAGGGGTTATGGGGCGAAGGCAGGAGAATGGGGCTAATAGGGAAAGATAGATCAGCCAAGATTGAATGGTGTAGTCTTGATGGCCCATGTGGCTTAATTCTGCTCTATCACTTATGAACATGAAATAATCTTATTAAAATGTTATCCTTTCATTTTACGCATAATTTCTGAAGAAGGGTCTCGACCCAAAACGTCTCCAGAGATGCTGTCTGACCCGCTGAGTTACTCCAGCTTTTTGTGCCTATCTTCATTATTCCTAATTGATAGGCTCCATGTCCCTTGCCAATGTTGGTGTTCAGTTTAAATAAGAAAAGACGAGTGAAAATAGGTCTCTGGATGCTCTCCGCTATTGCAGGTTGGTTGTTATGTGCAGATGCTGGTTTAGACCGAAGATAGACACAAAAAGCTGTAGTAACTCAGCGGGACGGGGAGCATCTCTGGAGAGAAGGAATGGGTGACGTTTTGGGTCGAGACTGTTCTTCCGACTGGTTAGTGGCTCACAGTCCTTGTGTTTCTACCCAAACATTGTTGACTAGAAATTCAATAGCGTAACAGTATTTTTGTTGTCGCTTTTGGAATTGCTTCTCTTTATTGTCTTCTGTGGTGAAACGTGCTAATGATTGTCTCCCCGGTCAATACCGATCACTTGGGTCGGGCACATCTGGGTTTGCATCAGCCATGCGTCTTTGTTGCAATTTCAGCATCAAATTCCTTTCCTTTTGGCCTTCCCAGCCTAGTACCAGATTAACGCACCAGCTGGATAAGTTAATTAATTCCCTTTTATCCTTCGAGCGGCTTATCCCGATATCCATTCTGCTGGTACCTGATCTAATTTTCCTCATCGCTTCCACAGAATGTCAGTCCCAGTTTTCCTTACTCCCCCCTCCCCCCCCCCCAATCCCCCCCATCCTCCGCACGAAATTGCAGACAGTTGCGGACGCAGCCCAGACCATCACACAAACCAACCTCCCTTCCATTGACTCCATCTACACCTCGCGCTGCCACAGCAAGGCCAGCAGCATCATCAAGGATGAGTCGCACCCTGGCCACTCCCTCTTCTCCCCTCTCCCATCTGGCAAACGGTACAATAGTATGAAAACGCACACCTACAAAGTCGGGGACAGTTTCTTCCCAACTGGTGTCAGGCAACTGAATCTTCCTACCACAACCACAGAGCAGTCCTGAACTACTACCTACCTCATTTGTGACCCTGGGACTATCTTTTTTTGGAATTTACTGGTGTTACCTTGCACTAAATGTGATTCCCTTATCATGTACACTGTAAATAGCTCGATTGTAGTCATGTGTTGTCTTTCCGCTGGCTGGTTAGCACGCAACAAAAGCTTTTCACTGCACCTCGGTACACGTGACAATAAACTGACCTTTCCACTCCTTCCTGTTGTTAACTTTGGGTCTCGAGGTGCAAGTGAAGTTCTTGACAGAAGAACAATGACTAATCTGACAACATTATCCCACGACTGCAATCCAGCTGGCATGTTCATCAACATAGGTAATATACGAAATAGAGGCATGGTGGCGCAGCGATAGAGTTGCTGTCCCACTGCACCAAAGACCCGGGTTCGATCCTGACCCCGGGTGCTGTCTGCACACAGTTTGTGTGTTCTCCCTGTGACTGGGTGGGTTTTCCCCGGTTTCCTCCCACACTCCATAGATGTGGTTTGTAGGTTCATTGACTTCCGTAAATTGTCCCTGGTGTGTAGGAGAGCACTAGTATATGTGGATCGCTGTTAGGCACGGACTCGGAGGGCTGAAGGGCCTGTTTCCACATTGTGTACATGAAGAAAACTAGGAAGCTGAGCTGCGGAAACTCTTGTTTTGTTTTTAAGGAGATGCGCTTCCTTTCCCCATTGTTGGGGCATGCACATCACGATCATTATCTTTCTCACTCTCATAATAGTCCCGGATACTAAAAGTGGGATAACATTGATCTTTGTGTAAGTGGATGATTGATGGGCTGAAGGGCCATCTCTTGCAGTCTCTTAACTAAACTAATCAAAGCAGCTACAACTCGTCTGTCAAAGTCAGAGTGAGGAATACTCATCACATTTAATCTTTCTCTTTTGAACCATACTAGCACTTTGGTTAAAGGTTGTTGGCTTTGGTTAGTGTGTGATGAGAATACAAATTCTGCTCCATCTGATAATAGAAATAATGAGGGCAGACATACCTGAATCTTTGTAAAATCAAGTTTGGCACGGTGGCGCAGCGGTAGAGTTGCTGCCTTACAGCGCCGGAGACCCAGGTTCCATCCTGACTACGGGTGCTGTCTGTACGGAGTTTGTACGTTCTCCCTGTGACCTGCGTGGGTTTTCTCCTGGATCTCCGGTTTCCTCCCACACTCCAAAGACGTGCAGGTTTGTAGGTTAATTGGCTTGGTATAATTGTGAAATTGTCCCTAGTGTGTGTGTGTGTGTGTTGGATAGTGTCAACGTGCGGAGAATGGCTGGTCGATGAGAACTCGCTGAGCCGAAGGATTGTTTCCGCGCTGTATCTCTGAACTAAACTATTACTCTTTGGTGTTCATGGAATTGTGTGGAAAATGACATTTCACTTTATTTCATTGGGCGCCTGCAGTTCCTTGTGTCTATATTTCATGGAAGTTTAGGTGCAGTTTTTTAAAGCATGCCCTTGTATAATGAAACATGGAGCAACCTGTTTTTATCAGAAACTGGTTGATTGCGTTGCCCGTGTATGTTGAACTCACAGGCACACAAGGCAGGACAGCATTAACATTTGCAGAATACAGACCACATTTTATTCAAGCCTTTTGAAGAGAAAAGCACATTCGTCTTTAGTTTTAGCTTAGAGATACAGCGCGGAAACAGGCCCTTTCGACCTATTGGTTCCGCGCCGACCAGCGATCCCCGCACATTAACACTATCCTATACCCACTCGGGGCAATTTTTTACATTTACCAAGGCAATTAACCTATATACCTGTGCGTCTTTGGAGTGTGGGAGGAAACCGAAGATCTCGGAGGAAATCCACGCAGGTCACAGGGAGAACGTGCGAACTCCATACGGACAGCACCCGTAGCATTCGCTGTAAGGCAGCAACTCTACCGCTGCGCCATCGTGACTGCCCTTTAACATTAATTAAACAAATTGGAGAGAGTTGGATAAATGAGAAGCTGGATGTAATACCACAATCAGTACTGTGGAAGGAAGTTTGATAATGTAATGAGAAGGGAACATGGTATTTTTTCCCAGGAAACAAAAATAAGGCTTCTAAACAGAGTTGTAAATTTTGAACGGAGAAATAAGTGCTCCAGTAACTCAACAGGCCAGGCAGCATGTGTAGGAAGGAACTGCAGAAGCTGGTTTACACTGAGGACAGACAGAAGATGCCGGTAACTCAGTGGGCCATGCAGCATCTCTGGAGAACAAGGATAGATGATGTCTCCAGTTGGTACCCTTCTTTTGACATACTGTAACCATATAACCATATAACAATTACAGCACGGAAACAGGCCTTCTCGGCCCTTCCAGTCCGTGCCGACCATTTATTTTCCCCTAGTCCCAACTACCTGCACTCAGACCATACCCCTCCATTCCCTTCCCGTCCATATACCTATCCACTTTACTTTTAAATGTTAAAATCGATCCTGCCTCCACCACTTCTGCTGGAAGATTATTCCACACAGCCACCACTCTCTGAGTAAAGAAGTTCCCCCTCATGTTACCCCTAAACTTCTGTCCCTTAATTCTCATGTCATGCCCTCTTGTTTGAATCTTCCCTACCCTCAATGGGAAAAGCTTATCCACGTCAACTCTGTCTATGCCTTTCATCATTTTAAAGGCCTCAATCAAGTCCCCCCTTAACCTTCTGCGCTCCAAAGAATAAAGACCCAACTTGTTCAACCTTTCTCTGTAACTTAGTTGCTGGAACCCAGGCAACATTCTAGTAAATCTCCTCTGTACTCTCTCTATTTTGTTGACATCCTTCCTATAATTAGGCGACCAAAATTGTACACCATACTCCAGAATTGGTCTCACCAATGCCTTGTACAATTTTAACATTACTTCCCTACTCCTATATTCAATGCTCTGATTTATAAAGGCCAGCACACCAAAAGCTTTCTTTACCCAGTGGATGATGGGTGGATATATAGGTGAGAGGGTGAGGGGGGATTGGCAGGTGGGTGGACAAAGACCAGAGATGCAAGGAGACAAAAGGGGTGGCACAGCGGTTGAGTTGCTCCCTGACAGCGCCAGAGACCCAGGTTCGATCCTGACTGCGGGTGCTGTCTATACGGAGATTTTCCGTTCTCCCCGTGACCTGCGTGGGTTTTCTCCGGGTGTTCCAGTTTCCTCCCACACTCCAAAGACGTACAGGTTTGTAGGTTAATTGGCTTTGATAGGAATTGTAGTGTGTAGGATAGTGTTAGTGTACGGGGTGATCAGTGGTTGGTGCGGACTCGGTGTGCCAAAGGTCCTGTTTCTGCATTTCTCTAAACTAAACTTAAAAATAGTAAATTTATACCAGGACACATTGCAAGGATATTTTATGTTTAGGAAACAAACCTTCACTCATGCGTTTGACGTTTGGGTGGGATGCCCATCCTGGTCCAGTGTTTAGTTTAGATATACCATATGGAAACGGGCCCTTCGGCCCACTGCGTCCATGTCGACCATCGATCACCCGTTTATACGCGTTCTATGTAATCCCACTTTCTCATCCATTCCGTGCACACTGCGGGAAATTTACAGCGGGTCAATTAACCGACAATTCCGCGTGTTTTATGGAATATGAAAGGAAACCGGAGCACCCCGAGAAACCCATGCGGTCACTGGGAGAACGTGCAAACTCCACAAAGACTGCATCCGAGGTCGCGATCGAACCTGGGACTAAACTAACAAAAGCTTTTCACTGTATCTCGGTACATGTGACAATAATAAACCAAAATCCAACGCAAACTTAGTAGCTTTTAACATCAAAAGCTGTGTCGCCTCATAGAAAATGAGGTTTGATGATCCAGCATTAAGGATGGTGTCTGCTGCCAGTCGCAGTGCCAGGGTTTAGAATAGCTTTCATTCTTCATAACTGTACTAATTTGACAGCAACACTCTGGTTGTTTAGCATTGAAATGATGAATGTCAGGATGGTTAAAAGGAAGGTAGACGTTAGTGTTCTGGGCACGGGAGATTGAAGAGAATCTCTTCACTAGGACTTTATTCCTTGGAGCACAGAAGGATGAGGGGAGATCTTATAGAGGTGTATAAGGTAATGAGTGAAATAGTTGGGGTAAATGCACATAATCTTTTATCCATAGCAGAGGAATGAAGAAGCAGAGGGTACAGGTTTAAGGTGAAGGGGGTGAAGATTTAATAAGAACCTGGATAGGCAACTTTACTTTACAATATGTATTTATTTATTTATTTATTTATTACACAAAGGGTGGTGGGTGTATGGAGAAACTGCCAGGGGAAATTTTGCAGATGCTGGTTTAAACCAAAGATAAACACAAAATGCCGGAGTAACTCAGCGGGGCAGGCAGCATCTCTGGAGAGAAGGAATGGACGATGTTTTGGGTTGAGGCCCTTCTTCTGACTGCATCAGGGGACAGGGATATATAGAGATAAGGAAGTGCAAGGTGCGAAAATGTGACAAGGGGGCTAGAGAGCAAGGAAAATGTAGAATAGATCATTGTTAGCTAGGAGAAGGTGACAACAAAGTAAACAGAGATAAAATGTAATCTGGGACGGTCAGACTGGTCAGAGATCTGGGAAGGGGGAGGGATGGAGAGAGAGGGGGAAAGCAAGGGTAGCTTGAAGTTAGAGAAGTCAATATTCATACCTCTGGGTTGTAAGCTGCCCAAGTGAAATGTGAGGTGGTATTGCTCCAATGTGCGCTGGGCCTCACTCTGACAATGGAGGAGGCCCAGGACAGAAAGGTCAGTGTGGGAATGGGAGGGGGAGTTAGAGTGTTTAGCGACCGGGAGATCAGGTGGGTTTAGGCAGCATGAGCGGAGGGGCTCAGAGGAGGTAGCTAAGATAGATACTATCACAATGTTTAAACAAACATTTGGACAGGTACATGGATAGGTTGGGGTTAGAGGGCCAAACGCCTGTTTCCCTGCTGTATGAGTCTGACTCTCCCGAACATGTAGCTTTAAAGAGGGCTTCACCATTTACTTGGCTAAACAACAATAGCAAATCAAATCAGACTGTCCAAAAATGAGGTCAAAAGCGCCCAATAGCTTGAAAAAACCCCCAACAAGCCTTAATTGAAGGGAAAATCTCTTTCAATGTTGATCCGTGGGCGGTTGCTGCTGGGACGCAAGTCGGGGCCTGATGAACCCCGGCTGGGTCGCCTGGGCGAGGGTGTCTGATGTTGTGAGACCCGAAACACCCGATGACCCCAGGTCACATCACTGAGGATGCGTCCCAGAGCATGCAGAAGATGTATCTTTCACACTTTAAATACAGCACAGCAACAGGTCCATCGAGTCCACACCGACCATCCATCACCCGACCGCGCTCTCCCATTTTCTTATCCACTCTGTGAAGAGAGGCCGATCAACCTACAAACCCGCACGTCTTTGGGATGTGGGAGGAAACCGGAGCCCCCCCAGAGGAAACCCGCACAGGGAGAACGTGCAAGCTCCACGCGGGCAGCACCCGAGGTCGGGATCAAATCGGGGCCAATGCTGCTGTGAGGTAGCAACTCTACCAGCTGTGCCACTATGAAGACTATCTGCTACTGTAATATGCTAGTGGGTTAGTCAAGCAATCTTGTCGGAATCTATGTACGGACATCAAATCTCAGAAACACCCCACAAGTCAGGCACAATGGCCTCACTGTTATATACAGAGGAATCTCAAACGAGTTTTTGGCACCGAACATGATGCCCATCAAACCTGTACAAATAATGTTGCCCATCTTGGACCCTGGAAACAAGTGACTCTGAGTCAAAAGACCAACGCTGAAAGATTAAAATTATATGAGGGACACAGTGGGCATAGTGAGTTATTGGAAGTGTGATAGTAACTCTGACATAGCAAGGAAGGATATTCCTGCTATTGAGGGAGTGCAGCGTAGGTTTACAGGGTTCATTCCCGAGATGGCGTGACTGTCATATGCTGAGAGAATGGAACGGCTGGGCTTGTACACTCTGGAATTTAGAAGGATGAGAGGGGATCTTATTGAAACATATAAGATTATTAAGGGTTTGGACACGCTAGATGCAGGAAACATGTTCCCGATGTTGAGGGCATCCAGAACCAGGGGCCACAGTTTAAGAATAAGGGGTAAGCTATTTAGAATGGAAATGAGGAAACTCTTTTTCACCTAGAGAGTTGTGAGTCTGTGGAATTCTCTGCCTCAGAGGGCGGTGGAGGCCGGTTCTCTGGATACTTTCAAGAGAGAGCTTGATAGGGCTCTTGAAGATAGTGGAGTCAGGGGATATGGGGAGAAGGCAGGAACGGGGTACTGATTACGGATGATCAGCCATGACCACATTGAATGGCGGTGCTGGCTCGAAGGGCCGAATGGCCTACTCCTGAACCTATTGTCTATAAAAGATTGCTAAAAGATTTGCATAGAAAAAGGGTTGAACATTATTTTAAAATATTCACGTTTCTTTTTCCCCCCATACGGTGAAACCATTCACCAAATTAATAAGAACTGCTGTCAATTTTTTGGATGTCGACTGCTCTTTTATTATGATGTCCACGATGACCGCTTTTCGGTGGGCAGGTTGTGTGAAGTTCCATCAGTTGTTTAGCTTTTTAGTTTCGAGCTACAGCGCAAAAACTTGCCCTTCGGCCCACCGAGTCCGCAACGACCAGCGATCCCCACACACTAACACTATCCTATACACCAGGGACAATTAAAACATTAAAAAAAAAACCAAGCCAATAAACCTGCACGTCTTTGGAGTGTGGGAGGAAAGCGAAGATCTCGGAGAAAACCCACGCAGGTCACGGGTAGAACGTACAGACAAGCACCCGTAGACAGGATCAAACCTGGGTCTCTGGCGCTATGAGGCAGTAGCTCTACCGCTGCGCCACCGTGCTGCCTAATTTGCTTGCTATCAGATCAGATAATATTATACATGAATATAAATCGCACCATACACAGGTACTGCAGGTGGTACAAAGAGAAAAATAGCATTGTGCAGAATATAACATCGGAGTTGATCCCTTGCCTGGGATCATTCCAACCACGGCCTGCGGACTTTACCATTGTGAGCTCGCAGTCTTGGGAGAGACCTAGTCGGGAGCTCCAACGTCGCGGAAGGTTCGACCAGCCCCGACCTGGGGTCCGATCGCCAGCACGGGGGAGCTGACATCCCCCCCCCCCCCCCCCCGATGCAGGAGCTGATCGGGCCCAAACGCCACCGGCTACGGGAGTCAAGATCGTCCCATCAACAGAGAGCTCGAGGTCGAGAGCCCGCAGGAGAGCTAAGGGAAGAGATTTGAATTTTGTTTCGCCTTCCATCACAGTGATGCAGGAATGTGGAGGAGTCACTGTGGTGGATGTTTATGTTAAAATGTATTTTGTGTGTTCCGTTGCTTTTTATTTGTATGACTGACTTGGCAAATGAAATTCCTCGTATGTTGCAAAACATACCTGGCTAATAAAGTATGATTGTCATTGTGATTGATTGTGAATATAGTATTTCAGTATTGTTACTGTTATATTTCAAAATAAAAAGTCCAATGTCCACATCAAGGTAGGTTGGAAGATGAGGACTGTACCTTAGCTTAATGGAGGACTGTTCAGAAGTCAGAAAACACAGGGGATGCAACTGTTCCACATTCAGGCAGTGCATGCTTTCAAGCTTTGCTCTCTTCTGCCCAAAATGAGCAAGGAGAAGTGGAAATGATCAGGGCGATTAAGTCGGTCGCTTTCCCGAGGCAGCATGAAGTACAATTGGAAGTTTGTAAAAAGGAACTACAGATGCTGGTTTATGGCAAAGATAGACACAAAGCGCTGGAGTAACTCGATGGGTCAGGCAGCATCTCTGGAGAAAATGGATTGGTGACGTTTCGGGTCGGGATCTTTCTTCAGACTGATTGTAGTTGGGGGAGTGGAGGGGAAAACTGGAATCAAAAACAAAAGGACAAATCGGGGCTGACAACGGATGACCTTGGGCAAGGAGGGTCCCCGATAGGCAGATTGTTGGATAGAGACCGGTGGCGGCAGTGTCTGAACTGCGACTGTGAAACCAAGTGACGTTTCTTAATCTGTGGAGTTGTTCTTTTGAAGTGCCCCGATCAGTTCTTCTTTGGCAACCATGTTACTGAATCTGCAACTAAGGTAGACACAAATAGTTTGAAGGGTCCCGACCCAAAACGTGACCTATTCCTTCTCTCTATATATGCTGCCTGTCCCCATGAGTTACTCCAGCATTTTCTGTCTATCTTCTGTGTAAACCAGCATCTGCAGTTCCTTCTTACACAAACATTGGAGTAGCTATGTGGTCAGGCAGCATCTCTGGGGGAAAAGGAATGGGTGACGTTTGGGGTGGAGACCTGTTAAGTCTGAAGAAGGGTCTCAACGCGAAATGTCACCTATTCCTTCTCTCCAGTGATGCTGCCTGACATGCTCAGAGACTCCAGATTTTTGTGTCTATCTCTGGTGTAAACCAGCATTTGCACTTCTTTGCTACACATTTTGTCTGCAACTAAAGTAACTAGGTTGGAACTTTCTAAAGCTCTTCTGAAATCAGAAGAGGCGTTTGTCTTATGAAGCTAATCAAAGAATGAGCAGATGTGAAAAAAAAAGATAAAAGGACATAGAGTGCTGGAGTAACTCAGCAGGTTAGGCAGCATCTCTGGAGAACATGGATAGGTGATGTATCGGAGTCCAAGGATATTGTTTGGACTAAGGTATCTTGACCTGAATTGCCACCTATCCATGTTCTCCAGAAATGTTGCCAGTGTGGCGCCACCCGGTGGTTAGGCCACTTACTGGGCGAACCCTCAGCAGTCGGGGGTAGGGTCACGTGACTGGGTTTGCCGGGAAGGAGTCCTCACGCGGTTTTGGGGTGTGCCCTGGTGTATATAATTAATCCCGGCTTAACCTTCCAACATTTGTGTGTGTGTGTGTGTGTGTGTGCGGATCTCTTTACAAATGGTCATTTTGGATTTAAATTGTAGACCTCAGCCAACCTGTGCTGGTCGCCCAACCTCGTCGCTGGTCGCCCAACCTCGTCCGCGGTCCAGGCCGCTCCCGCCTTCCCCGGTTGTGTCCCCATGTGGGGTGGGGGATGTGTGCACGAGGTCCGCCCGCCTCATAGTCTGCCCTTTTGTTTTCGTGCCTCCGGTTCTGGGGGTTGGGAGGTGGGGGAGTCATGTGGCGCCACCCGGTGGTCAGGTCACTTTCTGGAGGAACCCTCAGCAGTCGGGGGTAGGGTCACGTGACTGGATTTGGTGGGAAGAAGAGTCATCGCAGGGTTTCGGGGAGTGCCCTGGTATATGTAATTAACCCTGGGTTAACCTTCCCCCATTCGCCAGCGTGTGTTAATCTCTTTCTGTGTTAATAAAGATCTCTTTGTTCCTCCACACGTGGCTTGCTTTTTCGCCCTCCATGCCATACCTGACCTGCTGAGTTACTCCAGCACTTTGTCCTTTTGTATATTAACCAGTATCCACAGTTATTTGTTTCTACAAATAAACATGATGTTTAGCAGATATGACAGTAATTAAAGTAGAAAGGTAAAAAATATTTTGAGACTAGATTAAGATGAGATCAAGGCATTTGGTTTGCAAATACACTTCATGGAGATTTGATTTCCGGACTAGCATTCCCATAGCCACAATGAATTGAATAATTTGTTGTGAGATACAGCATGAAAGGCCCTTCGGCCCACCCAGTCTATGCCAACCATCAAGCGCCCATTCACATTAGCTCTATGTTAGCTTGGGAGGGAACGTTGATTTTGGTTCAATCTGAGATGGGGAGAGGTACTGTGCTCATGGCCATCTTCAAGAGAGGTGATCTTCTGCTGGTGCTAACTACAGAAGGTCTTCACAGCAGCCTTCCATACAGAAACTTATAACAACCATCTCCATACAGTGACCAGAGACTCCTGCCCAGTCCCGGAATGGGTATCTTGTCTACTAAATGGCACATTGGACAAGGTCTAGGTATCTGGAGCAGATGTGGACTTGTTGACCGTTTGGTCCCATCAAAAATGTGGCGCAACGGTGCAGTTGGTAGAGGCGCTGCCTCACGGCGCTGGAGACCCGGGTTCGATCCTGACCTCTGCCGTTGTCTATGCGGAGTTGACACATTCTCTCTGTGACTGCGTGGGTTTCCTCGGGGTGCTCCGATTTCCCGCCACGTCTCAAAGACGTGCGTGTGCTCCAGATGTGTAGGGAATGGATGACAATGTGGGATAACATAGAACTAGGGTGATCGATGGTCGGCATGGGCTGAAGGGCCCGTTTTCATGCTGTATCTGTAAAACTAAATCTGAGAGGGATTTGGTAGAATTCCTCTCAAATTCATCCATCGGCCTATATTTAAAAAAAAACCTCTTATTTCAGGAAATTAAAAAAAAAAAAAAATTTTTTGGTAAATTGAAATGTTTCCAACCTTATGCTCCCTAGACGTGCTGATGTACCAATTCCTAGTTGTTTCCTCCTCCCAGCAAATGCACCTGGGAATTAGGAATGGCTCTGTGGAGACGGGAATGCTCCAGAGAATCCGTAGGAATGAAAAGGTTAATTGTGTTCATTAGATATTGCGATGTTTTTCTTTATTTGAACAATACCTACTTTGTGAATGAGTCGTAACTCTGTAACGCGGGCTGGATTTATTAAGTCCATGCACAATGTTCTGATTCTCCGAGGCGAAACTCTTCTGGAAAGAACAGCCCGACTCGCACAGTGAGAAAACGCTCGCTTCTGAGCTGACTGAAGCACAATACTTGCGTTCAACAGGTGTGTGCTCTTTGGAACCATCTTGCCTTTCAGAGGGCGTAACTCTTTAAGACCGCGTGACCGAGGAGTAGAATTTGGCCATTCGGCCCATCGAGTCTGCTCTGCCTTAACGACAGAGGATCTGTGGCGCAGTGGTAGTGTTGCTGCTCGCCAGTGCCAGAGACACAGGTTCGATCCTGACTACGGGTGCTCGTCTGTGCGGAGTTTGTCGTCTTCTCCCCGTGACCGCGTGGGTTTTCTCCGGGTGCTCTGGTTTCCTCCCACACTCCAAAGACATACAGGTTTGTAGGTTATTTGGCTTTAGTTAAAAACTGTGAACTGTCCCGAGTGTGTGTCGGGTAGTGTTTATGTGTGGGGATCGCTGGTGGGCACGGACCCAGTGGGCGGAAGGTCCTGTTAACTAAGTAAACTAAGCTGTACCCCCTAATCTTTGACATTTCCACCCAAGTGGAGAAAGGTTCTGACTGTCAAAGTCAGCTTTGCTGTTTTGTCTTCGAAGTGGATGTAATATTAAATGATTTAGCATTTTAAGTACAACAAGCAGAATGATATGTGGGCAAGTTATCTTTGTCCTGTACTTATTAGCACATGCAGCCGGTGGATTTATGATATTAATTTTTCTGTGCAAAATTGATTATGTTGGAAGACAACATCAAATCATAGAGGACCCATTGACTTAAAGTCGAAAAATGATCAACGGGAAGAAATGCTCTTTGTTTCCCTCGCTCTGATAGAGGGTATGACTAACCAGGTCATTCCAGTGTCAAATGAACCCAACCTCACCATGAACTTTTTGCTGAGAGAACCCACTTGTAAAAAAAGGCTGTTGAGAAAAGATGCAACAAAGAAAATACACAGGAGAAATGTCCAACCTTGTTGACTGAACAATGCACGGCTATGAAATATGAAGTTCCATCTGTTATATTAATTATGTTAGAACCAGCCTGGATTTTTTTTTCTCTCTCTGTTGAAACTAAAAAACGAACTACTTGATCTCTTTGCCTCTGAGAATTGCCATGTAGCTGAGAAAGCAAATATTAATTGTTCGTTGACCAAGATTGGAAAATGAGATCTTGGTAAACCTAATTACCTTGGAGGATTAAATTATTGAATGATGGTTCATTAAGTACTGTGCAATTATGTTGTTCCTTTCATTTACTTACATTGTATAGTTGCTGGTGGTGCTTCAATATTTTAAAATTTCAGATTTTAACTTAAATATTTAATTTTTAATTCCTTGATGAATAATTATTGCCTAAATGCTATGTAGTAGTAAATAAATTAGCATCTTGTTTCACCAAGATTCTTGCCCACATCTCACTGTGTAGTAAAGACTGATTATTCTGAATCCATTTACAATTTGTATCCGTACTTAAAACTTTTTGCATTCTCCATTCATTATTTAGAGTTACTTAGTGGAAGCTGCTTAATTCTGCAGCCAATGATCAGATGGTATAAAAAAAAAAGACACAGATTAATAGTCATGCAGTGTGGAAACAGGCCCTTCGGCCCGACTTGCCCACGCCCACCAGCATGCCCCATCTACGCTAGTCCCACCTGCCTGCATTTGGCCCATATATCCCTCTAGATCTATCCTATCCATGTATCTGGTTACAGGTTTCTTTAACGTTGCAATACTATCTGCCTCAACCACTTCTTCTGGTAGCTCGTTCCATACACTCACCACCTTTTGTGTTTATAAAAAAAGTTATCCCTCTGGTTCCTTGCTTACCTTGAATGTATGTCCTTTGGTTCTCGATTCCCCTACTCTGGGCAAAAGAGTAGATTTTGATGATGATTTTGTACACTTCTGTAAGATCCCCTTTCGGCTTCCTGCGCTCCAAAGAATAAAGTCCTAGCCTGCTCAATTTTTCCCTATAGCTCAGGCCCTCGAGTCCTGGCAACGTCCTTGTTAATCTTCTCTGCACATTTTCCTGCTTAACAACATCTTTCCTATAACATGGTGACCAAAGCCGAACTCTACTCTAAATGTGACCTCACCAATGTCTTACCTGACTGTAACACAACCTCCCCACTTCTGTACTCAAAGGCAGAGGCAATCTGAATGAAAATGAATGAATGAATAAGTGTATTGGCTGAGTATTCACATACAAGGAATTTGCCTTGGTGCTCCGCCCGCAAGTAACAACATGATGTACAGTGACAGTTAGGAATGACACATAAAACATTAAACATTACTAATAAAACATTATTATTGATTAAACGTGTGAATTAAATAAAATGCCGGAGCAAAAGGAGGCTACAGATTTTTGGTTATCGAGTCGAGCTACCACTCGTGGAAAGGCATTTGTTGTGGGGAAAGTCATTCATCACAAAGCTGATGAATATTTTGAAGAGAAGGCTCGTGATGGTGGTGTATCTGATGTGATCTACATGGATTTCAGCAAGTCCTGAAATGGCATGTTAATGGCATGCGAATGGCATGTTGGCCTAATGTTGACATGTCAACATTTTTATGTTGACATGCTAATGGCATGTTGGCTTCCATAACACGAGGAGTTGAGTATAGGAACAAAGAGGTCCTTTGCAGTTGTACAGGGCCCTAGTGAGACCATACCTGGTGTATTGTGTGCAGTTTTGGTCTCCAAATTTGAGGAAGCATATTCTTGCTATTGAGGGAGTGCAGTGTAGGTTCACAGCGTTAATTCCCGGGATGGCGGGACTGTCATATGCGGAAATAATGGAATGACTGGGCTTGTTAGACTCTGGACTCTGTTTTCCCTGGAGGGGAGAAAGCTAAAGGGTGACTTCATGGAGGTTTATAAAATTTATGTGGGGCATAAATTTGGTGACGAGCAACAGACCTTTCCTCAGGGTAGAGGAGTCTAAAACTAGAGGACATAAGTTTAAGGAGGGGGGGGGGGGGGGGAAATCTCAGAGACCGGAGGGGCAATTAGTTTTACACAGAGGGAGGTGTGTATATGGGACACAGAGTGGAAGAGGTGGGTGCAATTGTGACATTTTAAAAAACACTTGGGCAGAATGGGGTTTGGTGGAATATTGGTCAGATGCCGGCTAGTGGGATGGTTTAGACGCAAGTCGCCATCCCAGGAGATAACTACTTGAGATGTTGCTATAAGTTACTCACCTTTTCACCATCTCTGGCATGATAACATTGCCCCCTTTTTAATTCTGAAGAAGGGTCTCGACCCGAAACGTCGCCCATTCCTTCTCTCCAGAGATACTGTGCTGCCTGACCCGCTGAGTTACTCTAGCATTTTGTGTCTAGCTTTGATTTAAACCCGCATCTGCCGTTCATTTTTACGCACACCCCCTTTGTATTAGTTCACATGCTGGAGGTTTCAATTAATTCTTCAATCTTGCACAGTGGCGCAGCGGTAGAGTTGCTGCCTCACAGCGCCAGAGACCCGGATTTGATCCTGACTATGGGCGCTGTCTGTATGGAGTTTGTACGTTCTCCCCGTGACCGTGTGGGTTTTCCAGATGTCCCTTTTTCCCTCCCACCTTCCAAAGACGGGCAGGTTTGTAGGTTAATTGGCGTTGGTAAAATTGTAAATTGTCCCTGGTGAGTAGGATGGTGCCAGTGTACGGGGGCGATCGCTGGTCGGCACGGACTCGGTGGGCCGTAGGGCCTATTTCTGCGCTGTACCTCTAAAGTGTAAAGTCGGAGCGATATGCTTCTGGGAAGTATGAAGCAATCCAGCTGAACTGTTCCTCTCCAAACACTGCATCATCTATCATACTCCCTCACGTTTCTCGCGAGAAAAGTAATTTTGCTTTCATATGAACTTCGTCGAGCGTTCCTCAGTGGATTTTGGCGTTTAATTTCTTCAGTGCAAGATTTGGCTTTTTTGGGTTGCAATATAAAACCACACTGATCACTTCAGTAAGAATACAACACTGTCGGTAGGGACTACAGATGCTGGTTTACACCAAAGACGGACACAAAATGCTGGAGTAACTCAGCGGGACGGGCAGCATCTCTGGAGAGAAGGAATGGGTGATGTTTCGGGTCGAGTCCCGTCCTCAAAGCAGTTGTTAGACAGAGGAGGAACTCTCTGCTGTCCAAGACCTGATCGGGATGCAACTTCTTCTTGTTCTTGCTTACGACGTGCACAGCCTCAAGTTGTAGGTCAACTTGTTCTATTTGATCTAATTGTTTGTGCACGTCGGGTTGATTGCATTAGTCGAAACAGGGTGTCACCACATGAAGGTTGCAATCTCCCACCCCGGGATGCTACAAGGCAGGTCAGATATCGCCTTAATGAAGATGAATGAAGGAAATCCCTGCTGGAGAGCAACATGGTGGGCATTGAAGCTGGGGTATTGAAATTGTGACCGGAACTCTGACACGGCACCGCATATTCATTCGTCACTGTCACATCTGCGCTCCAGCCATTCTTCCTATGACAATCAGTCAAATGTACAACGCAGGATTTAAAACAACACTTGTATCTTCTTCAATTAGTTGTTTAGTGCTCTTGAAAATCAGGGCAAGGATCAAGACAACTGATGGAACTTCATACGACATGCCCACAGAAAAAGTGTCATTGCGGTCATCATAATAAAGGAGCGGAGGACATCCCAAAAATGCTTCTTAATTTGGTGATTGGTTTCACCGTATGGGGGGAAAAAGAAACCTGAATGTTATTAAATAATGTTTCTATGCAAATCTTTTAGCAATCTTTGGCTATGTCGGAGTT
Organism: Raja brachyura; assembly: GCA_963514005.1. The sequence continues at coordinate 7,407,640 of OY740797.1, read as the reverse complement.
CCTATCGCACATTTAATAATCCGATTTCAATGCCCACAATGTCTTTCTCATAAATTCAATCTTTCAGAGGATTTAAGAAATTATTTTCTTTGTCTCAAATTGTCGCGTGAAAGCTTCTTCACTTGTTATCAGGCTTCTGAATGGTCCTTCCATAAGCTAGGCTACTGTCCGATTCACCTCTACTTTAAAGTGGACATTGGACTTTGTCTCTGGAACTAGTGGCTGCATTCCTGAGAACTATATTCTGCACTCTGTATCTTCTGCTTTGTGTACTTGCGTTTCACTTGTTTGTATTTACGGATGGTACAGTATATCTGACAAAACAAAGCTTTCCACATGTGACAAGAATAATCCTTAAACCTAGGCATTATAACTGGCTATTGTCAGTCAGCTTTCAAATAGCCCACGATCTGCTTCATCAGGAGACGGTAGAGTTACTGCCTTATAACGCTAGAGACCTGGGTTCGATCCTGACTACTGGTGCTGTCTGTACAGAGTTTGCATTTACACCCTGTGACTGCATGGGTTTTCTCCAGGTCCTCTGGTTACGTCCCACATTTCAAAGACGTGCGCGTTTGTAGGTTAATTGGCTTCTGTAAATTGCCCCTAGTGGGTTGGATAGAACTAGTGTACGGGTGATCGCTGGTCAGCTCAAACTCAATGGGCTGAAGGTCCTGTTTCCATGCTTCATCTCTAAACTGAACTAAAATTCTGATAACGTCCGTGCTCTTTTTAGTGATCGCAAACTTAGAGGGATTTGGGGTGCTTTTAAATTCTCTACTATCGTATAACACTGCAGAGACAAGCAGTCAGTAAAGATGTGTTTAATGGATAATGCAGTAAAAACTATATTGCAACTGTATTGGAGCATGGTGGAACGGCGGTAGACCCAGGTTTGATCCCGACTACTCTGTGCAGAGTTTGTACGTTCTCCCCGTGACCCGTGTGGGTTTTCTCCGAGATCATCGGTTTCCTCCCACACTCCAAAGTTGCACAGGTTTGTCGGTCAATTGGCTTGGTGTGGTGTAGAAATTGTCCCAAGTGTGTGTGCAGGCTTGTGTTAATGTGCGAGGAGTGCTGGTCGGTGGGCCGAAGGGCCTGCCTTCCGCGCTGTATCTCTAAACTAAGCTAAACAATGTGGATAAATGGACTGGCACCGCTTACTAAATGTAATTACATGAAGCCAGCAAGCTGAATCAACATCATGTGGCAGATCGAAGGAGTTGAGAAGCAGGTGTACAGAGTTCCTTTCAGAGCAAACACAAGACAGATGTTTCTGTGGCTCAAATTAATTTGCCACAGTCATTCTGTTAATCTTTAGCAACTTGTTGATTGGCATTCTGCAGGCACATTTTTGGAAAGCTCCCAAAGCAGTTTGAACGCAGGCAGTTCATCGCTGGCAGCGAAAGCAAACAGCCCAGGCTCAAAGTCAAGCATTGCACTGGGAAAAGAGCCAAGATTTAAATTAGACAATAACCTCTGATCTGTATATTGCCACTATTCTTCAGCTGCAGGCAAAGTGATTTGTTTTAATATAGTCAGTCCTGCAGCATATAATAGACTGATGTATGTGCCAATGCCCAACAATAAGTGTCTCTCAAATTTATTCAGATTGAACCACTGGTTTTCAATGCCTTGTTGCAGGTTGTGCAAACATTAACCTGCACTTGGTGTATTTTTTCCTGTTTTTCAATAAAAAAAAAAGCTGTGTACGAATAATTGAATGCTTAAAATAGAACAGCTCCGTTCTCTTTTTAAATTTTTTTTAAATTTGGAAACTCTCCAAGTTATTTTAATTATCCTTACTTGTAAATTATAATTGGCTCTGAGACCAAAGTAATAATATTTGAATTATCCAGGTTTTGTGCCATTGTGCGACGAAATGTAAATTTGCCTTTTGATTACATTTTGATGTACTTTAATACAGAGTAATTCTGCAATCCATAATTTGCAACCCTCCCTTGAGGTACTTAAAATTCACTGAAGTGAAGTGGATGTTTATATTATGTTTTCCCACTGTAAATGTGAGCATTGACGTTCAGAAGTGATAGCAGCAGAATTAGGCCATTCGGCCCATCGAGTCTACTCCGCCATTCAATCATGGCTGATCTATCTTTCCCTCCCAACTCCATTCTCCTGCCTTCTCCCCATAACCCCCAGACACCCGTACTGATCACGAATCTGTCAATTAGCGCCATCAAAATATCCATTGACTTGGCCTCCATAGATGGCCTCAATGAATTCCATAGATTTACCACCCTCTGACCGAAGGGATTCCTCCTCGTCTTTTTTCTGAAGGTACGTCCTTTTATTCTGAGGCTGTGGCCTCTGGTCCTAGACGCTCCCACTAGTGGAAACATCTTCTCCACATTCGCTCTATCACTAGCAGCCAACCAGAAAAATATCCCCTTTATTGCTACTCTTTGTCTTGTGCCATCCAACCAACGTGCTACCGCTGGATGGAGTTACTAACTTGCCAATGCCCTTTCCATGCCAATCCAATCTAACATGCATTGGGACTATTCCAAGTTCTGCCCGTAGGCTCCCGATATTAAGGGTCATTGTTGCAATGTTGCGTGATTTTTCTTTCTACCCCCACCCCAATAGGTGCAACCAATAAACAACATCTCTTGTCAATAGACAATAGGTGCAGGAGTGGGCCATTTGGCCCTTCGAGCCAGCACTAACATTCCCTGTGATCATGGCTCATAATCCACAATCCGTACCACATTCCTGCCTTCTCCCCATATCCCCTGATTCCGCTATCTTTAAGAGCTCTATCTAACTTTCTCTTGAAAGCATCCAGGGAACCGGCCTCCACCGCCTTCTGAGGCAGAGAATTCCATAGACTCACAACTCTCTAGGTGAAAACATTTTTCCTCATCTCCGTTCTAAATGGCTCACGCCTTATTCTTAAATTGTGACTGCTGGTTCTGGACTCCCTCAACATCGGGACCATGTTTCCTGCCTCTTGCGTGTCCAATCCCTTATTAATCTTATATGTTTCAATAAGATCCCCTCTCATTCTTCTAAATTCCAGCGCATACAAGCCCAGTCATTCCATTCTCTCAGCATATGACAGTCCCGCCATCTCGGGAATTAAAGTCGTGAACCTGGGTTGCACCCCCTCGATAGCAAGAATGTCCTTCCTCAAATTTGGAGACCAAAACTGCACACAATACGCCAGTTGTGGTCGCATTAGTGCCCTGTACAACTACAGAAGGACCTCTTTGCTCCTATACTCAACTACTCTTGTTATGAAGGACAACATGTCATTCACTTTCTTCACTGCCTGCTGTACCTGCATGCTTACTTTCAGTGACTGATGAACAAGGACACACAGATCTTGTTCTACTTCCCCTTTCCTAACTTGACACCATTCAGATAATAATCTGCCTTCCTGTTTTTGCCACCAAAGTGGATAACCTCACATTTATCCACATTAAACTTAATCTGCCATGCATCTGCCCACTCACCCAACCTGTCCAGGTCACCCTGCATCCTCATAGCATCCTCCTCACAGTTCACACTGCCACCCAGCTTTGTGTCATCTGCAAATTTGCTAATGTTACTTTGAATCCCTTCATCTAAATCACAAATGTATATTGTAAATAGCTGCGGTCCCAGCACCGAGCCTTGCGGTACCCCACTAGTCACTGCCTGCCATTCTGAGAGGGACCCGTTAATCCCTACTCTTTGTTTCCTGTCTGCCAACCAATTTTCTATCCATGTCAGTACCCCACTCCCAATACCATGTGCTCTAATTTTGCCCCCTAATCTCCTATGTGGGACTTTATCAAATGCTTTCTGAAAGTCTAGGTACACTACATACACTGGCTCTCCCTTGTCCATTTTCCTAGTTACATCTTCAAAAAATTCCAGAAGATTAGTCAAGCATGATTTCCCCTTCGTAAATCCATGCTGACTTGGACCGATCCTGTTACTGCTATCCAAATGTGCGGCTATTTCATCTTTCATAACTGACTCCAGCATCTTCCCCACCACTGATGTCAGGCTAACTGGTCTATAATTCCCTGTTTTCTCTCTCCATCCTTTCTTATAAAATGGGATAACATTAACATCCAATCCACAGGAGCTGATCCTGAATCTAAAGAACATTGGAAAATGATAACCAATGCGTCCACGATTTCTAGAGCCACTTCCTTAAGTGCCCTGGGATGCAGACCATCAGGCCCTGGGGATTTATCAGCCTTCAGTCCCATCAGTCTACCCAACATTTCCTGCCTAATGTGAATTTCCTTCAGTTCCTCCGTCACCCCAGATCCTCTGGTCACTAGTACATCAGGGAGATTGTTTGTGTCCTCCTAAGTGAAGACAGATCCAAAGTACCTATTCAACTTGTCTGCCATTTCCTTGTTCCGCATAATAAATTCACCCGTTTCTGTCTTCTTGGGACTTACATTTGTATTAACTAATTTTTTCCTCTTCACATACCTAAATAAGCTTTTACTATCCTCCATTATATTCTTGGCTAGCTTACCTTCGTACCTCATCTTTTCTCCTCGTATTGCCTTTTTAGTTATCTTCCGTTGCTCTTTAAAAGTTTCTCAATCCTCTGGCTTCCCGCTCATCTTTGCTACGTTGTACTTAATCTCATTTAGTGTTATATACTGTCCATGACTTGCCTTGTCAGCCACGGTCGCCTCTTGCTCCCCTTGGAATCTTTCTTCCTCTTTGGAATGAACTGATCCTGCACCTTCCGTATTATTCCCAGAAATACCTGCCATTGTTGTTCCACTGTCATCCCCGCTGGGCTCCCTTTCCAGTCAACTTTGGCCAGCTCCTCCCTCATGGCTCCATAGTCCCCTTTGTTCAACTGTAACACTGACACCTCTGATTTTCCCTTCTCCCTCTCTAATTGTAGCTAAAAACTCATATTATGGTCACTACCACCTAATGGCTCCTTTACCTTGAGTTCTCTTATCAAATCCGGTTCGTTACACAACACTAAATCCAGAATTGCCTTCTCCCTGGTTGTCTCCAGTACAAGCTAAGAATTGATTCTAAGAATCAATCTCTGAGGCATTCCACCAACTCTCTTTCCTCTGGTCCAGTACCAACCTGAATTTCCCAGTCTACCTGCATGTTGAAGTCTCCCATAACCACATACCATTACTTATGTGACATGCCAATTTTAACTCCTTATTCAACTTGCACCCTATATCCAGACTACTGTTTGGGGGCCTGTAGATAACTCCCATTTTGACATTGGTGCCTTCCCCCACAGTGTGAAATTTTTGATTCTGCTGTGTGGGGATGTTTTATGTTTAAATCTATCGTGTGTTGTGTTCTTTATTTTAGTGTATGGCTGTATGGTGATTCATTTCACTGTGCCAACTGGCATGTGACAAATACATGGATCTTGTATCATTAGGGTCTTTTTACCCTTACTATTCCTCAGTTCTATCCATACTGACTCTACATCTCCTGATTCTAAGTCACCCCTCGCAAGCGACTTAATTTCATTCCTTACTAACAGAGCTTCCCCACCCCCTCTGCCCACCTGTCTGTCTTTTTGATAGGACGTATACCCTTGAATATTCAGTTCCCAGCCCTGGCCCTCTTGTAGCCATGTCTCTGTAATTCCCACAACAACATACTTGCCAATTTCTAACTGAGCCTCAAGCTCATCCACTTTATTTCTTATACTTTGTGCATTCACATACAACACTTTGACCAGTATTCACCTCCCCTCTCACACCAGTCACTATTGGCCTTACTCTCTTCTCCCTTCTTGAACTTGATTCCCATTAATTCGGGAGTCTTTTGTAACCTTTCTTGTACCCCCTTCCCCTTTAACTCCATCTAGAAAGTCCTGTCCCACGGTACGAGTTCATTCCAAGAGCTCTCCAGAGTTTAAAAAAAAAATTAAACTCATCGTAAGCACGGAGAATGAACGTACCGGGTACGTCGGAGATCTGGGAACTTCTCTTAGAGGGTCGTAACGCTAACGGCAGGTACTCGGGAAGACTCGCTAACGGCAGGTAAGCACGGGAAGACTCGTGAAGATTTTTCAACATGTCGAAAAATGGCCACGAGAGCCCCGAGTACCGACGAGTGGCCATTACCGTAAATCTCCGAGTTCGAATCAGGGCAAACTCGGGAGAACTCTTGGAATTAACTCGTACCGTGGGACAGGGCTTTTATACTGCCAATGTCCAGCCCCTTAAGAATTTTGTAAGTTTCTATAAGATCCCCTCTCAATCTCCTAAATTCTAGAGAGTATAAACCGAGTCTATGCAGTCTTTGTTCAGGACTGTCTTATGAACAAAGACTGCATAGACTCGGTTTATACTCTCTAGAATTTAGGAGATTGAGAGGGGATCTTATAGAAACTTACAAAATTCTTAAGGAGTTGGACAGGCTAGATGCAGGAAGATTGTTCCCGATGTTGGGGAGGTCCAGGACAAGGGGTCACAGCTTAAGGATAAGGGGGAAATCCTTTAGGACCGAGATGAGAAGGACTTTTTTCACACAGAGAGTGGTGGGTCTCTGGAACTCTCTGCCACAGAGGGTAGTTGAGGCCAGTTCATTGGCTATATTTAAGAGGGAGTTAGATGTGGCCCTTGTGGCTAAGGGGATCAGAGGGTATGGAGAGAAGGCAGGTACGGGATACTGAGTTGGATGATCAGCCATGATCATATTGAATGGCGGTGCAGGCTCAAAGGGCCGAATGGCCTACTCCTGCATCTAATTTCTATGTTTCTAATTTGTCAACCCCTCCCCCCCCCCCCCCCCCCCCCCACTATTTATTTTAAACCCACACGTGTAGCCCTAGCAAACCTGCCTGCCAGAGTGTCGGTCCCCCTCCAGTTAAGGTGTAGCCCGTCCCTTTTGTACAGGTCACCCCTACCCCAGAAGAGATCCCAGTGGTCTATAAATCTAAATCCTTGCTCCCTGCACCAGCCCCTCAGCCACACATTCAGATCCCCTATCTCCCTGGTCTTGCCTTCACCAGCACGAGGTACTGGAAGCAATGCAGAGATAACCACCCTAGAAGTCCTGCTTTTCAGTCTTCTTCCTAAGTTTGTAAACTCACGTTGCAGAAGCTCCTTCCTCTTCTTCCCGACGTCGTTTGTGCCCACGTGCACAACCACTGCCGGCTGCTCACCTTCCCTCTCGGGGATGTTCTGAAGTCGATCCGAGACCTCTTGAACCCTGGCACCAGGGAGGCAACAGACCATCCTCAAGTCTCGCCTGCCGCCACAGAATCTCCAGACTGCACCTCGGACAATGGAGTCGCCCACCACAATGGTTCTGCCCAACGTCGGTCTCGTCTCATTGCTGGGATTGGAGCCACCGACCTCGGACCGGAGGCGTCGTCTGCCCCGACCGCTCCCAAGAGGGCGTACCTGTTTTTACTAGGCACAGCCGCCTGGGTCACCTGCACTCCGCGATTACTCCTCTTTCTCACAGTCACCCACATTCGCTCTTCCTGTATCCTTGGAGTGACAACCTCACTGTAGGTCCGGCCCAGGAAACGTTTCTTGGATGGCCCTGGGGTCATCCAGCTGCTTCTCCAGTTCCCCAGCGCGTTCATTCAGGAGCTGCACCTGGACACTATTTCTGCAGGTGTAGTTTCCACAAGCTCCAACAGTCCCTGACTTCCCACATCCTGCAGGAAACACACGGCACCAACTTGCTTGCCATTTCTTCAGTGGACAACAAATCACAAATTTCAATCAAGTGGAGCCTCCTGGCCTCAGTCTCCTCGCCGAAGACTCACACTTTACTCACCAAGGCCCCTTCACCTGAACAAGGCCGCTCCCATCAAGGCTGCTCCTCTACAGCTGCAATTCTTTGTCCGTTACCTAATCAACTATTTTAGGGCTAATTTGTAAATTACCCAACCCTGGGCCTTTGGCGCACTTTTCAAATCCTCTTTCCCTCTGACTGGCCTAGTTCCAGCCAATACTCCATTTCGCTGCTTCTGGCTGCTGCTTCTCTCCGACTGTCAGGGAAACGTGAAGGTCGTAGAGAAGATCTTCAATGTAGGAAGGAACCGCAGATGCTGGGTTAAATCGAAGGTAGACCCAAAAAGCTGGAGTAACTCAGCGGGATGGGCAACATCTCTGCAGAGAAGGAATGGGTGACGTTTCGGCTCGAGACCCGTCCTCCGACCCGGCACGTCACCCATTCCGTCTCCCCAGAGATGCTGCCTGACCCGCTGAGTTACACCAGCATTTTGTGTCTGCTCTCTGGTCACCTGCCGCGTTTTGGGTTTAGAAGAATGGTCAGTGGAGTGCCTACCAACCTGGAAGTGAAGATCATACCTGCCTTTCTTGCAAGCATCGCTGAGATCATGCTTCTCTGTAGCTTTTACACTGAGGGTGGTGGGTGGCTGGAACATGCAGCCAGGGTGGAGGCGGGTGCAATAGCGGCACTTTAGAGGCTTCCAGTGGGGCATATGCAGGGAATGGCGGCGTATGGACCTACAAGCCTGTCCGTCTTTGGAGTGTGGGAGGAAACCGGAGCACCCGGTCACGGGGAGATCGTACAAATTCCGTACAGACGGCATCCGTAGTCAGGATTGAACCTGGGTCTCTGGCACTGAACGGCAACAACTCTACCGTCGTGCCACCGTGCCGCCCCTTGTTGGCGCGCGCACGCAGCCATCAGATTTGCCAGCATTTCTCTGCAACATTCAGTCCAAGGTGCGATCTAATGCCATCGCCATGGAATGTGCCATTCTTGTTGCTTCATCTCGCACAAGCTCAGTGCATGGGGGTGGCACGGTGGCGCAGCGGTAGAGTTGCTGCCTTACAGCGCCGGTGACCCGGGTTCCATCCCGACTACGGGTGCTGTCTGTACGTTCTCCCTGTGGCCTGCGTGGGTTTTCTCCGGGTGCCCCGATTTCCTCCCACACTCCAAAGACGTACAGGTTTGTAGGTTAATTGGCTTCGGTAAAATGGTAAATTGTCCCTAGTATGTAGGATAGTGCGAGTGTACGGGGTGATCGCTGGTCGGTGCGGTCTCAGTGGATCGAAGGGCCTGTTTCCGTGCTGTGTCTCTAAAGCCTAAATCTGGCACATTGTTGTATTTTACAGTGATATAGTTAATATTTTCCATCTGTGTTCAAAAGTGAACTTAAATGCAGGTTGACAAGCGAACCAACCAGCGAACTGGGGCCTGGGTACGGTAGTTGATCTAATTTTCGGGTACCTTTTTATTTCTGAGCATTAAAATCCTGTTTCATTTCTAAGTGGATGCAGGTCAGTTCCGCACTATTAGATCGATTGCAGATTACGTTTCCACGGGATTATTTAGTTCCTAAACTGGACGTCACTGCGTTTTATGTTGAAACTTTGGCAACACTGGGGAAAATTTAAACTGAGGAACATAATTGTACAGGGACGGGCTGCATCATCTTCAGACTGAGAGTCAGGGGAGAGGGAGACATAGAGATATAGACAATAGGTGCAGGAGTAGGCCATTCGGCCCTACAAGCCAGCACCACCATTCAATGTGATCATGGCTGATCATCCCCAATCAGTACCCCGTTCCTGCCTTCTCCCCATATCCCCTGACTCCGCTATCTTTAAAAGCCCTATGTAGCTCTCTTGAAAGCATCCAGAGAACCGGCCTCCATTCCACAGAACCGAATTCCACAGCCTCATAACTCTCTGTGTGAAAAAGTGTTTCCTCATCTCCGTTCTAAATGGCTTACCCCTTATTCTTAAACTGTGACCCTGGTTTTGGACTCCCCCACCATCGGGAACATGTTTCCTGCCTCTAGCGTGTCCGAACCCTTAATAATCGTATATGTTTCAATAAGATCCCTTCTCATCCTTCTAAACTCCAGAGTGTACAAGCCCAGCCGCTCCATTCTCTCAGCATTTGACAGTCGAGCCATCCTGGGAATTAGCCTTAAGGGCCTGTCCTACAAGCATGCAACTCTATGCGATGAGCGCGACCTAACGTGGTCGCTTGAGCCGTCCCGCGTCGGGGGGCCGGTCCCACTTCGATCGCCGGAGCCGTGCGGAATTGTGCGGAGTTCGTCCCGACATCGCGCGGGGCTGCGAAAAACTGACTGTTCAAAAATTCCGCGCGGCAACGGCTTGTCGACTCGCAGTCGCCTCGACGCATTACGCACCGCCCCGACATCGTGCCTCCGTGAACCTATCTGTAGGTGCCTCCGTGACCCTCTCTGTGTGTGGCTCCGTGGCCCTCTGTGTGTGTGCCTCTGTGCCCCTCTCTGTCCTGGCGAACTTACCTTAAGACTTCGCTCCACGTTCGCCTCACTTTGCGCCGCGTTGCGCCACTCACCCGACCTCCTCGCTGCCGGTTTGGTCGCTCTTGCCGCATGCAGGCGCATGCTGGTGGGAACGGCCCTGTACAGGGCATCACCCGACCTCCGCGTGGCCCCCGCTTCTAGTTTGATCGCGCTCATCGCATGGAGTCGGATGCTGGTAGGACAGGCCCTTTATGCGTTCTAGTAAGGGTAAGGTGTGAAAATTGCAGATCAAAGGGGACAATGCTCCAGGAAATGTAGAATGGTAGGTTACACAAAAAGCTGGAGAAACTCAGCGGGTGCAGCAGCATCTAAGGAGCGAAGGAGATAGGCGACGTTTCGGGTCGAGACCCTTCTTCACCCTTCTTTAACAATGTAGAATGGTACATTGTTAGCTGAGGGGTAGGTGATAAACCTGTTCACGTAAAGCAAGCGTAGAGAAATGTAATTTAAGTATAAATCTCCTTTTTAAGTATTTAAGAAAGAACTGCAGATGCTGGAAAAATTGCAGGCAGATTAAAAAATGCTGGAGAAATTCAGCGGGCAAGGCAGCGTCCTTTTTAAGTATGTTACCAATGTAAAATTAATTTAGGATTTTCTTCTCCAGTTCATTTAACTTGGCCCCAGAAGAATCTTTCGGCAAGTTTTCCCATATTGTTCACTGTAACGTCTCGGGGCAAAAGAAGAACTTTGTTTCACGGGGATTTGTACAAAGCCGTGTGATTGATGGTTAGAATTTGCAATTCACTCAGACAGTTTGCCCAAGAACAAATAGTGGTGCTGATACAAAACAATGGTTATTAGCAAACAGCTGTGCGGGCATGTTATGCATTCACACGGCCCTTTCTTTTAAAAAAAAAAAGTTGTCGTTTGAGTTCGATTTGTCAGTGTTATAATTGCCAGAGACTCTTGAGAAGGCACGGTGGCGCAGCGGTAGAGTTGCTGCCTCACAGCGCCAGAGTCCAGGGTTACCTTCTTCAGAAGGACCACAGTCCGGCTGAAGGATTCAACATCCAACTCCCATAATCTGAGTTAATCATAAAAAGTGTGTCTTTCTGTGTGTGTGTGTGAGTGTGTCTGTCTATTTTAAGATGCTTAGGAAGGAACTGCAGATGCTGGTTTACACCGAAGATGGACTCAAAATGCGATGAGCGCGACCTAACGTGGTCGCTTGAGCCGTCCGGCGTCGCGGGGCCGGTCCCACTTCGATCGCCGGAGCCGTGCGGAATTGTGCAGAGTTCGTCCCGACATCGCGCGGGGCTCTGAAAAACTGACTATGTTCAAAAATTCCGCGCGGCAACGGCTTGTCGGCTCGCGGTCGCCTCGACGCATTACACACCGTCTCGATGTCGTGCCTCCGTGACCCTCTATGTGTGTGGCTCCGTGGCCCTCTGTGTGTGTGTGTGTGTGCGCCCCTCTCTGTGCGCCCCTCTCTGTGCGCCCCTCTCTGTGCGCCCCTCTCTGTGCGCCCCTCTCTGTGCGCCCCTCTCTGTGCGCCCCTCTCTGTGCGCCCCTCTCTGTGCGCCCCTCTCTGTGCGCCCCTCTCTGTGCGCCCCTCTCTGTGCGCCCCTCTCTGTGCGCCCCTCTCTGTGCGCCCCTCTCTGTGCGCCCCTCTCTGTGCGCCCCTCTCTGTGCGCCCCTCTCTGTCCTGGCGAACTTACCTTTAAGACTTTGCTCCAAGTTCGCCTCACTTTGCGCCGCGTTGCGCCACTCACCCGACCTCCGCGCGGCCCTCGCAGCCGGTTTGGTCGCGCTTGCCGCATGCAGACGCATGCTGGTGGGAACGGCCCTGTACAGGGATCACCCGACCTCCGCGCGGCCCCCGCTTCTAGTTTGATTGCGCTCATCGCATGGAGTCGGATGCTGGTAGGAGAGGCCCTTAACTCAGCGGGCACAGGCAGCATCTCTGGAGAGGAGTGGGTGGCGTTTTGGGTGGAGAGCCTTCTATAGGTACGGCCCACCGTGATAAGTTAGCTCTGGCATGATATTTTTGTGCAAGTTGCCTCTAGTTTGGGGGGTTTCACTTCAGGTTAGCACTATCTCCTTTTACTGCCATGCTTCCTGCACCCACATGCCCCTCAGGGGCTATCGTCCATGGCCTTGATTTCCTGCACCCGGGATTCAGTGCTGCGTTGAGTAAACCTTGCAACTGCCTCCCTCTCTCCCCCCATCTCCGTCACCTCTGTACCGGTCCTGGTGTGTGTTCTTGCAGTCTGGCTACCATGGACATATATGTCTCAAGGAGCTGACACCATCTCTGAATACTTGCTGCTCGTATCAATGCAACAACTGGTTAGAATGCAGATACAAGGAACTGCAGGTGCCGGTTTTGGATAAAAGGCACAGAGTGCTGGAGTAACTCCGGGGTTCAGGCAACATCTTGAGAACAGTTCACTATCCAGCTCTGCAATATCCCTTAGAATGCAATATGTTTAGCACAGTGGTAAAGTTGCTGCCTTACAGCACCCGAGACTCTGGTTCGTTCCCGACTACGTGTGCTGTCTGTACAGAGTTTGTACATTCACCCCGTGACCGCGTGGGTTTTCTCTCGGTGCTCCGGTTTCCTCCCACACTCCAAAGAACTGGGGGTTTGTAGGTTCATTGGCTTCGGTAAAAATTGCCCCTCGTGCATAGGATGGTGCTAGTGCACAGGGCTGGCTGGTGTGGAGTCGGAGGGGGCAAAGGGCCTGTTTCTGCGCTGTAACTCTAAACTATACCAAAAGCATCAAGACTGAACAGAATATTAAGGTATACGACTGCATTGCCATTCCCTGCGCAATGGGTTGGCATGAGTGCGTGTACAATGAGTAAACTGCAAAAATAAATATATATATATATATATATATAACGGGTTGCGTTGGGGGACCAGGCCTCCCGTGAGGGGCTATGGGTGAGTGGTGGAATATTGTGTTGGGGTCGAGGCCCAACTTGTCGCACTTGGCCTAGTATATATATTTTACAAATAATATCACGTGATTGGCTCATGCTATTGAATATATACAGTGGCTCGCAAAAGTTTTCATACCCCTTGAACTTTTCCACATTTTGTCACGTGACAACCACAAATGTAAATGTATTTTATTGGGATTTTATGTGATAGACCAACACAAAGTGGTGCATAATTGTGAAGTGGAAGGAAAATGATACATGGTTTCCAAATTTTATTACAAATAAAAAACTGAAAAGTGTGGCATGCAAAAGTATTCTGCCCCCCTGAGTCAATACCTTGTAGAACCACCTTTCGCTGCAATTACAGCTGCAAGTCTTTGGGGGTATGTCTCTACCAGCTTTGCACATCTAGAGACTGAAACTTTTGCCCATTCTTCTTTGCAAAATAGCTCAAGCTCAGTCAGATTGGATGGAGAGCGTCTGTGAACAGCAATTTTCAAGTCTTGCCAGAGATTCTCAATTGGATTTAGGTCTGGACTTTGACCGGGCCATTCCAACACATGAATATGCTTTGATCTAAACCATTCCATTGTAGCTCTGGCTGTATGTTTAGGGTCGTTGTCCTGCTGGAAGGTGAACCTCCGCCCCAGTCTCAAGTCTTTTGCAAACTCTAACAGGTTTTCTTCCAAGATTGCCCTGTATTTGGCTCGATCCATCTTCCCATCAACTCTGACCAGCTTCCCTGTCCCTGCTGAAGAAAAGCATCCCCACAGCATGATGCTGCCACCACCATGTTTCACAGTGGGGATGGTGTGTTCAGGGTGATGTGCAGTGTTAGTTTTCCGCCACACATAGCGTTTTACATTTAGGCCAAAAACTTCAATTTTGGTCTCATCAGACCAGAGCACCTTCCTCCACATGTTTGCTGTGTTCCCCACATGGCTTGTGGCAAACTGCAAACAGGACTTCTTATGGCTTTGTTTCAACAATGGCTTTCTTCTTGCCATTCTTCCATAAAAGTCCGATTTGTGGAGTGCGCGACTAATAGTTGTCCTGTGGACAGATTCTCCCACCTGAGCTGTGGATCTCTGCAGCTCCTCCAGAGTTACCATGGGCCCCTTGGCTGCTTCTCTGATCAATGCTCTCCTTGCCCGGGCCTATCAGCTTAGGTGGACGGCCATGTCTTGGTAGGTTTGCAATTGTGCCATACTCTTTCCATTTTCGGATGATGGATTGAACAGTGCTCCGTGAGATGTTCGAAGCTTGGAATATTTTTTTATAACCTAACCCTGCTTTAAACTTCTCCACAAATTTATACCTGACCTGTCTGGTGTGTTCCTTGGGCTTCATGATGCTGTTTGTTCACTAATGTTCTCTAACACACATCTGAGGCCTTCACAGAACAGCTGTATTTATACTGAGATTAGATTACACACAACTGGACTCTATTTACTAATTAGGTGACTTCTGAAGGCAATTGGTTGCACTGGATTTTATTTAGGGGGTATCAGAGTAAAGGGGGCTGAATACTTTTGCACGCCACACTTTTCAGTTTTTTATTTGTAAAAAAATTTGAAAACCATGTATCATTTTCCTTCCACTTCACAATTATGCGCCACTTTGTGTTGGTCTATCACATAAAATCCCAATAAAATACGTTTACGTTTGTGGTTGTAACGTGACAAAATGTGGAAAAGTTCAAGGGGTATGAAAACGTTTGCAAGCCACTGTGTATATAAATATATATATATTTGATTTTCATTTCAACTGGAAAGTGATAAAATGTGACAACACAGAAATCAAAAGCTGACATGTATTGGCAGTAAGGCGAGGTTTGAATTACAAGCTGATGTACAGTAAGCTACTTGGCAATCGAGCAACTATTTCTTCAGCGTATAACCAATAAAGCTTCACTCAAATTAGGGGTGATTTGACTGGCTTTCTGCCAGATTGTGATTGAACTGTGGTATAGATGTGAACTGTATAAGAGCATGATTGCAAACCCAATTGCCAAACAATTTAAAGAATTCTAGTGGTTTTTTTCTACGATTGCGACGTCTAATGAAGGCTGTCCAAACAAAGAGATGGATCTGATGTGAATACGAGGAGGGTATTCACACAGTGAACCCAACACCCATTCCTTCTCTCCACAGATGCTGCCTGACCCACTGAGTTACTCCAGCGTTTTGTGTCTATCTTCGGTGTAAACCAATATCTGCAGTTCCTTCCTACACAAAATGAAACTGTACAGTTCTCATTTGCCTACTGCACTCCAAGTCACACGTGTTGCTTCACCACAGTTAACAATACTTGTGGGTTGAATCCCTTGACGCAGGCGATCCCTTATACCGAGTGATACAGAATGAAGCATTTGCCAAACTTGTGGCGCAGCGGGTTCGAACCTCACCGGGTGCCGTCTGTGTGTACTTTGCACGTTCTCCCTGGGACCGCGCGGGTTTCCTCCAGGTGGCCTGGTTTCCTCCCACATCCCAAAGACATGCAGGTTAATTGGCCCTCTGTAAATGGTCCCTAATGTGTAGGATAGAACGAGTGTACGGGCTGATTGCTGGTCGGCGTGGACTCGATGGGCTGAAGGGCCTGCTTCCAGGTCGCATCTGTAAACTAATCTACAGCTAAGTGTGCCAAAATCCAGCACCTGCTTCTTCTCCCTTTGGCTCCTAGCGGAAGTAACATAAACCGTTCACCAGGGGCGTGCATACCAGTGTTCATTTGCACAGAAATGTCTCCACTTGCGGGCTGACAAGATTGTCCCCGTCTCATGCCCAAACCTACAATTTAAGAATTTAGATTTGATGAAGAACAAATTAAATGAACACCATCCCTTCTTGATTAGGACAGATGTCAGAAGTTACGGGGAGAAGGCAGGAGAATGGGGTTAGGAGGGAGAGATAGATCATCCAGGATTGAATGGCGGAGTGGACCTGAATGGCCTAATTCTACTCCTATTCGTTATGTCCTTGTGACCTTGTGACCACTCCCAGTTGTCTTGAGGAATGTTAGATTTGATCATTGTCCATTATAACTGGGAGGAAATAATAAAGCCCGTGCGATCAGGAGCTCCGGATTCCATGTTGTTCCTTCATGAGGTTGCAATGAGATGATTTGCTTTTCAAGAACCAGCAGCTCATGAAGACCAAGTTGTTGAGGATGAAGACGACCAGGAGGAGATCAGCAGGTCCTTCTTCGTTTAATTTGGTTTAGAGATACAGCGCGGCAACAGGCCCTTTGGTCCTTCGAGTCCTCTTCGATCAACCCTATCCTACACTCTAGGGATAATTCACAGAAGCCGATTAACCTGCAAACCTATATGCCTTTGGGATGTGGGAGGATGACGGAGAACCCAGGGAAAACCCACGGGGTCACGGGCAGAACGTGCAAACTCTGTACAGGCAGCACCCGTAGTCAGGATCTGGTGCTGCAAGGGAACAATGGACAATAGGTGCAGCACCGCCATTCAATGTGATCATGGCTGATCATCCCCAATCAGTACCCCGTTCCTGCCTTCTCCCCATATCCCCTGACTCCGCTATCTTACAGAGCCCTATCTAGCTTTCTCTTGAAAGTATCCAGAGAATCCGCCTCCACCGCCCTCTGAGGCAGAGAATTCCACAGATTCACAACTCTCTGTGTGGAAAAACTCTGCCGTCATCTAACCATCATTCCAGCGTTGTTTAAGAAGGAACTGCAGATGCGGGAAAAATTCGAAAGTAGACAAAAAAATGCTGGATAAAATCAGCGGGTGAGGCAGATGCTGCAGGTGCTGCCTCACCCGCTGAGTTCCTCCGGCATTTTTTTGTCCACGTTCGATCATTGGTCAGTGTTTCTATTTGACACGTTCTGGGTCGCGTTTGTTCAACTGTGTCTAAACCGTACCAAGCAATCGTTTACTTTTGAGTCGCGTGCGAATCCAAAAGGTCATTCATGCATTTCTTGGCATGGCCAACACTTTTTATTACCTGTTCCAAACTTATGAGCATAACATTACCCATTACCCAATACTCAGTCATCTTTCTGAGTTGAACCTTGACTTTGCAGTGTGCTGAGGTCGATGATTTTTGAAAATCAACAAGCCGCCAGTCAGGACTATGAACATTTGACTGGCAAAGAGTAAATTACGTGCCATTGTTGACTTTTTTGTAGATTAGCCATGATCACATTGAATGGCGGTGTTGGCTTGAAGGGCCGAATGGCCTGCTCCTGCACCTATTGTCTATTAATCCCCTGATCTGGAATGAAGGGCCTGTCCCACTGTACGAGGTAATTCAAGAGTTCTCCCGTGTACCCCCCGATTCGAACTCGGAGAATTACGGTAATAGCCGCTCGTAGGTACTCGGTCGGGGCTCTCGTGGACATTTTTCAACTTTGAAAAAACCTCATGAGCTTACCGCGTTTCCCATGTTCCTGCCGTTAGCGTTACGAGCCGCTACGAGACGTCCCGAGCTCCGATGTACCCGCTACGTACATTCTACGTACTTACCACGAGTTTGATTTTTTTTTTTTAACTCTGGAGAGCTCTTGGGTAAACTGGTATAGTAGGACAGGCCTTTAACAGGTGTCCAAATGGATCCCCAGAGTAATGGCGACCTGTGCGTACATATCAGTGCCAGTGCGTGCAGTACTAACGCTAGTCTCTAATCTGGTGTTCCTCTGAGTGAGATGGAAGTACCTGCTTCCTGATAAATGCGACTTGGAGTCTTAGAGCTGCACAACATGGAAACAGGCCCTTTGGCCCACATTGTCCATGCTGAGCAAGTAGGTTTTCTGGGCCCGTCCCATTTACCTGCATTTGGCCCATATCCCTCTGCACTCTTCCGATCCATATATCAATCCTTTACTTTAGTCAGTGGAAGAGAGTGGTGTTTTTATAATTATCATTGCCATAACTAGTGTAAAGAGGTGATAGAGATGAAGCAGGCCATAAGGAATTTATTTAATTTTGCCAATGATTATGCTTCACCTTTGGGGGTGGTGAAGATGGAGAAGACACCATTGACATCGCGGGAGGTTCCTGTGACAGGGAGAAATTCAAGTTTGTATGCTAAAATACGGGATGGGATGGGAATGCAACAAATATCAGGCAAAGATTAAGAGCAACTTCTGGGCATGGAAACTTGGCGGTGTAGGCAGCTTAACCGAGTGTGAGATAAAGGCCAATGTTAGTGGAACTCATGGCAATGTGTTCTTGCAGGCCATGGCTGATCGAGTACTGTCATTGGATTTTCTTTGAGCTACACAACATGGAAGCAGGCCCTTCGGCCCACCTTGTCCATGCCAACCAAGTAGGTACTCTGGGCCAGTTCCCATTTGCCTGCGTTTGGCCATATCCTTCAAAACCTTTCTGATCCATGGGTCTATTCCTTACTTTAATACATGGAAAAAAATGAGGTGGATGCGAGTTTAGTTTATAGGTAGACAAAAGTGCTGGAGAAACTCAGCGGGTGCGGCAGCATCTATGGAGCGTCCCGAAACGTTGCCTATTTCCTGCGCTCCATAGATGCTGCTGCACCCGCTGAGTTTCTCCAGCACTTTTGCCTACCTTCGATTTTCCAGCATTTGCAGTTCCTTCTTGAATAGTTTATTTTATAGTTTATTTAGCCATTTGTCACAAAATAATCATAGATGCCCGTTCCTTAAAGCTGCTACAAGCTTTAGAGTTTGTTGCAGTTCCTTCTACCTCCACCATCAATTGTTGGCAGCCAGTCTTCAGATGCCAGGAAATAATCATAATTGTTTAAAGTTCAATGTTTAAAGTGCTGGAGCGGCACGGTGGCGCAGCGGCAGAGTTGCTGCCTCGCAGCGCCAAGAGACCCGGGTTCGATCCTGACTACGGGTGCTGTCTGTACGGAGTTTATACGTTCTCTCCGCGATTTTCTCCGGGTGCTCCCGTTTCCTCTCACACTCCAAAGACGTGTGGGTTTGGCTTTGGTAAAATTGTGAATTGTCCACAGTGTGTAGGATTGGGTTAGTGTGCGGGATGGTCGCTGGACTGCGTGGATGAAGTCTGTATGCCATAGAGGGAGTACAGAGAAGGTTCACCAGACTGATTCCTGGGATGGCAGGACTTTTATATGAAGATAGACTCGGCTTGTACTCGCTAGAATTTAGAAGATTGAGGGGGGATCTTATAGAAACTTACAAAATTCTTAAGGGGTTGGACAGGCTAGATGCAGGAAGATTGTTCCCGATGTTGGGGAAGTCCAGAACAAGGGGGGGTCACAGTTTAAGGATAAGGGGGAAATCTTTTAGGACCGAGATGAGAAAAACATTTTTCACACAGAGAGTGGTGAATCTGTTGAATTCTCTGCCACAGAAGGTAGTTGAGGCAGTTCATTGGCTATATTTAAGAGGGAGTTAAAGGGATCGGGGGGTATGGAGAGTAGGCAGGTACGGGATACTTAGTTGGATGATCAGCCATGATCACATTGAATGGCGGTGCAGGCTTGAAGAGGGCCGAATGGCCTACTCCTGCACCTATTTTCAATGCTTCTGTGTCTAAAGTCTCAATCACAGGGTGACCATGGGCTGATCATGTTTTTCTCATCACTCACCCCTCCCCTTCCACTGCACATCTATTGTAGGGATCAAACCTCATTGGGAAATCCAGGGTTTGATCACCAGAGCGTAATAAGGCAACATAATGGCGTTGGATGAATCACTAGATACAATTTCAGCCAAAGACTTAATAGATGTCCTCAAGGGGTGCTGTTTGAAACATATTCCATAAACTAGCTGTCAACTTGATGAAGTGCCTTTCAATAGCAATGGTGAACAGAATCCTATATAACATTTTTATATTACCACTTGAACTTTTTAACCAGAAAAACAAACATTAAATGATCATATTACTGTGAGTTATTATTTAAAACTAATGACTATTAGATTGTAATTGTTATTTTTGAGAGAACGGTAATAAAACAGAAGTAGCGAGCAAGTATTTCTCATTGAGGATGTTTGCTGGATGGCTCGAACTAATTAATGTATGAAAGGTTGATAATGTAGGATCCCAGTGAAATCGTTTATTGTTGAAAACCATAAGGTTCTTTCAGAAGAAGGGTCTCGACCCGAAACGTCACCCTTTCCTTCTCTCCGGAGACGCTGCCTGTCCCGCTGAGTTGCTCCAGCATTTATTGTCTATCTTCGGTTCTGTCGTAAGATTGGTTGTGCAATAAAGTAAGGTGGCAGACTCAAAGGTTCATCACCATTTGTTCAAATAGGCAACTTCTCAAAATACTGATCGGTTACATTAAAATTACATGCATAACCTGAATGCAATTGAATGAATTTGAAATTTTAAACCTTTAAAGTTTACGTACATTTTATGGAAATGTTTGAGAGTGGGAACTCTTTGCATTAAGGGAGGAGTCCAAGATTTGCCAAATTAATTAATTCGCCTCTAAGGAATATTTTTTTCCCCAGTGCAACTAAAGCATATGGGACAATTAAATAATGTGCAGGAAGCTGTCACAAATACTGTCTGGCCGCCTTCATCTGTTTTGTTAGAGTTGATTATGTAATAAATAGATAACATTTGATGTTCAAGTCGTTGGAATGAATTTTGAAGGAAGCCTGCCAACATTATTAATAAGTAGACCTTCCCAAAGCTGACAATGATCAATTCTGCATATTCCTTCATCTCTGGCTCCTTTGATTGTGTTTTTCACACCTGGCCCTTCCACATCTCTCGTTTCCCTCCCCACCCTGACTCTCAGTCTGAAGAAGGGCCTCGACCCATTCCTTCTTTCTAGAGATGCTGCCTGTCCCGCTGAGGTGCTCCAGCATTTTGCGTCCATTGTTAATCGGGGATCAACGATCATATTCCAGGCAGCTTTACCCTGTGAATTCCCTGACTGGCAAATGTTTGGCTGAGTATTTGGATGGCGGAGGTGTGAAGAATGTTAGATTGTCCCCAGTCGCACTCTTGCTGAGTGCAGGGATGACTGAGAGGCAATGGGACATTCAATAATCCAGTTAAACAGGCCTGTAAATGCAATAACATTCAAATAATTGAATTTTCTCAATTCTGTTAACCCTTGCTGTCTCCTCCCCTTCCCACCTCTCCCTTAGCCCTCGGGCCCTGGCATTCCCTCTCTATCTCTCCCCCACCCAAGTCGCACTAGCTTCTCATTTTCACACTACAGACAGCTTACAATGGCCTGTTTCCTTTATCATCGATACTTTTTTTCATATTTTTCATTCATTGTTCTTTATCTCTCCACATCACCGTCTATCTCTCTTGTTTCCCTGATCCCTAACCAGTCCCTAACACGAAACGTCGCCTATCTCCTTTGCTCCTTAGATGCTGCTGCACCCGCTGAGTTTCTCCAGCCTTTTGTGTACCTTCAATAATTTTGTTTGGTTTATTGTCACATGTACCGAGGTACAGTGAAAAGCTTTTGTTGCATGGTAACCAGTCAACGGGAAGACAATACATGATTACTATCAAGTCATTTACAGTGGCCAGATACACAATAAAGGAACAATGTTTAGCCCGATCAAAGATAGTGCGTGGGTCACCATAGAAACATAGAAATTAGGTGCAGGAGTAGGCCATTCGGCCCTTCGAGCCTGCACCGCCATTCAATATGATCATGGCTGATCATCCAACTCAGTATCCCGTACCTGCCTTCTCTCCATACCCTCTGATCCCCTTAGCCACAAGGGCCACATCTAACTCCCTCTTAAATATAGCCAATGAACTGGCCTCAACTACCCTCTGTGGCAGAGAGTTCCAGAGACCCACCACCCTCTGTGTGAAAAAAGTCCTTCTCATCTCGGTCCTAAAGGATTTCCCCCTTATCCTTAAGCTGTGACCCCTTGTCCTGGACCTCCCCAACATCGGGAACAATCTTCCTGTGTCTAGCCTGTCCAACTCCTTAAGAATTTTGTAAGTTTCTATAAGATTGCCTCTCAATCTCCTAAATTCTAGAGAGTATAAACCGAGTCTATGCAGTCTTTGTTCATAAGACAGACCTGACATCCCAGGAATCAGTCTGGTGAACCTTCTCTGCACCAATGCGGTAGATAGTAGTTCATGACTGCTCTCCGGTTGAGGTAGGATAATTCAGTTGCCAAATAACAACTGTGAAGAAACTAATAATATATGATAATAATAATAAAACATATTTAATAACTGTAATACTGTCAGGAATCCTGATGACTGCGCAGGACAGGGCAGCTTTCTGTAGACCTGGTGAAACAGCTGAAGTTCCCACAGCACATTGCCACGGCCACCCTGAGGCCAGACGTCCTCCTGGTCTTGGAGGTGACCAAAAACATCGTCTTGTTGGAATGGACAGTGCCGTGGGAGGACCGTCTGGAGGAGGCCCACGGGAGGAAGAAGACCAAGTACGACGAGCTGGTCATAGACTGGCGTAAGCAGGGCTGGAAGGCAAGGTGTATGCCCATCGAGGTTGGCTGCAGAGGTTTTGCAGGGCAATCGCTCTACAAAGCCTTGAGTGCACTGGGCATCAACGGAATGGCGAGAAGAGCCATCAAGAACACCACAGAGGCAGCGGAGTTGGCTCTGGATCGGGAGAGGTGATCCATGGGGAGGAGCGAATGCCACCTGAACACAAGTCGTGGTCTGATCAACCACGGCTGGGTGAGGGTGTCTGATGTTGAAAGACCCGAAACATCGAATGGCCCCAGGTTGCATCACTGATGATGTGTTCAGGAGCATCAAAGAGATGTTTTTTTTAATTAATGGAACCATAACTCTGCAAAAACCCAAGTCAATACTGCAACCAAAGACATAGAAAATCATAATTTCTGAGTTAGTGTGGCGTTCAAGAACTTGATGGTTGTTGGAAAGAAGTTATTCTTAAACCTGGTGGTCCATGTCGTAATGTTCCTACCAATAATCAATTACTCCTCATTCACTTTAGCTTCAGTTTTAAAACGGCTGTGTTTTCCATCACAACCAGTAGCACTATCTGTGTTGGGTAAGCTCCCTGCTTCCCTACCCACCAGCTTTAGTATTCGTGGAAACTGAAGAAGGATGTCAACCTGAAACGTCACCTATCCATGTTCTCCAGAGATGTGTAGGATAGAACTGCAGATGCTGGTTTACACCAAAGATAGACACAAAATGCTGGAGTAACTCAGCGGGGTCAGGCAGCATCTCTGGAGAGAAGGAATAGGGATGGGATCCGTCTACGGACTGAGAGTCGGGGAGAGAGAAACTAGGGGTATGAAAAGATACAGGGATGCTGCGTGACTTCCTGAGTTGCTCCGGCACTGTGTCTTTTTGAGCTTCACTCTTAGATGAGAATCTTCTTTTGTGTCTTTCAGGCATAAATCTTGTCCCGTAATGTGAAGTACTTGGCTGACATTATTCTGTTTAGCAATTCTGGGATTAAACGTATCCAATGAGGCTCAAAGTTTATAAATTCATAAGTGATAGGAGCGGAATTAGGCCGTTCGGCCCATCAAGTCTACTCCGCCATTCAATCATGGCCGATCTATATCTCCCTCCTCACCCCATTCTCCTGTCTTCTCCCCATAACCCCTGACACCCGCACTAATCAAGAATCTGACAATCCCCGCTTTGAAAATATCCACCGACTTGGCCTCCACGGCCTTCTGTGGCAAAGAATTCCACAGATTCACAACCGTCTGACTCTAAAGAAATTCCTCATCATCTCCTTCCTAAAGGAACATCCTTTAATTCTGAGGCTATGACCTCTGGTCCTAGGCTCTCCCACTGTTCTCCCCGTCCACTCTATCCGGGCCTTTCACTATTCTTTCGCGCTCTTTCCATTTCCAGTTGAAGCATCTCCTTGTTGTGGTGCAGCGGGAGAGTTGTTGCCTCGATCCCGACTATGGGAACTGTCTGTACGGGGTTTGTAAGTTCTCCCTGTGCCTGCGTGGGTTTTCTCCAATATTTTTGGTTTCCTTCCACACTCCAGGTTTGTAGGTTAATTGGCTTGGTATAAATATAAATTGTCCCTAGTATGTGTAGGATAGTTTTAATGTGGAGGGGGGGGGGAGGGGGGGGGTAGCTGGCCATTGTGGACTCAGTGGGCCGAAGGGCCTTTTTCTGCACTTTCTGTAGTCGGAATGGAACCCGGGTCTCTGGCGCTGTAAGGCAGCAACACTACCGCTGCACCACCGTGCCGCCGTTGATACACACGCAAAACTTCCCTGCAATGCTCGATGCAAAGAAGAAGAAAAATTGCAGTGTCGGGGTAAATTCTGTGTGATGGTTTATGTTCTAAAGAGGACCTTTGCCTCAAATGTTTGGATTTGGACTTTTCTGTGATGCGTTGGGTTAATGTGGTTCTATAACAGCCTGATGTTGTTGCTATCACAAACCATAGCAGGAGGAAGGTTTATATGTTTTTATCTCCGGGTTTATTACGGTTTCGAATGGGCCGTTAAAAGAGAGAATGGAGATAAGGAACTCCATTTTGAGCATGTCGGGATGAGCTAGTTTTTAATCTGCTGGTTTTTGGAAAGGCATGTACTTGTACTCTTAACAGCATGGGGTGAATGTGATAGAGTGGATGTGGAGAGGATGTTTCCTCTTGGGGGAGAGTCTGGAACCGGAGCGCGCAGCATCAGGATAAATGGACACACCTTGAGAATGGAGATGAGAAGGAATTTCTTTCGCCAGAGGGTGGTGAAACTGTGGGATTCATTGCCATGGATAGTTGTGGAGACCAAGTCAATGTATATTTTTAAGGCGGAGATTAACATTAGTAAAGAGCCTGTCCCACTAATTCACAACCTTTTTAACTGGTGGACATTTTTCATCAGGCTAGAAAAACGCCCCGACCTACTTGATGCCACGAGTACCTGCGACTAGCATCACGGCCTGCTACGACCTCCTCCGACCTTGTGACGGCCATGCTGCGAGTATGAGTCAAAGGCAAACTCGGCAGAGGTCGTGAACATGGGACAGGCCCTTAAGGGTGTCGGGAGTTATGGGGCACAGGCAGGAAAATGGGGTTGAGAGGGAAAGATATATCTGGCTCGATTAAATTACAGGGTAGACTTGATGGGCCGAATAGCCTTATTTTGCTCCGAGGACGTATGAATATACTCGCATGTGGGCAAATTCACAAGCAAATATGTGACAATAATGCACAATTGATCTATGATCTGTGATGTGATGCAAGTATTTTTGGAGTTGCCCAAACTTTCACTTGTTCACATGTTTAGTTTAGTTTATTGTCACGTGTACCGAGGTACAGTGAAAAGCTTTTGTTGCGTGCTACCCAGTCAGCGGAAACACTATACGTGATTACAATCGAGCCGCCCACAGTGTGAACTAACATGGCTCTCCTTCAAGAATCTAACCACAAGTTTTAAACAAATGGGGGCACTGATGCACCTGCTGAGATTTGAACGCCTGAACTTGCCTTGTGCTGATCGATTGAAAGATCCAGCATGGAAACAGGCCTTCGGCCCGCTGTGTCCATGCTGACCATCGATCGCCCATTCACACCAGTTCCATGTTACCTCACTTTCACATCAACTCCTGACACATTTGGGGCATTTTTACGGAGGCCAACGTCATACAGCGTGGAAACAGGCCCTTTGACCTAACTTGCCCACACTGGCCAACAAGTCCCATTTACACTCGTCCCGCCTGCCTGCGTTACAGCCCATATCCCTCCAAACCTGTCCTATCCATGTACCTAATTGTCCGAAACGTTACAAAAATCCCAGCCTCAACTCCCTCCTCTGGCAACTTGTTCCATACACCACCAGCCTTTGTGTGAAAACGTTACCCTTCAAATTCCTATTAAGTCGTTCCCCCCCTTCACCTTCAACCTATGTCCTCTGGTCCTCGATACCCCTCCTCTGGGCAAAAGACTCTGTGTACCTACCCGCTTAGTTCCTCTCATACACCTTGAAAAGATCTCCAAGGTCTCCAAACCCACACGTCTGTGGGATGTCGTTGGAAACCGGAGCGCTCGGAGGAAACCCACGCTGTCACTGCAAACTCCACACAGACTGCTCCGGAGGACAGAATCGGAAGCGGGCCTAGCCCTTTACATTGTGAAACGGCACCTCTACCAGTTGCACTGCACCGTTGAGAAAAGCAATTTCTCAGAAATATGCCATCGCTTTTATTTTTGGAGAAACTCAGCGGGCGAGGCAGCGTCTGTGGAGTGAAGGAATAGGTGACGTTTCGGGTCGAGACCCTTCTTCTCGAAGAAATAGGCGACGTTTTGGGTCGAGACCCTTGTTCTCGAAGAAATAGGCGACGTCTCGGGTCGAGACCCATGTTCTCGAAGAAATATGCGACGTTTCGGGTCGAGACCCGGAAGGGTCTCGACCCGAAACGTCACCTATTCCTTCGCTCCATAGACGCTGCCTCACCTGCTGAGTTTCTCCAGCATTTTTGTCTACCTTTGGTTTTTCCAGCATCTGCAGTTCTTTCCTAACCACTTATTATTTTTTTTGATGTTTTTATACACGACATTGACAATTTTTTTTTATTTTCAACAGAAAACATGAGAAACCTTTTTATCTTCCTATCAAAAACATGAAACCACTCAGGTTCCTTATTGACATGCTTGATATTCAGTGTCAGTTCAAAACAAAGGATTTACTAGTTTTCGATAATGCAAATTGCAGTGTGCCATATGTGTGCTAAACCAACCTGCTGAGCTGAACATTTGTGTAATCCCTTCATTCAGTTTCCAGGCGGCTGATCAGTTGCAGATTGATATTACATTGCGTTTTAACTCCCGAATTTAATCTGCAAGTGTAAAACGAGGCACATTTTGACATTCAAGATTGCATTAAGTCTCAATGCTCTCTACCTGAGCTCTGAGCATGTGTTTTTTTGAATCACTCTGATGCTTTGTACACAACGCCGATGCCAACAGATTTTTTTTTTTTGGTGCATGTTGTGTTGTTTCCTCTAATCAGGTTGAAGGAGCATTAGTCAGTCTTTCTCATCTTTTAATTACAGGCAGTTTATTGTCTCTGTTGATCCACTTTCTTCACAGTTCCCCATGAGTATGCCGGGTTTAGCAATCTGTGTTAATTTAATTTGTCGTTTCATTCAGTCCGACAGGCTGTCAGCATTATCGGTGGGGGGGGGGGGGGGGCAAAAAAAATTATATATTAAAAAAAAACTTGCTGTTCATCCTTAATTGATGCCCCTATCAGCCTTTGTCCTGGCCAGCAGGGGCAATTATTTGCCAGGCATTCAAGCAGAATCTAACTGACTGCATTTTCCTCTGTGGAAACATGTATAATTTAGAAATCTGATTTAGTTTGGAGAAATTAATTCCTGCGGGTTTTCTAATAAGGCTGACAAGTGAGTATATTTACTCTTCACTCGTGGGGGAGAGGTTTTTTGACGGGGTTTTGAGGTGGGCGGGGAGAGTATTTTAAATTTAACCTTGAAGCTTAAGGTGTTGCAAGGAACCGTAGATGTGGCGCAGCGGTGGAGTCGCTGGGCTTAGAGCGCCAGAGACCAGGGTTCGATCCCGACCAAGGCTGCTGTCTGAGTGGAGTTTGTACGTTCTCTGTGTGACCTGTTTTCTCCGGGTGCTCCGGTTTCCTCACATACTCCAAAGACGCACAGGTTTTGTAGGCTTCTGGAAATTATAAATCGTCCCTCGTGTGTAGGATAGTGTTAGTGCATGGGGTAATCGCTGGCCGGCGTGGAGTCGGTGGGCCGAAGGGCCTGTTTCCGTGTTCTATCTCTCTTTTTCAAGAGAGATATAACACGAGAAAAAGAGAGAGAACTAGATAGGGCTCTTAAAAATAGCGGAGTCGGGGGATATGGGGAGAAGGCAGGAACGGGGTACTGATTGGGGATGATCAGCTGTGGTCACATTGAATGGCGGTGCTGGCTCGAAAGGCCAAATGGCCTACTCCTGCACCAATTGTCTATTGTCTATTTAAAAAAAATAAAATGCTGGTTTACATAAAAAGGCCAATGCGCTGGAGTAACTCAGTGGTTCAGGCAGCATCTTTGGAGAACATGGATGGGTATCTTCTTTAAAGTTGATGTTCTGGGTCGGGGCCCGTCCGAGTCTGAAGAAGGATCCCGACATATAATGTCACCTATCTTTGCTCTCCAATGCCGTGGCCTGACCCGCTGAGTTACATCAGTACTTGTGTTTAAGAAGGAACTGCAGATGCTGGAAAATCGTAAGGGAGACAAAAGTGCTGGAGAAACTCAGCGGGTGAGGCAGCATCTATGGAGCGAAGGAAATAGGCAACGTTTCGGGTCAAGACCCTTCTTCAGACTGATGCGAGTGTGTCTTTTTTTAAGCTGTAAGTGGATCTTGTGCTTCTGGGCCAAAGATCAGTTTGCGCCTGCTTGGGTTGGGTGGCTTGCTGGCTTCGATAACGACTGTTTGTCCAAAGCAGACCTTGTGTTTCAGGTGAGGGGTTTTCAACAGAGGTTATGGGGAGAAGGCAGGAGAATGGGGTTAGGAGGGAGAGATAGATCAGCCAAGATTGAATGGCGGAGCAGACTTGATGGGCCGAATGGCCTAATTCTACTGCTATTCCTTACGACCTTATGACCTAATGTTTATGAAGCCACCTGCTCCAGCAAACGGCATGAGGCCCTGTTTATAGCCTTATCCCTGCACTGTAGTGCTAACATTGTCACAAAGATGCTTATTACTCTGGAGGAAGCAGTAATGAATGGGCCCCATTCACAACTGATTAACTGTAGTCCTCCTACTAATTACATTTGCACACAGCAGAGATCTTAAACTTGCTTTTCATTTCATTCTGCCTAGTTTCTCCTACATTATTTAGATTACAGATCTATTATTTATTTAACTAAAGTTGTTGTTGGATTTACCTCCTGTCTTTTGTTTGTGAGCGTGCTGCCTTGAGATTTTAAAATGGAACGAACAATCAAGTCAACTTTGTTTGTCACATACACACACAAGATGTGAAGTGAAAGCGGCAATGCCTGCGGATTGTGCAAAAAAACTACAGACCAGAATCACTATTTGGAGTACCTCGGGCCTTGGTGGGGGCGATGGAAAACTATCGAGTTGGTGGATTCCTTTTGCGTGAGATATATAACATAATAACTGGCTTTTTATCTTTTTCCTTTTTTTTTAGGGTCTATCTTTTAACCCTCTTTTCTAATTCTTTGACCAAGGGTTTCTTCTCCCCTTTGGAACGCTCTTTCACTATCATAGAAAAATAGGTGCAGGAGTAGGCCATTCGGCCCTTCGAGCCTGCACCACCATTCAATGTGATCATGGCTGATCATCCAACTCAGTATCCGGTACCTGCCTTCTCTCCATACCCCCTGATCCCTTTAGCCACAAGGGCCACATCTAACGCCCTCTTAAATATAGCCAATGAACTGGCCTCAACTACCTTCTGTGGCAGAGAGTTCCAGAGACTCACCACTCTCTGTGTAAAGAATGTTTTCCTCATCTCGGTCCTAAAGGAATTCCCCCTTATCCTTAGACTGTGACCCCTTGTTCTGGACTCCCCCAACATCGGGAACAATCTTCCAGCATCTAGCTTGTCCAACCCCTTAAGAATTTTGTAAGTTTCTATAAGATCCCCCCTCAATCTTCTAAATTCCAGCGAGTACAAGCCTATCACAACTCTTTTCACAATTCACTCTCTTTCTCTCTATTCTTTTTCTTTAAAAGCCATCAAATTATGGGGTACAATGACTGTAACGGTATATATGTGTACATTGATGTATTTACCTCTAATAAATAAAATTAAAAAAATAAAAATAAAAAATAGAGTCAGTATTTACATGTTAGAATTATTTTTTTTTAAAGACAAAATACAACAATAAATTGGTACAGTAAATTAGTTCCCTGGTGAGATAAGAGTTACAGTCCTGACGGCCTGCGGGAAGAAACTCCGTCTCATCCTCTGTTTTCACAGCGTGACAGCGGAGGCGTTTGCCTGACCGTAGCAGCTGGAACAGTCCGTTGCTGGGGTGGTAGGGGCACCCCATCATGTTGCTGGCTCTGGATCTGCACCTCCTGGTGTATAGACATAGAAACATAGAAATTAGGTGCAGGAGTAGGCCATTCGGCCCTTCGAGCCTGCACTGCCATTCAATATGATCATGGCTGATCATCCAACTCAGTATCCCTTACCTGCCTTCTCTCCATACCCCCTGATCCCTTTAGCCACAAGGACCACATCTAACTCCCTCTTAAATACAGCCAATGAAGTGGCCTCAACTACTTGTTAAAGAAGGAACTGCAGATGCTGGAGAATCGAGGGTATATAAAAGGCTGGAGAAACTCAGCGGGTGCAGCAGCATCTAAGGAGAGATAGGCGACGTTTCGGGTCGAGACCCTTCTTCAGACTGGTTAGGGATCAGGGAAACGAGAGATATAGAGGGTGATGTGGAGAGAAGTATCGATGATAAAGGAAACGGGCCATTGTAAGCTGTTTGTAGTGTGAAAATGAGAAGCTAGTACGACTTGGGTGGGGGAGAGATAGAGAGAGAGGGAATGCCAGGGCCCGAGGGCTGAGGGAGAGGTGGGAAGGGGAGGAGAAAGCAAGGGTTAACAGAATTGAGAAAATTCAATGTTTAAGCCCAGAGGATGCTGACTCCCCAAGCAGAATATGAGGTGCTGTTCCTCCAACTCAACTACTTTCTGTGGCAGAGAATGCTGCAGATTAACCACTCTCTTTGTGAATTTTTTTTTTTTCTCATTTCAGTCCTAAAAGAATTCGCCTTAAATTGTGACCCTTGTTCTGGACCTCCCCAACATCGGGAACAATCTTCATGCATCTAGCCTGTCCAACCCCTTAAGAAGTTTAGAAGTTTCTGTAAGATCCCCCCTCAATCTTCTAAATTCTAGCGAGTACAAGCCGAGTCTATCCAGTCTTTCTTCATATGAAAGTCCTGCCATCCCAGGAATCAGTCTGGCGAACCTTCTCTGTACTCCCTCTGTGGTAAGAAAGTCTTGCAGGGGGAGAGAGTGTAGTTTCCATGGTGCGTTCGGCCGGACGCACTACTCTCTGCAGAGCCTTCCTGTCCTGGGCAGGGCAGTTCCCAAACCAGTTTGTGATATTACCGGACAAGATGTTTTCCACAGATCCAGAGTAGAGACTCTGAATTTCCTCAGCTGCCTGAGGTGGTAAAGGCGCTGCCTTGCCTTACCAGTGCGGCAGCGTGTGTTGTCCATGTCAGATCCTCTGTGATGTGGACTCCCAGGTATTTAAAGCAGCTCACCCTATCCACAGTAGCCCCATTTATCTCCAGTGGCATGTACGTCCTCGGATGTTGAGCCCTTCTAAAGTCCACAATCAGCTCCTTAGTTTTTATGACATTCAAGAGGAGGCTGTTGTCCTGACACCAGAGTGCCAGATCAGCCACCTCCTCCTGGTAGGCCTTCTCATCGTTGTCTGAGATCAGGCCCACCACCACAGTGTCATCAGTAAACTTGATTATCGAGTTGGAGCTGAACCTGGCCACACAGTCATGTGTGTACAGCGAGTACAGTAGGCGGCTAAGGACGCAACCCTGTGGGGATCCTGTGTTCAGGGTGAGGGGGTTGGATGTATGTCGCCCCATCTTGACTACCTGGGGCCTGGCGGTGAGAAGGTCCAGGACCCAGGCACACAGGGGGGTGTTCAGCCCCAGTTCCAGCAACTTCTCAGCAAGTCTGGTGGGGACTATCGTGTTGGAGGCTGAACTGAAGTCAATGAACAGCATCCTCATATAGCCCCCCTTCTGGCTGTCAAGGTGAGAGAGAGCGGTGTGCAGAACCTGGGAGACAGCATCATCCGTGGATTTGTTCGAACGATCTGCGTACTGCCGCGGGTCCATGTTGCGAGGGAGGAAGGCGCAGTTCAAAATCAGTTAGCTGGCCGGTCAATCACACGTATTGACCTGTGAAGACAAGGAACTGCAGATGCTGGTTTACAAAAAAAAGACACAAAGTGCTGGAGTAACTCAGCGGATCTGGCAGCATCTCTGGGGAGCATGGTTAGGTAACGCTTCGTGTTGGGTCCGTTCTTTAGCCCTTTTAATTTAGTTTGGAGATACAGCACGGAAACAGGCCCTTCGGCCCACCGGGTCCGCACATTAACACTATCCCACACCCACTAGAAGACTATGTTTACATTTACCAAGCCAATTAACGGAAAACTTGTACGTCTTTGGAGTGTGGGAGGAAACCGAAGATCTCGGAGAAAACCCACAGGGAAAACGTACAAAACTCCGTACAGACAGCGCCCGCAGTCGGGATCGAACCCGGGTCTCCGGCGCTGCATTCGCTGTAAGGCAGCAACTCTACCGCTGCGCCACCGTGACCGCCCAGCAGACGGGGATGAAAGTTGGAAGAGAGGAGGGGCAGGACAAAGCCTGGCAGGGAATATCCCTTACAAACTGCTTCATGTCCTGGGGGTGCCTCCTGCAGCCACCCTTGTAGGCGCTGGAGGCAATGTAGGTGCTCCCATAGCCATTCTTGTTTGTGTGTATCAGGATTTAGACGCAGGACAGGACATTCCAGGCTGGCATGTGGTGTGATCTAGAAATAAGTTGCAAGCGATATCATTCCCATGTGCCTACCATTCTTGTTCTTTTCGTCAGAATGTTCACTTAGAGCTAGAATTGTGACTGACTTAATGTGAAGCTCAGAGGGATCTTTGGAATAAAGTGACAACGTTGAGTTGAATACTGGGCGGTTTGGCTTGAAAGATACGGCATGGAAACAGCCCTTCGGCCCACTCAGTCCGTGCTAACCATCGATCACCCATTCACACTAGTTCCTTCCGACTATTCCTTACCCGCAAGGGGCAATTTACAGAAGCCAATTCGCCGACAAGCCTGTGCGGCCTTTGGGATGTGGGAGGAAACCGGAGCACCCGGAGGAAACCCACACCGTCACATGAAGAACGTGCAAACTCCACACAGACAGCACCTGAGCTCAGGATCGAACCTGGGTCTCTGCCGCTGTGAGGCGAGCAGCTCGACTGTCTGCATCTTGAAGACGTTCACACTTTTAAAAATGAATGTTTCACAAAATATTACCCGAGCCAAATTTTCATACTATCATTATTCTAGTTGTTATGACTCCTTAGCCTCAGTAAACCAAAAAAAACAGGCCAACATTGTTGAATTGCAATGCTGCTTATCTTGTCTCATTTGTACATTATCTAAGTCATTACACTGCTTTCAAATTGCATCAATGTCATGGCTTTAATCATTGAATATTTCACAGATGTCATGTTGTGTTGGCTCTCTGCTGCATGAAGACACCATTCCATCTTGGCACCGCCATGAACATTGTATTAACCACCCTGCAGTAGCCAACTTAAAATATTTTCATTGCTCTATTGTTAATTTGAGAGATACAGCACGGAACCATGCCCTTCGGCCCAGCGAGTCCATGCCGACTAGCGATTCCCCACGCACTAACATCCTACACACACGGATCACACACAATTTTACGTTTCACCTGCAAACCTGTACATCTTCGGAGTGTGGGAGGAAACCGAAGATCTCGGAGAAAACCCATGCGGGTCACGGAGAGAACGCGCAAACTCCATACAGACAGCACCCGGAGTCGGGATCGAACCCGGTTCCCTAGCGCTGTAAGGCTGTCGGTCTACCACTGTGCTGCCCACCGTGGTCATTGCTTCATTGGGTACGGGTGTCCGAGGTTATGGGGAGAAGGCAGGAGAATGGGGTTAGGAGCGAGCAATAGATCAGCCATGATTGAATGGCAGAGTAGACTTGATGGGCCGAATGGCCTAATTGTGCTCCCATCACTTATGACCTTATGATTTGTCTAAAAAGTAGTCTTTAAAAGCGATTGTGAACTTTGTAGATTGGGTGGCCATTGCTCAAACCAATTTGTACATTAAATGGGGGGTTACATTAAATGATTTGTTAAGACCGAAGATAGTTTGGTCTTTATAAACCGTTAAGCAGTAGCAGTGTCAAGGTTTGGTCATTTGGGCAGGTACATGGATAGGAAAGGTTTAGATGGATATGGGTCAAACGTGGGGAAGTGGAGCTCCTGTAGATGGGACATCTTGGTCGTCACGGGCAAGATGGGCCGAAGGGAGTGTTTTTTATATGACTATTTCTGCAGATTTGTCAGTGGCTGGAAGATGCAAACATTAAATAGAGTTGATATATTTTAATAACAAACTTATTCCTGCGGCCCTAAGTGTTAACAACTGGAGTGGCTTCATGTTAAAATAATCTAAAATGGTGCAGAACCGACTAGCTTTGAAGAACCCAGGAAAGTTGCAACTGCACATAAAATAGTGCACAGGCTGACATGTTTCTTCCCCTCTGTTATCCGGCTTCTGAGCGGTCCCCAGGTACTGTCCGGTTCACTTCTACCCCATTGCGGACATTGGACTTTGTCTCTGGAACTGATGCGCTACAATGCTGAGAACCATATACTGTACTCTGTACCTTCCCCTTTGCTCTACCTGTTGTACTGGAGTTTGATATGATTATATTTATGCACTGTATTAACTGATTTGGTTAGATAACGTTCAAGGCAAACCTTTTCCCTGTACCTCAGTACATGTAACAATAATAAACTTAAAACAATCGCTTTTATCGTGTGCATTACACTTTGTAATGTGGGAATCCAGGATTCTATACATGGGATAAAAAAATGGCTGTAGTTATTACCAATATTATTACATTGTTTTAAACGCCATCCAATGTTCCAATGTTCAGCATTTCGAAGCAAAGTCAAAACTCTGCAATTTGGATTTAAGTGTAAAATAGTGAGTATAGTTTAGACAATAGACAATAGGTGCAGGAGTAGGCCATTCGGCCCTTCGAGCCAGCACCGCCATTCAATGTGATCATGGCTGATCATCCCCAATCAGTACCCCGTTCCTGCCTTCTCCCCGTATCCCCTGACTCCGCTATCTTTAAGAGCCCGGTTGAGCTCTCTCTTGAAAGTATCCAGAGAACCGGCCTTATCCACCCTCAGAGGCAGAGAATTCCACAGACTCACCACTCTCTGTGAGAAAACGTGTTTCCTCATCTCCGTTCCAAATGGCTTACTCCTTATTCTTAAACTGTGGCCCCTGGTTCTGGACTCCCCCAACATTGGGAACATGTTTGACCTGGTGAGGGAAAACATGGCAACATCTAGTTCCATGAAGATAGGCACAAAATGCTGGAGTAACTCAGCGGGACAGGCAGCATCTCTGGAGAGAAGGAATGGGTGACGTTTCAGGTCGAGACCCTTCTTCAGACTCGGTTCCATGAAGTCAATTGTTCCCGATGTTGGCGGAGTCCAGAACCAGGGGGTCACAGATTAAGAATAAGGGGTAGGCCATTTAGGACTGACATGAGGAAAAACCTTTTCACCCAGAGAGTTGTGAATCTGTGGAATTCTCTGCCACCAAAGGCAGTGGAGGCCAATTCACTTGGTGTTTTCAAGAGAGAGTTAGATTCAGCTCTTCGGGCTAAAGGAATCGAGGGATATGGTTAAAAAGCAGGAACAGGTTACTGATTTTGGATGATCAGCCATGATCATATTGAATGGCGGTGCTGGCTCGAAGGGCCGACTGGCCTAATCCTGCACCTATTTTCGATGTTTTTGTATGTTTAACTAGGAGTGTATGAAATGAGTATAAATCTCATGGTTGTTTGCTTTCTATTCTAGTTTGCTGGGAATAATAACTACATGAATATGGCAGATCCAAGCCATGCTTTCTTGACCAGCAATGAGGTGAGTATATTAATGCTCCTGTTTCTATTATATCTGTAAAATTTACATCATTTTAGCTTTAGGTTTGGAGATACAGCTCGGAAACAGGCCCTTCGGCCCACCGAGTCCACACCGACCAGCGATCGCTCCACATTAACACTATCCCACACACACACACACGCACGCACACTCACACGACAATTGACACTTATTCCAAGCCGGTTAACCTACAAACCTGCACATTTTTGGAGTGTGCGAGGAAACCGAAGAGCTCTGAAAAACCCCGCGCAGGTCACGGGGAGAACGTGCAAACTCTGTACAGACAGCACCCGTAGTCAGGATTGAATCGGAGTCTCCTGCGCTGTGAGGCAGCAACTCTACCGCTGCGCCACTGTCCGCCCTGCAGTGCGTTGATGATCTTGGCCACGATGTTTGATTGTACAGTGTCCCCTTTGCAGAAAGTAAATTTACCAGTCGATGGACACCAAATGCTGGTGTAACTCAGCGGGACAGGCAGCATCTCTGGAGAGAAGGAAGCTGGAGTAACCGCTGAGTTACTGCAGCTTCCTGGGTCAATCCTCAGTTTAAACCAGCATGCGTAATATGTGCAAAAAGAATTTCACTGTGCAGTCACATATGCGACAACAAAAAAGCATTATTGAACCATCTTGAACCAGCAGATGACTTGCTGAATTCCCAATTCAGTAGCCAGATACACAGGCTTACACTGCCCAGTGGCCAGCCTACAGAGAGCTCTCCTTTCAAGGCCAATGTCATTAGACGTCTCCTCCACCAGCATCTGTAGATCTTTGACTGGGTCCCGTCCGCAGAATTCCCATCTTTTTCAGGACCAATGTTTGCCACCCAGCGGATTGCAGTAACAGGAGATGGATACCATGATATTGATGGCGCAATTAATTGTTCTTCATAAAACATCATTGCCAAAGGGGTCAGGTTTTATGTGCACTCCACTGGGTAATAACTTGTATCTGGGAATGATAACAAAACAGCCATTACAGTAAATTACTTTTAATTACAGCACAGTAATAGGAACACGAGTCACAGACACAATCTACAAATTGAGTAGTGTGTGTGTGTGTATCCATGGAGATTGTTGGATTAAGCAGTGGTGGGATTTACCAGTGGTTCAGTGGGTTGCTGCGGAGTTACTAGACTTGTGCATCCATGCTGTTGTCAGCAGGGATCACAGTTGGAGCCCCACGGGTAGCCTTGTTACGCGTTGGGTAGGCAGGAAAAGATCAGTTGCTCTCCGGTTCTCCGTCGAACCGCCCTGCCTGAAAGGACAGGTACGCAGTGGCACCAGGGAGCAGGGAAGCCACCTTTTGAAGATCGCCGCATTCGTAAGGGAAGAAGTCACAGCCAAGGGTAAAACCAGTGGTTAACTTACTCCAGAAAGAAAACGAGAGAGGCACGGTGGCGCAGGGGCAGTTGCTGCCTTACAGCACCGGAGACCCGGGTTCCATCCCGACTACAGGTTGCTCTCTTGTACGGAGTTTGCACGTTCTCCCCGTGACCTGTGTGTGTTTTCTCCGGGATCTCTGGTTTTCTCCCACACTCCAAAGACGTACAGGTTTATAGATGTAATTGTAAGTTGTCCCTTGTGTGCGTAGGATAGTGTTAGTCCGGGGATCGCTGGCCGGCGCGGATTCAGTGGGCCGAATGGCCTGCTTCCATGCCGTATCTCTATACGAAACTAAAAGTTTGAAAATTTTAATCTTTACACATGAGGTGAATAGGAATGGAAATGATTTCCAGGTTATCTTTTAAATGCCAACTTGGAATCCTTGCTATCTAATGTCTCCAGCAATCCACTGTTAAATCATTTGGAGTGACAGAAGTTAGTTGCTTAAAGTACACAACCTATGAATTCTACTTCTCGCGCTCGGAAACAGGCCCTTCGGCCCAACTCATCCATGCCGGCCAGGATGCCCCATCTAAGCTAGTCCCATTTGCCTGTGTCACTCTGAGCTTTTCCTATCCATGTATCTGTCCAAGTGTCTTTTTGAAATGCTGCCACATTACCTACCTCAACCACCTCCTCTGGCAGCTCGTTCCACATACCCACCCACCAGTGAAAAGGTCTATGGTCCAAATGACTGCAATCATTTGAAGATTTTGTCCCACTAATTTCACCCGTTGCTAAAGTCTTAATCAAATGCTGGAAAGGGTAGTGAATGAGATGTGTACTTTGTAAAAAATCTTCCCGGATGCATTGTTTCAAGGCAAGTTCAATGGTGTCCCTTGCCAGATGAACATATGTTCACTGGATCGAAGAGGCCATATATAAGGTCAGAATAAGCAGGCCATTAATCACCCAACGGACATCTTGTAGTTAGCATGTGACGTGTCAGTACTCTGCTCAATTAATATGGACTAACGATTATATTTTGCCCTTTTGGATGAAAATGTGTCATTAAATTGTTGAAAACCAGAATAACTCAATCCGTTGAATTTGTGCAATGTTTTAATTAACATTTGCAAAAGGAAATGACCAATTATAAGTCTATAACAACCCTGCTTGGACAACCAACGTTGACTTGTGGCCATCACTGAAGGAGATGCTTTGGACTGCACTAACCTAGGTAGAAAATCCACAACCAGAGAGCAGTTCTGAACTACCATCTACCTCATTGGTGACCCTCGGACTAACCTTGATCGGACATTGCCGGCTGAACTTGCACGAAGCGTTATTCTCTGATCACATATCTGTACGCTGTGAGCGGCTCGCCTGTAATCATGTATTGTCTTTCTCCTGAAGACAGACGCAAAATGCTGGAGTAACTCAGCGGGACAGGTGGTATCTCTGGAGAGAAGGAATGGGTGACGTTTTGGGTCGAGACCCTTTCTTCAGCCTTCCTGCTGATTGGATAGCACGCAACAAAAGCTATCCACTGTACCTCGGTACACGTGCCAATAAACTGAACTGAAATTGGTGCCGATTTTTGATTCAAATCTACATGCATCACACAATGGAATGGCTGCTTGTGATCTTCAGTGTGAACCCTGGTTGGTTTTTCAAAGTCTTATGATTTAATGGTCAACAGCGTAGGCACCCACACCCCTTCAATACCTGCTGAAGATGGGAAGGTAGGGAAAGGAAGTCCAATACCTCATGGCCACCTGTGCGCTTGCCCTGCCTGTCCGACAACCCCACTTGGTTGCCGTTAAAGACTCTGAATTTCCTTGCATCTGTCTGGCTGTCCTTCTTTCTGAGGCCAGTCCTGTTGGTTTGGAACCCAGCTGGCTACTTTCGTCAGGCCTTGTACTTTGCGACGTTTTAATGTACTTTCGTTTAGGTCACTGCAGCTTCTACTCTCTGGTGTCTTGCCTTGTGTTAATGAAGACCAAGCTTCAGTGTATGGGTGTTGGAACGCTAAGGAGGAATGTCCATGCCTGTGCAATGTTATTGGCTTTCTGAAGATGGAGTTAAACTAGTGAGAGAGTTCAAATCTAAGGGATAAATTCCAAAGGCAGAGGAGGAAGAAGGATCTCGACCCAAAGCGTCACCCATTCCTTCTCTCCAGAGATGCTGCCTGTCTCGCTGAGTTACTCCAGCATTTTATGTCTATCTTCAATTTAAACCAGCATCTGCAGTTCCTTCCTACACCATTTTGTCTACTCCACTGCGAAATCTCCTCAAGGTATGCCTACTTTGAAGAAGTTCTCCTCCTCGCTCCGACGGGAGTTCTGGAGTCTGAAGAAGGGTCTCAACCTGAAATGGCACCCATTCCTTCTCTCCCAAATGCTGCCTGACCCGCTGAGTTACTCCGGCATTTTGTGCCTATCTGCAGCAGAGAGCAACACACTAATGTGACAATATGCCGTGTTTGGCACTAAGATATGAGTTTGATTTTCAAGACAAATGTTGGAATTGCCAAAAAAGTAACGGAATTCAACATCAAACTTTACTGGGGGCAGATAATGATTGGCAACATAGTGACAGTTCGAATATCGATATTGCATTTTTTTAATGTTCAAGAAGGAACAGCAGATGCTGGAAAATCGAAGGCAGACAAAAATGCTGGAGGAACTAAGCGGGTGAGGCAGCATCTATGGAGCAAAGGAAATAGGCGACGTTTCGGCCTGAGGAAGGGGCTCGACCCGAAAAGTCGCCAATTTCCTTCGCTCCATAGATGCTGCCTCATCCGCTGAGTTCCTCCAGCATTTTTGCCCACCTTGCTTTTTTTTTTGCTACTTGCTGCTCAATAGTCCCTGAGTGCTTAATTTGGCTCTCGGATGCCATCTGACTTGTAAGTGTGAATCCAGCTCATTTCTTTACATAATAAGATACAAAGTGCTGGAGTGACTCAGCAGGTCAGGCAGCATCAACAGAGAAGAAATGTAAGGGAACATTTCGGATCGTGACATTTCTCTATGTTCCCTGGAGCGCAGAGGATGAGGGTTGATCTGATAGAACTGTCCAAAATCACGTGAGGATTGGGTTGAAAGCACAGTCTCTTGCCCAGAGTAGGTGAATCGAGAACCAGAGGACATAGGTTCAAGTTGAGGTGGGGAAAGATTCAATAGGAACCTGGGGGGCAACATTCTAATACAAAGGGTAATGGGTAAATGGAACGAGCTGCCGCAGGAGGCGGTTGAAACCTATCGCGGCGTTTAAGAAAAATGTAAACAGGTGCATGGATAGGGCAGGTTTAGGGTGGGGGGGGGAGAGGGGAGAAAGGGAGTGGGGAGTGGTGAGAGGTCACCTAAAATTGGAGAGTTCAACCGTTGGTAGAAACAAAATGCTGGAGAAACTCAGCGGGACAGGCAGCATCTCCAGAGAAAAGTGTCTACCTGCAAGCTGTTCTTTTTTTATTTGAAGTGACACTGACACGTTCCAGAGTTATTAATTTCCTATTCTCGTTATCAATTTGAGTGGTGATTGTATTTAGTTTAGTTTAAAGATACAGTGCGGAAACAGGCCCTTCGGCCCACCGAGACCGCTCCGACCAGCGATCCCCGCATATTAACTAACACACACACACACACACACACACACACACACACACACACACCAATTCATATTTATACCAAGCTAATTAACCTACTATATATATATATGTGTGTGTGTGTGTGTGTATATATGTATATACAACCTATATATTAATGATCTGGATAAGGGAATTGAGTGCAACATCTCCAAGTTTGCGGATGATACAAAGCTGGGGGGCAGTGTTAGCTGTGAGGAGGATGCTAGGAGGCTGCAAGGTGACTTGGATAGGTTGGGTGAGTGGGCAAATGCATGGCAGATGCAGTATAATGTGGATAAATGTGAGGTTATCCACTTTGGCGGCAAAAACAGGAGGGTAGATTATTATCTGAATGGTAGCCGATTAGGAAAAGGGGAGATGCAACGAGACCTGGGTGTCATGGTACACCCGTCATTGAAAGCAGGTACAGCAGGCTGTGAAGAAAGCGAATAGTATGTTGGCATTCATAGCAAAAGGATTTGAGTACAAGAGCAGGGAGGTTCTACTGCAGTTGTACAGGGTCTTGGTGAGGCCACACCTGGAGTATTGTGTACAGTTTTGGTCTCCTAATCTGAGGAAAGACATTCTTGCCATAGAGGGAGTACAGAGAAGGTTCACCAGACTGATTCTTGGGATGGCAGGACTTCCATATAAAGAAAGACTGGATAGACTCGGCTTGTACTCACTGGAATTTAGGAGATTGAGGGGGGATCTTATAGAGGCATACAAAATTCTTAAGGGGTTGGACAGGCTAGATGCAGGAAGATTGTTCCCGATGTTGGGGAACTCCAGAACAAGGGGTCACAGTTTAAGGATAAGAGGGAAGTCTTTTAGGACCGAGATGAGAAGATCTTTTTTCACACAGAGAGTGGTAAGTCTGTGAAATTCTCTGCCACAGAAGGTAGTTGAGGCCAGTTCATTGACTATATTTAATAAGGAGTTAGATGTGGCCCTTGTGGCTAAAGGGATCAGGGGGTATGGAGAGAAGGCAGGTACAGGATACTGAGTTGGATGATCAGCCATGATCATATTGAATGGCGGTGCAGGCTCGAAGGGCCGAATGGCCTACTCGTGCGCCTATTTTCTATGATTCTATACAAAGCTGAACGTCTTTGGAGTGTGGGAGGAAACCGAAGATCTCGGAGAAAACCCACGCAGGTCACGGGGAGAACATAGAAACTCAGTGCAGACAAGCGCACGTAGTCAGGATGGAACCTGGGTCTCTGGCGCTGTGAGGCAGCAACTCTACCGCTGCGCCACCGTGCTGTTTATTGGGAGATAATATTTTCATTAAGTGTGAACTGTCTGGTGTTTATTAGTGGGTCACAAAGGCAGTGAGCAGTAAATGTAATTGTCTTTGGTGGAAACCAGGGACTGCAGAAGCTGGTTTACCAAGGAAACCAGTCTGATGAAGGGTTCTGACCCAAAACATGACCTGTGCATGTTCTCCAGGAATGTTGCCTGACTCACTGAGTTACTCCAGCACTTTTTAAATGTATTTGGAGTGGATTATGTTCTAAAGACACTGCAAATTTGCACTGAATGTATTATCTAGAAAAGCACCAGGCACCACATTTGAATGACTGCATAAATACATTCATAAGTGATCGGAGCAGAATTAGGCCATTCAATGGACAATAGGTGCAGAAGTAGGCCATTCGGCCCTTCCTGCCAGCACCGTGAATGGCCCATCAACTCTACTCTGCCATTCAATCATATCTTTTCCTCTTAACCCCATTTTCCTGCCTTCTCTCCATAACTCATTCACCTCTGCAACTTTCCACCGAACTCTCTATTTCTCTGCCTCTCTCTCTCTCTCACCCCCTCTCTCCCTCCCTCTCTGTCCCTTTTTTTTTCCTTTTCCAAAAACTTTATTCAACACAATCATATAATACAACACATCAAAACATAATCAAAAATAACACTATAACAAACAAATCATTGTAGTACAACAGTACATTCATTGTTTACAATACTCTCAACCCCACGCGGTGACCAGCGTTCCCTCTCTATCCCTCTCTCTCTCTCTCTCTCTCTCTTTCCCTCTCTCTCTCCCCCCCTCCCTCTCTTTTATTCCTTACAAATCTACACAATAACATCAACTCTAGTGCACATTGCCATGGTTTCATCTAATGGAATCGCACCATTGTTTGCTGCGGAGCCTCGTGAATACCAAGCAGCTTTCAGTAGCAGTGAACGTAAGCGACCAGGCTTAGTAGGTAGATGGCATGACAAAGGAGCCATTACATTTGCTTGCATGAAGAATCGTGTACCAGCCTTCTACTGCAGGTGGAAGGTGAATTGGCAACCATCAAACCATACAAGTGAGTTTTAGAATAGAATGCCTTTTATTGTCATTCAAACAAACAAGGTT
Organism: Raja brachyura; assembly: GCA_963514005.1. The sequence continues at coordinate 7,364,491 of OY740797.1, read as the reverse complement.
TGAACAAAATTTCGTTCCTGCAGTCATTACATCAAAAAAACCAAAACACACAATTAACACAATTTGCACAAACATTCATCACAGTGAATCTCCAAACACCTCCTCACTGTGATGGAAGGCAAAAGTCTTATCTCGTCCCTGTCCTTTGTTCGTCTCCCGCGGTCAAGCAGTCAAGCTGCTGCGTCGAGGCGATCGAGGCTCTTGGTGGTAAGTCCCGCGGCCGTTTAAGCTGCGCCGGGCGATGTAAGGCCCTGCTCCGGGTCTTGATATTCAAGACCCCGGCAATCGGTGGTAAGTCCTGCGGCCGTTAAAGCTGCGCCAGGCGATGTAAGGCCCTGCTCTGGGTCGATTTAAACCCCGCGATTCGGGCGAGAGAAGCTGCCATTGTGGGATCTCCGAAAAGCGGTCTCCCACCAGGGACCCGCGAGCTCCCGATGTTACCGTCCACAGGTCTTGCGGCCGGAAGCTCCGAAGACGGGTGCAGCCGCAGCACCAGCGCAGCTCCGAAGTCAGTCAGCTCCGTGATGGTGAGTCCGCAGGCCCCACGACTGGAGCACTCGGGTCGGTTCCGGTTGGAGGCCGCCAGCTCCACGTTGTTAAGCCCCAACGACAACGGAGACACGACAGGGACAAGCTCGCGTACCCGTTCAGGGAAGAGATTAAAAGGTTTCCCCCTCCCACATATACCCAGCTAAAAATAAAACCAAAAACATACATGGGACAAAAAGAAAGAGAAAGACAGACGGACTGCAGTCGCACCGCTGCCGCAAGGCCCAGCCATATTTGTCTGTGAACTTCCAGACTAAGGTCAGTGATAGATATTGAATTAATGTAGAGAAGGTAGACACAAAACGCTGGAGTAACTCAGCGGGACAGGCAGCATCTTTGGGTAGAAGGAATGTGTGATGTTTCGGGTCGAGACCCTTCTTCAGACTGAGAGTCAGGGGAGAGGGAGACACAGAGATATGGAAGGGTGAGATGTGAAAACGAGTTGGGTGGGAGGACAAGGAAAATGTAGACTAGATCATTGTCAGCTCGGGGAAGTTGACAACGAGCAAACCAAAAATAGACTTAAATCAGGTGGAGAGTCAGACTAGTCGGAGAATTAGGATGTGAGAGGGAAAATGACGGTTACGATGTATAGAAGGGTCAGAAAACGTTGAGCTAATTTGGTAGCCACTGAAATGAGGTATTCCTACATTCCCTCCTCTAGCTTCACAATTTGCAACTCATCATCTGTGTGCATACCCCCACACGCACTGCCTGGCTGGTTGAGTTCCTACAACACTTTTATTTTGCACTCGATTCCAGTGTCTGAGTCCCTTGTGTCTCCAAGATATTGTTGGGTGGTTTTACTTGCAACAGGCTGAAAATATGAATTAGGAGACGCCAGAGAGTTCAAGGCTCGAATCTGGAGCAACAACCAAACCGCTGGAGGAACTCAGCGGGCCAGGCAGCATCTGTGGAAGTAAATGGACAGATGACGTTTCGGGTCGGGTCTCTTCTTCAGACTGAAGAATGACCCCGACGCAAAACGTTGACTGTCCTTCTCCTTCCACCGGTGCTGCCTGACCCGCTGAGTTCCTCCAGCGGTTTATCATTTTGTTGAGGATTTGTCATGAACATGTTAATTTCAGTTTATTGTACCAAGGTACAGTAAAAGCTTTTGTTTGTGTGCTATCCAGTCAAAGAAAAGACTATTGGAGTATCGACCCAAATCGTCACCCATGCCTTCTCTCCAGAGATGCTGCCTGGCCCGCTGTGTTACTCCAACTTTTTGTGTCTATCTTTGGTGTAAACCAGCATCTGCAGTTTCTTCCTACGCTAAGAAACAACCATGCATGACTCCAATCAAGCTGTCCATGGTGAACAGATACATTGAACAACATTTAGTGCAAAGATCTAACATTGAAGTCTGATTAAATATTGACCAAAGGTCTCCAATGAGGTCAATGAGGCCAGGATTACGCTCCACTTGGCGTGTCAGTTCAGACTCAGTTTGTCGCCCATTCTGATTCAAATATTTTGCATTTGCATTGACTAACCGTAAAACCAGGGTGGAAATGTAAAAATCTACTTCAGTAAAGATGTTTAAGAAAGAACTGCAGATGCTGGAACAACCGACGGTGGACAATAATCAGCGGGTGAGGCAGCATCTATGGAGTGAAGGAGTAGGCGACGTTTTGGATCTTCAGACTGAAGAAGGGTTTTGACCCGAAACGTTAATTATTCCTTCACTCCATGGATGCTGCCTCACCTGCTGCGTTTCCCCAGCACTTTTGTCCACCTTTTGAGTAAAGATGTGGTCCTTCAGCCTTGATGGTTGCTCTGCCTGACATGCTGATGGTTTTCCCACTCTGTTCTCTCTGCAGACATTCCACACGCCGAGCCTTGGGGACGAGGAGTTTGAGATTCCCCCCATAACCCCACCGCCCGAGACGGAGCCCACCCTGGGACTTACCGACATGGTGTCCGCCTTCCAAGGCCTCAATGATCCTTTGCCATCTCAGGAGAATGGGTTCACTCCCCATTTCCCCCCGCCGAGCTTGGATCTCCCTTCCATCACCATATCCAGGAGCCACCACATCATGGACCAAGATGGCGGGATACTCAGCAATGGTTTGACTGTGGTAGGTGGAACCTCAATACTATTGCGAGCAAAGTACCGCATTCGTATAATTTTAGTTTAGTTTATTGTCACGTGTACCGAGGTACAGTGAAAAGCTTTTGTTGCGTGCTAACCAGTCAGCGGAAAGACAATAAGTGATTACGATCGAGCTGTTCACAGTCGGCAGATACATGAGAAGGGAATGACGTTTAGTGCAAGGTAAAGCCTACCGTCCGCTCTCCCCCATCTTCTCCCGCGGCCGTTTGCACTCCAGTTCGGTGCACGAGGAGTGGCTGCACAAATCCACCGGTACACAGCTCGGAGTGGGATAATGAATACTGTTGCAGCGAGTGTGCAGTTAAACACTGCAGGTAACATTTCACCTATACCCTGTTTTGTCAGATCGCTTCAAATATCTTGCGGACCAGGGTTTAGGTTAGTCACGGGTCATTGGCCACGCGCACCGGGGTACAGTGAAAAGCCTTTTGTCGCCTGCCGTCCAGTCAATGGAAAGACAATGGATCGATTACAATCGAGCCGTCCACTGTGTACAGACACATGAGAAAGGGTATACTGTGAGTTACGATTAGTGCGAGGCAAAGTCCAATCAAAGGTAGTCCGACGGTCTCCAATGAGGCAGATAGTAGCTCAGGACCGCTCTCCAGTTGTTGGTAGGATGGTTCAGTTGCCTCATAACAGCTGGGAAGAAACTGTCCCTGAATCTGGAGGTGTGCGTTTTCACACTTCTGTGCCTTTTGCCCGCTGGGAGAGGGGAGAAGAGAGAGACTTATTGCACTTAATTATAACATGCATTAGGCATGGACCTTTATGGGTTCCACCCTTCCTTGGTCACTTAATGGTGGAAGAACCATGTTAAGTTTAGTTTATTAATATCATGTGTACAGAGGTACAGTGAAGGACCTTTGTTTTGTTCAAATCTCTTCTTTCAGTCGGGTTCTGACCCGAAACATCACCCATCCTTTTTCTCCAGACATGCTGCCTGACCCGCCGAGTTACTCCAGCACTTTGTGTCTATAAGCATTTGGCATGATTTTATTTGGGGTTCTGGATAGATCCCATTTGTTAATTCATGTCACAGCGGTGCAGCCGTTAGATCTGCTCCCTCACAGCGCTGTAGACCCAGGTTCCATCCTGACCACTAGTGCTATCTGTGTGGAGTTTGCACGTTCTCCCTGTGATTGCGTGGGTGATCTCTGTGTGCTCTGGTTTCCTTCCACGTCCCAAAGATGTGCGGGTTTGTAGGTTAATTGGACTCAGTAAATTGCCCCTAGTGTATAAGGAGTAAATGAGACGGTGTGAACTCGTACAAACGGATGATCATTTGGTCAGCGTGGACTAGGTGGGCAAAATCACCCACTTCCATGCTTTATCTATCAATCACTCATATACTGATATTATGACATCTTTTACTGCCTTTATTTAAAAAATAGAAAGAATTGGGACAAATAAAGTCCTAAATAAATTGGGCCTCTCCCATAGTTTAAGAAACAGTTGGACAGGTACATGGATAGGACAGGTGTGGAGGGATATGGACCAAGCGCAGGCAAGTGGGACTAGTGTAGATGGGACAATGTTGGCCGGTGTGGGTGAGTTGGGCCGAAGGGTCTGTTTCCACACTGTATCACCCTATGGCTCTAATTAAACTTATAAGTTGGAATAAAATATACAAGCTATTGTTCAGGAACTTAAGCTGTCCATTAAGTACTTTACTTCATAAAGTAAGCATGTCATTGCAAATGGTACACAATGGTAAAGATTTCTGGCTTGAGTTGATCCGAGGTCAGAAAGACTTGAGTCATTTCCATTGATACTAATGAAATGAAGTTCACAGGCTGAGGCTGCTGTGTTGACAAGTCCAGCGCACTGGGGTTAATATATCTCTTCACTATTTGTGAAGATGGACACAAAATGCAGGAGTAACACAGCAGGCCAGGCAGCATCTCTAGAGAGAAGGAATGGGCGACGTTTTGGGTTGGAACCCTTCTTCAGACTGAAGACGTGTTGCCCATTCCTTCTCTCCAGAGATGCTGCCTGGCCCGCTGGGTTACTCCAGCATTTTGTGTCCATCTTCGGTTTAAACCATGATCTGCATTGCCCTCCGACGCTTTGTGAATTAACCATATAACCATATAACAATTACAGCACGGAAACAGGCCTTCTCGGCCCTTCCAGTCCGTGCCGACCATTTATTTTCCCCTAGTCCCATCTACCTGCACTCAGACCATACCCCTCCATTCCCTTCCCGTCCATATACCTATCCACTTTACTTTTAAATGTTAAAATCGATCCTGCCTCCACCACTTCTGCAGGAAGATCATTCCACACAGCCACCACTCTCTGAGTAAAGAAGTTCCCCCTCATGTTACCCCTAAACTTCTGTCCCTTAATTCTCATGTCATGCCCTCTTGTTTGAATCTTCCCTACCCTCAATGGGAAAAGCTTATCCACGTCAAATCTGTCTATCCCTTTCATCATTTTAAAGACCTCAATCAAGTCCCCCCTTAACCTTCTGCGCTCCGAAGAATAAAGACCTAACTTGTTCAACCTTTCTCTGTAACTTAGTTGCTGGAACCCAGGCAACATTAAATTGAATTGAAGACTTTATTGTCAGATGTGACAAGTCGCAGTGAAATTCTGTGCTTGCATGCCTTGCCAAGGTATGCAAATAGTCACCCATAAAGGGCGCTCGCAAAGTTACAAATTCTCCCTCCCCCTCCGCGCCGGGTTGCTCTTTATTCACCCCCCCCTCCCTCCCCCATTGTCCATTGTCTGTTGTGTTGGGTTTGCATGTGTGTTTGATTGATGTGCATTTGAAACTCAATTGGTCTGTCTTTATGAGTTTTCCAGATTGAAACGTGCAACCTTCAAATGCTTTTTTAATATTGAGTTTTTGAGTTGGAAGAAGCTTGGGGGAGAGGTCATAGCTCTTGAAGGAAATGCAGATGCTGGGTTATAGCTACGAATCTCGTCTTGGATTTACTATGGAACCTGGGGTAGACTTGTTTAATTTTCTTTGACATAATCCACAGTGGGTCGGGGTTTCCAACTGCAATCCCGTGTAGATGTGTGTTTTCAGCTGCCCGTTCAATGTTTGCTGAATGTGGTGCGCAGTAGATTAGCAATAGGTGCAGAGCCAGTGTTCACATTGGAGCAGGTGATTTAAGTGGAAGTCATTCATGCAAAATGAATCACAGCTGCATAAGGGATATCATGAGTTATCATGCAAAAAAAAATTGTTAAATCCTTCCCCTGCTTTCTTTGAGTGCTGCAGATGACACCGATTCATGTAATCAGTTGTGGCTCAAGTTAAAGAAGGCACTATTGAGAGCATTAGCAAGCTGTAGGCAGGGCTGGAGGTTCATGAGAAGGTTAGTACATTCTGTTAACTACACATCTAAAGGGGGCTGTCCCACTGTACGAGCTAATTCAAGAGTTCTCCTGATTCAAACTCGGAGAATTACGGTAATAGCCCCTCGTAGGTACTCGGGGCTCTCGTGGACATTTTTCAACATGTTGAAAAATCTTCACGAGTCTTCACGAGCTTACTGCATTTCCCAAGTACCTGCCGTTAGTGTTACGAGCCGCTAAGAGACGCCCCCGAGCTCCGATGTACCTGCTACGTAAATTTTAGGTGCTTACCAATGAGTTTGATTTTTTTTTTAAACTCAGGAGAGCTCTAGAATTAGCTCGTACAGTGGGACAGGCCCTGAACTGTATTCTATTGACGACATCTACACCTCAGGCTGACTCTGCAAGGCCATAAGGACCAGTCTCACCCTGGCCACACCCCCCCTCTACCCTCTCCCATCAGGCAAGTGGTACAGAAGTGTGAAAACGCACACCTCCAGATTCAGGGACAGTTTCTTCCCAGTTTGTTCACAGACCATGATGCAACCAGTTAATATGCTCTGTACTCTACACCTGCAGACGTTCAGGATGATATTCGTTGCCACACTGAATCTCCTCAATCCTCTAAGGAAGTAATGGTCTTTCTTTACGATTGGATCATAAAATGCCGATATTTAAATCTTCAAATGATGATGAAATGTTTCCACAACATCCTTACAGAACACGGAACAGGAGAGCACCATGTCCGTACCGAACAGAACACCATGATAAACTAATCTCCTCAGCCTGCATGTGATCCTTATCGGTCCATTCCCTGCATATCCATGTGCCTTCCTAAAAAGCTGCTACATACCCCTATTGTATCTGCCTCCACCACCACCCCGGCAGCATGTTTCAAGAGTGAGTTAGATTTCGCTCTTGGAGCTAACGGGATCAAGGGATATGGGGAGAAAGTAGGAATGGGGCACTGATTCTGGATGATCATCCACGATCATATTGAATGGCGGTGCTGGCTCAAAGGGACGAATGGCCTACTCCTGCACCTATTTTCTATCTTTCTATGTTTCAATTAGCCGACAAACCTGTACGTCTTTGGAGTGTGGGAGGAAACCGGAGCACCTGTAGAAAACCCACGCAGGTCACAGGAAGAACGTGCAAACTCTATACAGGGAGAACCCATTGTCAGGATTGGACCTGGGTCGCTGGCACTAAGGCAGCAACTCTACCGCTGCGGCACCATGGTGAATGAAAAGCAGATCAGACAGAATTACACCTGGGTCCTAAATTTAAAAAAAATATATAGTGCTCGTTTGGGGGGATGAACATTAAACACTTTACACTCTTTTACGCGCTGATCTCAATACTTGGTCTCAGCACGACTGCCATTTTTTTTGCTCAAAGGAAGTATCTTGCTTTCATGACGGACAATGGTAGATATTGACTTCCGTAGAAATAATAAATGCTGAACAAATTTATTTGACACCAAAATCGGTGACTAATTTGGCAGCAAATAACCATCATAAGGACTTACGTGAGAGGGGCAGAATGAGGCCATTTGGGCCATTCAATCGTGGCTGATCTATCTCTCCCTGCTAACCCCATTCCCTTGATTCTCCCCATAAACCCTGACACCCGTACTAATCAAGAATCTAGGTTTGCAGGTATATGGGCCAAACACAGGCAGGAGGGACTAGTGTAGATGCGACATGTTGGTCGGTGTGGGCAAATTGGGCCGAAGGGCTTGTTTTCACGCTGAATGACTCTATTTGTTCATCATCTTACATGTGGACTGCATTGTGAAATCACACCTCTTAACTTTGTTTGGGAAAAATAATCTTATAGATCTTTAATTTAATACTGAATTCAAATTTAATTAAGTTGAGTCCATTGATAAAATTTCCTTTTAGTATTATTTTATTGCTTTATAATAATTGTATATTTATCCCGTGACATTTGCTGGAATCTATGCCTTGTGGTTCTCTGCACATTCTCTTAACACCTCGCTGTAATCTGTCCAGCCCACTGAATAGCAATGGATTCTGTACTACATCAGTTTTGGAAAGTGGAATTTTTACTAGACAGCTATTGTGACATATTGGGTCAGTCAGAAATGAAAGATATTCATGCAGGCATGCAATACTTGTAATGAAGTCTCACTCTGACCTTCTGTATGATTGATTCTGTAATTTAACTTTTCCCAGCCTCTGCCAGAAATGAAATGAAATGATGTTGAACACGTTTTGAATACCCACAGTGCTCCACACACACACACACACACACACACACACACACACACAAAAAAAATTCTTCAGCCCAGGAGGGTTGAGGGGCCACAGCTGAACAATTTATCTACGCACTATTATATTCTTTGCCGGCATGCATAATTTCATCTTTCCTCATTTTGGTTTAAGGGCTTGCTACTGCAAGAAGTTATGAATGGGAAGGGGAGTGGGGGGAGTGAAGGGGGGTGGGGTGGGGTAGTGAAGGGGGGGGGGGGGGGGGGAGAGAGAGGAAGCACAGTTCACATATAAATTGCCAGGAAAGGGAATATGTGCCCAAGAGCTGATAAAACACCAGAATAAAGCTGACCTTTCATGTTGGTGAAAGTAGCTGGGGCATTTATCCTCATAATTACCATATAGATTATTTTATTCCTCTCCTCGCAATGAAACATTTCGGAGAGCAGCAGTGCAGATTGAATGAGAATTGAACTTGTTAACGGCCTTTCCCAGCTTTGACATGGAGGTGCTGAGGGACCGTGGTGTGTGTTATGTGAGGTTAGTTTTAATGAATTCCGATATTAACTCGAGAGGACCAGTGAATGTCAGGAGCCAACAGCATTTTCTTACGGCCCTTGCTAATGCGCGAGTATATGTTCTATAATATTCGGCGGGATCCACCAGCGTCTGCCTAATATTCACGACACCAGTTTGCAGGAGAGATCTATCTCCGTGAATTGTACGTATCGGAGTCTACATTTCACACTGTTCGGTGGAAATATTGCCCTTGTTTCCAGGCAAGACTACAAATGAGGTTGCAATCCCCATTTTAATTGAAATGTGAATTGATGCATCTAATAGCACACTAAACAAGGAGAATTGCTTTATATATCAAACATATTGTAGTATAGTTGTACTTGTGTGCCAAATCCTCTTAGTGAATATTCATTAACACTAAAAAGAAATTGTTTTTGCGCTATAAATGTGGAGCACGCATTTATCTGCCAGTTTTTTACCTCCAAGCAAACCTTCCCATAATGGGGTTTTTTTGCAGTGATTTGTGACGAATTTAAGCCACAAACAGTTGCCCGTCTTTTTATGTATCGACATTGTGCGCAACATTTAAATCAATTCATGTTTTTAATCAATTTAGTGAATTAGCAGCCTTGTCTGGTGAACTGGTTATTTTATGCATCATAAAGTGTTTAATGTCTGGATTTTTGTTCTTTTGGACAAAGTGTTGACTGCATGGTTGTTTATATTAGTTATAAAATCATAGAGTGATACAGCATGGAAACAGGCCCTTCAACCCAACTTTTCCACAACGGCCAACATGTCCCAGCTACACCAGTCCCACCTGCCTGTGTTTGGCCCATATCCCTCCAAACCTGTCCTATCCACGTAATAGTCTAACTGTTTCTTAAACGTTGGGATAGTCCCAGCTTTAACTACCTCCTCTGGCAGCTCATTCCATACACCCACCACCCTTTGTGTGAAAAAGCTACCCCTCAGATTCCTATTAAATCTGTTCCCCTTCACCTTGAACCTATGTCCTCCGGTCCTCGATTCCCCTACTCTGGGCATGAGACTCAGTGCATCTACCCGATCTATTCTTCTTATGATTTTATGCACCTCAATAAGATCTTTGTTTTCCTGCCATAAAAATACCTGTGAGATTTTTAGCACAATAACACTAACAGGAAATAAAATAGCTTGCATGACCCTGCAATTGTAGAAGGTGGTGCAATGCATTTTAAAAAAAGTTAACAAGGTTGGTGAAATGGAGTGACTGAAAATCGTTTATCTAGAACAATGTTATCAATTGGCAAACGGTATGAGGTTTGTGAAGGGCGATACTGTAACTAATGGCTTCGAGTGCTTTCAAAGCTCATCTTAAGGACCTATAGGTTTATCAAATTTCCAGCCACCTCTTGAATTCATCAAACAATTGTGGCTGATCGCACTCTCTAACAATTACATCAATTCCACCCATTGACAATTCAATGCCACATCTTTCATTGGAATCAAAATTTTGGAAAACTAGTTTTTAACCATTTTCACAGTAGCAGACATATTGCAAGATGGGTTGAATGGCCTGTTCCTGTGGCAATTTAAGGGTGCAATATGATAAAAGTCAAAATGAGACATTAGCTATGTGGTGACCTTTTTCTTCAACTACAAATTGGAAACATGGCATGAGTTGTGATTGCAATAATATTTATATATTTTAATTCTGATGCTCACCAAAGGCAGGGATGTGAGAGAACCATTTTTTCAGGTATTACAGATAATCAAATCCAAAGTGAGGAATGATCCTAACCCAAAAAAAGTCACCTAATCATGTTCTCCATGGATGCTGACTGACCTGCCGAGTTGCTCCAGCACTTTATGTCCTTTACTGGAGAGTGACCTGTGGCACCTAGGCATGGCAATAACATGTTATCATGAAGTCCAAGAAGGGCAGCATGGTGGCGCGGTAGCAGAGTTGCTGCTCGGCAGCTCTTACAGCGCCAGAGACCCGAGTTCGATCCCAATTACCGGTGCTGTCTCTACGGAGTTTGCACGTTCTCCCCATGACCTGCGTGGGCTTTCTCTCTGAGATCTTCAGTTTCCTCCCACACTTCAAAAACCTACGGGTTTGTAGGGTAATTGGCCTGGTATAAATGTAACATTGTTCCTCGTAAGTAGGATAGTGTTAATGTGCGGGGATTGCTGGTTGGCGTGGACTTGGTGGGCCGAAGGGCCTGTTCCCGTGCTGTTTCTCTAAACTAAACTGAACTAAAAGAGAAATTGCAAAATAGCTTTCTTCTGCAGCCACTGCAGGAGGTTACATTAGTGGCAATGATACACAGTGAATTCTTTGGAGAACTCCAACTAAAATGCCTCACTTGAACGCATTAAGCATAAAACAATCTAATTTCTGGATCACCAGTATTCCATGAAAGTCAACTCCACACTAAGCCTCATCATAACTCCAACTCCAAAGTAATCACCTCATCACAACTTGGCCTTAAGGAAATAGTTGGCATTGAGATAGACACAGTGGCACAGCTGGTAGAGCCACTGCCTCATGAGGCCAAAGACCCGGGTTTGATCCTGACCTCGGGTACTGTCTGTTTGGAGTTTGCACGTCCTCACTATGACCGCGTGGGCTTCCTCGGGCAGCTCTAGTTTCCACCCACATCCCAACGACGTGTGGATTTGTAGGTTAATTGGCCCTCTGTAAATTGGATCCCTGGTGCATAGGGAGTGGATGAGAAAGTGGGATTACATTGACTTAACCATATAATAACCATATAACAATTACAGCACGGAAACAGGCCTTCTTGGCCCTTCCAGTCCGTGCAGACCATTTATTTTCCCCTAGTCCCATCTACCTGCACTCAGACCATACCCCTCCGTTCCCTTCCCGTCCATATACCTATCCACTTTACTTTTAAATGTTAAAATCGATCCTGCCTCCACCACTTCTGCAGGAAGATCATTCCACACAGCCACCACTCTCTGAGTAAAGAAGTTCCCCCTCATGTTACTCCTAAACTTCTGTCCCTTAATTCTCATGTCATGCCCTCTTGTTTGAATCTTTCCTACCCTCAATGGGAAAAGCTTATCCACTTACTGTCTACCGGGTGATCGACGGTTGGCATGGACTCGGTTGGCCAAGAGATCTGTTATCAATCAATCTCTACCAAAGTTGAGCGTTTTTGAATGCATTTAAAGAGCAACTGGAACGTGGGACATTGAACAGTACAGCACAAAAATAGGCCCTTCAGCCCACAATGTCTGTGCCGAACCTGATGCCAATACCATCACCTCTACCTGCACATGACCCATATCCCTCCTTGCCCTGCATATCAAGTCTTAAGCCAGAAGTCTTTTAAATGCCGCCAACATACCTGCTTTCAACCATCACACCTGAAAGTGTGTTCCAGGTATTCACCATCCTCTGCGTAAAAACCTTTCTGTCCTTCATACCTTTCAATCTATCATTTCCTCTCCATCCATTTTTCCTGAACAGCGTTGCCAATATTCACAGTAGTTCACATTTGTCCACTGGCGCATCCCTGTTGATCTGCCTCGTCCTGTAGTCTTCAATGACCCTTCCCCTGTCCAGCCACCACTGCAGGTAGAATGTTCCTCTTACCAGAACGTATGGAGCCAGCCACTTGTAGAAAGCGTGAGGAGGATCTTACCCTTGAGCACCGAGGACGTAGTCAATCAACACGTTGTCTTCATTTGCAACAAAGCTCTGTGTCCAGTTTAACATTATTTTGAACTTGCTGCACCAACCAGCGATCGTCCCCTGCACTAGCACTGCCCTACACACCAGGGACAATTTAGCTTTTGTCGAGGGACAATTGACCTGCGGACCTGCACGTCTTTGCAGTGTGGGGGGGGGGGGGGGGGGGGGCTGGAGCTCCCGGAGAGAACCCACGGAATGTACAAACTCCGCACGGACAGCCCCCGCAGTTGGTATCGAACCCAGGTCTCTTGAGCTGTAGGGCAGCAACTCGACCCGCTGCGCCACCGTGCCACCTTGATGGTGGGAGATGGAGCATCTGCAGGCAGATAAGTGTTGGCATCATGTTGGGCATAGGCAATGTGGGCCGAAGGGCCTGTTCCTGTGCTGTGCTGTTCCATGTTGACAAAGACCTCGATCTTCGACGGCAGCCGAGAGGAAAGAAGGACGATAATGAATAATTTATAACTTTTCCGGCGCCCTTTATGTGGCCACTCTTTGCATACCTTGTGCAAGGTGCGGAAAGCAAAGAATTCCCGCTGTGACCTGTCGCAGGTGATAATAAAGTACCAATCAATCAGTTTATTTTTTTTCTTCTTCCAATGTAGGACTTGGGCCAGGTGCAAGTTGCCCAATACCACCATGATGCAAACATGGCAATACGGTCAGTTGTCCACATGGCTGATGTCAACCAAGCCGGAATGATGCAACACAACCAGCTCACCACCATTAACCAGTCTCAGCTGAGCGCCCAGTTGGGGTTGAACTTAGGAGGGGGCAACATGCCGCAGAATTCCCCCTCGCCCCCCGCCAGCAAGTCAGCCACCCCGTCTCCGTCCAGCTCCATAAACGAGGATGATGGGGAGGAATTCAACAGGGTACGTATCCCGCTTCCCAGCCGTCACAAATATCGACGCCGTGTCCTTCATGAAGGGAGGAACTGCAGATGCTGGTTAAAGCTGAAGATGGAAACAAAATGCTGGAGTCGTGGGCCCGTCCCACTCACGCGACTGCCGGCACCCGTCATCGGCAGCCGGAAACTTTCAACATGTTGAAAATTGACTCTTTTTTGGTGACTGAGGAGATGACTCACGACCATACAGACGACACGTCATGGGGTGACGCCTGTATGGTCGTGAGTAGTCGCCCAAAGTCGTACCTTGTTCTGGTCGCCGCTGGATTTTCAACATGTTGAAAACTTTCGGAGACCTGCTGCGACTATGACGGGTGCCGGCACATCGCCGGAAAAAAATCGCGTAAGTGGGACAGGCCCATGACTCGGCGGGACGGGCAGCGTCTCTGGAGAGAAGGAACGGGTGACTCGGGCTGAAGAAGGGTCTCGACCCGAAACGTCACCCATTCCTTCTCTCCAGAGATGCTGCCTGTCCTGCCGAGTTACTCCAGCATTTTGTATCTGTCTTTTGTCATGTTCATCTTCAGTGTGGACACAAGGAGCTGCAGATGCTGGTTTTGAAGAAGGGTCCCGACCTGAAACATCACCTGTCCATGTTCTCCCGACTCGCGCTGCCTGACCCGCTGGGTTACCCCATCCAGCACTTTGTGTCTTTTGGCCATAGCTTCTCCATGGGCTGAAGAGGTGAGTTCCGAAACGTCACCTCTCCACGTTCACCAGAGACGCTGCCTGGCCTGCTGAGTTACTCCAGCGCTTTGTGCCTCTTATTTTATAAACCAGCACCTGCAGTTCCTTGATTCTACATTGTACAAGTGTCTGCTTAAAGCTGCACGGTGCAACTAATAATCTCACTTGCATACAATGGGAATTATTCTTACCGAGAGACGACAATGCTTCAACGTCAGGACAGTACGCTTACGATTTTGATTTATTTGCGGATGGAGTTTGGTTGAAGTGCGGATAAACTAAATTTCAAGGTCAATAATTGCCTGAGTGCCTTCAGGCCATTTAAAAAATGAAAGCTAATGAACAGATCCATTGGATGTCACAGTTAATTTTCACTAGATAATTGTGATTTTTAAGTTTGCTTTGAATGATATTTGATTAACTAATCTGCCTTGCACTGCTTTTGTACTGTCTAGCACTTTGGAGATTGTTTTAAACCCAGTTAGCTAATCTCGATCAAGAAAGGGCTGCCACTATTTGATTGCTTAAAGCTTTGACCTGCTCTTGCTAAATCCTGTTGGATTCAAGAGTATGCTGTGCATTTAAGTGCCTAAAGCCATTTCATACATTGTCATTTTTTTTTATTTATCTGGAAGTGATAGTACAAATATTTTTTCTTTCACTTTTACCCATGTTAGGAAGCATTAGTGCCTTAAATGAGTGATCGTTTTTCCACATAATGTAAACTAATGCATTTACAAATTCTTACAGTTTTAATCGCCTTGAAGTGAGCGCTTTGTGCAATGGGCTTTTTTTCTCGTTACTTGAAGGCTGAGTCGCAGGTAGACAGGGTGGTCAAAAAGGCTTTTGGCACATTGGCCTTCAGCAGTCAGAGTATTGAGAATAGAAGCTGAGAGGTCACGTTGCAGTTGTACAAGACATTGGTGAGACAATGCTTTCAGTTTTGGGCACCGTGTTATAGGAAAGATGTTGTCAAGCTGGAAAGATTTACGAGGATGTTGCCAGGACTCGAGGGTCTGAGCTATAGGGAGAGGTTGAGTAGGCTGGGATTCTATTCCTTGTAGCGCAGGAGGATGAGGGGTGATCCTATAGAAGTGTGTAAAATTACGAGAGGAATAGTTTGGGTAGATGCCCAGAGTCTCTTGCACAGAGTAGTGGAATCGAGGGCCAGAGGACATGGGTTTAAGGAGAAGGGGAAAAGATTTAATGGGAATCTGAGGGGAAACATTTTCACACAAAGGGTGCTGGGTGTATGGAACAAGCTGCCAGAGGAGGTAGTTGAGGCCAGGACTATCGCAACGTTTAAGAAACAGTTAGACAGGTACATGGCGCTAGATAGGGCTCTTAAAAATAACGGAGTCGGGGGATATGGGGAGAAGGCAGGAACGGGGTACTGATTTGGGATGATCAACCATGATCACATTGAATGGCGGTGCTGGCTCGAAGGGCCAAATGGCCTACTCCTGCACCTATTGTCTATTGGATAGGACAGGTTTGGAGGGATATGGGCCACTCGCGGGCAGGTGGGACCAGTGTAGCTGGGGCATGTTGGCCGGTGTGGGCAAGTTGGGTTGAAGGGCCCGTTTCCACACTGTATCACTCTGTGACTCTATGATCCTTTTTCAGGTCAGTGTGGAGAAGCGAGCCGCCGTGGACACGGGGAAGAAACCCAAGACGCCAAAGAAGAAGAAGAAGAAAGATCCAAACGAGCCCCAGAAGCCGGTGTCTGCTTACGCTCTGTTCTTCAGGGACACCCAAGCTGCCATCAAGGGGCAAAACCCCAACGCAACCTTCGGAGAAGTTTCCAAAATCGTGGCCTCCATGTGGGACAGCCTGGGCGAGGAACAAAAACAGGTAACTCCTCGATTCTCTCCATTGACGGTGGCGGATTACGATCAATCGACCGAGTGGATATGGAGAGGATGTCTCCACTTGTGGGAGATTCACGGACCAGAGGCCACAGCCTCGGTATAAAAGGATGTACCTTTTGAAAGGAGATGAGGAGGAGTTTCTTTAGTCAGAGGATGGTGAATCTGTGGAATTAATTGCCAAAGAAGGCTGTGGAGGCCAAGTCGACTGATATTTTTAAGGTGGAGATTGCTAGATTCCTGATTACAATGCGTGTCAAGGGTTATGGGGAGAATGGGGTTGAGGGGGAAAGATAGAAACATAGAAATTAGGTGCAGGAATAGGCCATTCTCTCAGAGGGTAAGGAGAGAAGGAGTTGGCCTTTTCTCCATACCCTCTGATCCCTTTAGCCACAAGGGCCACATCTAACTCCCTCTTAAATATAGCCAATGAACTGGCCTCAACTACCCTCTGTGGCAGAGAGTTCCAGAGACCCAACACTCTCTGTGTGAAAAAAAACAGATAGATCAGCCATGATTGAATGGCGGAGTAGATTTGATGGGTTGAATGACTGAATTCTGCTCCTATCACTTATGAACCTATAAATCATATTTTCACTTGCAGAAATAGATGGGTTATGTTAATGTATTGATATTAAAAGCTTTCAAGAGAGCTAGATAGGGCTTAAAAATAGAGGAGTCAGGGGATACGGGAGAAGGCAGGAACGGGGTACTGATTGGGGATGATCAGCCATGATCACATTGAATGGCGGTGCTGGCTCGAAGGGCTGGATGGCCTACTCCTGCACCTATTATCTATTGACTATTGTCTAAAATGACTGCATTTTACCCATCAGATTGGGTAGCACAGTGGCTCAGCTGGTAGAGCCGCTGCCTCACAGCGCCAGAGACCCCGGTTCGGTCCTGACCTCGAAGTGCTGGCTGTGTGTGGAGTTTGCACGCTCTCCCCGTGACCATATAGGGGTCCTCCTTTTCATCCCACATCCCAAAGACGAGCGGGTTTGCAGGTTAATTGCCCTCTGTAGATTGTCCCAAGGGTGTAAAGAGTGGAGAGGATAGTGGGATAACATAGAAGTAATGTGAAGGGGTGATTGATGGTCGGCATGGATAGGGTGGGCTGAACGGCCTGTTACCATGCTGTATCTTTCAACCGAATCCTTCAATAAGTGCTGAGCTGGTTTCTGAGGTATAATCATATCAAATTGGTAAAAGATAACACTGAGAACTTAAAAGTTAGTAAAGTTACAAGGATCAATAGTCCAGCTATGGTTAATCTTGAAATTAAAAAAAGTATAACATCGATGTATCTACTATTACCATTAAAGCGGAGTTTTAAAAAGTAATTAAAGGAGTAATCTAAGAGGAGAAGGTGGGATTTTGTTTTTGGTCAACAAAGGAGGAGGACATTGAGATACAAGGAACTGCAGATGCTGGTTTACAAAGAAAAGACACAAAAGTGTTGGATTAACTCAGCGGATCGGGCAGCATCTCTGGGGAACATGGTTAGGTGATGTTTCGGGTCGGGATCATTCTCCAGACTGACCAAGAAATTGCTGTATTAATAAGGGAGGTATAAGTGGGATGTCAGATTAACAGAGCAACTACAAGTGTAAACACAGCTTGTAGAGACACGATTGCAGTTTAGTTAAAGGAAAATAGGAGCCAAACTTCAAGTGGGGTCTTCACAGAGTGAGGCAGGAGAAATTATATTGGTGCAATAAGGAAGTGACAGAAAATAAACACTAAATTCCCAGAACTTAATGATCTGTATTTCAAGGTCACGGTTTTATGGAGATTTGTTGGATTCATACGGCCCAGAAACTGATGCTTTTTATCCCCCCCCCCCCCTCATCATGGGCCCATTTACCCCAATCCTACATGAATCAGTCAATGGACATCTTTAAGGCAGAGATGGCCAGATTCTTCATTGGGACGGGCATCAGGGGTCATGGGGAGAAGGCGCGAGAATGGGATTGAGAGGGATAGATAGAGTTAGATGTAGCCAAGAGAGTTAGCTATAGCTCTTAGGGCTAAAGTAATCGAGGGATATGGGGGAAAGAGCAGGAACGGGGTATTGATTTTGGATGATCACCTATGATCATATTGGCTCAAAAGGCCGAACGGCCCACTCCTGCACCTATTTTCTCAGTTCTATATTTTTCTAAGAGATCGGCATCACTATATTTTACCTTTGCATTGAATATCCGACAAGAGAATTCAATTGTTTCTCCCCCAAGTTTCGAAGGGCCAAATGGCCTACTCCTGCACCTATTTTCTGTTTCTAGATCAGCCATGATTGCATAGCAGAGGGGACTTGATGGGCTGAATGGCCTAATTCTGCTTCTAGAACTTCTGAACTAATCTTGTTTTATACTCACCATTTTCCCCATCCCCTCCTGGTCCTAACTCATCTACACACAGGGCTCTTTACAGTGGCTATACATCCTTTCACAGGACCAAATCACCCTCTTGCTAGTGCTTCCATTTTTTTTTATGTTTCAAAAACAAACGGAACTTAATTGAATTTATTATTTATATTAAAACATTTTATATTAATTGAATGCTGTAACATCGCAGATATTGGAAATTTATAATTTTATATTAATGGCGGTAAATATTCAAGCAATGTTTGAGAATGTAATGGTGGCGCTGCAGTAGAGCCACAGCCTTATGGCCTACAGGCGACTGCCACAAATTTTTCAACATGTTGAAAATTATTCGGCGACAGAGGCAACGATTTTTGCAGTCGTAAGTTGACGTAGGTGTTGTCATAAGTTGTCACCAGGTGAATTCCATTACAATTAGTCCCTGTCAGTCGCCTAATGGGCCTGTCCCACCTACGCGACTTTATCAGCGACTGCCGGCACCCGTCATAGGTCGTTGCAGGTTGCCGAAAATTTTCAACATGTTGAAAATCCAGCGGCGACCAGAACAAGGTACGGCTCTTTGGGCGACTGAGGAGACGACTCACGGCCATACAGGCGACAACCTGGCAACATGTCGCTGGGTGAAACCTGTTTGATCGTGAATAGTCGCCCAAAGAGTCGTGCCTTGTTCTGATCGCCGCTGGATTTTCAACATGTTGAACATTTTCGCCAACCTGCAATGACTTATGACGGGTGCTGGCAGTCGCCGAAAAAGTCGTGTAGGTGGGACAGGCCCATAGGTGTGACAGGCCCACTACAGTGCCAGGGAGCCGGGTTCAATCCTGACTACAGGTGCTTGTCTGTACGGAGTTTGTACATTCTTCCCGTGACCTGCGTGGGATTTTCCCCGAGATCTTCGGTTTCCTCCCACGCTCCACAAGGACATACGGGTTTGTAGGTTAATTGGCTTCGGTAAAAGTAGTAAATTGTCCCTAGTGTGTGTAAGGGGGGTGTTAATGTGCGGGGATCGCCGGTCGATGTGGACCCGGTGGGCCGAGGGGCCTGTTTCCGCACTGTATCTCTGAAACTAAAACATCTGTTTTTGAATCTAGGTGTACAAGAGAAAAACAGAAGCTGCCAAAAAGGAATATCTGAAGGCTCTTGCAGCCTATCGAGCAAGTCTTGTGTCAAAGGTAATTTTCCAAAGGTGCATTGTGAAAGTGCTTTATTTGCTTATACCGGTTTATATAGTTCGTGCCCGGGCAAGGGTGGCTGCCGTACTGAGTCAAACTGAATTAAATCTCCACAAATCACATAACGGAACTTGGTTTTATATCACACGAGTGACAAAAAGTAAGTGACAAAATATGTCTGCAGCACAGATTGGATTTATGGAAAAGGGCCGTGTTTCATCATTTGTCATTTCTGTCACAATAAGCTGCGGCGGCAATGTGTATCTTTCACCAGCTGTATCATTCAAGGAAGGAAATAGAATTTATTTAAAAAACAACATTTTAAACCTGGGCCATCACGCCATAGGTTCAAATCCGACTGCAAGAGAGGAATAGATCCGTAAGAAGCACAGAGTCTCTTGAGAATCGAGAACCAGGTTTAAGGCATGGGGGGAGGGGGAACGATTTAATAGGAACCCGAGGTGTAATGGAACAAGCTGCCGAATGAGGTAGCTGAGGCAGGGACTATCGCAACGTTTAAGAAACATTTAGACAGGTACATGGATAGGACAGGTTTAGAGGGATATTGGCCAAATGCAGGCAGGTGGGACTAGTGTAGACTAGACTAAGTGGGTCCCAGCTTCACACGGGAGGGCTGGTCCCCCAATGCAATATTCCACCTCTCCACCAATTCCAATATTGCTGGCCAGTGGGGTGGGGAGGGGGGGGCTTTCTGGAGCGCTAGTATGTGTGTTGTGGGTCAAAGGGTCCGGTTTCCAGAGGGCTAGTATGGACATTGTGGGCCAAATGGATTCTTGGGCTGACAGCTCAGTCACTCTGGCCAGGCAGCATTTTAGAACCAATAAATACACTTTTTGCAACCATTTTAAACCCAATAGACACTTTCGGCAACCATTTTTGAACCAATAGGCACTTTTTCCAAGCATTTTAGAACCAATAGACACCTTCTGCAAGCATTTTAGAGCCAATAGACACTTTCTGCAAGCATTTTAGACCCAATAGACACTTTTTGCAACCATTTTAGACCCAATAGACACTTTTTGCAACCATTTTCGACCCACATTAAGGGCACTCACAGTTGAGTAGACATGTGTTCAGTGCTATTCAGAGCTCAGAGAAACGTGACTCAATCTCTGCAAGATGAAGGAAGCCAGAGAGGTGGCTTCCTCCATCTTGCAGAGACTGAGTGAGGCACACCACTTCCTGGTCCCTCCCCCTCCCTCCAGCAGGGGCAGCAGAAAGAATGGGGAATGCTTTAAAAACATTAATATCTCTCTGATTTTTCATCGATGGGAAAAATCCTCTGGTCCAGGAAGGCGGAGGGGGGCTCTGAGCTAGCTGGCCAAAAATGGCAGCCATAGGTGGCGGCGTTCTCTCGGAAATCATAGCACAGCGAGCCAAAAGCGGTCAAGATCAGACTTTTAGTAATATAAGATAGATGGGACATGTTGGTCGATGTGGGCAGGTTGAGCCAAAGGGCCTGTTTCCATGCTGTTTGACTCTATGACTCTACAAAAGGGCCTGAAGGTTGTGGGGTGACACGGTGGCGCAGCAGTAGACCACTATGATCCTGACTATGGGCGCTGTCCCCACGGAGTTTTTTTACGCTCTCCCCGTGACTGTGTGGGTTTTCTCCTGGTGCTCCGGTTTCCTCCCACACTCCAAAGACGTGCACGTTTGTAGGTTAATTGGCTGAGTAAAAATTATTAATTGTCCCCAGCATGTTGGATAGTGCTAGTGTGCGGGGATCGCTGGTCAGTGCGGACTCGCTGGGCAAAGGGCCTGTTTCCACACGCTACCTCTAAACTAAACAAACTAAAGTCATATAGCATGCAGAAAGTCCATTTGGCCCGACTTGTCCATGCTGACCAAGATTCCCCATCTACACTAGTCCAACCTGCCAGCGTTTGGCCCATTTCACTCTAGTCTGGGCAAATACTTTGCTGCAGGACTGAAGGAGATCATTGTCTTTCAGAGCACAAGACCATAAGACATCGGAGCATAATTAGGCCATTCGGCCCATTGAGTCGACTCTGCCATTCAATCCATGGCTGATCTATTTTTCACTTCTCTACCCCAATCTCCTGCCTTCTCCCGATAGCCTTTGATGCCTAATCAAGAAACGCCCTTGCTAATCAAGAGGTTGACGTTCAAATGAGAACATGCTAGGGTTACTAGATCCCATGATACTCTTTTAATGGAGAGCAGGCAAGTGTTGTGGCCGTTGCTTGTTCATCAATGATTTTCACACAAACAGATTGTCCCGTTATTATCTCCATGATGTTGGTGGTGGAATTGGCCCACCATTTGCCACATTACAGCAGTGAATACACCTTGTAAATCCTTGTGAGAACTGGTCAGCGTTCAAGTGCTGGTGCTATTTAAATGCATTTTCTTACCCCTCCATAAAGAACAACTGGACAACGCATAAGTGATAATAGCAGAATTATGTCATTCGGCCCATCAAATCTATCTTCCCTTCTCAATCCCATTCTCCTGCCTTCTCCCCATAACCATATAACCATATAACAATCACAGCACGGAAACAGGCCTTCTCGACCCTTCCAGTCCATGCCGACCATTTATTTATTTTCCCCTAGTCCCATCTACCTGCACTCAGACCATACCCCTCCATTCCCTTCCCGTCCATATACCTATCCACTTTACTTTTAAATGTTAAAATCGATCCTGCCTCCACCACTTCTGCTGGAAGATCATTCCACACAGCCACCACTCTCTGAGTAAAGAAGTTCCCCCTCATGTTACCCCTAAACTTCTGTCCCTTAATTCTCATGTAATGCCCTCTTGTTTGAATCTTCCCTACCCTCAATGGGAAAAGCTTATCCACGTCAACTCTGACTATCCCTTTCATCATTTTCAATCAAGTCCCCCCTTAACCTTCTGCGCTCCAAAGAATGACCCCTAACACCCGTACCAATCAAGAGTCTATCTATCTCTGCCTTAAAAAATATCCATTGACTTGGCCTCCACAGCCTTCTGTGGCAATGAATTCCACAGATTCACCACCCTCTGACTAAATAAATTCCTCCTCATCTGATTTCTTCCTTTAATTCTGAGGCTATGACCTCTAGTCCGAGATTCTCCCACTAGTGGAAACATCCTCTCCACGTCTGCTCTATCCAGGCCTTTCACTATTCAGTAAGTTTCAATGAGGTCCATCCTCGTATGTTATTATCTGGAACTCGCCAAGACCTAGTGAGCTAGAAACAATGGGAAGCTCCATCAGGAGGCTTGGGTTAGGGTTGGATTTTGCTTTGAGGGACTATAACACAAACTGGGTGAAGAAGTGCTCAGTTCTCCAGAGATACTGGAATTTAAAAGTGGGAATTCTTGTGAGCTTGGATAAATGGGAGAGAGATCTGTAGGTGGTGAATCATTGCGGGGAATATTCATCGCGTTATAGTTTCCTTAAACAAGCTTCCAAATAATTTGAGAAAGGGGCAGCTACAGAGACAATTGGAGATTAAATGTGTAGGAAAGAACTACACAGAATGCTGGTTTATACCAAACCCACTTCAACGAGTCCCTGGTTGGCCATTGCATAGCCATTATGAGTTCCACCCATCTTCGGTCATCTGTAGCTTTGTCCTGGCCGTTTCTTGCCTCCAGTTCCCTCCCCTCCACTTTCAGTCTGAGGAAGGGTCCCGACCCGAAACGCCACCCATCCTTTTCCTCCAGAGATGCCGCATGATCCGCTGAGTTAGTCCAGCACATTGTACCTACTTCGATTGGAGATTGAGCATTCCCAACTTACCAATCCAAATTCCCTGGCTTGCTCTCTTCCTAACATGGCAATGATCACATTTAAAATGCATCTTGTCCAAGAGTCTGCAAGTTGATTTATCTAATTGGGAGAGTTTTTATAAGAGAGTCTTAGAATTAAAAATGTAAAGCATTCATTGTTTAAGCCTTAGACTCTGGAGTCCCGAGATCCAGTGTGAGAAGTGGCTCATCAAGTCCGTGCCGCCAGCGATTGCCCCGTGCGCTAGCACTATCCTAGACACACTGGGGACAATTTACAATTTTTACCGATGCCAATCTGCCTGCAAACCTGCACGTCTTTGGAGTGTGGGAGGAAACCGGAGCACCCGGAGAAAACCCACGCAGGTCACAGGGAGAACGTACAAACTCCGTGCAGACAGAGTGCAAACCGGTAGTCAGGATCGAACCTGGGTCACTGGCGCTGTGAGGCAGCAACTCTACCGCTGCGCCACTCTGCTCCCTCTCCATCACTAGATGCAGAGTCCTGCCATTGGATTTGTTACAGGCACCCTTATGACTAGATAATCTTCCAGTGTCTCATAATTAGTTTAAAATTGTTCCAAATGATTATTCATCACAGCATGCTTTTGATATCTGATTTTTATTGCTGCTTATTATCACATGGCTGGTTGAGATATATATTTTCCCTTCATTATAACTGATAATGATCAACATATTAATTTAGCAGCTAACTAGCCAAATCCCCCAAGTGCTCCAGGATTGATTAAAATGTTTCCGCTGCATTTCACTGCGAAAATAAAATGAAAACATATTTGTACAAAGCCTTCCGAAATTGAAATTGAAAGGTGCGGTGGCGTCTAGCCATAACCCATCCTTTTTAAAACGCCGCGTGCTGGAAGAACTCTGTACGTCGGGCAGCATCTGTGGAGGGAATGGACAGGCGATGTTTCGGGTCGGGACCCTTCTGCAGATTGATTGTAGCAGGGGGGAGAAGCTGGGCAAGAGGTGTTAGCTGGACAAAGCATGGCAAGTATTTCATGTGTTGATTTCGTTGCCTGTCCAGCCACTTATTTTTTTTAAAAAGCTGGGAAATTCCCCTGAATCATATCTACACCACTGTCAGTATTGGCTATTAGTTTAGTTTTAGTTTAGGGATACAGTGCGAAAACAGGACCATCGAGTCCACGCCAACCAGCAATCCCAGCGCACTAACGTGGTCACGGGGAGAAGGTACAACTTGGTCGTCAGGATCGATCAATAAAATGCTAGATTAGCGTTCTCGGCATTCATTCAAATCGGCTACTTTGATTAGTCACAGAGTCATACAGCATGAAAACAGGCCCTTCGGCCCAAACTTGCCCACACTGGCCAACATGTCACGGTGGCGCAGCGGTAGAGTTGCTGCCTCACAGCGAATGCAGCGACGAAGACTCTGCTTCGATCCTGCTGTCTGTGCGGAGTTTGTACGTTCTCCCCGTGACCTGCGTGGGTTTACTCTGAGATCTTCGGTTTCCTCCCACATTCCAAAGCCTTGCAGGTTTGTAGGTTAATTAGCTTGGTAAATGAAAAGATTCTCCCTGGTGCGTGTAGGATAGTGTTCACCGGTCGGCATGGACCCGGTGGGCCGAAGGGCCTTTTTCCATGCTGTATCTCCAAACTAATGTCCCAGCTATACTGGTCCCACCTGCCTGTGCTTGGCCCATATCCCTCCTAAATCCATGTACCTGTCCAAATGTTTCTTAAAAGTTGTGGTTGTACCTGCTTCAACTACCTCCTCCGGCAGCTCGTTCCATGCACCCACCGCCCTTTACGTGAATAAGTTACCCCTCGGGTTCCTATTAAATCTTTCCCACGTCACCTTGAGCCTACCTCCTCACTCTGTGTCCCTGCTTGTTTGTGCACCACCTGCTGCAGTTTGCGGTGCCTACAATTGGATGCGCTGGTTTGCGGGAAGAGTTTGCTTCACTCAGTTTAAGGTTGCTGCATTTTGTTCTCTTTGCAGGCTGCTGCAGAATCTGCAGAAGCGCAGACGATGCGATCAGTGCAGCAGACGTTGGCATCGACGAGTCTTTCAACTTCCCTCCTGATGAATCCATCCCTTTCCCCGCACGCCCCTGTCTCCGTGTCCACCCAGTCCCTGCAGCAGACCCTGCCGAGGGCAATTGCCCCCAAGCCCATGAGATTGCCCTTGCAAGGCAACCAGCTGGCATCAGTTTCCATCGCACCAAACATGTCGGGCAACATTGCTGCCCCCATGGGCACTGGGATGGTGCCCACTTCACCTTCGCCCCAGTTGAGCCCTCCCCTGCAGTCCCAACAGCACCAGATGCAGCAGCAGATGCAGCAGCACCAATTGCAACACTTCCAGCAGCAACACATGCAGCAGCAGCAGCAGCAGCTGCACCAACAAATGCAGCACCAGCATCAAATGCAGCAGCAGCAGATGCAGCAGCAGCAGATGCACCACCAGATGCAGCAGCGCATGCAGCAGCACATGCAGCAGCACATGCAGCAGCAGCAGATCCAGCAGCAGTTGCAGCAGATGCAGCTGCAGCAGCACATGCAGAAGCAGCAGATCCAGCAGCTGCAACAGCAGCACCCCCCCCAGCAGTCCCCACCGCAACACTCCCCCGCCACTTCCCAGCCATCCGTCACCCCACAAATCACTTCCCCACTTCCCACGCGGTCAAGTCCCCAGCCCGTGCAGCAGCAGCCGCCTCCTCTCCAAACCCAGGCCCAGACCCAAGCACTGCCACAGGTCAGTAAGTATTAACAGCGGAACAGTCCCGATGAATCAGTACTGTACCAGTATATACCGACATGGCTAATGTTCCTAAAGTGATGTTTCATTACTTGATGAATCAGTTGTACCAGCGGCCGCAAACTGATGGTTATGAACAAAATAAAAATCTACCTCAGTATCTTGCGGATAGACCCAAAATGCTGGAGCGACTCAGCGGATCAGGCAGCATCTCTGGAGAACGTGGATAGGTGACGTTTCCGGTTGAGAATTTTTCAGAAGAAGGGTCTCGACCCAAAAATGTCCTTTTCTCCAGAGATGTTGCCTGACCCGCTGAGTTACTCCAGCATTTAGTGCCTATGTTAGCATCTGCTCTGTACTCGGTCCAAAATATCTCCTCGGTGTAAACCAGCATCTGCTGTTCCCACCTCAGCATCTTCTTTGCCATGAGATAAACCGAACACAAAGTGGATTTTCGGAAATGAATTAGGAACCCGTTTTGTTTATTTTTCAGTAAAATCTGATACTGAGCATGTTCGCATCTGTGAAGGGAGGAACCGGAGACGCTGGCTTAAACCGCAGATAGACACAAGAAGCTGGGGTAACTCAGCGGGACAGGCAGCATCTCTAAAGAGAGAAGGAATGGGTGCGGGTTGAAGCACTTCTTCAGGTTGAAATTCACGGGAAAGGTGACTTTCAATCTGAAGAAAGGTCTCGACCTGAAACGTCACCCATCCCGTCTCTCCAGAGATACTACCTGTCCCGCTGAGTTACTCCAGATTTTTTTTAGTCTATGTTAGCATCTGTTCTGTACAGCTACCCCATCTTGTGTGCCACTTTGAAGAAGAAAAAACAGGGATTGTTTACCTAAAAATTATTCTAACAGTAAATGAAAGTGTGTGGTGATCACCATATTTGCCGTTCCATGTCCACCTTAGAAATGATGCTGCAAAACTGTATGAGTTGTGGAATCAAGGAACTGTAGATGCTGGTTAAAAAAAAAAGTGTTGGAGTCACAGGCAGCATTTCTGGAGAAAATGAATAAATCAGAAGAAGGTTCCCGATCAAGATCTCTGTGGCAACTCCACTATTTGAATGAAGTCAGCTCATAATTCTAAAGGCATTGGAATCCTTAAGGGGCTGTCCCACTCCGGCGACCTAATTGGCGAATTTAGAACAGTTTAGGAGAGTTTGAAAAAGTGTCACGTTGAAGACCTCCTTCGACTATGCTGAAGACTAGCTTCGACTACCGTGGATTACCTACGAATAACATGCCGACCTACTTCGACTAAACCTACGTGGAAAAAAATATCGATTTTTTCCATGCTGACATTTTTTTACTCGAGCGCAGGTTGAAAAATACGCCGCGACCTAGCTGAGGCCACGAGTACGCGGGGCCTACTCTCGAGCATGAAGGAGAGTTACAAAGACCTCCTAGGACCTCATGTCAACCATGCTGCGAGTATGAGTCGAGGGCAAACTCATCCGGACTCGCCAATTAGGTCGCCACAGTGGGACAGCCCCTTTATTGGCGAGTTTCGGAGACCGTCATGGTCTTGTTGAATCACCGAAGCGTTGGCATCTTTCGACTATGTAGAAAACCTCCTACGACCATGTAGACTAGCTTCGGCTATCAACGAGCCATCGAAACGAGCAAAGGCGATATACTAACACTATCTATGACTATCTCGATCGATTACCTACGATAACATGCCGACCTACTACGACCTACTTCGACTAAACCTACGACTATTTGTATCAATTGTGTTCATGCCGACCAATGTTTGGTTGCAGAAAACTTTTCAAAGTTGAAAATTTTTCCGCCACCATACTGAGGCTGCGAGTAGCAACCACTATGTGGGAACCCCTCTCAACCGTGAAGGAGACTCAACAGAGACCACCTACGACCACGTGTCGACCACGTTGCGAGCTTGTGGCGAGCGCCGAGTCTCCTAAACTTGCCAATAAGGTCACCATAGTGGGACAGGCCCTAAAGACACATCATCTGCAGAACAAGCGATGTTGATTTTCCTCTCTCCCCCCCACCCGCCCCCCTCCCCAGTGGAAAATCAACAAAGATATGAGTTTGGAAGAAAAAGCTAATTATTCCATCTGATTTATTTCAAACTCTATGGATTGCACAGATCTTCTTGGAATTACTTTACTCTTGAGGGAAGCCTTCATAATTCATCAGTATTAATGGTCCTTTCACATTCCTGAAATGAACCCCACAGATAACACACTGATTATGAGATTAGACAATTGGAAGACAATTGGGAAAAATGCGGTTCCACGCAATGTACTGGTATTCTCCTTTGCAAACAAACTCCATCTGCTCTCGATATCTCCAGTGGCCCGACGTTGAGGAGAATAACAAATGCGTAATGAGGTTGGTTCTCAATGGGGCAGGAATCTCACTATATTTTCCCTTTGAATTCTCTCGTCGGATATTCAACGCGATGCTTCTCTCCCACGTTTCATCGGCAAGGCATTCAGTGCAACGTTCTGTTTCCTACAATGCAAGACTGGACTAGCAGCTCTCGTGAATGCAAACCACCCTTTATGGTTGCTAATGACGATCTAAGATAACATGATGAAGAAATAACATTCCTTAAAATGGGGTGTTCCAATTAGATTGCCGTCGCGGCAAAGGATCTTATCCCTCGGCAGTAAATGAATTTGTAATTTGTATTAATAGCATTGAGGAAGAAGCACTAGACATCTTTGTGCATTCTGCCTGCACACATATGGGATTAGCGGCCCGCATTATTTCATCTCGTCCAAGTGCCTCAGAAATGAGGCTGCCACCGTAATGTTCCGTGCAACAGCAACGCTGCCGTTCCCAGCTGTCTCTGGTGATTAATTGCAGCATCTGCCCTGTCACAAGCTATCGTGGGGAAGTCTGGTTAAAAACTGCAAATTAGCACTGGCAACAAACCTTTAAACTGCAGATGATAAAAAATGAAAATGATGAAGGGCGCGCATGCCATGCATGACTGGAATCCCAACACACACACACACACACACACACACACACACACACACACACACACACACACACACACACACACACACACACACACACACACACACGCACACGCACTGGGGTATGTTTCCACAATCAGATGTAAACAGAATGTCAAATAATCAGCAGTCACAAAATAGCAGATATTTTGTGTGGCACCTCTGCTACAC
Source organism: Raja brachyura (assembly GCA_963514005.1). Next base: position 7,335,349 of record OY740797.1, on the reverse strand, counting down.
TGTTTCATTTATCAGGAACATGCATTTTTCCTTTGCTCTGCAACCCATCAGCATTTTTATCTCCCTGCACAAACACTTAATGCTGTAGCGATGTATATCTGATTAAACTCTTTAAATCCATTGCTTGGCAGAGAAGAGAAAATGTGTGTTCAGGAATTATCTCTTCCCATTAACATTTTATCTGCTATCAGCGAATTAATATGAATCGGGCAATGTAACCGCGTAAAGATAATTTTGAGAATTAATCTTTTGTTTCATTGTCGGGTATAATTACGTTTCTACCTCTGACAATGGAGTAATATGAATCATATTTTAATTCATGTTTATTTTTGGCTATTGCAGACAAGGTTTGCATGACTCATGCTGCCCTAGGGTAATTAGCAGCTAATGTAAAATTATGATGTGATATCTCACTCGCATGAACGCAGATGTTTGTGTTCCCTCACCACCTATCCTTGGCACAAATATTTAACGTCTGTAATGCACCTTCACGTAGAAGAATAAAATGAGTTTAAGAATGTTAAGTGAGGTTTAAATGATTCTAAGATAGACACAAAATGCTGGAGTAATTCAGTGGGACAGGCAGCATCTTTGGAGAGAAGGAATGGATGATGTTTCGGGTCGGGACCCTTCTTCAGACTAGTCGGGGGGTGGGGAGGAGAAAGGGAAACGAGAGATATAGACGGTGATGTAGAGAAATATAGAACAAATGAATGAAAGATGTGCAAAAAAGGTGACGATGATAAAGAAAACAGGCCATTGGTAGCTATTTGCTAGGTGAGAACAAGAAGCTGGTGCGACTTGGGTGGAGGACGGATGGAGAGAGAGGGAATGCAGGGGTTACCTGAAGTTAGATCAATCAATATTCATACACTGGGTTGTAAACTGCCCAAATAATTCTAATTGTTTTCATCTAATACAGCAAGATTACACACTGAGTTATTTACCTTGCTGACCGAGGCTTGTATCGTTATTCCTATTAAACAGCTTTGCCTTAGCCGATTGGATGCACAAAAAAGTTTTTAATTGCAGTTGGCATTAGGTCATTGCCCACTAACTTGGAGTACAACAATTCTGGTGACTGTACACAGCATAATTTCAGACACCATCACCTGACCCATTGATGACGAGACAGACGGATTAAATGTCTCTGGTTTAACCAGGTTCTGCCTGGCTCTATTGAATAGTCTTTAAGTGTTTGAAAAGCGTCTTTCTGCTAACCCACTTCATGGAGTTAGTTGCAGTGCTGGGCTTGAGTATAACCTTCCTCGTCCCTTTGTTTGGCTTTTGTTTTGCAACAGCTGTTATCATGGTTTCTGGTCAGCTGTGATTGCTGCGGGGAAAATAGGAGCAGATGGTGTTTTGGTCTGCATGAATGGGTAGCTCGAGTAGTTTGGACTGAATAGACCACGATTGAATGGTGTCCCTCCGCCACCTGCCCCCTTAGCAAAGCAGCACTTGGATCGGAGTAGCATGATCTGTCTTGGTCTTAGTAGAGTTGGATGGGAAAATAGAAGGGAACGTTGTTGGATTGAGCTCGTATTTATTGATCTGTTGTAAAGGCAGCAGTGTTTTTTTTTCCCCTGCAGGACACAGTCAACTTGATTTAATTGGATATGACACGCCGTGTACATGTAATCTATCATTGTTTTCTTTCAATACAGTTTTATCTGTTTGTTTCCATGGGAACGGGGAATTGTCGTGTGGTATTAGAGGATGCAAGGAGGCAGGAATATGCTTCAGCGTGCGTGCGTGTTTTTTTTCTTCCCCCCCCCCCCCCCCCCATCTTTTGTTCGTCTTTTTTTTTCTCTCTCTCTCGTTGCAATTACGTGGCGGGTAACAAAAATGTGAACCTCCCGTTAAGTGTTCCGTCCAAATCGGCCTGGAAATGCCGACGGGCGGCAGACCGGCGCACTTGAACCGCCTACCGTGGTCCCAATTAATTTCAAAGATGAAAGCGTGAAAAATGATGTTTTTATTCATTTTTAATTTGAATAGTAATGACTAATTATTGTGCAGGCTTTACAAGGCCAGGCTCGCTGAATATAATGCCTGCTTGTGCCGAAGGTGACCCCCCTTTCTTTTGTTGCTGGCTGCTTTGCCAATCTAATTTGTATGCAACACTAGTCTGGCCCTTGCAATGTATAGCTACCTTCATTCCTCAATCTGCAGATCGCTCCCTGTGTTGAAAAGGATGATTGTGAGTTTTGTTAGCACGAGTAAAGTTTAGTGCTTGACCCCAGGCAGAATTCTGGGGGCAAGGTTGGCTAGTTATTTTAGCACATTGTGTGTATTTGCTCTATATTTAACAATCAGCTTACAGCAAGCATGCAACCTCGCACTCAATATAGGACGGACATCGCAGGGGCCCCCCTAGTTATTGACAACAAAGAGCGTTGGTGTCATTATTCCTTGCCAACTGTTGATGCCCCATTTACATCTTGTTTGGGCACTGCCGAGATAGAAAACCTCTTTACCCTCCACTTCAGAACCATTTAAACGTTGGAATTAATTAGAAAAGAAGAAGAAGAGGAGAAAAAAAAAGAAATTGCCTATTTAAATAGTTTTTAACTACTTCCAGACCTTGTCACCACCTCCGCCTGAAGTGCTGCCTACCGTCCGCCCTCCCCCATCTTCTCCCGCGGCCGTTTGCACTCCAGTTCGGTGCACGAGGAGTGGCTGCACAAATCCACCGGTACACAGCTCGGAGTGGGATAATGAATACTGTTGCAGCGAGTGTGCAGTTAAACACTGCAGGTAACATTTCACCTATACCCTGTTTTGTCAGATCGCTTCAAATATCTTGCGGACCAGGGTTTAGGTTAGTCACGGGCCATTGGCCTCGCGCACCGGGGTACAGTGAAAAGCCTTTTGTCGCCTGCCGTCCAGTCAATGGAAAGACAATGCATCGATTACAATCGAGCCATCCACAGTGTACAGACACATGAGAAAGGATATACTGTGAGTTACGATTAGTGCGAGACAAAGTCCGATCAAAAGTAGTCCGACGGTCTTCAATGAGGCAGATAGTAGTTCAGCACCGCTCTCTAGTTGTTGGTAGGATGGATCAGTTGCCTCATAACAGCTGGGATGATACTGTCCCTGAATCTGGAGGTGTGCGTTTTCACACTTCTGTACCTTTTGCCCAGTGGGAGAGGGGAGAAGAGGGAGTGGCCAGGGTGTGACTTGTCCTTGATTATGCAGCTGGCCTTGCCAAGGTGACATGAGGTATAAATGAAGTCAATGGAAGGGAGGTACAGAATGCTGGAGTAACTCAGGTGATGAGGCAGCATCTCTGGAGAGAAGGACTGGGTGACGTTTTGGGCCAAGACCCTTTTTCAGACTGGAAGGAGGTTGGTTTGTGCAATGAATGTGGGGGGAAAAAAGGAACAACAGATGCTTGTTTACACAAGAGGACCCAAAAGTGCTGGAGTATCACAGCGGATTAGGCAGCATCTCTGGAGAACATGGGTAGGTGGCCATGTTCTCCAGAGATGCCGCCTGACCCATGCAGGTTACTCCAGCACTTTGTGTCCTTTTTTAGGGTTTAGGTTTATGATTGTCGCCTGTATTGAAGTGCAGTGCAAAGCTTTGTTGCGCATGCTGTCCAAGCAGATCAGAGAACCATATGTAGATAAAATCAGTCGCAACTCGAGTACAAGAGGTAGAACAAAGGGGAAGATGCAGTTTGCAGAACATCAATTCCTCAGACCACGTCCAATGTTCTCAATTGGCTAGAGGTGAATCGAAGAATATGCCAGCTTATGGAAGAAATCGATCACAGCCCGAGCTTATGTTGGCCTTCATAACAAGAGGAGTTGAGTATAGGAGCAAACAGGTCCTTCTGCAGTTGTACAGTGCGACCACACCTGGAGTATTTTGTGCAGTTTTGGTCCCCTAATTTGAGGAAGGACATTCTTGCTATTGAGGGAGTGCAGCGTAGGTTTACAAGGTTAATTCCCAGGATGGCGGGACTGTCATATGCTGAGAGAATGGTAGCAGCTGGGCTTGTACACTCTGGAGTTTAGAAGGATGATAGGGGATCTTATTGAAACATATAAGATTATTAAGGGTTTGGACACGCTGGAGGCAGGAAACATGCTCCCGATGTTGGGGGAGTCCAGAACCAGGGGCCACAATTTAAGAATAAGGAGTAAGCCATTTAGAACAGAGATGAGGAAACACTTTTTCAAACAGAGAGTTGTGAGACTGTGGAATTCTCTGCTTCGGAGGCCTGGTGGAGGCCGGTTCTTTGGATACTTTCAGGAGAGAGCTTGATAGGGCTCTTAAAGATTGCGGAGTCAGGGGATATGGGGAGAAGGCAGGAACGGGGCACTGATTGTAGATGATCAGCCATGATCACATTGAATGGCGGTGCTGGCTCGAAGGGCAGAATGGCCTACTCCTGCACCTATTGTCTATTGTCTTATGGTTGGAGGCATATCTAAATGGAAACATATTTTTCAAAATGCCTAATAAAAAGTTAGGGTGCACAAAGCCAAATCAAATTCCCAAACTCTTCAAATCTTAAATCTTATAATCTCAAATTCTCAAATCTTAGAGAGGTGTGCAAACACATGCGATGAATATATTGGGTAAATGCACAGAGTCTCTTGCCCAGAGCAGGGGAATCATGAACCAGAGGCCACAAGTTTAAGGTTGGGGGGGGGAAAGATTTAATAGGAACCCGAGGGGTCACTTTTTCAGACAAAGGGCGGTGGGTGTATGGAACAAGCTTTTGGAGAAGTTGGATGAGGCAGGTACTATCGCAACGTTTAAGAAGCATTTAGACAGATATGTGCATAGGACGGGTTCAGAGGGATATGAGCCAAATGCAGTCAGGTGGGACTGGTATAGATGGCACATGTTGGTTAGTGAGGGCAAGTTGGGCCGAAGGGCCTGTTTGCACACTGTATGACTCTATGACTCGATGACCAGTATCTGGTAGACATCTAGAGCAAAATCGTTACATCGAGAGCAAAATTACCAAGTGCTGGATTATCTCAGCAGGTCAGGCAGTACCTGTAGATGATGCTTCGGGTCGGGATCCTTTTTCAGAATGATTGCAGTCGGGGGCGAGAAAGCTGGAAGCAAGAGGTAGGGGCAGGACAAAGCTCGGCGAGTGATAGGTGGATACTGATGAGGGTTTTACCGATTGGCAGATGAGTGCAATCCCATTTATGGCTGAAAAAAAGAATTGGGCAAGAGTTTTGGACATGACAATATATGCGCCCCATTTTCATGATTGGAAACGTGATCTCAACCGTCAGTCCTTGTCAGTTAGTGGGATTCAGATCCGGATTAATTTGGCAAGTGTATGAATTTCCAGGAAGATTAATGTTCAGATTGTAAATACCAATGGAACATGGATCATACTGGCTCAAAGTTGCTGTAATGATGCAAGTCTTGATACATTGGACCTGATGATAAATCCTGTAGATGTCCACAAATGGTGCACTGTCAAAGACGTACTGAGCTGACTGTAAAATGTTGAAAAAGGATAAAGACAAGTTCATTGTCAAATCACGAATGTATATTGCAAATACTGCAGATAATGGATGTTCTTTTGCCGCACGCCATATAGTGATGGATCTCAGTCTGTTATTCTGTTTAGGCCCCACATTAGTTCCAGCTATTCGAAGATTAAGCCAGTTGATTGTGTCGGAAGGAACTGCAGATGCTGGTTTACATCGAAGATAGACACAAGATACTGGAGGTCAGGCAGCATCTCTGGAGAAAGGGAATGGGTGACGTTTCGGGACGAGACCCTTCTTCAGCCAAAACGTCACCTATTCCTTTTCTCCCGAGATGCTGCCAGACCCGCTGAGTTACTACAGCATTTTGTGTCAAATCCAGTGAATAGTTTGTTTTCATTGAAGTTTTGTACATAAAACGAAAAAGCACGTTCTATGTTGGTGGACATAAATGGAACTGCAACCAATGCACACTTAAATACATTCCTATTGCTTCCCCACAGAAATAGTAGGTAGGTTTGACAGTGTAACAGACTTTCCTGTCAGTGCTAAAGTGTGAGATGTGGAAACAACATAAATGAAAAAATCTCTGGATATCATTGCTGTAGGAAGGAACTGCAGATGCTGGTTTAAACTGAAGATAGGCACAAAAAGCTGGAGTAACTCTACGAGTCGCGTTCACAAGTTATAGGAGTAGAATTAGGCCATTTGGCCCATCAGGTCTACTCCGCCATTCTATCATGACTGATCTCTGCCACGTAATCCTATTTTCCTGCCTTCTCCCCCCATTACCCTTGACACCCGCTCTAATCCAGCCAACATCTCTGGAGAAAAGGAATAGGTGACGTTTCGGGTCAAGACCCTTCTTCAGCCAAAAGGTCACCTGCTCCTTTTCTCCAGAGGTACTGTCCGACCCGCTGAGTTACTCCATCTCTGGGATCTATCATTGTTTGCTGTTGTTAACAATGCTGTCCTGCACGGAGTAATGCTTTGAGAACAGTAACTTACAATTAAAGTACGGAGGATGTGTCTTTAAGTATTACTGTTGGTGTTTGTGGAGAGAATTGTTTAGCACCCATGACTGGCTGAAGCCTACCAGTCTGTTTTATAAAACCCCATCGATGTAAGACTGAAAATCTGTAGAGCATTCTTCTGAAATTAATGCCTTTGTGTTACTAATTCCAGTTACAAATATTTCACTTGCAGATTAGACATTAGAGGGAGAGAGTGCTGAAACAGGCCCTTTGGCCCACTGCATCCGCGCTGACCAACGATCACCTTGTACACTGGCCTTATCCTACGCTTTAGGGACAATTAACAATTTTACCACGCTAACTTGCAAACTACGCTCTCTGTTTAGTTTAGTTTGGAGATACAGTGTGGAAACAGGCCCTTCAACCCACCGAGTCCATGCCGATTTAAGAGAGTGGTAGATAGAGCTCTAGGGGCTAGTGGAATCAAGGGATATGGGGAGAAGGCAGGCACGGGTTATTGATTGGGAACGATCAGCCATGATCGCAATGAATGGCGGTGCTGGCTCGAAGGGCTGAATGGCCTCCTCCTGCACCTATTTTCCATGTTTCTATGACCAGCGATCCCCGCATACTAACACTATCCTACACACACTAGGGCCAATTCTCAATTTTACTGAAGCAAATTAACTGACAAACCTGTAGTGTGGCAGGAAACCAGAGCACCTGGAGAAAACCCACGTGGTCACAGGGAGAACGTACAAACTCTGTACAGACAGCGCCCATAGTCAGGATCGAACCTGTGTCTCTGGCACTGTGAGGCAGCCACCGTGCCGCCGCACATGTGAAATTGTAAGATGGGCAATGCCATTGTAATGAGATCACCGGGCCAACCTGTTAATTTATAACTAATTATCTGAGACATTTACTAATAGCACTTTTTCAGCAAAGCACGGGATCTTATCTGATTTTTGGGGGGGGGGGGGGGGGGGGGGGAGGTTAAGGTGCGTTAAAACACGCAATCTCGATTCTCTTGGTTCTGGAGTTTGCTTATCTACCTGCTGTCGTACAACATTGAAAGCATGTGTCTAATGTTGTTTCAGATTAAATCTAATGGCAGCCAAGTTAAACTCTTGTGTCTTCCGCAGGGATATCTTCATGGAGTGGGTTGCCTCTCGTAATCAGGCCAGTACTGCTTCGGTGAAGTGAAGGCTTGCCAGCGACTATTTTTTTTTTTTTTTTTCCCGGAGCCAAAACTGTGCATTTATATCGGACGGGCAGCCAAGAAGATGATCTGAAAGGCGGCCTGACATGCTTTGTTTCCTTGCAGCCACATGGGCACAGACTTCAGAGGGCTTTCCTGTGACAGGCTGTACAGCATTTCTGTGGGGCCCACCTGCCAGCCCTGCCTGTGCCTCGAGAGCTGCCCATTTTACATTGTTTAATGTAGCTTTGGATGATTATTTTGTTTGACATGAACTTAAAGGGCATGGCTTCTAGTCAAAGACTTGCCTCTGCGTGATTGCTGAAGACTGTGAAAAGACTCAGAGGGAAGAAAAGCTCCTTTGTGACAGTCATGTCATTGTGGCCAGTGAAAGCTGAAAGTCCTGAGTGCAGCCTAATACTTAAGTGGAATGCTAACTACTTTTTTTTTTAATAACAATTGCGCTATCACTTTCTAATGGCTTCAAGGGGAAATTATATTTTTTCCTTCTCCCTGTTCAGACATTCTTTCCATTTTCCCCCATTGTACGCAATGATCAAGTTTAAGGACATTGGTTTCTTACAGATGTAATTATTTTCTAAGTTCTTAAGAAACCAGGTTCAACATGTAAGCAAGCAACCCATGTGAAATCTCTTTTTTTTTTGTCATTATTAGCTTCTATTTCTGCGACCAAAAAGCATTATTTTAATATGTACTGTATTGTAGGAATTGCCTTTTTATTTTGTACAGCGATTTCTTAGCGTAGTCTGTTTGATTAAAGCCCGGCTCCTCGAAGGGAGAGCTCTCGTGCATAAAGCCAAATGCTTTAAAAAAAACTCCTTTTTAATGCAGATGTCGTTAGGAGTGACTAGTGCAGAAGTCCATCAACCAAAATCGATAATATGTTTAATATTTTTACTTCTGTTTGTATTTAAATTTTTTGTATTAAAATGTGTTGTTATTTAAGGTTTAATTATTGAGGAACGATAGCTGATGTATTATTGATCAACCTTGCGGTGAAACATGTGTTCCTTCATTCCGAAACAGAAGTTTTCTTTCTCTATTGTAACTGATCTTTTAATTTCATTATTTTGGCTGTAATAAAAAAAGAGACATGAAATGACTTTGGAGACTGTGTGGTGAAGCATGTGAAAGATACATTTCTCATTGTGGAAGGCAGGACTGCCACATTATTTCCCACATAATAGCAAGTTAGGGTGTTACAATGACGGATGTGACACGACCCATGTTGGACAAAGGAAACCACCAGAATACACAAGTACTGTAGAAGGCAGATGGCTTCAAGGTCAGGAAGTCAGAGTCGCACTGTAGGTCCAACCAAACCTCTGAACCTGAACTCGGGCTAAAACGTTTATTAAAATCCGGAAAAATATAATGAGGAGAGAGGAAGAATTTCTCCCAGTTATCCCCACTTTAGTTTAGGAGGGAACTGCCGATGCTGGTTTACACCGCCGATAGAGTCAAAATGCTGGAGTAACTCAGCGGGACAGGCGGCATCTCTGAAAAAATAGGACTAGGTGGCGTTTTGGGTCGTGACCCCTCTTCAGAGATCCTTCTACAGTGTCTGAAGAAGGGCATCGACCCGAAACGTCACCTGTTCCTTTTCTCCAGAGATGCTGCCTGACCCGCTGAGTTACTCCAGCAGTGAAAAGGTTTTGTTGCCCGCTATCCAGTCAGCAGAAAGATAATACATGATTACAATCGAGCCGTCCATGGTGTACAGATACATGGGGAAGGGAATAATGTTTAAGCGCAAGGTAAAGTCCGGTTAAAGATAGTCCGAGGGTCTCCAATGAGGTAGATAGTAGCTCGGGACTGCTCTCAGGTTGTTCATTATATGGTTTGGTTGCCTGGTAACAGCTGGGATGGAACTGTCCATGAGTCTGGAGGTGTGCCTTTTCACACTTCTGTACCTCTTGCCTGATGGGAGAAGAGGGAGTGGCCGGGGTGAGACTGGTCCTTGATGATGCTGCCGGCCTTGCCGAGGCAGCGCGAAGTGTAGATGGAGCCAATGGAAGGGAGGTTGGTTTGCGTGATGATCAGGGCCGCGTCCACGATTCTCTGCAATGTTTTACGGCCTTGGATGGACCTGTTCCCAAACCGTGCTGTGATGCATCCCGATAAAATGCTTACTACGGCGCATCTGTGGAAGTTGGTGAGAGTTGTTGGGGACACGCCGAACCTCCATTACACATAGTGAACAATAGACAACAGGTGCAGGAGTAGGCCATTCGGCCCTTCGTGCCAGTACCGCCATTCAATGTGATCATGGCTGATCATCCCCAATCAGTACCCCGTTCCTGCCTTCTACCCATATCCCCTGACTCCGCTATCTTTAAGAGCCCTATCTAGCTCTCTCTTGAAAGCATCTAGAGAACCGGCCTCCACCGCCCTCTGATGCAGAGAATTCCACAGACTCACAACTCTCTGTGTGAAAAAGTGTTTCCTCATCTCCGTTCTAAATGGCTTACCCCTTATTCTTAAACTGTGGCCCCTGGTTCTGGACTCCCCCAACATTGGGAACATGTTTCCGAACCCTTAATAATCTTATTTGTTTCAATAAGATCCCCTCTCATCCTTCTAAACTCCAGAGTGTACAAGCCCAGCTGCTCCATTCTCTCCGCATATGACAGTCCCGCCATCCCGGGAATTAACCTTGTGAACCTACGCTGCACTCCTTCAATAGCATGAATGTCCTTCCTCAAATTAGGGGACCAAAACTGCACACAATAACAAGCTTTCTGACCAATCATTACATGGTTGTCTTGGGCAAGTTGGGCCGAAGGGCCCGTTTCCATGCTGTGTGACTCTGTTATTTGGTAAAACCATGGAGGGCAATATAGAACATTCAATCCTGTCCGTGACTAAATGAATTCCCGTGGGAGAACTTTTCACACAAAGGGTGATGGGCGTATGGAACGAGCTGCCGCAGGAGGTATATGAGGCAGGGACTATTGCAACGTTTAAGAAACATGTAGCAAGTTACATGGATAGGACAGGTTCAGAGGGATATGGGCCAAAAGCAAGCAGATGAAGCTAGTGTAGGTGGGACATGTTGGTTGGCAAGTTGGGCTGAAGGGCATGTTTCCACACTGTATGAATTGAATTAAATTGAATACTTTGTTACATGTGGCCAATCACAGAGAAACTATTTGCTTGCCTACCCATAGTATACAAATAGTCCCTCACCCTCCCCCCCCCCCCCCAACCCGCCCTTTCCCCCCTCACGGCAGTCCCCCACGCTGGGTTCTCCATTGTCCATTGCTCTTCCCTGTCCGTCCCTCCCGCCAGTTCCTCAGTCCCACGTGGGCCGTCCCCGTCCGTCAGTAGACGCCATCATCGACCGCCGCACCAACCACTTCACTAACACTGCCGGGTCCGCTCCGGACACCTCCGTGGATCCGACCCGAGTCCCGGCCACAGATTCCGCAGACCCTGATGGCCGCGGGCTACGTTGACCCGCAAGGCTCCAGCGCGAGAGCCTTGGGCCCGCGAGGCACCGATCTCGGCTTCTCAGCGGCACCTCCAAAACTCTATGACTCTAGTGGTTAGGCACAAAGTTGTTTTGTGTCTTGGTCTAAAAGCGCAGATAGCTGACGACCACATTGGAATTAAACTCCCGGAGGACTGGGAAGAACAATTCCTTCTCGCACAAGAACAATTCCTGCTTTGGTTCTTCCCGGAGTCGATGGAAAAGTGGTCTGGCTGCAGCAGTGTTGATGATGGTGACAACATCGGAGAGAACGGTGGCGCAGCAGTAGAGTTGCTGCCTTATAGCGCCGGAGACCACAGGTTCGATCCTGACCACGGGTGCTTGTTGTCAGGCTGGAACGGGAAGCAGAGAAGATTTACAAGGAATTTGCCAGGACCCGAAGGTCTGAGCTACAGGGAGAGGTTGAACAGACTCGGGCTTTATTCCGTGGAGCGTAGGGGGATGAGGGGTGATCTTCTAGTGTACAAGATCACAAGAAAAATGTGATAGGGTGAAAGCACAGAGTCCTTTGTCCAGCGTTAGAGAATAAAAGGACATAAGTTTAAGGTGAGGAGAAAAAGATTTAACAGGAACCTGAGGAACAACTTTTTTTCACAAACATGGTGGGTGTATGGACCGAGCGGCCTGAACAATTTGTTGAGGCAGGTACTATTGCCACGTTTAAGAGACATTTGGACAGATACATAGGGTAGGGTACTTTTAGAGGGATATGGGACTAGTATAGAAGGGGCATATTGACCAGCATGGGCCAGTTGGGCCGAAAGGCCTATTTCTACACTCTCCAGCGGGACTTTCATCTTTAATTGTGTGGGATTGGGAGCGGGTGGGGACGAGGTAGAAAAAGCAGAAGCTGCGGCAACAGAAGGGGCAAGTATATAGAATGGAGAAATGTACAGCACAGGATCAGGCCCTTTGGCCCACAATGTCTGTGCTGGACATGGTGACAAGAGCAACTTTATCTGCCTGCACCTTATCCACATACCTCCATCGTCTGCATACATTTGTGTCTATCCGAAAGTCTACAAAAGAACATTGGTGGAACGGTGGCGCAGCGGTAGAGTTGCTGCCTTACAGCACTTGCAGGGCCAGAGACCCGGGTTCGATCCCGACTATGGCCGCTGTCTATACGGACTTTATACCTTTTCCCCGTGACCGCGTGGGTTTTCTCCGAGATCTTTGGTTTCCTCCAAAGACATACAGGTTTGTAGGTTAATTGGTCTGATATAAGTGTGAAATGTCCCTAGTGTGTGTGTGTGTGTGTAGGATAGTGTTAGTGTGTGGATATCGCTGGTTAGTGTGGACTCAGTGGGCCGAAGGGCCTGTTTCCGTGCTGTAACTCGAAACTAAACAGGTAGAACTGGGCACTGGCACCAATTGCAAACGGTGCTGAATCTCCCAACAGGTTTTTAACCACATTATACTGCATCTGCCAAACATTTGCCCACTCACCCAGCCTATCCAAGTCACCTTGCAGTCTCCTAGCATCCTCCTCACAGCTAACACTGCCCCCCATGTTCACATCCACTCCCTACACGCTAGGGGGCGATTTACAGTGGCCGATTGACCCGCAAACCCACATGTCTTCAGGATGTCCAAGGAAACCCATGCGGTCACAGCGAGAACGTGCAAACTCCACACAGGCAGCACCTGAGGTCACAATTGAACACGGGTCTCTGGTGCTGTAAGGCAGGGGTTCTACCAGCTGTGCCAGCTGTGCCACCCTCTCATCTCCCTATCTCAAACCTCCTCTCGTCCTTCCCTCTCTGTGAGGCTCCAAACCACTGCGGTGTTTCAAGCAAGTAGCTGATTTACATTAATACTGAGAATGCAAATCTAGCCTTTTATTGATCTGTACTAATCGCTAATAACATTGAAGGCTCCTGAGACTGGTAACAAATTGCAAGTTCCTCACGTAAATTTAAACCCTTAATGTGTTTCCACGCACATTGAGTCTTCTTCCGTTTCCTAATATTTAACTGGTAATCATCCAATTTCTATCTGAATAATATCGAACGACAAGATCAGAGAGAAAATGCCAGTATTTCTGCATCAAATGAATTTGGATTAAAGTGCAAAAGATAGGAGGTAATGGAAAAATGAAGTGCATATAAAGGATATTCTCCGCGTAAATATATCATTATATTCCTCAATCATTTTCCTTTGGTTTAAGGTTAGAAGTATCTTAAAGCACACAAAGGTAATATTATGCTGTAATCCATAACAATATTAGTCTTCTTATGGATGTCAAGTTTGTTTCTCCAGTTTAAAGTGATGGCTTAAGAGATGAGCTCCCTGCAAAGTTTAAACAGATCTGGTTCCAGTTAAAACTATTATTTTGTGAGGTGAAGTGCAATCAAGATTTAGATTTCTCACGCTTTGGGCTCCCACATAACTTAAAGGCTTAAATTGCCAAAACGTTTCCAGTTGTTCAATATGGGATTAGTGGCAGTTCTGCTGCCTCGTTCTGCAGGAGGCTAGAGTTAGGCCTGAAAATAGGTGCCCATCACAGGGTAAAATGTTTACAATATGTTGAGGTCCAATCATTACATGATGCCTTGAAATGCTTGACATCTCATCTTGCGAGGATAATGGGCAGGTCTGTGGCGTCCTGGTGGAAAACCCCGCCGACAGTCCATGTAATTCCCATGAAGGTCGCAGGCGTTTGACGGAAACCATTTTATCTGCTTTTTGCCATTGCCGTCTTCCAATGCCCAGATCGTGCCACTGCAACTCTAGTGGTGATCAGCCAAGATCACATTGAATGGCGGTGCTGGCTCGAAGGGCCGAATGGCCTACTCCTCTACCTATTGTCTATTGTCTATAAGTGCTTCTCATAAGTTCAAATGCGATAGTAGTGGTATTGCACCATTCGGCCCATCTATTCTACACCGTCATTGAATCATGGCTGGTCTATCATTCCCCTTTAACCCCATTCTCCTGCCATCTCTCCATAACGCTCTGATCTTATTGAGATTCATATCCCTCCATTCTCTGTATTGCTATCCACCATTAAGTCTAACTCTATCTGACTTGTCGGTGTCTCTTTAACACCACTATTGTATGTACCTCCATCACCACCACACTTGGCAGCACATTCCAGGCTAGCACACTCGTTGTTACGAAGCAGCCAAGCTTCTTAATAATACTTAAAATCACACTATCAGGATCTATTCCCGCAAACTCGAAACTCAAACCTGCCGTCCAGTCAGTGACATCCTTGATGAAATGTGAGTACTCTTTCATGACGGAGAGTGGGAAAGTGAGATAAAATAGGAACTAATGTAAACAGGGGATCGATGGTCAGCATGGACCTGTTGGGCTGAAGGGCCTGTTTGATGCTGCTGTGAAATAAGGAAGTTTAATGTAGCTCCACTTCATCTAATGTTAGCCTACTCCACTGTAGAAAACTGTAGAAAGGCCAATGTTATTGGTGAATCATTGTTCCACGGTTAAATATAGCACAGAGTGAGTCAGAGTCCCACTAAAAGGGGTCAGTTACTGTTGCTTCACCCAGTAGGAGTATGTGGAGTAATCCCTATCCCCATTAACTTCCCACTGTTATTGAATTTTACCTTCAATGATTTGCATCTGACGCTGCATCTAATTTCCCGCATGCTTTCGTTGAGGCTTAGAGAATTCAGGACATTGGCAATTTTACAAACCAATACTATATGTTAATGCATTATTAAGTTCAGTTCAGTTTCGTTTTTCGTCATGTGCAGTGAAAGGCTTTTGTTGCGTGCTAACCAGTCAGCGGAAAGACAACACATGATTACAATCGAGACGTTCACAGTGTACAGATACATGATGAGGGAATAACGTTCAGTGCAAGATAAAGTCCAATCGAAGATAGTCCGAGGGTCACCAACGAGCTAGATAGTAGTTCAGGACTGCTCTCTAGTTGTGGTAGGATGGTTCAGTTGCCTGATAAGTTCCCACGGGTTATTGATAGCGGACGATCAGCCATGATCACAATGAACGGCGGTGCTGGCTCGAAGGGCTGAATGGCCTCCTCCTGCACCTATTTTCTGTTTCTAGGTTTCTATAACAGCTGGGAAGAAACTGTCCCTGAATCTGGAGCTGTGCGTTTTCACACTTCTGTACCTCTTACCTGACGGGAGAGGGTGGATGGGGAAATATGGTGAGAATGAAAACTGGCAGCCCCTCTTTTATGCTCAAACTCCAGGAGTGTCAGGGAAGGGGCAGATCGGGAGCAATAACCCCACCCCCCCCCCTCAAAGTCAGCTAAATGAAGGAGCCAGTTGTCGACTTCAGGAAGCATGGTGGAGTACATGCCCCAATCAGCATAGAAACATAGAAACATAGACAATAGGTGCAGGAGTAGGCCATTCAGCCCTACGAGCCAACACCGCCATTCAATACGATCATGGCTGATCATCCAGAATCAGTACCCCGTTCCTGCTTTCTCCCCATATCCCTTGATTCCGTTAGCCCTAAGAGCTACATCTAACTCTCTTTTGAAAACACCAGTGAATTGGCCTCCACTGCCTTCTGTTGCAGAGAATTCCACAGATTCACACCTCTCTGAGTGAAAAACATTTTCCTAATCTCAGTCCTAAATGGCCTACCCCTTATTCTTAAACTGTGACAATGGTGCTGAGGTGGAAATGGTTGAGAGCTTCAAGCTCGTTGGCTTTAATATCTGTTGTGGGTCGACCACAGCCAAGAAGACACAAAAATGCCTCGACTTCCTGAGGAGACTGAGGATATTCGGCATGCCTCCAATGTCTCTTACAAACCTCTACGGATGCAACATTGAAAGCACACTAACATGTTGCATCATAGCTTGGTCTGCCCAAGACCGCAAGAAAACTGCAGAGTGTTGCAGATGTCGCCCAGGCTTTCACGCAGACCAGACTTCCCACCATGGACTCTATCTACACCTTACGGGCCTGTCCTACCAGCATCCGACTCCATGCGATGAGCGCGATCAAACTAGAAGCGGGGGCCGTGCGGAGGTCGGGTGATCCCCTGTACAGGGCCGTTCCCACCAGCATGCGCCTGCATGCGGCAAGCGTGACCAAACCGGCAGTAGAGGCCGCGCGGAGGTCGGGTGAGTGGCGCAACGCGGTGCAAAGTGAGGCAAACTTGGAGCGAAGTCTTAAAGATAAGTTCGCGAGGACAGAGAGGGGCACACAGAAAGGGGCACAGAGGCACACACACAGAGGGCCACGGAGCCACACACATAGAGGGTCACGGAGGCACCTACAGAGAGGGTCACGGAGGCACGATGTCGGGGCGGTGTTTAATGCGTTGAGGCGACTGCGAGCCGACAAGCCGTTGCCGCGCGGAATTTTTGAACATGGTCAGTTTTTCGGAGCCCCGCGTGATGTCGGGACGAACTCCGCACAATTCCGCACGGCTCCGGCGATCGAAGTGGGACCGGCCCCGCGACGCCAGACGGCTCAAGCGACCATGTTAGGCCGTGCTCATCGCATAGAGTTGCATACTGGTGGGACAGGCCCTAAACCTTGGAAAAGTAGCCAACATAACCAAACACTTGTACCTCCCCGTACGTTCCTTTTACTCTCTACTCCCGTCCGGCAGACGGTACAGAAGCTTCAAAGCGCGCACCATGAAACCCCTGTCTCACGGTGCGAGTGACCCCGAGTTTTCACTCGCGGTAATCACATACAATTAACGTAGCGGGAACGTCAGAACTCGCGCGCGCAACTTAGCGACTCGTGGCGCTAATGGCAGGTACCCGTGAAACTTGTTAACACTTGAAAAAAAATCAAACATATTTGAGGTTTTCCATGAGTCAAATTTACTGTTCAAGTTAAAAATTGAAACATTTAAACTCGTTGTAATAACGTAGTGGCCCGTGCGTTTACCTTAGTGACTCGTGAGTCTACCGTGGGCACTTTGACTCAGCGGGCAGGCAGCATCTCTGGAGAGAAGGAATGGGTGACGGGAAGACATTTCCAAATTTCTGCAGCGTCTTTGTGCTGCGTCTCAGATGGTGAAGCTGCAACTTTAAACTGACATATGACAATCTTAACTCTTCACATTTTACAGGATTGGATGTGAAATCAGTAATGTTCTCGGCCATTCTCCGGCACGCATTGAGAGAGGGATGGGGAGCAGGGAACCATGGTGGATGTCTACAGGATGTAAACTCCAGGGCACTGCCCCACACACTGACCCTTGACTGAAGCCCAGGGACTGCTCAGAACCGACAAGTCCGCCCTCTTTAACCTGACTCCCCTCCTCGTCCATTCTGCTGGAGCCCTTCCTCAAATCCCACCGGGAACAGTTGGGCATCCCAGTTAAAAGGTGCAGCAGTACAGAGTGGTGTCCAGGGCATTTGGTGCCATCTCTCTGACACACACACGTAGACAAGAAAGCATCAGGGGCACGGGGGTGGTGGTGATGGGCAGACACGGACTGTGGGAAAGTCCCTGTGTGGAGGCTGATCCTGTCTTGATTTAGATTGTGCTGATTGGAATTATTACTGTCACTCTCTGTATTGCCCTCTTGATTTCACATTGTTTGTTGCAGCAAGGTTTGGAAAGCTCACAATGTGTTGTGTGCTTCCAGTGATTGTGATTGAACTGTAACATTGCAGTTTCATCAGCTCAATAAACGAGCATCAAAACAAAAAGGATCTCGATGTGAATGACTTTGTGTGTTTGTCTCCCCGTGACCCGCGTGGGTTTTCTCCGAGATCTTCGGCTTCCTCCCACACTCCAAAGACGTTCAGGTTTGCAGGTTAATTGGCTTGTAGAAGTTGTCCCTAGTGTGGGTAGGATGGTGTTAATGTGCAGGGATCGTTGGTCGGCACAGACCCGGTGGGCTAAAGGGCCTGTTTCCGCGCTGTATTCTCTAAAGTATTTAAATAGACAAGGCAGGGAAAGGATAAGGACCTAATTTGAGCAAATGCGATTAGTGCGGATGGGTAAAAAGGATGTGAAGGGATGGTTCTGTGCTGTTTGACTCTGTAATTCTATTATCAGGCAATGACCATCTCCAACAAAAGAGATTGGTAACACTTTTCGAACAACATTCACTAACAGTCCCGAGTCCAATGATATGGGCTCCACCACGGTTGGGAGTCTCTCCCTGCTGCAGCCTTCTTCCACCTTCTCAGCCGCCGGCCAACAACCATCCTTGGCCAGTTCCACTGAGGTCATCTTCTTGGGCCACGCTTTGTCAGGGACCTCCCCCTTGACCTTCCTGCCATGAGGCAGCTTACAGGATCTAAGGCACACGCATATGTCTCCACTATAAGGTGGCGACCCTCAGAGAAGCCCCAGCCTCACAAACAACTCAACACAATAAATAATGTAAAGCAGCCTGGGGCAAGATGGTTTGCCCATGATTTAAATTTTAAACGTCATCCCGTCACCCATTCCTTCTCTCCAGAGATGCTGCTTGCCCGCTGAGTGACCATACTGAGGGACCATATACTTCCCACGTATATCAAGCAGAGAGAAACGTGAGTTCTACACGGCTCTGCCCGACGTGTGTGAATGGATTCGGTGGTTTGTACCCACTCCTCCTCCCTGCTCACCCACCCACCCACCAAGCCAGCCAGCCGGACCCCTCCTCGTTACAGCGGCGGAAGCGTCATTTCCAAGAGAATGGGGCAGAGAGCTGGGGCAGCGCTGGGATGGGAGCAGGGCAGATGAGGCGCACCAAAGGAACAAACACGTTGATGGCTGCAAGGGGCAGGCGGCAGTGGTCTTGTGCCCCAGCGAGGTAGACCGCTCTTCCCCCTGCTAATGCACACACAGAAAGAGAGAGATGAGAGCAGAGAATGATCCCAGCCTAGCTCTGGCACTGGACGGTGCACATTTTACCTTTGTAGGTCCTATCAATAGACACGGCCGCGCTGAATTCGATCTTTAACTCAAAGCCGCAGGATGGAGTTGTCTTCTTCTTACACTGTTGCTTCGCCCCCACTGCCTCCCCCTTGCTGCACAATGGCAGCGAGTGCGGGGCCGAGATCCTGCCTAGTTTTTTTAAGAAATTGAATAACTTTCAATACTGAATCAGAATCTACTTACTGTATGAGATGCCGTCCAGCTCCTCTATTTGATGCTTAAAACAGGCTTTCATTCACGGTTGGCTCAAGAGTAACTCGGGAGAGGAACTTGGAACATTGCACAAATGAGAAGTAAACGGCAAACTTAGTCATACCCGTGGGAACTCGGTTAAATTCTTGATCATAAACTTGGAGTCTCGTACACAACCACGAGTCTTTCACTTCGGGTCACTCGTGGGTCAACTCGCACCGTGAGACAAGGCTAGACTCAGGAACAGCTTCCTCCCCTCTGTTATCAGGCTTCTGAACGGCCCTTCCGTAGCTAGGGTACTGTCCGGTTCACCTCTACCCCATTGTGGACATTGGACTTTGTCTCTGGAACTGGTGCGCTACAATGCTGAGAACTATATTCTGCCCTCTGTATCTTCCCCTTCGCTCGACCTATTGCACTTGAGTTTGGCTTTCCTCTTTAATTTATTTTTCAGAGGTACAGCATGGAAACTGGCGCATCGACCCACCGTGTCCACACCGACCAGCGACCACCCATGCGGGCACCGGGGATCGAGCAAACTCCACAAAGGTAACACCCGTGGTCAGGATCGAACCCGGGTCTCTGAAGCAGCAACTCTACCGCTGCGACACCATGCTGCCCCTATCAAAGATGTGGAGAGTGCGAGTAAATAAATATTGTTTCCCTGTAGCAACATTGATGCTGAAAGTGCGGAGACGTGTTAATTGCGCAGTGTTATTAAACAGTAAGGTTAATTCACCTATGTGCTGTACACTTCCCTGGTTTACATTTCAATAGGTTCAACGGAAATTGAAATTGGCAATGTTGCGAGCATCTTAATTAATCTCTTGCACACGGGCAGAGTCAAAATTACTCCATATTCTTCCTGTACCATCCACTGCTGTAACACAGTCTATACAAGGCTTTTCAAAACTGACAGATCTTTTGTTCAGGTACAAGTCAACGTCTGTCTTGTTCCGAGTGCAATAATAGGAAAGGGATCTTGCAATGATAATATGTTGAAGAAAGAACCTCAGATGCTGGAAAAATCGAAGGTAGATAAAAATGCTGGAGAAACTCAGCGAGCGTGGCAGCGTCTATGGAGTGAAGGAATAGGTGACGTTTCGGGTCGAGACCCTTCGGGTAATAATGGTAATAGATGAGAATAGTTGTATAATAACCAAGTCACACCCAATGCCATTTAATGCTTTCTTTTTAGCAAAATACATTACTCAGAGAAAGACTCATCATCGATAAATTTATTTGAAAATTATGTGGATGCTATGACAAGAATATATAGAACAGTGTAGTCTGAAGAAGGTTCTTGACCCAAAATGTTACCTATCCATCTTCTCCAGAGATGCTGTCTGACCTGATGAGTTACTCCAGCAATTTGTGTCAATAGGCAAGAGACAATAGACAACAGGTGTAGGAATAGGCCATTCGGCCCTTCGAGCCAGCACTGCCATTCAATGTGATCATGGCTGATCATCCCCAATCAGTACCCCGTTCCTGTCTTTTCCCCATATCCCCTGAATCCGCTATCTTTAAGAGCCCTATCTAGCTCCTTTGTGTATTAACAAGCATCTGCAGTTCTTTATCTACACATAGAGCAGTACAGTACAGGAACAGGTTCTTCTACCCATAATGTCTGTGACGAACATGATGCCAAGTTAAATTAATCTCCTCTGCCTGCACGTGATCCGTGCCCCTCCATGGTGCAGGAAGGGGCGTCGCTGTCCCATCAGTGACTGACAGGAGTGGAGACCAATCTGCGCCTGCGCTGTTTTGAAAGATTTTTAAACCTTTATAACTTTTAAAAGAGACCACCAATCTTAACAAAACTTGTTGCACTTGCAGCACAGGAGAATGGTGAGTAAGGTGGTGATAAATCATAACGCTATCGTGCACCGTTTTTGCACAAATGTAAAAAAACCCACAAATTTTTAAACTGGTTCTGGATCTCCCAGCATTTGCGTTCATAAGTTATAGGAACAGAAGTACGGAGTTTGTACGTTCTCCCCGTGACCTACAAGGGTTTTCTCCGAGATCTTAGTTTTCCTCCCACAATTCAAAGACTACTGGTATGTAGGTAAATTGGCTTGGTGAATGCAAAAAATGTCCCTAGGGTGGTGTTAGTGTGTGGGGTTCGCTGGTTGGCGAGGACCTGGTGGATTGAATGGCCTCTTTCCGTGCTGTATCTCCAAACTAAACTCTAAACTAAAAGTCTTGTCTCAAAGGTAGACAAAAATGCCGGAGGAACTCAGCGGGTGAGGCAGCATCTATGGAGCGAAGGAAATGGGCAACGTTTCGGGTCAAACCCCTTCTTCAAACTTTTTGTCTACTCTCAACCCCATTCCCCAATTCCACAGATTCACCACCCTCTGACTAAAGAAATTCCTCATCTTCTTTCTAAAGGTACATTAGTTTATTCTGAGGATCTTGCCTCTGGTCCTAGACTCTTCCATGACTGGAAACATCCTCTCCACAAACACACTCAATCCAGGCCTTGCACCATTCGGAAAGTTTCAATGAGGTCCCTCCCTCATTGAATGTTAACGATAACTGGGAAGACTTTCAAATAATCTCTGCTGCTTCATGATTTAAAATAAAATAAATTTGCCACAATTTTTGCATTCAAATATTAAAAGAAATGCTGCAAAATAAATGTCCAACGCCAGAATGTTAACTAGAAGATAAAAACAGGAAATGAAGGAAAGATCCATCAGGTCAGGCAGCATCTGTGGAAAAATCCTACCTGATCTCCCAGTTGCTAATTCCCCTTCCCATTCCTACACAGGGAAGGGTCTGAAGAAGGGTCTCGACCCGAAACATCACCTATCTCCTTCGCTCCTTAGATGCTGCTGCACCCGCTGAGTTTCTCCAGCTTTTTGTTGAACCCCCCCCCCCCTACACTGTCCTTTCTGTCCTAGGCCTCCTCCATTGTCAGAGTGAGGCTAAATGCAAATTGGAGGAACAGCATTTCATATTTCGCTTGGGCAGTTTACAGCCCAGTGGTATGAACATTGATTTCTCTCACTTCAGGTAGCCCCGGCATTCCCTCTCTCTCTATCCCTCCCCCACCAGCTTCTCGTTTTCACCCAACAAACGGCTAACAACGGCCTGTTTCCTTTATCATCGTTACTTTTTTTGCATATCTTTCATTCATTGTTCTTTATTTCACCACATCGCCGTCTATATCTCTCCTTCACCTTACCCCTAACCAGTCTGAAGAAAGGTCTTGACCCAACGTTGCCTATTTCCTTCGCTCCATAGATGCTGCCTCACCCGCTGAGTTTCTCCAGCATTTTTGTCTACCTTCGATTATCCAGCATCTGCAGTTCCTTCTTAAACAAATGGTGAAGGGCGATCTGTTTCTCTTTCCACAGATGCTACCTGACCTGGTGAGTATTTCCAGCTCTTTCTGTTTTTATTTCAGATTTCCAGCATCTGCAGTTTTCTTTTCTATTTTCATTTCACATAATATTTAGAACAGTTTTATGTTATATTCAAAGTTTGAAAGGCATATTCCCAATATAAAATGTATATAGCCTTACTTTTAGGCTTGGATAGGGTGGATGTGGAGAGGATGTTTCCACTAGTGGGAGAGTCCTGGACTAGAGGTCATAGCCTCAGAATTAAAGGACGTTCTTTTAGGAAGGAGGTGAGAAGGAATTTCTTTAGTCAGAGGGTGGTGAATCTGTGGAATTCTTTGCCACAGAAGGCTGTGGAGGCCAAGTCAATGGATATATTTAAGGCAGAGAGAGATAGATTCTTGATTAGTACGGGTGTCAGAGGTTATGGGGAGAAGGCAGGAGAATGGGGTTAGGAGGGAGAGATAGATCAGCCATGATTGAATGGCAGAGTAGACCTGATGGTCTAAATGGCCTAATTCTGCTCCTATTCCTTATGACCTTTTGATCTTTTATATGTGGTTAGGATATTTTCCAATATTTTGATTCTTTTTAGTGTACAACAGCAATTGATATTATATTAAATATTTGGGACTTAATTCTTCCACATTCCGGTAAAATGTACAATCTACTCAAATGAATTAAATAAAAAGCCAAAAGCTTTTTATGATTAAAAAAAATGTTATGCTGAGTATAGAGGAGTCACGGAGATGCAGCGGTGGAGTCGCTGCCTCACAGCGGCAGAGCGGCAGGTTCCATCAGACAGGTGCTGTCTGTACAGAGTTTGCACGTTCTCCCTGTGACTACGTGGGTTTTCTCCGGGATCTCCGGTTTCCTCCCACACTCCAAAGACATACAGTTTTGTCGGCTAATTGGCTTTGGTGATATTGTAAATTGTCCCTTGTTCATAGTCATAGAGTGATACAGTGCGGAAAAAGGCCCTTCGGCCCAACTTGCCCACACCGGCCAATTATCTGATTGGTGACCGATTAGGAAATAGGGAGATGCAACGAGACCTGGGTGTCATGGTACACCAGTCATTGAAGGTAGACATGCAGGTGCAGCAGGCTGTGAAGTAAGTGAATGGTATGTTGGCATTCATAGCAAAAGGATTTGAGTACAAGAGCAAGGAGGTTCTACTGCAGTTGCACAGGGTCTTGGTGAGGCCACACCTGGAATATTGCGTACAGTTCTGGTCTCCTAATCTGAGGAAAGACATTCTTGCCATAGAGCAAGTACAGAGAAGGTTCACCAGACTGATTCCTGGGATGGCAGGACTTCCATATGAAGAAAGACTGGATAGACTCGCCTTGTACTCGCTGGAATTTAGAAGATTGGGGGGGGGGTCTTATAGAGACTTACAAAATTCTTAAGGGGTTGGACAGGCTATATGCAGGATGATTGTTCCCGGTGTTGGGGAACTCCAGAACAAGGGGTAACAGTTTAAGGATAAGGGGGAAGTCTTTTAGGACCGAGATGAGAAAATCATTTTTCACACAGAAAATGGTGAATCTGTGGAATTCTCTGCCACAGAAGGTAGTTGAGGCCAGTTCGTTGGCTATATTTAAGAGGGAGTTTGATGTGGCCCTTGTGGCGAAAAGGATCAGGGGGCATGGAGAGAAGGCAGGTACAGGATAGAAACATAGAAACATAGAAATTAGGTGCAGGAGTAGGCCATTCGGCCCTTCGAGCCTGCTCCACCATTCAATATGATCATGCTGATCATCCAACTCAGTATCCCGTACCTGCCTTCTCTCCATACCCTCTGATCCCCTTAGCCAGGATACTGAGTTGGATGATCAGCCATGATCATATTGAATGGCGGTGCAGGCTCAAAGGGCTGAATGGCCTACTCCTGCACCTATTTTCTACGTTTCAATGAACCAGCTACACTAGTCCCACCTGCCTGCGTTTGGTCCGTATCCCTCCAAACCTGTCCTGTCCATAAACCTGTCTAACTCTTTCTTAAACGTTGGGATAATCCCAGCCTCATCTACGTGCCTCCTCTGGCAGCTTGTTCCATACACCCAGTGTGTGTAGGACAGTGCCAGTGTATGGGGATCGCTGGTCGGCGCGGACTTGTTGGGCCAAAGGGCCTGTGCTCACACTGTGTCTCTGAAGTCTATGGATGCATATTGTACAGGACAAAGAATGATCAAGGCGATATTCTCTTTTGTTTCTGTACGCGCTTTGTTTGTCACCTATTAGCCAAATAAGTGTCTCCGGGTCTCAGGGGAGCTAGTCTGACCAAGAACCGTGCAATTACTGAAATGGATTAGACATCTGTGAATAACAAATCTACTTGCACTATAAACTACACAATTTAATTGGACAAAACTGTTTGTGGTTACAATTAAAAGCTGACTTCTTCATTACACAGAGCTTCCAGCATCCCACGAGAGAATTATACACTTAATAGTATGTTAATTTTGTGTGGTACAGTGTTGTCCATTTAGATTCAGTATCACTTTCCAAATTAATCCAACCTTCTACAGAGGACAGTATTCAAGGGGAGACACATGGAACATCCCATCCATGGACAAAACGCTGGAGTAACTCCAGTGGGACAGGCAGCATTTCTGGAGAGAAGGAATGGGTGATGTTTCAGGTCGAGACCCTTCTTCAGACCCTTCTTGAAGATCTGAAAATGAAATCTCCAAGTTATGATTTAATGATTTTGTTGTTGCTTTAATCCTTAAAATTGCTTCTTAATCTTTTGCACACACTTTTCCTATATGTCCTGAATGTCTTCACAAGCCTATTTTCTGGAGAATTTATCAGTTTTACAGCATTCTTTAGTTAAGTGCCTTGACTGAAGCTTCGACCAACCCTCACTCTTTCTTTAACAAAGTAATTCCTGATGTTTGACTTTATATTAGATTTGCAATGCAGATCATCATTTAGAACACACACAAAGTACAGCACAGGAACAGGCCCTTCAGCCCACAATGCCAATGCCATGCACATGATCCATATCCCTCCATTCCCTGCATATTCATGTGCCTTTCTAAAAACCTCTTAAACACCACTATTGTATCTGGCTCCACCACCACCCCAGGCAGCACATTCCAGGACCCACCACTCTTTGTGTAAAAAATCTTGCCCCGCACATCTCCTTTAAATGTTGCCCCTCTTAGCTCAAAGCTATGCCCTCTAGCCTTTAATATTTCCATCTAGGAAAGGAAAGGTTCTGACTGTCTACCCTATCAATGCCTGTCATCCAATTATATATTTCTATCTGGTAATTAATTCTGATTTGGCCATCCATTGCCTATCCATTCCACAACATTTAAATCTTGTGGAGAAAAGTTATAACTTGCAAATTGTGTTCAAGGTAGTTCATATTAGAAACATAGAACATAGAAAAATAGGTGCAGGAGTAGGCCATTCGGCCCTTCGAGCCTGCACTTCCATTCAATATAATCATGGCTGATCATCCAACTCAGTATCCCGCACCTGCCTTCTCTCCATACCCCCTTATCCCTTTAGCCACAAGAGCCACATCTAACTCCCTCTTGAATATAGCCAATGAACTGGCCTCAACTACCTTCTGTGGCAGAGAATAGTAAGATTGAACGAGAACTTACCAGTTCGAAGGTTGATCTTTATTTCATGAGGAGTCGAAGTGAGGGATTTCGTGAAGAGCCCGCCGGCGCGCATGCTCGACATACTTCAAAGTAGCGGCGTGGAATCACAGAACCAACAATAGAAATGACTTCGCATAGTATGATTGAATTGACTAAGATTACCAGATGAAGGTGATTGAGGGTTGGGCGAGGAGGGCACGAAATCCCTCACTTCGACTCCTCATGAAATAAAGATCAACCTTCGAACTGGTAAGTTCTCGTTCAATCTTACTATTTCATTTCGGAGTCACGTGAGTGACTTCGTGAAGACTTCAAAGCTTCTGTGATTACACGCCCTGGACCACGTCCATGCTGACACACCACTACCAGGGATGGATGGGAGGACAAACTGGCTCAATAGCTCATACTGCAAAACAAAAGCATATTTATTAATAACAAATCAAAAACCCCTCATGCGGGGACATCTCCACGTTCTGAACCTGCATTCAGCACGGCTTCTGCGAACTGTAGAGGAGCAGCAACAGGCTTGTTATAAAAACGCTGGAACACAGCTTCATTCGCCCATCCTGCTGTGGCGAGAATTTGGTCCATGGGCACCTCCATGACCCTCGCCGCTGACGTCGATGCAGCCCTGGTGGAATGAGACTTGAACACATTAGTGTCGATACCTGACTTACCCAAGACGACTCGAAGCCACCTGGATATCGTCTGGACTGTCACTCGATGATGAGGTCTCTTATGAGTGACAAGCAGGTATCTCTCCATTCCTCTGATGCGTGCCGTCACCTTGACATAGTGGCGGATATGTGAGGCTAAACATAGCCTAGCATCTGCGGGGTATGCCGGGAACTTCAGCTGCAGCCCTGTGCACCCAGGTCTATGCTGCTTTAGTAGCTCGTCAACGAAAAAGACTACTTCTGTAGGGGTAGATGTCATTCTGTCGACACGCAGTTTGTGTAGTGTCTGTACCCTCTGAGCTGAAGTCAGCGCTAGTAACATCACCAGCTTCATGGTGAGTTGGTCCAGTTGGAGCCCTTCCATGGGAGACCACGTCCTGAGCAGGGTTAATACGTCCCTGACATCCCAGGTGATATTATAGCGTGGTGTAGGCGGATTCATATTGAATATACCCCGCATGAGTCTGGACACTAGCCTGTTGGATCCTACCCCAATCTTGAGGTAGAATGATAGCGCACTTCTGGCGCTGTTGATGGCACTGTAACTTAAGTGTTCATCATGGTGCAACCCCGCGAGGAATTCCAGGACGTCGGTTATTGTCACGTCATCGTACGTGATGCGAGAGCGGCTGCAGTAGGCTTCCCACTTCTTAATATGCGAGCGGTATCTTCGCCTTGTGGACTCTCGACACGACGCCCCGATGGTATCCATGGTCCGAGCCGAGAGGCCGTATTGGACTAACGGCCTGTTCAGAACCTGCAAGCCAACAAATTTAAATAGCCATGGCAGGGATGTGGCTCCCCTGACACAGGGTGAGTAACCAATTGTGGGCAACCCTTCAAAAGGACCCAAGGTTCGTTGAGCATGTCAAAGACCACCGGATACCAAGGCTGTGTGGGCCAGTCGGGTATAATAAGGATGCCCTTGGCAGCATCTGCCTGAATCTTTCGCAATACCCGACTGATGAGGCAAAACGGAGGGAAGGCATAGAAAACCCAATTCCCCCAGTCCAGCGAGAATGCATCTAGCGCTATTGCCCCAGGATCTGGTTCCCATGAAACGTAGGCTGGTACCTGATGGTTCAACCGTGACGCAAAAAGGTCAATGTCCGGTTTACCAAATTTGGCTGTGACTTTAGCAAAAATCTCAGGATGCAACATCCATTCAATGTTGTCATTAAATTTGCGTGACCTGGTGTCCGCCACAGTATTAAGCTCACCTGGCAAATAGGTAGCTGAAATCCAAATGTCTCTTTGAATACACCAGAGCCAAATTGAGTTAGCCAATTTGTCACACGAAACTGACCTGGTACCACCCATATGGTTTAAATATGCCACAGCTGTGGTGTTGTCTATTTGGAGACGGACGTGTGCTCCAACAAGCTTGGAACAATATGCACGAAGTCCGTGGAATGCTGCCAGCAACTCCAAATAGTTAATCCCTTGAGTCAACAACATCGATGCCTCAAGGGTGTCCCATCTACCCCCACAACTAGAGCAATTATCAGTAGCTCCCCAGCCATTGGAGCTTGCATCAGTCTGTAAATATACCACCGGATTAGCCTCCCTGACAGGCTTAAATGAGTTGCTAATGTGACACACCCACCATTGCAACTCAGTTATCGCTTCGGACGGCAGCTGCATAGATCGATCGTAATGACCAGCGTTCCATTTTAACGCAGTAATTTTAGCTCTTTGCAAATTCTGATAATGCAAAGGTCCATATCGTGCTGCCGGAAACAAAGCCACTAACTTGCCAATTACTGTGGCTGTATGCCGAATCGATGGTATATTGGTGCCAATTAAATCTCTGCACACCTTAGTGACTTCCTCAATTTTGTTAATTGGTATAGTTATCCTCATGCTCATTGAGTTCACCGTGAACCCTAGGTAATTAATTACCTGGGCAGGGCAGAACTTTGATTTCTCTGGATGGACAATGAATCCTAATTGTTGAAATATATTGACAGCAGCTGCAACACCCTGTTCAGCCAATTGCAGGGTGTGGCCCACAATAAAGACATCATCTAAATAGGCCATAACTATATGATGTCGTTGTCTCAAATAAGCCATGATTGGCTTCACCAATTTAGTGAACAATCTAGGGGCTGTAGTAAGCCCATTAGGCAAAGCCTTATACTGCCAAAGTTGCCCCATCCAGATAAATTTCAAAAACCTTCTATCATCTTTCTGGATGGATACTGAATAATATGCATCCCTCAAATCAATGCATGCCATAAAGCAGCCATGAGAAATCAATGATTTGGCTGTTTCAAACGTATCCATTTTAAAATGAGTATATGTTACAAACGTATTCAAACGGGTTAGATCAATAATGACACGACAGCCTCCATCCTTCTTAGGTCTAGTAAATATGTTCGAAACAAATTCAATTGGCTCATGCACTGTTTTCTCAATCACACCCTTCTGTTCCAAACTTAAAATTTCCTTGTAACCTGCTGCCTGTTCTGCAGCAGACAATTTGAACGTACGACCAGGCATGTGCTGGGATGGAGGAATGTCGCCATTAATAAACTCAATTTTATGCCCCTGAATATTCCGCAATACATACTCATCACCAGTAAAATTACCCCATGCATCCAAAAACAACCGTAAACGACCACCAACATGGGAAGTTAAACAGAGAGAAAAGAGAGAACCAGACCCCCTCACCTCCGTGGTTACCGGCGGTCCTTGACACGTGTGGGTGGCCGTGGAGGTGCTGGGTTGGCTTGAGGGCGCGGCGTCTTCGATTTCCAAAAAGGTCTCTGCCGACCCTGTCCTAAAAAAGACCCTTGGTGCTGGTTCTGGTGTTGTTGTCGTTGTGGAGCTAGAGGGTGAGTCCTCGTCGAGGCACTGGCCGACCCTCGTGAGCGAATGTATGGAGCTTTTGAGCCGGACGGTGTGGGGGCACTCTTAGAGCGCATGATCCCCACCGTTTTGGCTTGTTCGTCAAGCTCTTTGACTCTCTTCGAGGGGTCCTCACCAAAGAGCTGACGGGGCGGCGGCGGCGGCGGTGGTTTGCACAATCCTGCAAACTTCGGGTTGAGTGCTGGGCGGATGCTGTTTTTGCGAAACCCGTTGATTTCGTGCTGGGTCGCGCACAATAAGGCCAGAGCATCTTCCTGGTCCAAATTCAGCTCGTCCTCGTCCACCGACCGCGCAAAGGCGGTAATACCGGCCGTGAGGAGTTTCAGGATCCGCTGCAATTGTAGCTCTTGTTGACGGATAGCCGCACTGATGTTGCCCCATATTGGCGTATTGACCACAGGCACGTTGAGGGAGTTGCAGTTTGATGGAGCCTTGTGACGGCTCATAGCCTGGATGAGGACTTCTTCCTGCAGCACCTGATTATTAAGAAAGTCCACTGTGGCTGCCAGCTTTGAATTGAGAGGAAGACCAGCCGTATGTGGGGCCGCGAATTTGGTCGCCACATCCAAAAGTTCCTCCGCTGGCACCTCCACCGGAGGTGGTACGGGATCCACCAGAACCTCCTCCTCGTGCTGCTCCAGGCTGATAGTAGATGTTGGTGAAGACGCCCTGTGCCTGTTGCTGCCCTGCTGTTGTTGACGTTGAAGCAGGAGCTCCAGCAGCCGCTCCATACGGTCAATACGCCCTTCACCCTGAACACTCAGGTGGTCGGAGTCCTCCGGCTCTGAAAAGAAAACCGGGCTCCTGTCATCGGCCCGCACCTCGTCGAGGCCCTGCCGGTGCCGGTAGTTGTCGCTAACAGCCGCCGAGGCGAAACTGCGCGATTCCTGCGCGGGCGTGTTCAATCGCCTCCGTTTAGCGAGAGCTGAAGCCGCTGCCACTAAGGGCACATGCGGCGAGGTGTCGGCACCAGCTGAAGCATGGCTGCCTGGGGCCCGCGCAGTCTTGCCGGCTGCCCACATCGTGGACGTTGCCGACGCATGGTCTCGCCCACCCATCCATGGGGGGCTCGGCGACCGCGACGAGACCCGACTCAACCGACCCGTCCCGGCGTCGAGAGTCGGGGTGTGCCGGCTGGACCTCACAGCCGCCCCGGGTCTCGCCCTGGAACCTGACCGCTCCTCCGCGACAGGCAATGCCTTAGCCCTAACAGGGTTAGGCTTCTGGGCTCCTCCCCTCCCCCTTCTCGGAGGGCTGAGTGGAACAGGCCGTGCAACGGCACGCGCCCTGCTCGAGGTCGCCAGCGAGCCCGCTGACAACCTGACTGCCATGGCAGGGTCCCCCTGCTCTGGCGGCACACCACACTCCTCCTCACCGAACTCCTCCGAGCTGTGGTGTGCTGGCGGATCTGGACCTGTGAACACAGGGCTTACCCACATCTCCGCCTGAGTCCCGGCCTGCGCTGCAGGTACTGCCGATGGTAAAGGCCCCGGAACTGTTGACCGGCGAACTCGTCCTGACGTCCTCCGGCCCTTCGAACTCCCATCCATGTCCCTGCTGCAAGACATAATCAGACAACAAGGACCACCAACTAAAGGTGGAATACTCACCTCCGTGGCCCCTTATGAAGGGCTGGCGAGGAGCGCGCTCCACCGCCAGCCGTCGCAGCAACGCGTTACGACGATATGTCGAGCATGCGCGCCGGCGGGCTCTTCACGAAGTCACTCACGTGACTCCGAAATGAAATTCCAGAGACTCACCACTCTCTGTGTAAAGAATGTTTTCCTCATCTTGGTTCTAAAGGAATTCCCCCTTAACCTTAGACTGTGACCCCCTTGTTCTGGACTCCCCCAACATCGGGAACAATCTTCCAGCATCTAGCTTGTCCACCCCCTTAAGAATTTTGTAAGTTTCTATAAGATCCCCCCTCAATCTTCTAAATTCCAGCGAGTACAAGCCGAGTCTATCCAGTCTTTCCTCATATGAAAGTCCTGACATCCCAGGAATCAGTCTGGTTCCCAGGAATCATAGAAACATAGAAACATAGAAATTAGGTGCAGGAGTAGGCCATTCGGCCCTTCGAGCCTGCACCGCCATTCAATATGATCATGGCTGATCATCCAACTCAGTATCCTGTACCTGCCTTCTCTCCATACCCTCTGATCCCCTTAGCCACAAGGGCCACATCTAGCTCCCTCTTAAATATAGCCAATGAACTGGCCTCAACTACCCTCTGTGGCAGAGAGTTCCAGAGACCCACCACTCTCTGTGTGAAAAAATTCCTTCTCATCTCGGTCCTAAAGGATTTCCCCCTTATCCTTAAGCTGTGACCCCTTGTCCTGGACCTCCCCAACATCGGGAACAATCTTCCTGCATCTAGCCTGTCCAACCCCTTAAGAATCTTGTAAGTTTCTATAAGATCCCCTCTCAACCTCCTAAATTCTAGAGAGTATAAACCGAGTCTATGCAGTCTTTGTTCATAAGACAGTCCTGACATCCCAGGAATCAGTCTGGTGAACCTTCGCTGCACTCCCTCTATGGCAATAATGTCCTTCCTCAGATTTGGAGACCAGAACTGTACGCAATACTCCAGGTGTGGCCTCACCAAGACCCTATACAACTGAAGTAGAACCTCCCTGCTCCTATACTCAAATCCTTTTGCTATGAAAGCTAACATACCATTGGCTTTCTTCACTGCCTGCTGTACCTGCATGCCTACTTTCAATGACTGGTGTACCATGACACCCAGGTCGCGCTGCATCTCCCCTTTTCCTAATCGGCCACCATTTAGATAGTAGTCGGTTTTCCTATTTTTGCCACCAAAGTGGATAACCTCACATTTATCCACATTATACTGCATCTGCCAAACATTTGCCCACTCACCCAACCTATCCAATCATATTGCATGGATTGATATCTAAAAATGTTAAAGGCCCACATGTTGCCAGTTGTGAAGACATGTTTGGCCAAATAGCTTCCCTGTATTCCTGGCATGGATGAAGTTTAGTTTAGTTGAGTTAACTTTGCTGTCAAGTGTGTAGAGGTACAGTGAAAGGTTTGCTAACCAGTCAGCGGAAAGACTATATATGATTACAATCTAGCCGTCCGCAGCGTACAGATGCAGGATAAAGGGAATCATGTTTAGTGCAAGGTAAAGTCCAGTTAAGTCAAATTAACGATAGTCCAAGGGTCACCAATAAGGTAGACGATAGTGGCTATGAAATGGCTACCTTTCAGACAATGCTTTCATTATTTTACCCATGTAGAAATTCACAGAGATTTTATTAAATATCAAGCCATCAAACATGTTAACCCAAAAATATCTAAAGCATTTCAAGAGAAGGGTCCCAACCAGAAACGTCACCTGTCCAAAGATGCTGCCTGACTCGTTGTGTTCCTCCAGCACTTTGTGTTTTGCTCGAGATTCCAAGCACCTGCAGTTCCTTGTGTCTCAAGAATTTATCTCTGACTTAAATATGGTTCATGTGATTTTCGAAATTGGCAGATTGTCCAATAGTTATTGATCTGGTTTCAAGGTTTCAATGTCAGTTTATTGTCACATGTACCAATTAAGCGGCAGTGCAGTTTGAGTTACCATGGAGCCATGTTAAGTGAAAAGCAGCAAGACACACAACCACATAAAAGTTAACATAAACATCCACCACAGTGGATTCCATATTCCTCACTGTGATGGAAGGCAATAACGTTCAATCCTCTTCCTCTTTGCAGCTACATGCTGGAGAAGATTGCATAGTATTTTTCTCCAAAGACAATGGGAGCTAAATTGGACAGCTCTGGTAAACATATGCTGGGACCATGATGCACAATTAACCTGTGACTGTTTAACCTGGTCCACAATTTCAGTTGCCTGCTGATGATGATGAGTTTGGCAACAGACCATTGCTCTGCGTGCTATTTGTAACTCATCACCAGATTTGTCCCCGCTAAGAGAGACTTATTAAAATGGAGCGGCTCCGTCTCTGGTGGAAACCATTCAGCTAGTTGTCTCGTTGCAAGAAATGGCAGACATGGGGCGGCGCGGTGGCGCAGCAGTAGCGTTGCTGCCTCACTGTAGCGGTAGAGTTGCTCCACCTGATCTTCCAATGCAGTGTTTTGCTGCATTAATGCGAGTTTTATTCAAGGTCTCCTATTCACGCGAACCCTGCCCACCCAGGTGGCACGGTGGCGCAGCGGTAGAGTTGCTGCCTCACAGCGCCAGAGACGTGGGTTCAATCCTGACCACGGGTGCTGCCTGTACGGAGTTTGTACGTTCTTCCCCGTGGCCTGTGTGGGTTTTCTCCGGACGCTCCGGTTTCCTCCCACGCTCCAAAGACGTACCGGTTTGGACATGAATTGGCTTTGGTATTCATCTAAATTAGCGATAGGCACACAATTTGAACGTGTGGAACAACAGGGAACACTCAAACTTATCCTCAAAATAAATCTTCTTAAACTTGTTGGAGAATATGGAAACTCCCAGCTGGAATGGTTTCATTCATTTTAAGTCAAAACACCCTTATATAAAAAAAAATCATAGAACTTAAAACTGCCTGCAATACAGCAAATCTAATCATCTGGGATAGACACACATAGCTGGAGTAAAGCCCCTGTCTTACTTTCCCGAGTTGCTCACAAATTCCCCCAAGTTTTCCCCTTGATTCAAACTCGGAGAATGTCCTTCGCGAGTCTGTAGAAGTCCATAGATATTTCATAACGACTCGTAATGCCAGCCGTAAATAGAGAGAGTACAGAGGAGATTTACTAGAATGTTGCCTGGGTTCCAGCAATGAAGTTACAGAGAAAGGTTGAACAAGTTAGGTCTTTATTGTTTGGGGCGCAGAAGGTTAAGGGGGGACTTGATTGAGGTCTTTAAAATGATGAAAGGGATAGACAGAGTTGACGTGGATAAGCTTTTCCCATTGAGGGTAGGGAAGATTCAAACAAGAGGGCATGACATGAGAATTAAGGGACAGAAGTTTAGGGGTAACATGAGGGGGAACTTCTTTACTCAGAGAGTGGTGGCTGTGTGGAATGATCTCCCAGCAGAAGTGGTGGAGGCAGGATCGATTTTAACATTTAAAAGTAAAGTGGATAGGTATATGGACGGGAAGGGAATGGAGGGGTATGGTCTGAGTGCAGGTAGATGGGACTAGGGGAAAATAAATGGTCGGCACGGACTGGAAGGGCCGAGAAGGGCTGTTTCCGTGCTGTAATTGTTATATGGTTATATGGTTAGTTGGTTAACTCAGCAGGACAGGCAGCATTTCTGGAGAGAAGGAATGGGTGACGTTTAGGGTCGAGACCCTTGTTCAGACCGTATTATCTTGTTGTTTTGCAGAGGACCACTTGCACCTCCTCCAACCACATCTACTGTATCCGCTGTTCCAGGTGTGGACTCCTATATGACGGCGAGACCAATCGCGTGCTCCGCGAGCGTTACGCTGAACACCTCTGCTCAGTCCACCTAAACCTCCTCGAGCTGAAACCTCACCCATTTTTCTCTCCTGAGATGCCGCCTGTCCCGCTGAGTTACTCCAGCATTTTGTGTCTATCTTCAGTACAAGGATGGGATTGGTTAAAACCAGCATCTGCAGTTCCATCCGACGCACTTACCGCGTTTACAACTGAAATGTCGAAAACACAATCTTAAAAAGATAAACATGAGAGCACTGCAAAATAAAGCGACTTTAGTTGATTCAAAAGAGATTAGAAACATGATCTTCTGTGATACCTTTTGGGTTAGCTGCTGTGTCCCAGTTCCACTTGCTGCTGGATTGAAGGATTGAGATTCTACTTTTATAATAATTAATTTTCCGGGCCAGAGAAAGTTGTATTCTTGTTATTGAATGGCAGTAGTGTCAATTTATCTCTTGGTGTCTGGGATGTGGAGCCAGGCTGTAGCAGCTGGTGTGGCGGAGTTAATCTTGGCCAAGTGCCCTGGAAAGAATTGGAGAGGGCAGCCTTTGACAATATGTCCCATTGTTTCAGCTTTACTGCTGTACTCGCAGCAAGGACATGATGGTGGCATTTCCATAGAGCACCATACAGTCATAGCATCATACAGCACATAAACAGACCCTTTGGCCCATCCTGCCCATGCCAGCCAAGATTCACAAACATCAATAGTCCCACCTGCCCGCGTTTGGCCAATATCCCTCTCAATCTCTACGGCGTTTGTACGTTCTCCCCGTGACCTGCATGGCTTTTCTCCGAGGTCTTCAGTTTCCTCCCACACACCAAAGATGTACAGGTTTGTAGGTTAATTGGCTTGGTACAAATGTAAAAATTGTCCCCAGTGGGTGTAAGATGGTGTTAATGTCGGCGCGGTCCAAGTGGGCCGAAGACCTAAATCTAACTCTCCCTTGAATACATCCAGTGAATTGGCCTCCACTGCCTTCTGTGGCAGAGATTTCCACCGATTCACAACTCTCTGGTGGAGAAAGTTTTCAAACCATATAAACATATCATACCAGATGAGAATCATGTATCATAAATGATCAGCTATTTTGTATCCGGTCAGTATGGTTCTGACTAAAATCTATATAACTAATGAAAGACCCATTTCCTGAGTTCTGCCTTCACATTGGAGAAACTGCAAGTTGAGTCTGTCACTTGTTCCGTGGAGTGAGAGCTATTATAATTTAATTATCCCTTCACTCCCGTCAACTTTTTAAAATGTGTTTATTTTGCAGCTTTATAGGATTGCTTTTCAATCACATTTAACATTTATCAGAATTACTTCAAATTATTGCAGGCATGAACATTGACTATAATAATTGTTAGTAAATCCTAGGGATTCCTTGCAAAACAGATTAGTAATATTAGTTACATTATTGCACCTGCAAAAAGGTTGTGAGTTTTATTTGTACATGGCACAGCGGTGCGGTGGTAGAGTTGCTGCCTCACAGTGTCAGAGACCCCCATCCTGCCTCTAGGTGCTGTCTATGTGGAGTTTGTACGTTTTCCCTGTGACCTGCGTGGGTTTTCTCCGAGATCTGTGGTTTCCTCCCACATTCCAAAAATGTACAGGTTTGTAGGTAAATTGCCTTAGTATAAATGTATACTAGTATACAAGTATAAATTGCCCCTGGTGTTTGTAGGATAGTCTTAATGTAGCAATGTTACAAAATTTTGAGATTTAAAAAATCAAGTCTGCAATTTATCCCATCAGATAAAGCATAAAAAGAAGTTTAATTTGACACCTAATTTACTTTCATATCTTCAGTATTAAGAAAGTTATGGCCATTTTCATACTCGGAAATTAGCATCTTGCTCCCCATTGCCTTTCAATTGACAACTCAAAAGCTGTGATCTGGAAAAGTTAAAAGCCCATAACTTTCTTAAAATTAAGAGAACTCAATGAAATTTTCAGTTATTATAGATTGAAGCATTCTGAAAC
This sequence comes from Raja brachyura, assembly GCA_963514005.1. The sequence goes on along the minus strand of OY740797.1, from coordinate 7,298,221 downwards.
AAATATGAAACAATCTTACTTGGATGACCTGAAATTAAAGCATATAATTAGTTAGTTATCTAATTGTAGCTAATTACAAAATTCAATGAGTAGATCTAAACATCTATCCATTTCTTAAGAAAAGATAAACTTTTTTAAAATTGCCTAAGTGTCCAAATAACATTCACACAATAATCCACAATATAACATAATTTTAAAATCTCATTTTCATGAATTTCTGGGCCAAATGGAAGGAATTTAGTGTTTGATTCCTGTAAATTAATGGCCATTTAAATCAACTAGCGAGTGGGTTTTAGTGGAATGCGGTGGATTGGAACGTTGCGGTTAGCGGTGAAGTCGGGGGGAAAAATACTGTTTGTTCATAGATTTTTTGGGACCCCATTTCGCAACATAAAAATATTATTAAAGCCTCCCGAAAAACCAACTTTCAATATAAAAATAAACTATTTACCTTTTTTTCTCCCCTACGCAAAATCCTTCCGGTTGTCTGTTCTCACGGCTTTTGACGGTGATTTTTAAATTACTCTATTTAATAAATAATTTAGAGTAATTTAAAAATACCTTCATTCATGAAATGTCGGAGCGATTTTTCTTCCACAACCAAATCGCCCGACATTCATCGATTTGTCCTGCCTGTTGAAAAACGGCACTTTAAGCCCGCCCCCCTCTGAAAGGCGCCAAAGTCGCGCACACGGGGAGCAGCAGAAGTGCAGTGCCGCGAAAGGTAAGTTTTGCAACATACCTACTTAATGTGCGGGGATCGCTGGTCGGTGCGGACTCGGTGGGCCTAAGGGCCTGTTTCCGTGCTGTATCTTTAAACTAAACTATGTTACAATCTTACTCAGCAACTTTGGACATGTTCTTACCCAAGTTACGGTTAATAATTCTCATCATTTTTCCCATTTTCTTCCGACACTAGGAGCCAAGGTCGGCACGGTGGCGCAGCGGTAGAGTTGCTGCCTTACAGCGCCAGAGTCCCGGGTTTAATCCTGACTACGGGTGCTGTCTGTATGGAGTTTGCACGCTCTCCCTGTGACCTGCATGGGTTTTTCCCCGGGTGCTCCGGTTTCCTCCCACACTCCAAAGACGTGCAGGTTTGTAGGTTAATTGGCTTCTGTAAATTGTCCCCAGTGTGTGTAGGATAGAACTAGTGTACGGGTGCTTATTGGTCGGCGCGGACTCGGTGGCCCTGAGGGGCCTGTTTCCACACTGTATCTCTGAACTAAAATGTATTTTGGAAACTATTACTCTAATAAGCCAGTGCTTTAGACGAGATGTGCCGTTCTTAATTGGCAGACCTAAGAGACTGTTAAATATCTACAGGGATCATAATAGTCTCCAGCTGCCAGTCTGGAAAAGCCAGAAAGACGCTGAGACGTGCTCGGATAAAATCGACTCTGCCCGAGAAGGTTGGAGGGAGCACACTGTAATCAGAATTCCCAACCTTTGTTTGGGAACAAAATCATTCGCAAGTTCTTTTCAGTTCAGTGGTGCAACCCAAGGTTGGGGCAAGTTGGCGGACTTCATCCCAATCGATTATTACTCTGGTGGGATTCGGAAGGAAAAGGACGTTGATTTGAGGAGAAGGGGGCAAGATTTAATCGGAACTGGAGGGGCATCTTTTTCACTCATAAGGTGGTGGGTGCATGGATCGAGCTGCCGGTGGAGGTAGTTGAGGCAGGCACCATAACAGCATTGAAAAGACACTTGGACAGGTGCGTGGATAGGAAAGGTTTAGAGGGATATGGGTCAAACGCAGGCAGGGTCTAGCTTAGACAATAGGCGCAGGTGTAGGCCATTCGGCCCTTTGAGCCAGCACCGCCATTCAATGTGATCATCCCCAATCAGTACCCCATTCCTGCCTTCTCCCCATATCCCCTGACTCCGCTATCTTTAAGAACCCTATCCAGCTCTCTCTTGAAAGCATCCAGAGAACCCGCCTCCACTGCCCTCTGAGGCAGAGAATTCCACACTCACAGCTCTCTGTGAGAAAAAGTGTTTCCTCGTCTCTGTTCTGAATGGCTTACCCCTTATCCTTAAACTGTTGCCCCTGGTTCTGGACTCCCCCAACATCGGGAACATGTTTCGTGCCTCTAGCGTGTCCAAAACCTTAATAATCTTATATGTTTCAATAAGATCCCCTCTCATCCTTGTAAACTCCAGAATATACAAGCCCAGCCGCTCCATTATCTCAGTATATGATAGTCCCGCCTTCCCGCTAATTAACCTTGTAAACCTACACTGCACTCCCTCAATAGCAAGAATTACTTTCCTGAAATAGGGGACCAAAACTGCACACAATACTCCAGGTGTGGTCTCACTAGGGCCCTGTACAACTGTAGAAGGACCTCTTTGCTCCCATACTCAACTCATCTTGTTATGAAGGCCAACATGCCATTCACTTTCTTCACTGCCTGCTGTACCTGCATGCTCACTTTCATTGACTGATGAACAAGGACCCCCACCCAGATCCTGTTGTACTTCCCCTTTTCCCAACTTGACACCATATAGATAGTAATCTGCCTTCCTGTTTTTGCTTGGAGGGCGTGCTTTAAATGGGGCTTGGCAAACATGCTCTCTGTGTGGAGTTTGTATGTTCTCCCCATGATTGTGTGGGTTTTCTCAGGACGCTTCAGTTTCTCACACACTTCAAAGATGTACAGGTTTGCCGGTCAATTGGCTGGTAAGCTGTAGAATGGTCCCTTGTGCGTGTAGGTTAATGTACGGGGTCGGCACCGGCTCGGTGGGCAGAAGGGCCTGTATCTCTTAGGTCTAGAAATCACGGGGAGAAAGCAGGAAGGTTGAGATGGGGAAATGAATCAATGTCAGAGAAGATTCAATGGGCTGAATGGTCTAATTCTGGTCCCAAGTCTTATGGCCTTACTACTTTTTTAACAAGACAGAACAGTGGACAATTAAAACTGTTTTTTTTTTGTTTGAAATAGATTGCGACCTGGAGGGTGACCGATCCATGATCTCCATGGATGCTGAGTTACTCCAGCATTTTATGTCTTTTCTTTGAAAACTGTCATTGGCAGTTCATTATTTCTACATTTTGTCTACCTCCTGGATAGACACAAAGTGCTGGAATAACTCAGCGGGACAGGCAGCATCTCTGGATAGAAGGAATGGGTGACGTTTCAGTTCAAGACCCTTCATCAGATTCAGATTCAGATTCAATTTTAATTGTCATTGTCAGTGTACAGTACAGAGACAACGAAATGCATTTAGCATCTCCCTGGAAGAGCGACACAGCAAATTATTTGAATAAATAACAATAAGTGTCCGGGGGGGGGGGGGGGGGGGGGGGTGATTGGCAGTCACCGAGGTATGTTGTTGAGTAGCGTGACAGCCGCTGGAAAGAAGCTGTTCCTGGACCTGCTGGTTCGGCAACGGAGAGACCTGTAGCGCCTCCCGGATGGTAGGAGGGTAAACAGTCTATGGTTGGGGTGAGAGAGGTCCTTGGCGATGCTGAGCGCCCTCCGCAGACAACGCTTGCTTTGGACAGACTCAATGGAGGGGAGCGAGGAACCGGTGATGCGTTGGGCAATTTTCACCACCCTCTGCAATGCCTTCCGGTCGGAGACAGAGCAGTTGCCATACCAAACTGTGATGCAGTTGGTAAGGATGCTCTCGATGGTGCAGCGGTAGAAGTTCACCAGGATCTGAGGAGACAGATGGACCTTCTTCAGTCTCCTCAGGAAGAAGAGACGCTGGTGAGCCTTCTTGATCAGAGTTGAGGTATTGTGGGTCCAAGAGAGGTCGTCGGAGAGGTTGACTCCCAAGAACCTGAAGCTAGAAACACGTTCCACCTCCGTACCGTTAATGTGGATGGGGGTGTGCGTGCCGCCCCTGGACTTCCTGAAGTCTACAATGAGCTCCTTGGTCTTCTTGGAGTTAAGGGCCAGGTTGTCAGCGCACCATGCTGCTAAGTGCTGGACCTCCTCCCTGTAGGCCGACTCATCGTTGTTGCTGATGAGGCCAATCACCGTTGTATCATCTGCATACTTGATGATGGTGTTAGTACCATGTACAGGTGTGCAGTCATAGGTGAAGAGAGAGTAGAGGAGGGGGCTCAGCACACAGCCCTGTGGAACGCCGGTGTTCAGGGTGAGGGTTGAAGAGGTGTGCTTGTCTAACCTAACAGACTGGGGTCTGTTGGTTAGAAAGTCCAGTATCCAGTTGCAGAGGGAAGGAGCGATGCACAGATTACCGAGTTTGGCGATCAATTTTGATGGTATAATGGTGTTGAATGCTGAGCTGTAATCGATGAACAGCATTCTTACGTAAGTGTCTCTGTTGTCGAGGTGGGAGAGGGCGGAGTGAAGTGCCGTTGAGATGGCATCCTCCGTACTCCTGTTCTTGCGGTAGGCAAACTGATAGGGATCCAGTGTGGGGGGTAGGCAGCTTTTGAGGTGTGCCAGGACCAGCCTCTCGAAGCACTTGGTGATGATGGGGGTAAGTGCAACTGGGCGGAAGTCGTTGAGGCTTGCCGCAGTGGAGTGTTTTGGCACCGGCACGATGGAGGTGGTTTTAAGGCACGTGGGGACAACTGCCTGGGCAAGTGACAGGTTGAAGATGTCAGTCCAGACGTCTGCCAGCTGCGCTGCACAGACCCTGAGCACGCGCCCGGGGATGCCGTCAGGGCCAGCAGCTTTACGTGCATTAGTCCTACTCAGTGCCGCGTATACGTCGTAGGGGGTGAGTGTGAGGGGTTGGTGATCGGCAGGTAGCACAGCCTTGATGGCTGTCTCTAGATTGTCCCTGTCGAAGCGGCCATAGAAGTGATTGAGCTCCTCAAGGAAGGAGGCGTCGCTGGATGTGGGGGTGGTGTTGGCGGGTCTGTAGTCCGTGATGGCCTGGATGCCTTGCCACATGCGTCGGGGGTCGTTGTTGTTGAAGTGCTCCTTAATCCTGAGCTTATGGCAGTGCTTGGCCTTCTTAATGCCCCTCCTCAGGTTAGCCCTGGCTGAACTGTAGGCTCGAGCATCGCCTGACCTGAAAGCGGTGTCCCGTGCTTTCAGCAGTAGCCTGACCTCGCTGTTCATCCATGGCTTCTGATTCGGGAATATGGTCACCTGTTTGAGGGAGGTGACACTATTGATGGTGGAGTTTATAAAGTCCAGAGCAGAGGATGTGTAGGAGTCAATGTCCGTGTGGGAGTCAAGGGTGGCCTGGGCTGCAAACGCCTTCCAGTCAGTGTTTCCAAAACACTGCTGAAGTGTGAAGTCCGCTTCCTCTGACCAGACTTTAACTGTCCTCACAGTTGGTTTAACCCGTCTGATGAGTGGGGAGTACTTAGGGAGCAGGAACAATGAGATGTGATCAGACTGACCAAGGTGGGGGAGGGGGATGGCTTTGTAAGCTTCAGCCACGTTGGTGTAGACCCGTTGACCCGAAACGTCACTCATTCCTTCTCTCCAGAGATGCTGCCTGTCCCGCTGAGTTACTCCAGCATTTTGTGTCTATCTCCGGGGCAAACCAGCATCTGCAGTGCCTTCCTACACACTTCTCGACCTCCTGCTGTGTCTTGAACACCTTCTTGTTGTACCTCAAGCCAATTTATTGGCAATAATCATCCGGTGTGGCATTAAACGCCTTAAGGGCCTGTCCCACTCAGGCTATTTTTAGGCGACTGTCATAGTCGTAGCAGGTCGCTGAAAAAACGGCGTCTGGACCCCCCCCTTCGACATAAAATTTGAAATAGAATCATAACTTTAACAACAAGGAAAAACGAAGTCAGCATCAGCAACAATCTACATCACCTGGCGACAACTATGACAGCACCTACGTCAGGAGAAGTCAAGCTACGGTCATTGGCCTCAAACCCACTGTTGCCGACTGTCTCCGAAAATGTTTCAACATGTTTAAATTCCAGCGGCGACCAGAAAGACGCTACGACTCTTTGGGCGACTGAGGAGACGACTCACGACCGTACAGGTGACACCCCGGCGACCATGTGGCGACAGCCTAGTCGCCTGTAGTCGCCTAACAATTGCCTAAGTGGGACAGGCCCTTTAGTTCATTGACACATTTAGATTAACAAAGGGATACCATGATTACTGTAATTGTAAACAGGTGAAAACTATTGATGTCGAGTTTGTGAGAGGCAAAGGTGTTCCGTTAATAAACACCGGTGATCTGCAAAGCAATGGAAGGTTAGAACATTTGTGCCTCTTGATACCATTCCGATTTCAAATGTCAATTATTCCTCCCAAGATAGTTGCTTCTGGCAAATGTGTTTAAAATGAGGCACTGAAGGTCCAGAAGGAAGATAATCCTTCTTGGAGATGTGAGGTTTAAAAATGAAAATGAGAGCATATGGACCAGTATCTCAACGACATAAATGATATTAAATGAATTCATGATATAAAACATGGAGTAGACAGCCATGATTGTATTTGAAGATAGACACAAGATGCTGGAGTAACTCAGCAGGACAGGCAGCATCTCTGGAGAGAAGGAATGGGCGATGGATGTTTTGGGTTGAATCCCTTCTGTATCTGGTGCATTTGATGCTGGTGAGTAACAAGTTTACAAACAGTACTTTGGTTTTGTTTTGCTGAATTCTGAATATTTCAACATTAGATGAAATAAAACACTTATTTCTAATATTTCAAATCAATATTGCTTTGTACGGCTCCTGGTTTAAAACTGTCCAATCTGAAAACAAAATAATGTTGTCGTATTCACAATTATTTAGGGGATAATCCTGAACCTTTCTTGCTTGGGAACTTTCAGATCAACGAATCATTTACTGTTCTGAACTGGGCATTGTCTGTTTAAGATTCAGGCATTCTACACTTTCCTATTAGTTATGTGCAGATATTTAAATGTTTGTTCAAAATAGTTTAACCTTCAGGCTTTCTAAAGCATATTAAATGGAGTTAATACCCAAGCTGAGATTATCAGCCACAAGGTGCGTGTTTTGTATACAATATGCAATTGAAATGAAGTGTAACGTTCATTGCAAAATCCAAGCAGCACCATTTGATATGCTTTCCCCATAGTGGTAAATGGGTCTGTATCCTTCTACATGTAGGAAGGGGCTGCAGATGCTGGTTAAAACTGTAGATAGACACAGAATTTTGGAGTACAGAGCCCTAGTGAGACCACACCTGGAGTATTGTGTGCACTTTTGGTCCCCTAATTTGAGGAAGGACATTCTTGCTACTGAAGGAGTGCAGCGTAGGTTTACAAGGTTAATTCCCGGGATGGCGGGACTGTCTTATGCTGAGAGAATGGAGCAGCTGGGCTTGTACACTCTGGAGTTCAGAAGGATGAGAGGGGATCTCATTGAAACATATAAGATTGTTAAGGGTTTGGACACGCCAGAGGCAGGAAACGTGTTCCCGATGTTGGGGGAGTCCAGAACCAGGGGCCACAGTTTAAGAATAAGGAGTAAGCCATTTAGAACGGAGACGAGGAAACACTTTTTCTCACAGAGAGTGGTGAGTCTGTGGAATTCTCTGCCTCGAAGGGCGGTGGAGGCAGGTTCTCTGGATGCTTTCAAGAGAGAGCTAGATAGGGCCCTTAAAAATAGTGGAGTCAGGGGATATGGAGAGAAAGCAGGAACAGGATACTGATTGGGGATGATCACCCACGATCACATTGAATGGCGGTGCTGGCTCGAAGGGCCGAATGGCCTACTTCTGCACCTATTGTCTATTGTCTATTGTAACTACCCATACAGCTTAGTTTATTGTCACGTGTACCGAGGTACAGTGAAAAGCTTTTGCGTGCTAACCAGTCAGCGAAAAGGCAATACATGATTACAATCGAGCTATTTAGCTTGTGGCTAAAGGGATCAGGGGGTATGGAGAGAAGGCAGGTATGGGATACTGAGTTGGATGACCAGCCATGGTCACATTGAATGGCGGTGCAGGCTCGGAGGGCCGAATGGCCTACTCCTGCACCTATTTTTCTATGTTTCTATGTTTCTATTTACAGTGTATAAATACATAACGTTTAGTGCAACTGGGAAGTCAAGTCATCAAGAGAGTTTATTGTCATGTGTCCCAGACAATGAAATTCGTGCTTGCTGCAGCACAAAAAAAGTGCAATAGGCTGTTATAGTTCAGAGTTTGTTTGATGGTGAGTTTAATAGACTGATGGCTGTGGGGAAGCAGCTATTCCTGAACCTGGATGTACCAGATTTCAGGCTCCTGTATCTTCATCCTGATGGCAGCTAAGAGATGAGTGTGTGGCCAGGATGGTGTGGGTCCTTGATGATGTTGGCTGCCTTTTTGAGGCAGCGACTGCGATAGATCCCTTCGATGGTGGGGAGGTCAGAGCCGATGACGGACTGGGCAGTGGTTACAACTTTTTGCATTCCTTGCAGAAACTGTAACCTAAATCTGGAGGTGTGCCTTTTCGCACTTTTATACCTTTTGCCCGATGGGAGAGGGGAGAGGAGGGAGTGGCCAGGGTGCGACTCGTCCTTGATGATGCTGCTGGCCTTGCCGAGGCAGCGCGGGGTATAAATGGAGTCCATGGAAGGGAGGTTGGTTTGGTGTGATGGTCTGGGCTGCGTCCACGATTGGCTACAATTTTGTACGGTATTGGATGGAGCTGTTGCCAAACCGTGCTGTGATGCATCCTGACAAAATGCTTTCTTGGAATGGTCTCAAGTCCTTAGTGTAAATGGGAACATTGAAAGAGAATAAGCATTGAACTAACAAGACCATATGCAGCTGAGGTCAATGCCTCTTGCGTAATAATTGCTTGTTTAAGTCGTCATCTTTTGTGACTCCCGACAGAAGGACATTATCTGAGTACATAACGAACCTGAACATGCCTTGAAACAGTCACTCCGTCTCTCCCCGACTGACAGCAGGTGCAGTTGAAACTCTATGGGTCGTCTATTATATGTGTGAACAAGCCGTCGGGTATGTTGACAGCCAAAACCACTTGGAACGCTCCCCTCACACATCTGTTGATAAGCGTGACTCATCAACCTAACGATCAGCGAGCCTCCAGGCAAAACTGTAAACCTGCCTCGCATTCTCCGAGACTGATTCTGTTCCAACGTCGAGGCTCTAATAGCAGTTGGCTTGCATTCTCCACAAATCCTCATGGATCCACCCGCACTGTAAAATGGGCAGAATGGTTGCTGCCCATTCAGAGTACTTAACAGATAATAGACAACAGGTGCAGGAGTAGGCCATTTGGCCCTTCGAGCCAGCACGGCCATTCACTGTGATCATGCCTGATCATCCCCAATCAGTACCTCGTTACTGCCTTCTCCCCATATCCCCATGACTCTGCCATCTTCAAGAGCCCTATCTAGCTCTCTCTTGAAAGTATCCAGAGAACCAGCCTCCACCGCCTTCTGAGGCAGAGAATTCCACAGACTCACAACTCTCTGTGTCAAAAAGTGTTTCCTCATCTCCGTTCTGACTGGCTTACCCCTTATTCTCAAACTGTGGCCCCTGGCTCTGGACTCCCCCAACATCGGAAACATGTTTCCTGCCTCCAGCGTGTCCAAACGCTTAATAATCTTATATGTTTCAATAAGATCCCCTCTCATCCTTCTAAATTCCAGAATATACAAGCCCAGCTGCTCCTTTCCATCAACAAATGCCATCCCAGGCATTAACCTGGTGAACCTATGCTTCTTCTTCTTGTGCATAGCGTGCACAGCCTAAAGTTGCTGTGCAGACAACTTGTTATATTTGATTGTGCTCACCACGTTGATTGCATTCATTGAAACAGGGCGGACCACATGAAGGTTGCAATCTCCCACCCTGTAAACCTATGCTGCACTCCCTCAATAGCAAGAATGTCCTTCCTCAAATTGGGAGACCAAAACTGCGCACAATACTCCAGTTGTGGTCTCACTAGGGCCCTGTACAACTGCCAAAGGACCTCTTTGCTCGTATACTCAACTCCTCTTGTTATGAAGGCCAACATGCCATGTGCTTTCTTCACTCAAACTTTCAACTTCTGCCTCCAATTTTGCTTTCTCGACTAAGCTTTGTAGAACCATGTTGGGATATCAGGTTGGACTGAATTTGGTTGGGTGCCTTGGAGAATGCTTGGCCAACTAGGAAAATGGTCCCAACCTGAAATGTTGCCCATCCACGTTCTCCAGAGATGCTGCTTGACCCATTGAGATACCTCAGCGATTTGCGCGCATTTTAATCGAGTAAACACTCTTCATATCTCCCTAACGCGTCTGGAACGCAGGAGCTTGTGCTCATCCGCTGTTTAACCATGGTCGCAACCTTCCCGCTAAATTACTTGAGGCTTTGTTTAGAGATACAGCGTGGAAAGTGGCCCTTCGGCCCACTGAGTCCATGCTGACTACCCTACACACACTTTATCCTACAGGGACAATTTCCACATTTATAATTTATAACACCTACAAACCTGTACGTCTTTGTAGCGTGGGAGGAAACTGACGATCTCGGAGAAAACCCACGCGGGTCACGGGGAGAATGTACAAACACCCTGCAGACAGCACCCATGGTCAGGATCGAACCCGGATCTCTGGCGCTCCACCGCTGCGCCACTGTGCTGCCACAGTCTGAAACAAGAGCCAAAATTGCTGGAAGCACTTGGGTTCAAGTTCATATTTATTGGTACAGTGAAATTTGAGTTACCACACAGCCATACGGATACAAAGAACACAATACACAATCGAGTTTAACATAAACATCCACCACAGTGGAATCAACGTTTCTCACTCTGATGGAAGGCAATAAAATCCCGTCATCCTCCTCTTCGTTCACCCATGGTCGGGGCTTTGCACCCTTCGTAGTCGCCGCTACAGACGGCCCGATGTACAGGACTCTCGCGGGGTTGATCGAAACTCCGGCGTCGGAGCGGATCGGAACGCACTCAGCGGCTTATAGTTTCCGAATCGGCCGCTTCTATGGAAAGATGCTCGGAGCGCACCAATGGAAAGAGGAAACGGGGTTAACATTTCAAGTTGAAAACATTTTATCGGAACTGGAATAGAGAGAAGAAAATTGATTTTTTTAAGTTGCTGAAAAGATGGGTGTAGGGTTAGAGAGGAATAGAGGGACTTCCCTGGTAGGTTAAGGCTAACGGGTTCATATGAAGAGGAGTTGGCCATGGAACGGACAGAGGGTGGCCAAGTAATATGAGTTGTAAATACCAGGTCAGGGTGTTCATTTATTTTAAGTTGCAGAAACTTAATGTTTTAATATTCCTTGACGTGAGGAGACTGGTGCATGGACAGCCACCACATGCTCCTTGCTGGAGGCCCACTCGGGTCAAAGGCATGATCTTCACCACGGCCCGGAACTTACAACCCGGAGGGATGACTCTAATTTCCACCAATCCTTGCATTTCCTCCCTCCCCCACCCTAGCCGTCCTGCCAGTTCCACTGTTCGCATCCTCGTGTCCCTCTTGTTATCACCTCTTTCCCCAGCCAACAATGGGGCCCTTGTGGGCTCCACCCTTCCTTGGTCATCTGCTGCTGGTCTTGCTTTGCACTGGCCTTTTCTTGCCATGCCAGTTCTCTCCCTCTTTCAGTCTGAAGGGCCCCGATGTAGAAATAGGACGAGCTGCCAGAGGCAGCAAAATGCCAGATACATTAATTGCTGGAGGTCGAAAACAAAAGGGATTGTGGGGAGCTCCCATCAGATAACATGTAAAGCTCTCTGCTTGTTACAAGTTCATGTTACAGTTCTACCAGTTCTATCTTCCCAAAGGGCATTAATTCCTAAAGCATTGCTGGCTAGAGTAATTGCCACGTTCCAACTGCACATAGAACAGTATGTGTTGGAAGAACCGTGTATAGAACATGTTGTTCTATGGTCTTACAATGAATTACAAAGACCATGGAACAGTACAGCATGAGTACAGGCCCTTTGGCCCACACGCCTGTGCCAATAGATCACCAAGGCTGAAGCGAAACGTCACCCGCACCTTCTCTCCAGAGATGCTGCCTGTCCCACTGAGTTACTCCAGCATTTTGTGTCTTCCAAGTTAAACTAATCCCTCGTGCCTGCTGATGATCCATGTTCCTCCATTTCTGCGTCGTCATATACCGATCTAAAAGGGCCTCGGACATCGCCCTCATCATATCTGCTTCCACCACCAACCTTAGTAGGGTTACAAACTCCTTGGAATTTGTCAATAAAGAAACTTACTCCATACATTGCCATCAAACATTCTCCATCTAATGTGTTCTGAACCCTTTCATACATCTAGTAGAAGAAAAATAAATAGGTGCGGGAGCAGGCCATTCGGCCCTTGGAGCCATTCAATATGTTACATTCAAACAGTTATAATGGGTGACTTCAATCTACATATAGATTGGGTGAATCAAATTGGCAGGGATGCTGAGGAAGAGGATTTCTTGGAAGGTATGTGGGATAGTTTTCTAAACCAACATGTAGAGGAACCAATGAGAGAGCAGGCTATTCTAGACTGGGTATTGAGCAATGAGGAAGGGTTAGTTAGCAGCCTTGTTGTGCGTGGCCCCTTGGGCAAGAGTGATCATAATAAGGTTGAGTTCTTCATTAGGATGGAGAGTGACATAATTAATTCGGAAACAAACGTTCTGAACTTAAAGAAAGGTAACTTTGAAGGTATGAGACGTGAATTGGCCAAGATAGACTGGCAATTGATTCTTAAAGGGTTGACAGTAGATGTGCAATGGAAGGTATTTAAAGACTCCATGGATGAACTACAATAATTGTTCATCCCAGTTTGGCAAAATAATAAATCGGGAAAGGTAGTGCATCCGTGGATAACAAGGGAAATCAGGGTTAGTATCAAAACAAAAGATGAAGCATACAAATTTGTCAGAAAAAGCAGCCAACCAGAGGACTGGGAGAAATTCAGTCCAGCAGAGGAGGACAAAGGGCTTAATTAGGAAAGGGAAAATAGATTATGAAAGAAAACTGGCAGGAAACATAAAAACTGACTGCAAAAGTTTTTATAGATATGTGAAGAGAAAGAGATTGGTTAAAACAAACGTAGGTCCCTTGCTGTCAGAAACTGGTGAATTAATCATGGGGAACAAGGACATGGCAGACCACTTGAATAACTACTTTGGTTCTGTCTTCACTAAGTAAGACATAAATAATCTGCCGGAAATAGCAGGGGACTGGGGGTCAAATAAGAGGGAGGAACTGAATGAAATCCAGGTTAGCTGGGAAGTGGTGTTGGGTAAATTGAATGGATTAAAGGCCAATAAATCCCCAGGGCCAGATAGGCTGCATCCCAGAGTACTCGAGGAAGTAGCCACAGAAATAGTGGATGCATTAGGCGATAATTTTTCAAAACTCTTTAGATTCTGGAGTAGTTCCTGAGGATTGGAGGATAGCTAATGTAACCCCACTTTTTAAAAAAGGAGAGAGAAAACGGGGAATTACAGACCAGTTAGTCTAACATCGGTAGTGGGGAAACTGCTAGAGTCAGTTATTAAAGATGGGATACCAGTACATTTGGAAAATCGTGAAATCATTGGACAAAGTCAGCATGGATTTACGAAAGGTAAATCATGTCTGATGAATCTTATAGAATTTTTCGAGGATGTAACTAGTAGAGTGGATTAGGGAGAACCAGTGGATGTGTTATATCAGGACTTTCAGAAGGCTTTCGACAAGGTCCCACATAAGAGATTAGTATACAAACTTAAAGCACACGGTATTGGGGGTTCAGTATTGATGTGAATAGAGAACTGGCTGGCAGACAGGAAGCAAGGGGTTTTAGTAAACGGGTCCTTATCAGAATGGCAGGCAGTGACTAGTGGGGTACTGCAAGGCTCAGTGCTGGGACCACAGCTAGTTACAATATATATTAATGATTTGGACGAGGGAATTGAATGCAACATCTCCAAGTTTGCGGATGACACTAAGCTGGGGGGCAGTGTTACGAGGATGCTAGCAGGCTGCAAGGTGACTTGGATAGGCTGGGTGAGTGGGCAAATGCATGGCAGATGCAGTATAATGTGGATAAATGTGAGGTTATCCACTTTGGTGGCAAAAACAGGAGAGTAGACTATTATTTGAATGGTGGCCGATTAGGAAAAGGGGAGATGCAACGAGACCTGGGTGTCATGGTACACCAGTCATTGAAAGTAGGCATGCAGGTGCAGCAGGCAGTGAAGAAAGTGAATGGCATGTTAGCATTCATAGCAAAAGGATTTGAATATAGGAGCAGGGAGGTTCTACTACAGTTGTACACGGTTTTGGTGAGACCACACCTGGAGTATTGCGTATGGTTTTGGTCTCCAAATCTAATGAAATACATTCTTGCCATAGAGGGGGTACAGAGAAGGTTCACCAGACTGATTCCTGGGATGGCAGGACTTTCATATGAGGAAAGACTGGATAGACTCGGCTTGTACTCGCTAGAATTTAGAAGATTGAGGGGGGATCTTATAGAAACTTACAAAATTCTTACGTGGTTGGACAGGCTAGATGCTGGAAGATTGTTCCTGATGTTGGGGGAGTCCAGAACAAGGTGTCACAGTTTAAGGATAAGGGGGAATTCCTTTAGGACCGAGATGAGGAAAACATTTTTCACACAGAGAGTGGCGAGTCTCTGGAATTCTCTGCCACAGAAGGTAGTTGAGGCCAGTTCATTGGCTATATTTAAGAGGGAGTTAGATGTGGCCCTTGTGGCTAAAGGGATCAGGGGGTATGGAGAGAAGGCAGGTACAGGATACTGAGTTGAAATGATCAGCCATGATCATATTGAATGGCGGTGCAGGCTCGAAGGGCCGAATGGCCTACTCCTGGACCTATTTTCTATGTTTCTATGTTTCTATGTTAATATGATCATGGCTGATCATCTAAAATCAGTACTCTGTTCCTGCTTTCTCCCCATATCCCTTGATTCCTTTAACACTAAGAGCTAAATCTCTCTCTCGCTCTCTTCCATACATTGCCATCAAATTTTCTCCATCCAGCATTTGATATTTCCACTTTGAGAATAAAATTCTGACTGCCTACCCTATCTTTATCTCTCATCATTTTATAAACGTCTACCAGGGCTCCCCTCCATTTCTCCAGAGACATCAATCCAAGTCTGTCTGTACTTGCGTTACAGCTAATGCCCTCTGATCCACAGTGAAGCCACATGCAAATCGCAGGAACAGCACCTCATATTTCACTTTGGCAGTTTACAACCCAGCGGTATGAATATTGATTTCTCTAATGTCAAGTAACCCTTGCGTTCCCTCTCTCTCTCTCTCTCTCTCTCTCTCTCTCCGTCCCTCCCCCCACCCTAGTCATCCTGCTAGTTTCACTATTCGTATCCCTTTGTTGTCACCTCTTCCACTACCAACAATGGACCATTGTGGGCTCCACCCTTCCTGGGTGATGGGTGCCGGCTCTGATTTGTTCTGAACTTTTTCATCCCTCTAGTTTCACTCTCCCCTGACTCTCAGTATGAAGAAGGGTCCTGACCCAAAACGCCACCTATCAATTTTATTCCAGAGATGCTGCCTGACCCACTGAGTTACTCCAGCATTTAGTGTCTATTTTCAGCATCCTGGTGAACCTCTTCTGCACCCTCTCTAAGGACTCCACGTCTTTCCTGTAATGGGGCGACCAGTGTCACACATGAAAGTTCAAATCCACTCATCAAAGAACTATAGAGCTGCAGTTCTACTTTCTGACTTGTGCTCAATACCTTGGCCAATGATGTCAAACATATTATTTGCCTCCGTTACCATTCTATCTACCTGTGTTGTCACTTTTGGGGAGCTATGGGCTTGGACCTCAAGAACCACCTCTACGTCCAGGAAGGAACTGCAGATGTTGGTTTAAGATAGACACAAAAAGCTGGAGTAACTCAACGGATCAGGCAGCATCTCTGGCGAAAAGGAATTGGTGACGTTTTGGGCCGAGACCCCTAATCCCTTTTCTCCTGAAACATAGAAACATAGAAATTAGGTGCAGGAGTAGGCCATTCGGCCCTTTGAGCCTGCACCGCCATTCAATATGATCATGGCTGATCATCCAACTCAGTATCCTGTACCTGCCTTCTCTCCATACCCTCTGATCCCCTTAGCCACAAGGGCCACATTTAACTCCCTCTTAAATATAGTCAATGAACTGGCCTCAACTACTCTCTGTGGCAGAGAGTTCCAGAGACCCACCACTCTCTGTGTGAAAAAATTCCTTCTCATCTCGGTCCTAAAGGATTTCCCCCTTATCCTTAAGCTGTGACCCCTTGTCCTGGACCTCCCCAACATCGGGAACAACCTTCCTGCATCTAGCCTGTCCAACCCCTTAAGAATCTTGTAAGTTTCTATAAGATCCCCTCATAATCTCCTAAATTCTAGAGAGTATAAACCGAGTCTATGCAGTCTTTGTTCATAAGACAGTCCTGACATCCCAGGAATCAGTCTGGTGAACCTTCGCTGCACTCCCTCTATGGCAATAATGTCCTTCCTCAGATTTGGAGACCAGAACTGTACGCAATACTCCAGGTGTGGCCTCACCAAGACCCTATACAACTGAAGTAGAACCTCCCTGGTCCTATACTCAAATCCTTTTGCTATGAAAGCTAACATACCATTCGCTTTCTTCACTGCCTGCTGTACCTGCATGCCTACTTTCAATGACTGGTGTACCATGACACCCAGGTCACGCTGCATCTCCCCTTTTCCTAATCGGCCACCATTTAGATAGTAGTCGGTTTTCCTATTTTTGCCACCAAAGTGGATAACCTCACATTTATCCACATTATACTGCATCTGCCAAACATTTGCCCACTCACCCAGCCTATCCAAGTCACCTTGCATTCTCCTAGCATCCTCCTCACACCTAACACTGCCCCCCAGCTTAGTGTCATCCGCAAACTTGGAGATATTGCCTTCAATTCCCTCATCCAGATCATTTATGTATATTGTAAATAGCTGTGGTCCCAGCACTGAGCCTTGCGGTACCCCACTAGTCACTGCCTGCCATTGTGAAAACGACCCGTTAACTCCTACTCTTTGCTTCCTGTTTGCCAGCCAGTTCTCTATCCACATCAATACTGAACCCCCAATGCCATATGCTTTTAGTTTATATACTAATCGCTTATGTGTGACCTTGTCGAAAGTCTTCTGGAAGTCCAGATACACCACAAATATTGCCTGTTCTCCAGAAATATTGCCTGTTCTCCCTGTGACCACTTGGATTTTCTCCGGGTGCTCCGGTTTCCTCCCACACTCCAAAGATGTGCAGATTGGTAGCTTAATTGGCTTCTGTAAATTGTCCCTGATGTGTAGGATGGAACTAGTGTACGGGGTCCGCACGGACCCGGTGGGCCGAAGGGCCTGTTTCCGCGCTGAACCTCTAAATGAAACTAAACCTTGAACTACAGCCAGAAAGACGAGACAAACACAACATTTCTGCGTGCCCCCATTGAGAGCAAGTTTCCAAATCTGCCTACTGCGAAATTGAATTTGCATTGCAAAACTAATAGGACAATAGGAATTTGCATCAGGGTGACTTCAGCTACTGTGGAGAGAGAGAGAGAAAAAAAATAGATTTTTTTTTTCCTCTGAAAAATACAACCGTAAAGCAATTTGCATGGCATTATCAGCATGGTCCCTACTGGAAAAATATATATGAAAGGTTACTCCTGGTCTTGCTATTCATGCATGGATTTAAGTCGAGATCCTTGGTGCAATTCATATTTAAAATAGAAAGTGTACAATGGTCATGAAGATGTGCTAAACTCGTATTTACTCAATACTAAAGCAAGCACAATTGAACCTCCAAGCTTAGCATTAACGGCCTGCAGCTTTGTGATCCTGCCAGTGCCTTGTTCCTTCTTCACAAGTCTTTTGATGACCCTGAAGCAACTTCTTAACTTGGCTTGTCCCAGTTATTTCTTGTTTGACTAGATTTGAATATGTGACGACAGTTTGGATAGGTTTGAGGCAGATGGTTTTTGACATTTTTCTGGGCGTCAGTTACACTCCATACATAAGGACACTTTCATCCTTTGTTTACCCTTCAGTGGGGAAGCTGCACAAGTTGATCATTAAGCTGGCATTTAAAAAATATACGTATACCAGCCCGTGCGTGCTCCAGGGCAGATGTAATGTGGTTCAAGCCTCTATTTGCATTGAGTGACAAAGCCACATTATTTGTTTTTGGACGCAAGACACCCTCGCGCTATAGTTCAAGGTCAGTGTAGCAAATTATGTAATAATGTATCATTTAATATATAGAAGGTGTAGGAATAACGGCAGATGCTGGTATAAATCGAAGATGGACACAAAATGCTGGAGTAACTCAGCGGGACAGGCAGCATCTCTGGGGAGAAGGAATGGGTGGCGTTTTGGGTCGAGACCCTTCTTCAGACTGATGCTATTGGTGACGTTTTCGGGTCGAGACCCTTCTTCAGAGTCTTACAGTGTGGTGACAGGCCATTCCGCCCAACGTGCCCAGACCGACCAATATGCCCCATCTACACTAGTCCCACATCTGGCCCATATCCCTCTAAATCCATGCTATCCATGTACTTGGAGTTATTCACTGTGGAGATAGGCCCTTCGGCCCAACTTCCCTACACATGTCAACATGTCCCAGCTACGTTAGTCCCACCTGCCAGCGTTTTTGGCCCATATCCCCTCTAAATCTATGCTATCCATGTACCTGTTTAAATGTTTTGTAAATGTTGCGATAGTCCCTGCCTCAACTACCGCCTCTGGCAGCTTGTTCCCCACACCCACCACCCTTTGGCCATTAAAATAAAAATTGCCCTGCAGGCCCCTATTAAATCTCACCCCCCTCGCCTTAAACCAATGACCTCAGGTTCTCTTGCCCAAAGTAGAGGTTATGAGACTCTGTGCGTTTACCTGATCTATTCCTCTCATGATTTTGTACACCTCAATAAGATCACCCGCTCATCCTCCTGCGTTCTGAGGAATGTGCCTATTTAAAAGCCTCTTAAGGGGCTGTCCCACTTGGCGATTTTTAAGGTGACTGTCGGTGCCATTGACTGACGTACCAGTGTCGCCGAAAGATTTTGAACATTTCGAAATCCAGCGGTCATAGGTCGCCAAGTGGGACAGGCCCTTTAAACACCATGAATTGTGTCTGCCTCCACCACCACCCCTGGGTCTGGTCTACTTCTGCCCCAATGATTTCGGAACATGAACTAGAGGGACTAGTGTAGGGGCATACCAGCACCTCTAAAAAGTTAAGAACTACTTATTTTTTTTGAATTTTTAATATTACAAAAAGATGACTAAAGTTTTGAAAAAGTGATTAATTAAATTAGGCGGGTCAGGCCCTTAGACAGCTTATAGCGCTGCAATATGCCATCGCCACTGACTCCAACGAACAAACAGAATATGTAGGAAGGAACTGCAGATGCTGCTTTACACTCAAGACAGACACAAAATGCTGGAGTGAAGGGCCTGTCCTTCAAGCATGCAATTCTATGCGATGAACGCGATCAAACTAGAAGCGGGGGCCGCGCGGAGGTCGGGTGATCCCCTGTACAGGGCCGTTCCCACCAGCATGCGCCTGCATGCGGCAAGCGCGAACAAACCGGCAGTAGGGGCCGCGCGGGGGTCGGGTGAGTGGCGCAACGCGGCGCAAAGTGAGGCGAACTTAGAGCGAAGTCTAAGGTAATTTCGCCAGGACAGAGAGAGGCACACAGAGCGGGGCACAGAGGTACACACACAGAGGGCCACGGAACCACACACATAGAGGGTCACGGAGGCACCTACAGATAGGTTCACGGAGGCACGATGACGAGGCGGTGTGTAATGCGTCGAGGCGACTGTGAGCCAACAAACCGTTGCTGCGCGGAATTTTTGAACATAGTCAGTTTTTTGGAGCCCCACGCGATGTCGGGACGAACTCCGCACAATTCAGCAAGGCTCCGGCGATCGAAGTGGGACCGGCCCCGCGACGCCGGACGGCTCAAGCGACCACGTTAGGTCGCGCTAATCGCATAGAGTTGCATGCTTGTAGGACAGACCCTTAACTCAGCGGGTCAGGCAGCATCTCTGGAGTTAAGGAATGGGTGACGTTTTGGATCGAGACCCTTCTTCAGAATTGAAACGTCACCTATGCCTTTTCTCCCGAGATGCTGCCTGACCTGCTGAGTTACTCCAGCATTTTGTGTCTGTCTTAACAGCAAGATTAAGACACACAATTCTAGCCTGCCCAACCTCTTCCTTCCTCCCTGTCGTTGATTTAAATACCAAACGCTGTGCGATTGTGGTAATAACATACGGCAAACAAGCAGAACAAATTGAAAATGGGTGTCTTCCTCGAAACATTTCTAGCCAGCAAAAAGAAAAACAGGACCAATCTGCTTAGTAGGTCAACAATCAATATACTGGCGAGTGCCACCAAATTGTTCTGGGTCATAAAATTCTACTGCTCCATTGAGCCAGACCGAGTATTTAGAATCAGGAATAACAAGTTGAAATCTAAAATGTTTAATGAACTGTTCTTGCCAAATGATCAGCAACTAACCTTTGGATTTACTGATGTTAGCAGTTAATTTCCATTGGTTGTCCATTCCGAACAGTCATTACCAGAGCTTTCTCTTGTAGATATTGTAGCAAAAATGTGCCGTTACACACGTGTTGCAAGGAACTGCAGATGCTGGTTTAACCTGAAGATGGACACAAACAGCTGGAGTAACTCAACGGTCCAGGCAGTATCTCTGGAGAGAAGGCATGGGTGGCGTTTCAATTCTGAAGAAAGGTCTCGATCCAAATCGTCACCAATTTCTTCCCTCCAGAGAAGCTGCCTGTCCCGTTGAGTAACTCCAGCAATTTGTGTCTATCTTCATTGTAAACCAGCATCTGCAGTTCCTTCCTACACATTTTGTTTATCATTGCTGTTGGTCTATGGCATATTGCAGCCCTATAAGTCATTTAAGGGTCTGGCCTGCCTCATTTAATTGATTTTTTTTTTCAACTTTTGTAATCTTTTTGTAATATTAAAAATTCAAAAAAATTGTAAATAGTTTTTAACCTTTTAGGTATGCGCTGGTGGTGTGTTTATAAGTTCAGAAATCATAGGAGCAGATGTCGGCCATTGGTGGTAAGGCAGATTCAAGTCATGGTGTTGAAGAGGCTTTTAAATAAGTGCATGGAAGGGCAGGGATATGGATCATGTGCAGGCAGATGAGATCAGTTCAGCTAGTTATCATGTGGCATAAACATTGTGGGCTGAAGGGCCTGTTCATGTGCAGTTAGGGTTGCCAACTGTCCTGTATTAGCCGGGACATCCCGTATATTGGGTTAAGTTGGTTTGTTCCATACGGGACTGCCCTTGACCCGTATTTGACGGCTTCTACTCGGGTTGAGGTGACTGTCAGGTCGGAGCGCCGCGTCTGGCCCCGCCTCACCCGTCCCGAAGTAGTGCAGCCCATGGAGTGCAGCAGCAGCGCCTCGCCCGTGGCCCCGTCGGTCGGCAGCCCGGCCAGCTGTCCGACCTTCGCTGACCGCCGACACCACCACCACCACCCTGTCCTTCTCACGGCCGATCATTGGTTCATGGGTTGGACGGGGCGCCGGACATCGCGTCCGGGCCAAAACTCCTCAGCTGGCCCGCCGGCTGGGCTTTGTGTGCAGTCCAGCACCCGGGCCGACTCATCATTCACCCAGCCACGGCCGAGTCGGTCAACGAATCGCCGTCGGGAATTTGTTCCTTATTTTGACCTTTTGTCCCTTATTTAGGAGTGAGAAAGTTGGCAACCCTAAATGTAGCGCTGTTCAGTTTTATAAGCATGTATGAGTAGCTCTAAGCTAAACTAAAGATAGACACTCTATCAAGGCTCTGTCAGTTATAAGGTCATAGGTGATAGGAGCAGAATTAGGCCATTCAGCCCATCAAGTTCACTCTGCCATTCAATCATGGCTGATCTATCTCTCCTTCCTAACCCCATTCTCTTGCCTTGACTGTGGCCGGCTTGATTGTAATCATGTACAGTCTTCCTGCTGACTGAACAGCAAACAAACAAAAACATTTCCCTATACTTCTGTACACGTGTCAAAGATAAACTGACCTAAAGAATATGTTCAGTGGGGTTTTCCCCCTGTTTGTGTTGTCTTTAAAGCAAGCGGCTGTGGTCTCCTCGGGCTTGGAGTCGGGTTGATGGGGGGGGGGGGGGGGGGGGGGGATGCTTGAAGGATGCAACGAGGCAGCAATGCATGTTTACTGCACGGTGCATTATCATTCATACTGCTTCCAATTGTCCCTTTATTGATTCCTGCATATCTTTTAGCCTTTAGCTATACAATTCTTTTTCAAGCTAGCAAAGGGGACCGGCACAGATCCAGTTCTGAATAGAGGTGTTTTGGTTCATGGAGGCATTTCAAGCATTTGAGGGTGACCCAGTGGTAGAGTTGCTGCCTTTACAGTGTCGGGTTCAATCCCGACTACGGGTGCTGTCTGTACGGAGTTTGTACGTTCTCCCTGTGACCGCGTGGGTTTTCACCCAGATCATCCGTTTCCTCCCACACTCCAAAGGCGTACAGGTTTGTAGATTAATCGTCTTGGTATAAATATAAATTATCCCCAGTGTGTGTGTGTGTGTGAGGATAGTGTTAATGTGGGGATTTGCTGGTCGACATGGACTCAGTGGGCAGAAGGAGCTGTTTTTCTGCGCTGTATCTCCAGACTAAACTATAATGGCCTTTTACGGATGCTGTCTCTTTGTTGTTGCTGCTGCATCTGCAAGACATATTTCTGCACCAAGTTATTTTTCATGTAGAAAACATGCTTAATCATTTACAGAATTGTGGAATTAATTGGCTGTAACCCCTGGTCGTTGCAAAGCAAACAGCCGAGCATAAAAGGAGAAGCAGGTGCACCATTCGTGGCCCAGTTCACTTATTTAACTTTATCAGCACAGCGCTAATCCCCAGACAAACAAGAGACTGTGACACGCACGCACGCCCGCACAGTCCCATGGCCGCGTGCAATGGAACTGATTCCATGAGTAACCTCTGGCTTGTTGCATGGTTGATATTGAGCAATGCGCTCTTTTAGACACTGGCCTTCCAACGATGTGGCAGGGCGGCCACGGTGGCGCAGCGGTAGAGTTGCTGCCTTACAGCGCCTCCAGCGCCGGCGACCCGGGTTCAATCCCGACTACGGGTGCTGTCTGCGCGGAGTTTGTACGTTCTCCCCATGACCCCGTGGGTTTGCTCGGACATCTTCGGCTTAGTGGATGTGTAAAGTTGTCCCTAGTGTGTGTAGGATAGTGTTAATGTGTGGGGATTGCTGGTTGGTGTGGACTCGGTGGGTTGAAGGGCCTGATTCTGTCCTGTATTTCTAAACAAGTTCAAGTTCACATTTATTACCAGATGCACCAATTGAGGTAGAGTGGAATGTGACTTCCCATGCAGCCATACAATCAAAAGGAGCACAATACACAATAGAATATAACATGAACATCCACCACAGTGGAATCAACATTCTTCACTGTGGTGGAAGGCAACAACTTTGTCAGTCCTCCTCCGTTGTTCACCCGTGGTCGGGGCCATGAACCCTCCGCAGACGCCACTATGGATGGCCCGATGTACAGGCCCCCAGGTCACTTCCTACCGGAGACCGGGGCCTCTCGATGTTATAGGCCGTAGGCCGGCTGTCGAAGCTCTTCCTCGCCGCGCCCGCGGTTAGAAACTCCGCAGACCGCGGCTTCAGGATGTCATAGTCCGCAGGCCAGCGATCAGAGCACTTCTTCTAGCGATCCCCCAGCAAGGGATCCCCAGAAAGTCCAAGCTGAAGCTTTGGACCCGACTCCGGGAAAGGCCGCACCAATCCAAGCTGTTGGGCCGCGAGGGAGGGAGAAATGCAACTAGGTGAAAAGTCGCATTCCACCGAGGTAAGGGGCCTGTCCTACAAGCATGCAACTCTATGCGATGAACGCAATCAAACTAGAAGCGGGGGCCGCGCGGAGGTCGGGTGATCCCCTGTACAGGGCCGTTCCCACCAGCATGCGGCAAGCGCAACCAAACCGGCAGTGGGGGCCGCGCGGAGGTCGGGTGAGTGGCGCAACGCGGCGCAAAGTGAGGCGAACTTGGAGCGAAGTCTAAGATAAGTTCGCCAGGACAGAGAGGGGCACAGAGGCACACACAGAGAGGGTCACGGAGCCACACACATAGAGGGTCACGGAGGCACGACGTCGAGACGGTGTGTAATGCGTCGAGGCGACTGCGAGCCGACAAGCTGTTGCCGCGCGGAATTTTTGGACATAGTCAGTTTTTCGGAGCCCCGCGCGGTGTCGGGACGAATTCCGCACGGCTCCGGCGATCAAAGTGGGACCGGCCCCGCGACGCCGGACGGCTCAAGCGACCACGTTAGGTCGCGCTAATCGCATAGTGTTGCATGCTTGTGGGACAGGCCCTTAAGTGACTGAAAAACTGTTTTCCCCAATTCCCGCCCGCCCCCCCCCCCCCCCCACACTAAAACACACTTAAACACACTTTTAGACATACAAAAAACAAAAAGTAGTGGTGCTTTCTTTATGATTGCATCAGGGTTCTCGGACCAGGAAAGTTTTGTGGTATCTCAGTCAAGTACGTTCGGAAGAAATTCTAAGATATCGTAAGGTTGTTTTTTAACAGGGCAAACTTTGACATAACTAAATTGTGTGTGGAAAGCATATCGCGTACTGGTGTTCACTTTATAATCTTGTCTTAAATAGCTTAATAAACATTTCTTTGTGTTAGCAGCTGGAGTTTCCCACCTCCGGGAGTGCAGCGGCAACTCAAACACCATGTATCATGTTCGATCATGTTGGAGAATTGAATCCCGATGGTTTTATAGCTATTGCCATGCCTGTGCCAAGCTGATTCATGTGGAGGGAGAATCCAAACTCTGCTGACGCATGAGTTTCCTACAAGTGGTGAGATGGACTATGGGGAACCTGCATCTGCAGCTCCTTCCTACACTGTGGGCTCTGTGGCCTACAAGAATCCAAAGTAACACCAAACTAAGCCTAAAGAAAGGTCCCGACCCGAAACGTCCGAGTCTGAAAAAAAAACGACACGACCCAAAATGTCACCCATCCATTTTCTCCAGAGATGCTGCCCGTACCCTGATTTGTGTCCATCTTGGATGGCAAACTAAAGTTGGATGATCCGCAGCAAGTTATTCAGGGTACAAATACTTGTTTTAGGCATGGGGACACTTTGGCACAAATGGGGAAGTGGAGAGAAGAGTCATGTACGCAGACATGTACAAGGTATTTTGACAGACTTTAATGAATAAGGGTGGATATATTTATGTGTATATATATATATATATAGGTGTGTGTGTGTATATATGTGCATATATGTGTGTATATGTTTGTATATGTATGTGTGTGTGTATATATATATCAGGCACGTGCCGTGAGTAATTACTCGGGGTAGGCAGTCAGCCCGCTTTTTAAAAAATCTTAAGCCGCGCATGCGCAGATTGTTCTCTTCGTAAAAAATAAGTAACAATTCAATTTTTCCAAGGCTTCTCAATCTCCTTCATTTTTTAATTACTGAATGGGTGGGGGAACGGAGGATGAAGGCAGGTGGATAGATGGTGGGAAAAACGGGAGCACACCTGGACGTTGAATTGGTTGTCATCTTATTGAATGACAATACTAATTCAAGGGTCCATTTGGAGGGAGAGTTCCTTTCACAGCGTGTGGGGAGTCTGTGCCAGGGGCCAAAGATGCGGGTAATCAAAGTCAAAGTCAAAGTGTCCTTTATTGTCATTCAGACCTTTCGGTCTGAACAAAATTTCATTGCGTTCAGGAGTGGGCAGGGGTGGCAGGAGTGGCATTGAGAGCAGGAGTGTTGAGAAGGAGGGGGTCAGAGATCATATCAGTAACTCACTCACCACTGCCGCAGCGCTCCGGGCACGGACAGCAGAACTGGCCGCCACTTCCGGGGATAGAAGCAGCTCGGGTGCGACCGACCGCCGGGACCCGACAGCAGAACTTGCTGCCACTTCAGCGCCTTCTGCTGGCCCGCTCACCTCTGGCAGTGCTCTTCGTCTGAACATCTCTCACCTGCCGCTCGCCGGTTTCGCTCATGTCAACCGCATCCCGCAAATCCTTAAAAGCCTCGACTTCCTTGAGTCTGAGGAATTGATGACTCTCACCATTTTCTACCTTTGAGTAAAATGCAAAATACCGTACGAACTTGGCAGATCAGGCAGCAACTATAGAGGGTGTAGATGCGTGACTTTTTGGGACTCGGCTCTGAGTATTTGGGGCAACTACCAAAGTGGAACTGGTTTCCTTGAGTAACTTCCATTGTAGGGAATAGAGGAATGGGTGGGTTACCCTTTGGTAACTTGGAAAGATTTGATTTGGTTTGGATTAACGATACATCGTGGACACTGGCCCTTTGGCCCGCCAAGTCCGCACTGACCAGAGATCCCCGCGCACGGGCACTAGCCCTACACACCAGGGACAATGTGACATTTTTTCCGAAGCCATTTATCCTGCACACCTGTACGTCTTTGGGGTGTGGGAGGAAACTTGAGCACCCGGAGAAAGGTCACGGGGAGCACGAACAAACTCCTTGCAGATGGCACCCGTGGTCAGGGTCGAACCTGTGTCCCTGGTGCAACAAGGCAGCAACTCTACGGTATACCCTTATGGGCCTGTCCCACTTACGCAACTTTTTCAACATATCACAAATCCAGTGGTGACCAGAAAGACGCTACGACTCTTTGGTCGAGGAGACAACTCACGACCATACAGGTGACATGTCGTGGGGTGAAGCCTGTATGGTCGTGAGTAGTCGCCCAAAGAGTCGTACCTCGTTCTGGTCGCCGCTGGATTTTCAACATGTTGAAAAATTTCGGAGACCTGCAATGACCTATGACGGGTGCCGGCAGTCGCCGAAAAAGTTGCGTAAGTGGGGCAGGCCCATTAAGAGAACATGTTCCCTTCAGAGAAAGCTGTTGTAAGGATTGGGGTAGGGAGGGGGATTTGCATGACTTGTGTAAATTTAATTCACTTTAATTAAGCGATAATTCTCATTTGTCTATCACTGCAAGTGAAAGTTTAATCTAGTGATGTCCATGTGTTTTTCCTGATCAAGTTTTCGTCTTCTAGGAATTTATTGCAGATAATTAAGGCTTGGTGCAACAGAATTGTGATTTAATTTGACAAGTTTATAAAATAAGCTCTCTTCCCTTTAATATAGCAGATGCCTGCTGTGCATCCTTTCAATTCAACAATGAAAGGTTGTCATGGGTTTTAATCAGATTCCAGCAGAGCAAGGGAAAGATGTTAACTGGAGATTGTATCTCGCACAGTCAAATACTGTGCGAGTTTTCAAATGTAAGTGCAGCAATAGGTATCATTTTCCCGGTGTTGCAATAATGCAGCATTCAGCTTCATACACAAGACGACATTCTTTTTGCAAGCATGAAGCATGGAGTTGGCGAGGTTTACCTCTGCCGTTTATATTACCAGGAGTTGCTGGCACCCATCCAGCATGGAGTATCGCTTGGATATTGTCATTAAAACATCTAACCTCTTTGATCTGACAGTGAGTTGTAGGCCTTTGTTCTGGTACGCTGACTCTTGGACCTGCTCTTGGCATGTTGTCATCTGGTGTCGTCTTTTTTTTTTGCCTGATTTTAACCTTTTGTCATTAAAGTCTGTCAAAATACCTTGCACATGTCCGCGTACAGTAACATGACATTCTTCTCTCCACTTCCCCGTTTGTGCCAATGTTTTCCCACGTCTAAAGCGTGTTCTTGCACAATGAATAACTTTCTGCGGATCATCCAACTTTAGCTTGGCGTCAAAGATGGGCCCAAAATGGCGGATCAGGGTCCCAGGCAGCATCTCTGGAAAAAATGGGTGGGTGACGTTTTGGGTCATGTTCATTTTTTTTGTCAGACTCGGATGTTTTGGGTCGGGACTCTTCTTTAGGCATGGTTTGGTGTTGCTTTGAATTCTCGTGGGGGGGTGGAAGATTGTAATCTTCACGTGGTCCGCCCTGATTGGACTAATGCAATCAACTTGACGTGCACAAACGGTAGATCAAATAGAACAAGTTGTCCAACAACTTTAGGCCGTGCACGCTACACGAAAGAAGAAGAAGAAGAAGACTTCTCGTGGGCCGAAGAGCTATACAAAATCCAGAGCTGCTGAAGAAGGGTCTTGACCCAAAACGTCGCCTATCTCCTTCGCTCCTTAGATGCTGCTGCACCCGCTGAGTTTCTCCAGCCTTTTGTGTACCCTGTAAATACAATGGGTCTGTCTTAAGCACAAGCAGAAATGCAGTGTAGAGAAGGGTCTCGATCCGAAACGTCACCCATTCCTTCTCTCCAGCGATGCTGCCTGTCCCGCTGAGTTACTCCAGCATTTTGCGTCTATCTGGAGAAGCCACTTGGTTGACAGATCTCTCTAATCTTGAAATATGTTGAGTTTTACCTCTTTAGGTACAAGGATAGTGATGGATCATTTAAATACTTCAACAGGTGCAATGCACGGTGCACCTCAGTATTGGCTGTGAGAACATGGTTCTGTAAAATTATTTAGCTGCAAATTGGAGAACAACTTAAATGACAAGAAAATTCAAATCGAGAGTGCTGGAGGAACTCAGTTGGTCAAGCAGAGTGCTGCCTCACCCCCCTCGGTTCCACCAGCATTTTGCTTTGCTCCAGGTTCCAGCATCTACAGTTCCTTGCCAATCCAGAATATTCAGACAGCTTTGAGTTGAAATGGTTCTTGTTTGTATTCTAACAAGTTTTGAGGGGAAAGTTCAGGCATGCGAAACATCCTCTTTAACACCATGTTGTGAAGGGTTTAAGAAGGAACTGCAGATGCTGGAAAAATCGAAGGTAGATAAAAATGCTGGAGAAACTCAGTGGGTGGGACAGCATCAATGGAGCGAAGGAAATAGGTGACGTTTCGGGTCGAGACCCTTGTTCAGATCTTTCATATTGTGAAGGGCGGCACTTTGTTTACAAGCGTTAATTAAGAGACAGCTCTTGGATGAATTTGTATGTGTAGAACTTTTTTTGTGCCCTTGCATCTATAAGTCTGGTCGCCACAGCAGATTTTGCTCAGAGTTGAGGACCTAATGATCATGTTGCAGGTGATTGTAGCAAGTTTAGTTTAGAGATACAGCACGGAAACAGGCCCTTCGGCCACTGAGTCCACACCGACCAGCGATCCTCGCACATTAAAGGGCCTGTCCCACTATACGAGTTTACCCAAGAGCTCTCCCGAGTTAAAAAAAAAAATCAAACTCATGGTAGAATTAACGTAGTGGGTACATCGGTGCTCGGGACGTCTCAGCGGCTCGTAACGCTAACGGCAGATACTCGGGAAACGCGGTAAGCTGGCAAAGTTTTTTCAACATGTTGAGAAATGTCCACGAGAACCCCGAGTACCTACGAGCGGCTATTACCGTAATTCTCCGAGTTCGAATCGGGGGAAACTCGGGAGAACTCTTGCATTACCAACGTACAGTGGGACAGGCCCTTAACACTATCCTACACACACTAGGGACAAATTACACATACACCAATTAATCTACAAACCTGTACGTCTGTGGATTATGGGAGGAAACCGAAGATCTCTGGGAAAACCCACGCAGGTCACGGGAAGAACGTACAAACTGCATACAGACCGCACCCGTAGTCAGGTTCGAACCTGGGTCTCTGACTCTACCGCTGCACCACCTTGGCCGCAAGTAGGTTGCTCAAGTAGACCATGCCCATGCAATACCCTCTTCTCTGCCCATTTGTTGCATTGTAGCATTGGTTCCTCCCACATTCCAAAGACGAACAGGTTTGTAGGTTAATTGACTTTCTTTAAGCTACTGCCTAATAGTGCCAGAGATCTGAGGTCGATCCTGATTATGGGTGCTTGTCTGTATAGAGATTGCACATTCTCGCCGTGACCTCTGTGGGATTTCTCCGAGATCTTCGGTTTTCCAAAGACGTACGGGTTTGTGGATTAATTGGCTTGGAGAAAATGTCAACTTGTTCCTAGTGTGTGTAGGATAGTGTTAATGTGCGGGGATCGCTGGTCGGTGAGCCATTGTACAACCTGACCATTGGATAAACAGATAACTAACACATTAGTTATCACACATCACACTTCCAGTCTGAAGAAGGGTCTCGACCCGAAACGTCGCCTATCTCCTTCGCTCCTTAGATGCTGCTGCACCCGTTGAGTTTCTCCAGCTTTTTGTGTAACCCTCGATTCTCCAGCATCTGCAGTTCCTTCTTTAACACAAACACATATCTGGTGTGTGTTTGGAAAGGAAAAGATGTAGGAACCAGAGGCATCAAATCCAGAAGTATCACTTTTACTAGAGTTCTCTTGACTAGAAATATGAAAAGACAGTTTAGTGATTGTTAAAGCAGGAATTTCTTAGATTTGCAGCTTTGTATGCACAATTTTAAATAACATCAGCTGCCTAGTCAGAGTCCTACAGTGATACAGCATGGAAACCGGCCCTTTGGCCCAACTTTCCCAACCGCCCAACATGTCCCAGCAGCACTTGTCCCACCTACCCGCATTTGGTACATATCCCTCCAAAACTGTCCTATCCATGTACCTGTCTAACTGTTTCTTAAACGTTGGGATAGTCCCAGCCTCAACTGCTTCCTCTGGCAGCTTGTTCCATGCACCCACCACTCTTTGTGTGAAAAAGTTGCTCCTCAGATTCCGATTGCATCTTTTCCCCTTCACCTTGAACCTATGTCCTCTGGTTCGTCATTCCCCTCCTCTGGGCAAGAGACTCAGTGCATCTACCTGATCTATTCCTCTCATGATGTTATACCTGTACACCTCTATAAAATCAGCCCTCATCCTCCTGCGCTCCAAGGAATAGAGACCCAGCCTGCTCAACCTCTCCCTATAGCTCACACCCTTTAGTCCAGGCAACATCTTCGTAAATCTTCTCTGTACCCTTGACAGCTGCGGCATGGTGGCGCAGCGGTAGTGTTGCTGCCTCACAGTGCTTTCAGCACCAGAGACCCAGGCTCAGTCCCGACTACGGGTGCTGTCTGTACGGAGTTTGCACGTTCTCCCCATGACCGCGTGGGTTTTCTATGAGATCTTTGGTTTCCTCCCACACTCCCAAGACGCACAGATTTGTAGGTTAGCTGGCTTTCTTAAAATGTAAACTATCGCTAGTGTGTGTAGGATAGCGTTAGTGTGCGGGGATCGCGTGCCGGTGTGGACGGGGTGGGCCGAAGGGCCTGTTTCCGCGCTGTATCTCTAGGACCACCGTGAGAGGGTGGGAGGGGAAGAACAATGGGGGACCCAGCGTGGTGGGGGGGGGGGGGGGGGCTGACACTGGGACATCCGGTGGCGCTGTTGCTAGCTGCCTCCGCCTTCAGTCCAGTATCTTTTTGTTGTTTTGTTCAGTTTGAAGACGTTTTTTTTATGTCTATATGTGGGGGAAGAGGGTACGGTAAGGGGGATACCGTCCTCCAGTCGCTTCCCCCCCCACCCCCCGCGGCCTTTCCTGCCGGGACCGACCAGAGCTCCAGCAGCAGCGACGCAGCGTTGGAAACATCGCGGGGCGGGCGATGCCGCACCGGGGATCGCTGTTTGGAGCTCCGGAGCGCTGGGCCTGCTGCACCGACATCGCGGAGCTGTGGTTCGCGGAGCTCCCAACGCGGGCGGCGCTGACCAACATCGCGGAGTCCTGCGACTACGCCCGGCTCGGCCTGTGGACTTTGGGAGCCGCGGACTCCGATGGGAGGCGGCTGATCTGGAGGTCCGGGCCGCTGAGGATGTTCTTCGTCGGGGTTCCATCATTCCCAGCAAGAGGGCCTGAGCAGCGTTCCCGGCGAGAGGGCCTTCTGGTGCTCGGGAGGCCCCGACCACGGGTGAACATCTGGGAAGACCGGCGGGGAGGCTGGCTGGACTATGGTACCTTCCTTAACTCTGGTGCCGCTGTGGGGTTATGTTGTGTGTGGACTTCTGTGTTTGTGCTTTAAAAATAAAATGTTTATTTATTTATTATTTACTTTTATGTTACTGACTGTAAGGAAAATCCATTTTGTTGTCTCTAAAATGAGATAATGACAATAAATTGAATACAATACAAAAAGGAGGAGCCGGCGTGCTTTGTAACTTTGTCAGTGCCGTAGGTTGCTGCTATTTGTACACATTGTGTTTGCAAGCAAAGAATCTCACTGTGTCTAGTCACATGTGACAATAACATTTTCCTAAACTAAACTAAACATATTTCCTATAACATGGTGCTGCAAGACAGTATCTATTTTTTCCAGTTGACGGTGAATTCAATAAACTGCACTTCAACCAATGAATTTAAATGGGCTGTGAAGAAATAAAGATCTAATAATGAAGATGCCTCTGTGGTGATTGCAAGCTGAACTTAATTAGTAACGTTATAATAAAGTCAATGATTAAAATGCTAATTATTGAAACGTGACGACCCATTTGCAGCAAAGTGTAGATGTTCTCCGTCACTTTATAACGTGCACTCTGGATATGCCGCAGTCACTACTTCTGTCCCCATTGAAACAATTTTTAGGGTATAAACACCTTTAACGTGTGTTTGGTTTAGAGATACAGGCCGATCGGCCCACCGAGTCCGCACTGACCAACAATCACCCGTACACTAGTTCTACCCTACACACCAGGGACAATTGTGCGGCACGGTGGCGCAGCGGTAGAGTTGCTGCCTTGCAGCGCTCGCAGCGCCGGAGACTCGGGTTCGATCCTGACCACACGTGCTGTCCGTACGGAGTTTGTACGTTCGGCCCGGGACCGCGTGGGTTTTCTCCGAGATCTTCGGTTTCCTCCCACACTCCAAAGACCTGCAGGTTTGTGGGTTAATTGGTTTGGTATAAGTGTAAATTGTCCCTAGTGTGTGTAGGATAGTGTTAGTGTGCGGGGATCGCTGGTCGGTGCGGACTCGGTGGGCCGAAGGGCCTGTTTCCGCCCTGTATCTCCAAACTAAACAATTTACAGAAGCCAATTAACCAACTGACCTGCACGTCTTTGGGATGTAGGAGGAAAACCAGAGCAAACCCAGGCAGTCACGGGG
The DNA here is from genome assembly GCA_963514005.1 of Raja brachyura. Next base: position 7,265,267 of record OY740797.1, on the reverse strand, counting down.
AGAACGCACAAACTCCATACAGACAGCAGGTGTGGTCAGGATCGAACCAGAATCTCTGGCGCTGTGAGGCAGCAACTCTACCGCTGAGCGACTGTACTGCCAAATGCGCTTATTTTTAGTGTTTATAATTCATAATCTTTGCACTTTGAAGCACTTTGCTGTTTGAATTTTATACGTTATTTGAAGGAATTGAATTATAAAGTTGTCCCAGTGCAGTTGCTGGGTTAGAATCCTTAAATCATAAATGATCGGAGCAGAATTAGGCCATTCGGCCCATCAACTCTACTCCATTCAATCATGGCTGATCTATCTTTCCCTCCTAACCCCATTCTCCTGCTTTCTCTCCATAATCTCTGAAACCCGTACTAATCAAGAATTCAGTTCTCAATTTGTGTTAGATTTGAATAATTCCAACATACAGGGGCGGTCACGGTGGCGCAGAGGTAGAGTGGTTGCAAATGCAGCGCTGGAGACCCGGGATTGATTCCGGCTACGGGTGCTGTCTGTACGGAGTTTGTACGTTCTCCCCGTGACCTGCGTGGGTTTTCTTCAAGATCTTCGGTTTCCTCCCACACTCCAAGGACGTGCTGGTTTGTAGGTTAATTGGCTTGGTAAAAGTAAAAATTGTATTTGTAGTGGGTCAGTGTAGGATAGTGTTATTGTGCGGGGATCGCTGGTTGGCGCAGACCCCGTGGGCTAAAAATATCCATTGAATCCTTGACTTGCTGACTTGTTGGTTTTGTTCAGAGAACATTGTTCTGTGCTGCATTCATCTTCGGATCAAATGGGTAGAATAACCATTTGTCCGGGCAGTCTAGCCGCAAACGCTCAAAACATGGTTAAACGTATTTCTATTCCATAACGGTGAATGTCAATGACCTTTTTGAAGAGTTACAATGAATTCCATAACCACTTACCATTCCTGAGTATCACAATTGCAGAAATAAACTGCCCGACTACCTGAATATACTCTTCAGGGCTCCTAGAAAGCAAAATTTAAAGCTTAACGTACATAAAATGAGAATAAACTCAAAATAGACAACACAATTCTATTGCTTTTATGATTACAGGTTTAGGGTATACCCTCCATTCAATATCAATGTCCGGATTGCTGTCCGATTCATCTCTACCCCATTGCGGACATTGGACTTGGTCTATGGGACTGATGCCAAACAATGTATTGGTGTACAGAATTGATAGGTCACGAGCAGAGACCTTTCAATCCATTAGATGCATCGGCCTACATTGTGCAAACAGTCCATCAAAGAACTGATTGTTGACTTTAAGAGGAAGTCCGAGTATCCACAAATCTGTCGTTGTCAGCGGTGGAGAGAGAGTCAACAACTTCATGTTCCTGGGTGTGCAGATCTGTCCTGGACCCAGCATATGGATGCAGTAATGAAGAAAGCCTATCAAGCAAGATTGGTGCGTCAACAGAATGTCGGGACCTGAAGCGTCACCCATCCTTACTCTCCAGAGATGCTGCCTGACCCACCATTTGCGTTGGGGTTGAAGGTGAGAGGAGTCGGGCTGGTGAGTGTGGGGATCCACGCCATTGTTTTCATTACGTAACAATGGAACCTCAACAAAAACTCTTTTGAATCTGCTTGTATATAATGTCGTTATAGTGTCATGTGCTGCATTTGCAATATATACTCTATGCAAGCCACTTCATGCCTTTAAGAGGGATGTTTTAAAGTGCTGCTAGTTTACTGGCAGAAGTTAACTTCAGAATACAAATGCAAGTCCTACGTTCCACAACATATCCGTCACGTACGGAGTGTGTACTTTCCCCCCGTGGTGTGACCGCCTGGGTTTTCTCCCAGATCTTTGGTTTCCTCCCACACTCTAAGACGTACAGGTGTGTAGGATAATTGGGTTGGTGGCGTAACGGTAGAGTTGAGCGCCAGAGACCTGTGTTCGATCCTGACTACAGGTGTTTGTCTGTATGGAGTTTGTACGTTCTCCCCGTGACCTGCTTGTGTTTTCCATGAGATCGGGTTTCCTCCCACACTCTAAAGACGTGCTGGTTTGTAGCTTAATGGGCTGGGTATAATTGTAAATTGTCCCTTGTGTGTGTAGGATAGTGTTAATGTGCGGGGATCGCTGGTTGGTATGGACTCGGTGGGTTGAAGGGCCTGTTTCCGCGCTGTACCTCAAAACTAAAATAAAAAAAACATGTGCCTCAAATGTCATTGCTTTCGATAAAAGTAAAATTTCTCCGTATTAATTCGCTCGAATACAAGGGCAAGAAAATCATGAGTTTTGTAAAATAAAGTCTCAGTGGGCCTGACATTTATCTTATTTTCTGCTTTGCAGTCACTATCTGATAGCACCTGTTAGTTTTTCGATTAGATGGCACGCTCAGAAAATATTTCACTTGTTTTCTTTGTGGAATCTTTGCCCAGCCTCTTAGAATTCTGCAAACGATTTTGGGATTGAGTATATAATGTTGTTTGATTCCAGATCAGATTTCACAATGTCCTTGGCCTGAAATACAGATGTTACCAAGCCAGCAAACACAAGTTGTACCGTAGCTTCTAAGTGCAATATTATCTGATCACCACTGCTCCCAATCTAATGACATTTGCTACCCTTCGTGATCCATAAGTACTCAATCAAATGATAATGCACTTGAACTCTACATGTGGTTTCAGCAATAAAACAGTTTATACAAGACAACAGAAAAAAAAAAACATTAGGGTTGAACAGAGTTTCAAATCCTTGTTGCTCAGATGATTTAGCTTAGTACGGAAATACAGCGCGAAATCTGACCCATCGGCGCACTGAGTCCAGGTCGATCAGCGATTTCCCGTCCACTAGCACTATCCCACACACCAGAGACAATTTACAATTCTTACTGAAGCCAATTAACCTACAAAATGTGTACGTCTTTGGAGTGTGGGAGGAAACCGGAGCTCCCGGAGAAAACCCATGCGGTCACGGGGAGAACGTACAAACAGCACCCATAGTCGGGATTGAACCCGGGTCTCTGGCGCTGTAACGCAGCAACTCTACTGCTGTTCCACCGTGCCGCCCCAAATTTGATCAATACCTTTTGTGAGGGTAGGGTTTTTCAGATTGTGGGCTTGAAATACGAAGCTTGATGATTGGTGAATTCAACATATGACTCATAACTGTGACTATATGTCACGTTGTTACTTGTGGGCGGAGCACCAAGGCAAATTCCTTGTATGTGAATACTTGGCCAATGAACTTACTTGCTTACTTACCCTGATGTGAAACTTAAAATGTGAAATTTTAAATCTTCAGTTTGATTGGATCAGCAATTTTTGGAAAATAAATTACGTGAACAGAATCAGCCTTGAATATTTATAATTTGATTATTTTTATCTCAGCGGGTCAGGCAGCATCTCTGGAGAAAAGCAATAGGGGATATTTTAGGGTTATCTTTCCCTTTCAACCAATTTTCCTGCCTTAACCCCATAACCCCTGACGCCCGTACTAATGAAGAATTTGCCAATATCCGTCAAGACACTGCATTTCAATGTTTTTGCTCCAGACAGCTATAATGCCTTCACAACATGGTTGGCTTCAGTTCGGTTCTGTTTATTAACACGTGTACCGAAAAGTGAAAAAGATTTTGTTGCGTGCTAACCAGTCAGCGGAAAGACAATACATGATTATAATCGAGCTATTTACAGTGTATAGATACATGATAAGGGAATAACGTTTAGTACAAGGTAAAGCCAGCAAAGTCTGGTCAAAGATAGTCCAAGGGTCACAAATGAGGTAGATAAAAGTTCAGCACTGCTCTCTGGTTATGTAAAGGGCCTGTCCCATGTGGGCGACCTAATCCGCGAGTTCTGGCAAGTTTGCCCTCGACTCGTATTCGCATCATGGTTGACACAAGGTTGTAGGAGGTCTTTGTAACTCTCCTTCATGCTCGAGAGTAGTCCCCGTGTACTCGAAGCCTCAGCTAGGTCATGTTGAAAAATGCCCGTGAGTTAAAAAAAGGTCGCCATGGGAAAAATCGATACTTTTTTTACTCGTAGGTTTAGTCGAAGTAGGTCGGCATGTTAGTCGTAGGTAATCGAGGGTAGTCGAAGGTAGTCGTAGATAGTCTTCATCGAGGTCGAAGGAGATCGTCTTCACTCTCCACTATTCGGTGTCCAATTTTCCCGAAGTTAGTCGTAGCTTGTCCCAGCTAGTCTTCAACATAGTCAATGGAGGTCTTCTACATAGTCGAAGGAGGTCTTCATCATGACATTTTTTCAAACTCTCCTAAACTCTTCTAAACTAGCCAATTAAGTCGCCCAAGTGGGACAGCCTCTTTAGGACGATTCAGTCGCCTGATAACAGCTGTTATGTACTTTTTTTACATATTCTGTTGTGCTGCAGCAAGCAAGAATGTCATTGTCCTATCTGGGACACATGACAATAAAACTCTCTTGGTATGAATGATGTGCAGGTGGATGAGATCAGTTTAACTTGCCAAACATTGTGGGCCGAAGGGTTTGTTCTTGTGCTGTGCTGTTCTACATAGGTTGGAGTTTGTGTGTAAAAGATGTTAAATTTTGACAAGAGTTCCTATTAATATGTTTAATAATTTCAGGGGCACACATTGTTGGCAGAACAAGCTTAAGATATCTTTTGAAAGTACATTCAGCAAATTGTTTTACTACAGGGTCTCTTGCCCAGAGTAGGCAAATCGAGCACAAGAGGACAGAGGTTCAAGGTGAAGGGGAAAAGATTTAATAGGAATCTGAGGGGGTAATTTTTTGCAATGTGTGGTGGGTGTATGGAACAAGCTGCCAGAGGAGGGAGTTGAGGCTGGGACTATCCCAACGTTTAAGAAACCGTCAGACGGGTACATGTTCGAGGTATATGGGCCAAAAATGTGTGGGTGGGACCAGTACAGTTGGGCAAGTTGGGCCGAAGGGCCTATTTCCACATTGTATCACTATGACTCTATCAAAGAAAATGGTTATAATTGTGATTTTTTTTTTGTTGCTGTTCGTGGCTTGGATCGGACTGCATTAGTTATATTTGGAGCTTCAATCTTCAGGGTGAGAGTGAAGGTTTGATCTTTTAAAATTTAAATTATTGATCTCACATTGGATGGATTGTGCAGACTGCATTGAAGAAGCAATTAGGCATCTGCAGTCTGAAATGAAAGAGGGATGCTGTATCTGAGTGTGCGGGGCAACGCATTGAGAAATACCTGCGTCAAGCTAATATAATTAAGATGAATTTACTGGCATATGCACAAGGACAGTGCGCGAGCTACAGGTGCAATGAAAATCTTGCATGCAGCAACATCACAGACACATGGACTCAAACATAAATAATATAATAAGGGGCGCACGGTGGCGTAACGGTGGAACTGCACCAGAGGCCCAGATTCAATCCTGACCACGGGTGCTTGTCTGTACGGACTTTGTACATTCTCAGTTTGTACGTGACCTGCGTGGGTTTCACAAGATCTTCAGTTTTCACCCACACTCGAGACGTACAAACTGTAGGCTAATTGGCCTGGTATAAATGTAAATTGTCGCTAGTGTGTTGGTTCACCACTGCTCTCTAGTTGGTAGCGGGATGATTCAGTTGCCTGATAACTGCTGGGAAGAAATTGTCCCTGAATCTGGAGTTGTGCGTTTTCACACTTCAATGTGTATAGCACCTCTCTAGAGTTTGTACGTTCTCCCCGTGACTGCGTGGGTTTTCTCCGGGTGCTCCTGTTCCCTCCCATGCTCCAAAGGCGTGCAGTTTTGTAGGCTAATTGGCTTCAGTAAGTTGTGAGCCTGTAAGCTCTCATTTTTTTTTAAGGTTGTGAACCACGTGTCGAAGATACTTCTTCTTTCCTATGGCGTGCACAGCCTAAAGTTGTTGGACAACTTGTTCTATTTTATCTATCGATAAAATTGGACCATTAGAGAGCCAGAAAGGACAGCTATCTGCAGAGCCAAAAGAGATGGGGGAGATATTGAACAATTTCTTTTCTTCGGTATTCACCAAGGAGAAGGATATTGAACTCTGTGAGGTAAGGGAAAAAAGTAGAGTAGCTATGGAAACTATGAGATTCAAAGGGGAGGAAGTACTGACACTTTTGAAAAATATAAAAATGGATAAGTCTCCAGGTCCTGACAGGATATTCCCTAGGACATTGAGGGAAGTTAGTGTAGAAATAGCAGGGGCTATGACAGAAATATTTCAAATGTCATTAGAAACGCGAATAGTGCCGGAGGATTGGCGTACTGCGCATGTTGTTCCATTGTTTAAAAAGGGTTCAAAGAATAAACCTAGCAATTATAGACCTGTTAGTTTGACGTCAGTGGTGGGAAAATTAATGGAAAGGATACTTAGAGATAATATATATAAGCATCTGGATAAACAAGGTCTGATCAGGGACAGTCAACATGGATTTGTGCCTGGAAGGTCATGTTTGACAAACCTTCTTGAATTTTTTGAAGAGGTTACTAGGGAAATTGATGAGGGTAAAGCAGTGGATGTTGTCTATATGGATTTCAGTAAGGCTTTGACAAGGTTCCCCATGGAAGGTTGGTTAAGAAGGTTCAATCTTTGGGTGTTAATGGCGGAGTAGCAAGATGGATTCAACAGTGGCTGAATGGAAGATGTCAGAGAGTAATGGTGGATGGCTGTTTGTCAGGTTGGAAGCAGGTGACCAGTGGGGTGCCTCAGGGATCTGTGTTGGGTCCACTGTTGTTTGTCATGTACATCAATGATCTAGATGATGGGGTGGAAATTGGATAAGTAAGTATGCAGATGATACTAAGATAGGTGGTGTTGTGGATAATGAAGTAGATTTTCAAAGTCTACAGAGAGATTTGGGCCACTTGGGGAAGTGGGCTGAAAGATGGCAGATGGAGTTTAATGCTGATAAGTGTGAAGTGCTACATCTTGGCAGGACAAATCAAAAAAGGACGTACATGGTAAATGGTAGGGAATTGAGGAATGCTGTGGAACAGAGGGATCTAGGAATAACTGTGCATAGTTCCCTGAAGGTGGAATCGCATGTTGATAGGGTGGTAAAGAAAGCTTTTGGTGTGCCGGCCTTTATAAATCAGAGCATTGAATATAGGAGTAGGGAAATAATGTTAAAATTGTACAAAACATTGGTAAGACCAATTCTGGAGTATGGTGTACAATTTTGGTCGCCTAATTATAGGAAGGATGTCAACAAAATAGAGAGAGTACAGAGGAGATTTACTAGAATGTTGCCTGGGTTCCAGCAACTAAGTTACAGAGAAAGGTTGAACAAGTTAGGTCTTTATTCTTTGGAGCGCAGAAGGTTAAGGGGGGACTTGATTGAGGTCTTTAAAATGATGAAAGGGATAGACAGAGTTGACGTGGATAAGCTTTTCCCATTGAGGGTAGGGAAGATTCAAACAAGAGGGCATGACATGAGAATTAAGGGACAGAAGTTTAGGGGTAACATGAGGGGGAACTTCGTTACTCAGAGAGTGGTGGCTGTGTGGAATGATCTTCCAGCAGAAGTGGTGGAGGCAGGATTGATTTTAACATTTAAAAGTAAAGTGGATAGGTATATGGACGGGAAGGGAATGGAGGGGTATGGTCTGAGTGCAGGTAGATGGGACTAGGGGAAAATAAATGGTCGGCACGGACTGGAAGGGCTGAGAGGGCCTGTTTCCGTGCTGTAATTGTTATATGGTTATATGGTTATTTGATCTTCTGTTTGTGCACGTCGAGTTGATTGCATTAGTCGAAACAGGGCGGACCACGTGAAGGTTGCAATCTTCCACCCTGTCGAAGATACTGTTGGGTAGGGAACTCCAGGATTTTTCCAAGGGCTGCATGGTGGCGCAGCGGTAGAGTTGCTGCCTTACAGGGCTTGCAGCGCTGGAGACCCGGGTTCGATCCCAATTACAGGTGCTGTCTGTACGGAGTTTGTACGTTCTTCCTGTGACAGCGTGGGTTTTCTCCGAGATCTTTGATTTCCTCCCACACTCCAACGACTTACAGGTTTATAGGTTAATTTGCTTGATGTAAATGTAAAATTTTCCCTAGTGTGCCTCGGGCAGTGTTAATGTGGGGGGATTGCTGGTCGGTGCGGATTAGATGGGCTGAAGGGCTGTATTTCTAAACTAAACTAAACCTAATATTTAAGTTACACTAGGCAGTGAAAATGAAAAACACTGTAAAACAAGACATTAGTGCCATATAATTGGCAGAGGTCTTTGTTGCTATATCTTTTTTAATCCTATTTGGCTTAGTTTAGAGATACGGCGCGGAAACAGGTACTTCAGCCCACCAAGTCCGTGCCGCCCTGCAATCCCCGCACACTAACACTATCTTATGCACACGAGGGGTAGTTTACAATTTTACCAAGCCAATTAGCCTACAATCCTTTATGTATTTGGATTGTGGGAAGAAACCGGAGCACCCGGAGAAAACCCACGCAGATCACGGGCAGAACATACAGACAGCACCTGTAGTCAGGATCGAACCCGGGTCTCTGGCGCTGTAAGGCAGCAACTCTGCCACTGTGCTACCGTGTCGCCCTATCATTAATCGACGGCCAATGTTACACACTGAATGGAAACAAACATAATATTTGGAAGTCATCAGTAATTTAGTGAATGATGAAAACCCTCAGGATACAGTTTTTAAACCTTGGCAATTACCTTTTGCATTTCTTACTGCTAATTATTATTTTTTGGAGAGCGTGCTACAGGAAATGAGATACAACTTCCCATGAAGCGAATTGTTTTCTGTCTGGTGATCAGAATGAGGTTCTCTCCACCGCAGTCTGGCTTTGCATTTGCCTGATATAATCTTTACCAATGATGCCGCCATTGTTGGACAACTAATGGATAACAAGGAGGCAATGTACAGGAAGGACATTAATAATGTTGTTTGCTTGGCGCCCGAACACAGTTAGCAAGGCCAAGGAGCTGATTATTGACTTGAGGGAGAAAAAGCTGAGAAACTGTGTACCTGTCTTTATCAATAGATGATAGGTGCAGGAGTAGGCCCATTTGGCCCTTCGAGCCAGCACCGCCATTTAATGTAATCATGGCTGATCATCCCCAATCAGTACCCCGTTCCTGCCCTCTCCCCATATCCCCTGACTCCGCTATTTTTAAGGGCCCTATCTAGCTCTCACTTGAAAGCATCCAGAGAACCTGCCTCCACCGCCCTCTGAGGCAGAGAATTCCACAGATTGGCCACTCTCTTTGAGAAAAAGTGTTTACTCGTCTCTGCTCTAAATGGCTTACTCATTATTCTTAAACTGTGGCCCCTGGTTCTGGACTCCCCCAACATCGGGAACATGTTTCCTGCCTCTAGCGTGTCCAAACCGTTAACAATCTTATATGTTTCAATGAGATCACCTCTCATCCTTCTGAACTCCAGAGTGTACAAGCCCAGCTGCTCCATTCTCTCAGCATATGACAGTCCCGCCATCCCAGGAATTAACCTTGTAAACCTACACTGCACTCCCTCAATAGCACGAATGTCCTTCCTCAAATTAGGGGGCCAAAACTGCACACAATACTCCAGGTATGGTCTCACTCGGCACAATGGTGGTGGAAAGTCAATGGGTTGAAGTTCAATGGTTTAAAATGGCAGAACAAAGCAGGTCCTGCCATATGATACTTTGGTGGTGCCCTTTATGTAGCGACTGTTTGCATACTTAGGGTTTGCAAAAACAAATAATTTCACTGTGACTCGTCACATGTAACAATAAAGTATCCATTCATTCATTCCGTGGGAAACTGGAGATATGGAAGGGTATCAAACGTATTTCATATACGGTTAACATACTAACACCAGTATGAAGATAGACACAAATAGATGTAGTAACTCAGCGGGACAGGCAGCATCTCTGGAGAGAAGGAATGGGTGACATTTCGGGTCGAGGCCCTTCTTCAGACTGAACCCAAAGAAGTGCTTCTGCAAACAGCAGTGGTGGCACCCGGACAATCAATAACACTGATCTCACTTGTCGACCCTGTCTATTTATTTCCAGTGAAATCCCTTGAAGTTCTTGACTGCTACAAGGAATGCAGTCATCCTGCTGAAATGAAGAGAGCCTGTTTAAATATTTTACAAGATGTTCTTAAGAATGCACCTCCGAGAAAGAAAGATAGAAATCGACAGGAGATTATCTTTCATCGAGAGTACTTGTACATGTGAAAAAAAAACACACAAGAGAGAGTGCTCAAAATGGTCGTTTCAATTATTAATTTTGAGTAATTATTTGGTAGAGTTGGAGCGTTTGTTTAAGTAATGGTTTATGGAATATAGGTGGCCAATTTGCATATGTTGGCATGAATGTTTAATGTTCTTTCTATTTGCTGGGGTAATTTTAGTGCCACATTGCTTATTTTTGGAGATCAGCTTGATGTGAGGCATCTGGTATACCTGGTGCAAAGCTTTCATTTTCACCGAGTGTTTGAAGCAGCGATAAAAGCAGTGTGCAAAACAAATAGGCACTTGAGTTCTAATAGTATCTAGCCATAAATGTCGGGCATCTGGAAATTATAGCTTCAATTTCATCAGTGCAGACTCTTTGTCTGTTTTATTATGCCTGTTTAGGATGTACGTAGCTGGAGGCAAAAATTATGTAGCTGACGGGAGTCGGGTAGCGTTCTCATCTGCACAGTTCAGATGGCTGCGACACAGCCCGACACGTGCATGAAGGTTCTTCCATGAAGCAGCGATCCAGCCTTGTCAAATGATTTGGAATTCTTCTGTGCCATTGCAAATACAGTTACTGCCCCATTTTGCCTGGCAAATTTGAGTATTGGAAATTGAAGACTGCCATTTAAACACAAAGAAACAAAAAAAATCCTTTTTATAATCCAGTTGCTACATTCACTAAAGGGACAGAAGTTTAGGGATAACATGAGGGGGAACTTCTTTACTCGGAGAGTGGTGGCTGTGTGGAATGATCTTCCAGCAGAAGTGGTGGAGGCAGGATCGATTTTAACATTTAAAAGTAAAGTGGATAGGTATATGGACGGGAAGGGAATGGAGGGGTATGGTCTGAGTGCAGGTAGATGGGACTAGGGGAAAATAAATGGTCGGCACGGACTGGAAGGGCTGAGAAGGGCTGTTTCCGTGCTGTAATTGTTATATGGTTATTATATGGTTAAAGCAAGCACGATCTCAAGAGCCAGCTGCTTTAGCTCAGAAACAAAGATATCTGTTTAAACAAAGCATAAGATAGACATTTTGAGTCTATCTTAAGCTTAACTGTTGTTGCACAACTGTTACTCTCTGGATGCTTTCAAGAGAGAGATAGATAGGGCTCTTAAAGATAGCGGAGTCAGGGGATATGGGGAGAAGGCAGGAACGGGGTACTGATTGTGGATGATCAGCCATGATCACAATGAATGGCGGTGCTGGCTCGAAGGGCCGAATGGCCTACTCCTGCTCCTATTGTCTATCATAAACACTTTTTAGGACTTGTGTACCACACAAAGTCACTCATACATTCACCCTTAAAACTTCACATGAGCAAAATCACTTGCAATTGTAAATGTCTGAGGCGATTTAGGTATGCGATACCCTAGAAATCCATATTGTTATTTTTGTTCTATAACAACATGACATTGTATTTAATTAGACAAAAATGCTGGAGAAACTCAGCGAGTCAGGCAGCATCTATGGAGCGAAGGAAATAGGCAACGAGGGCTTTGGCCCGAAAGGTCGCCTATTTCTTTCGCTCCATAGATGCCTGCTCACCCGCTGAGTTTCTCCAGCATTTCTGTCTACCTTCGATTTTCCAGCATCTGCAGTTCCTTCTTAAACAATGTATTTAATTACATCGTTTCTAGTTTAGGATAGCAGGTTGCATGAACAAAATTGTTCATCACCAGGTCAGAAGTATATTTTACTCTGCGAGTCAAAAGAAGAATATTCCTAAGACAATAGACAATAAGTGCAGGAGTGGGCTAATATGGCCCTTTGAGCCAGCACTGCCATTCATGCGTATTCCCTAGTATTTAGATTAGTTTGCAGAAGAATGGGGAGAGGTCATGGCTTTTGACCATGCACGAGCATGACCACGATTGAATTGAAATGTACTTATATAAGAAGTTTGGGTGAATATCTTACAGTTTTTACTACTACAATAAAGAAACTATTAATCAAGGGACTGTGTTTGGAACATATAACATATAACAATTACAGCACGGAAACAGGCCATCTCGGCCCTTCAAGTCCGTGCCGAACAACTTTTTTCCCTTAGTCCCACCTGCCTGCACTCATACCATAACCCTCCATACCCTTCTCATCCATATGCCTATCCAATTTATTTTTAAATGATACCAACGAACCTGCCGCCACCACTTCCACTGGAAGCTCATTCCACACCGCTACCACTCTCTGAGTAAAGAAGTTCCCCCTCATGTTACCCCTAAACCTCTGTCCCTTAATTCTAAAGTCATGTCCTCTTGTTTGAATCTTCCCTATTCTCAAAGGGAAAAGCTTGTCCACATTAACTCTGTCTATCCCTCTCATCATTTTAAAGACCTCTATCAAGTCACCCCTTAACCTTCTGCGCTCCAGAGAATAAAGACCTAACTTATTCAACCTATCTCTGTAACTTAGCTGTTGAAACCCAGGCAACATTCTAGTAAATCTCCTCTGTACCCTCTCTATTTTGTTGACATCCTTCCTATAATTGGGCGACCAAAATTGTACACCATACTCCAGATTTGGTCTCACCAACGTCTTGTACAATTTTAACATTACATCCCAGCTTCTATACTCAATGCTCTGATTTATAAAGGCTAGCATACCAAAAGCTTTCTTTACCACCCTATCTATATGAGATTCTACCTTCAAGGAACTATGCACGGTTATTCCCAGATCCCTCTGTTCAACTGTATTCTTCAATTCCCTACCGTTTACCATGTACGTCCTATTTTGATTTGTCCTGCCAAGGTGTAGCACCTCACATTTATCAGCATTAAACTCCATCTGCCATCTTTCAGCCCATTTTTCCAACTGGCCTAAATCACTCTGTAGACTTTGGAAATCCTCTTCATTATCCACAACACCCCCTATCTTGGTATCATCTGCATACTTACTAATCCAATTTACCACCCCTTCATCCAGATCATTGATGTACATGACAAACAACAAAGGACCCAACACAGAGCCCTGAGGCACCCCCACTAGTCACCTGCCTCCAACCCGACAAACAGCCATCCACCATTACCCTCTGGCTTCTCCCATTCAGCCACTGTTGAATCCATCTTGCTATTCCTGCATTTATACCCAACAGTTGAACCTTCTTAACCAACCTTCCATGAGGAACCTTGTCAAAGGCCTTACTGAAGTCCATATAGACAACATCCACTGCTTTACCCTCGTCAATTTCCCTAGTAACCTCTTCAAAAAATTCAAGAAGATTAGTCAAACATGACCTTCCAGGCATAAATCCATGTTGACTGTTCCTAATTAGACCCTCTTTATCCAGATACTTATATATATATTATCTCTAAGTATCTTTTCCATTAATTTGCCCACCACTGAAGTCAAACTAACCGGTCTATAATTGCTAGGTTTACTTTTAGAACCCTTTTTAAACAATGGAACAACATGCGCAGTACGCCAATCCTCGGGGACTATTCCAGTTTCTAATGACATTTTAAATATTTCTGTCATAGCCCCGGCTATTTCTACACTAACTTCCCTCAATGTCCTAGGGAATATCCTGTCAGGACCTGGAGACTTATCCACATTTATATTTTTCAAAAGTGCCAGTACTTCTTTTACTTTGAAACTCATAGTATCCATAGCTACTCTACTAGTTTCCCTTACCTCACATAATTCAATATCCTTCTCCTTGGTGAATACCGAAGAAAAGAAATTGTTCAATATCTCCCCCATCTCTTTTGGCTCTGCAGATAGCTGTCCACTCGGTCTCTCCAATGGACCAATTTTATCCCTTGTTATCCTTTTGCTATTAACATAGCTGTAGAAACCCTTTGGATTTACTTTCACCTTACTTGCCAAAGCAACCTCATATCTTCTTTTAGCTTTTCTAATTTCTTTCTTTAGATTCTTTTTACATTCCTTATACTCCTCAAGCACATCATTTACTTCATGCTGCCTATAATTATTGTAGATCTCCCTCTTTTTCCGAACAAGATGTCCAATTTCCCTTGAATACCAGGGCTCTTTCCAATTTTTACTGGTTCCTTTCAACCGAACAGGAACGTAAAGATTTTGGACTCTTAAAATTTCCCCTTTAAATGTCCTCCATTTCTCCTCTACATCTTTCCCATAAAACAAAATGTCCCAGTTCACTCCTTTTAAATCATCTCGCATCTCGTTAAAGTTAGCCTTTCTCCAATCAAAAATCTCAACCCTAGGCCCAGTTCTGTCCTTCTCCATAATTATATTGAAACTAATGGTATTGTGATCACTGGACCCGGAATGCTCCCCTACGCATACCTCCACCACCTGTCCCGTCTCATTTCCTAACAGGAGGTCCAGCACTGCCCCTCCTCTAGTAGGCACCTCTATGTATTGCTGCAAAAAAACTATCCTGCACACATTTTACAAACTCCAAACCATCCAGCCCATTTACAGAATGTGTTTCCCAGTCTATGTGTGGAAAGTTGAAATCTCCCACAATCACTACCTTGTGCTTACTACTAATATCTGCTATCTCTTTACATATTTGCTCTTCCAATTCTCGTTCCCCATTTGGCGGTCTATAATATACCCCTATAAGTGTTGCTACACCTTTCCCACTTCTAAGTTCCACCCAAATAGCCTCCCTAGATGAGCCCTCCAATCTATCCTGCCAAAGCACTGCTGTAATATCTTCCCTGACTAGCAATGCAACACCTCACAACGAAATCCTGGAATATTTAGTTTCCAATCACAGCCTTCCTGCAACCATGTTTCACTGATCGCCACAACATCATACTTCCAGGTGTCTATCCAGACTCTAAGCTCATCCACCTTTCTTACAATGCTCCTAGCATTAAAATATGCACATTTAAGAAACCCCCCATCTCTTATTCTCTGTTTATTTCCTTTTTTTTCTTTCTCCTCTTGTGTCCGAGTGCTTCCCTTTTCTGCTTCCTGCCTCCCATTCTGTCTACTAGCTTTTGCTATTTGCATCCCTCGCCCCAACCATTCTAGTTTAAAGTCTCCCCAGTGGCCTTTGCAAATTTCCCCGCCAGGATATTGGTCCCCCTCGGGTTCAAGTGCAACCCATCCTTTCTGTACAGGTCCCACCTACCCCAAAAGAAGTCCCAATGATCCAGAAACTTGAATCCCTGCCCTCTGCACCAGTCTTTCAGCCAAGCATTTATCCTCCACCTTGCTTCATTTCTACTCTCACTGTCACGTGGCACAGGCAGTAATCCTGAGATTGTTACCTTTCATCTTTCGACAGCATTGAATGTCTAGTGGAGAGCTCGTGGGTGTGTGTCGATTATCTTCTGATCCTCTGCCTTCTTCTTCTTTCGTGTGGCGTGCACGGCCTAAAGTTGTTGGACAACGTGTTCTATTTGATCTTCCGTTTGTGCACGTCGAGTTGATTGCATTAGTCGAAACAGGGCGGACCACGTGAAGGTTGCACCCCAGCCTCTGTCTTCAGTTAAAGTGGCTAAAGGACTACAAATCTGTCACTACAGTGATCATGGCTGATCATCCCCAATCAGTACCCCGTTCCTGCCTGCTCCCCATATCCTCTGACTTGCCGCTATCTTTAAGAGGTTTATGTATGAGACACTAATTAATAGCTGCACGTCATGGAAATGTGATGCACAAGGCAGCACAGGGGGGCACCAGTGGAGTTGCTGCCTCACAGCGCCAGAGACGCAGGTTCAATCCTGACCTCGGGTGCTGTCTGTATGGAGTTTGCCTGTTCTTCCTATAACCATATAACAATTACAGCATGGAAACAGGCCTTCTCGGCCCTTCCAGTCCGTGCCGACCATTCATTTTCCCCTAGTCCCATCTACCTGCACTCAGACCATACCCCTCCATTCCCTTCCCATCCATATACCTATCCACTTTGCTTTTAAATGTTAAACTCGATCCTGCCTCCACCACTTCTGCTGGAAGATCATTCCACACAGCCACCACTCTCTGAGTAAAGAAGTTCCCCCTCATGTTACCCCTAAACTTCTGTCCCTTAATTCTCATGTCATGTCCTCTTGTTTGAATCTTCCCTACCCTCAATGGGAAAAGCTTATCCACGTCAACTCTGTCTATCCCTTTCATCATTTTAAAGACCTCAATCAAGTCCCCCCTTAACCTTCTGCGCTCCAAAGAATAAAGACCTAACTTGTTCAACCTTTCTCTGTAACTTAGTTGCTGGAACCCAGGCAACATTCTAGTAAATCTCCTCTGTACTCTCTCTATTTTGTTGACATCCTTCCTATAATTAGGCGACCAAAATTGTACACCATACTCCAGAATTGGTCTTACCAATGCCTTGTACAATTTTAACATTACTTCCCTACTCCTATATTCAATGCTCTGATTTATAAAGGCCAGCACACCAAAAGCTTTCTTTACCACCCTTTCTACATGCGATTCCACCTTCAGGGAACTATGCAAAGTTATTCCAAGATCCCTCTGTTCCACAGCATTCCTCAATTCCCTACCATTTACCATGTACGTCCTATTTTGATTTGTCCTGCCAAGATGTAGCACCTCACACTTATCAGCATTAAACTCCATCTGCCATCTTTCAGCCCACTCTTCCATATGGCCCAAATCTGCCCAAATGGCCCAAATCGATCTCCCTGTGACCAGGTAGTTTTTCTCTCGGTGCTCAAGTTTCCTCCCACACTCCAAAGACGTGCAGGTTTGTTGGTGAATTGGCTTCTGTAAATTGGCCCTGCTGTGTAGGATAGTACTAGTGAGCAGATGCTTGGGGGCTGATGGGCCTATATTCATGCTGTATTTCTAAACAAAACTAAACGCGGACAATTTGGAAAGAATAAGTAGTCTTTCTGTCATCCACAGCATCTGTGGAAAAGAAAACCAAACTAATGCTCAGGTTGAAATAAAATGCGAAGTGCTGGGAGAACTCAGCAGGTCAGGCAGCGTCTGGGAAGAGAATGAACAGGTCCTCCAATCTGAAAGAGGACCGCTTGCCCATTCCCTCCCCAGACGCTGTCTGACCAGCCGAGCTTCTTTCTGAGCCAGTCCGAAGAAGAGTCTCGACCCGAAACATCACTCATTCCTTCTCCCATGTTACCTGTCCCGCTGAGTTACTGCAGCTTTTTGTGCTTATCTTCGAGTTTCGTTTGTTCAAGGTTGCAGCTTCTGCAGTCCTTTATATTTTCAGGCTGAAAACCTTTCACCAGGTCCCTCCCAATTCTGATGAAGGGTTCTTGACTTGAAATGTTCAGAGATACAGTGCAGAAACAGGCCCTTTGGCCCACTGAGTCCTCATCAACCAGCGATCCCCGCACACTAACAATATCCTACACGCACACTAGGGACAATTTACATTTATACCAAGACAATTAACCGACAATCCTGTATGTCTTGAGTGTGGGAGTAAACTGAAGATCTCGTAGAAAACCCACGCGGTCACGGGGAGAATGTACAAACAGCCCCCATAGTCGGGATTGAACCCGGGTCTCAGGCGCTGCAAACGCTGTAAAGGGCCTGCCTCACCAGCGTGCGATTCCATGCTGTGAGCGTGACCAAACCGGCAGCGAGGGCCGCGCGGAGGTCGGGTGAGTGGCGCAACGCGGTGCAAAGTGAGGCGAACTTGGAGCGAAGTCTTAAAGGTAAGTTCGCCAGGACCGAGAGGGGCACACAGAGAGGGGCACAGAGGCACACACAGAGAGGGCCACGGAGCCACACACAGAGAGGGTCACGGAGGCACCTACAAATAGGTTCACGGAGGCACGATGTCGGGGCGGTGTGTAATGCGTCGAGGCGACTGTGAGCCGACAAGCCGTTGCCGCGCGGAATTTTTGAACACGGTCAGTTTTTCGGAGCCCCGCGCGATGTCGGGACGAACTCCGCACAATTCCGCACGGCTCCGGCGATCGAAGTGGGACCGGCCCCGCGACGCCGGACGGCTCAAGCGACCACAGGCCCTTAAGGCAGCAACTCTACCGCTGCACCGCCGTGCTGCCCCTTTCCAGACATGCTGCCTGGCCGACCGTGTATTTACAAACGTCTCTGTTTATTCCACATTCCTGTGCGTCTCTGTTGCACACAGCATGACTAAGAGTTAGATGAGTGATTCCTGCTTTCTATGTGTCTATGTGCAATTTGTTCTGTAAAATATGCTTGAAATTGGCCGAATAACTTTACGCTCGTGACTCTCGACTCCTTTGCATTTGCTAACCTTCTTTTGTGCTGGTTGGACGATTTTGTCCAGAAACTCGGTGCAAAACCATCAACCCGATAAATGAATGCATTTCAGATCAGAAAGTCTTTACATATCAAATGTCATCAAAGTAGTGGCATTAAAAAAAAAGATGTGGAAGCAGATCAATCTTTCCCTCTCAACCCCATTCGCCTGCCTTCTCCCCGTAACTCCTGGCACCCGTACTAATCAAGAATCTATCTATCCCTGCCTTAAAAATATCCATTGACTTGGCCTGCACAGCCTTCTGTGGCAATTCATGGAGTGACACATGAATTGGCACACTTTAATTATCATCAAATAATCTATTCATTATTGAAAAGTTGTGCACTTGTAGTCAATCCCACTTGTCCTTAATTCAATTAAGAATTCTTCCAGTGCCGTCTCTGCCAGTCGCCACCTTTCCTCTCTCCTGAAGTCCTGAAAGTTACAAAATGTTTTTTTTGTTCTGTTGGTTTCCTCTGGGTGCTCCGGTTTCATCCAACACGCTGAAGCTGTGCACATTGCTGGGATAATTAGCAATTAGAATAAACTGCCCCATGGGTGCAGTTGATGGGGAAAGTGCGGAGAAGTGAACAGGGCTTGTCTAACAGGGCGCTTGATGGTTATCTCACTCGATGGGCTGAAGGGTCTCTTTCTCATGTTGTATGCCCCTCCGAGAAAAGCCACAATGTACAAAGGATGTGAATTCTCAGTGATACTTGAGATATGCAAAGAAAGCGGGGTGGCACGGTGGCACAACGGTAGAGTTGCTGCCTTATGGCACCAGAGACCCAGGTTCGATCCTTACTATGTGCTTGTCTGTATGGAGTTTGTACGCTCTCCCCGTGACCCGCCAGGGTTTTCTCCGGGTGCTCTGGTTTTCTCCCACACTCCAAAGAATAACAGGTTTGTAGGTTCATTTGACTTGGTAAAATTGTAAATTGTCCCTGGTGTGTGTTGGGTCGTATTAACGTGCGAGGATCGCTGGTCATTGCAGACTCGGTGGGCCGAAGGGTCTGTTTCTGCACTGCATCTCTAAACTAAACCAATATGATACCTTGCAACCTTGATAAATAATGCAATTCGTAAAGAGACTATTCAAACAATTACACTTGTGTCAGTTTGAATTAGTCTCAATCCCTTGTACTTGCCCCAGAACCAATTCTGTCCGTTGCAACTATTTGTCCACTCCTCTTTCGAAATGTATTGAGTCAGTAGAGAGCCACTTGCATTAGCTGCTGATCTCTGACTAAAGTGGCCATTTGCCTGCTTTGCAACTCTCTCTGGGAGCCTGCGTGAAGAAGCCTTTCTCTTGTACATTCTATCACTGTAGGGAACAGGAGCAAGTCCCATCGTCAAAGCTGAGGGGGAGAGTGAGTCAAGTCAACTAATATTGGAAAATTGCCCAATATCATAGATAATCAAGAGGAGAACCTAAAGCAATGTCTATCACTGGAGAACAGTAATAATTCAACAAATTAATGAGGCATAGGAGCAGAATTAGGCCATTTGGCCCATCATCTACTCCGCCATTCAATCATAGCTGATCTATCTCTCCCTCTCAACCTCATTTTCCTGCCATCTCCCATTAACCCCTGACACCTGTACTAATCAAGAATCCATCTATCTCTGCCTTAAACATACCCATCGACTTGGTCTCCACAGCCGTCTGTGGCAATGAATTCCACCTCTGAGTAAATAAAAATCCTCCTCATCTCCTTTCTAAAGGAACGTTCTTTAATTCTGAGGCTGTGACCTCTGGTCCTCGACCCTCCCACTCATTGAGAGATCCTCTCCACATCCACTCTATCCAGGCCTTTCACCAATCAACCCGTTTTTAATGATGTGGCCCCTCATCTTGGTGTTCATTTTGGTAGTAGGAATAAAGGCGTAGACTATTTTCTAAATGGGGAGAGAATCCAGAAATCGGAAGTGCAAAGGGACTTGGGAGTTCTGGTGCAGGATTCACAAAATGTTAATCTGCAAGTTGAATTGAAGCAAACTCAATGTTTGCATTTATTTCAAGAGGGCTCGTATACAAAGACAGGGATGTAATGTTGAGGCTCTACAGGGCGCTGGTAAGGCCGCATCTGGAGTATAGTGAGCGATTTACCTGAGGGTGGATGTGCCGGCTCTGGAGAGGGTCCAGAGAAAGTTCACAAGAATGATCCCAGCAATGAGGGGGTTAACCTATGATGAGTGTTTGCCAGGACTGGGCCTGTGCTGGCTGGAGTTTAGAAGAATGAGGAGCAGGGGGGGGGGGGGGGGGGGACCTCATTGAAGCAATGGGGTTAGGAAGGACATTTTATAACTTGACCAAGGCCAATTATCCTACAAACCTGTACATCTTTGGAGTGTGGGAGCAAACCGGAGCACCCAGAGTAAACCCACGCAGGCCACGGGGAGAACGTACAAACACCATACTGACAGCACCCGTGGTCAGGATCGAACCTAGATCTGTGGAGATGTCAGGCAGCAAATCTACCGCTGCGCCACCGTGCCAACTAAATATCCTACACTTGTGTTCCCCTTCAAGCTTTCAGAGAAAGGGAATATAAGCTTTGGTGGACATTCTGAAGAGATCCCCAAGCCAGCGCATCTTTTGGGCTTTGGCACATGTATACAGACTCTCACCGACTTGTGCAAGGGCTCCGTTCCGTGAAGCTTTACCTGAGACAGTTTACATAAGTTGGAATCTCTAGCCCCATACCCTGCCCGAAATGACACGCTCAGAGTGTGAACTGTCTCAGCAGCGTCCAGCCGCACCCAGGGCACTTTCTCCAGCGCACGGCCTTCTGGGTAAGCACAGCCGCCATTGCCGACTTGTTTCTGATGTAAACTTGAGTGGTCACAAGGAATAGCAGTAGAATTAGGCCATTCGGCCCATCAATTCAGCCCAATCATTCAATCGTGGCTGATCTATCTCCTTCCTAACCCCATTCACCTGCCTTCTCCCCATAACCTCTGACACCCGTACTAATCAAGAATCTTATCTATCGCTGCCTTAATAATATCCACTGACTTGGCCTCCGCAGCCTTCTGTGGCAAAGAATTCCACAGATTCATCACCCTCTGACTAATTAAATTTCTCCTCATCTTCTTCCTAAAAGAACGCTCTTTAATTCTGAGGCTGTGACCTTTAGTCCTAGACTCCCCCACTAGTGGAAACATCCTCTCCACATCCACTCTATCCAGGCCTTTCACTATTCTGTACGTTTCAATGAGGTCCCTCCTCATGATTGTAGAGCGTTGTGGAAATTGCGAACCGCCTTGATCGCACTGAGTACTGAATTGCGTACGTAAGTGTGCGTTGCGTATGTCGCCCGTGGTTTAAGCTGGGAAGTGTCTGTAGTTTGCTGCTCCTCAAGTAGGTCAATTCAGACTAGTTGACATTTGAGAATTTCTGTTTAACGTTGCTGCCTCACAGCGCCAGAGACCTAGGTTCGATCCTGACTACGGGTGCTGTCAGTACAAAGTTTGTACGTTCTCCTCTTGGCCTGCGTGGGTTTTCTCTGGGTGCTCTGGGTTCCCCCCACACTCCAAACACGTACAGGTTTGTAGGATAATTAGCTTTGGGTAAGTTATAAAATGTCCCTCCTAACCCTATTGTTTCAATGAGGTTCCCCCCACCACCCCTCATTCTTCTATTCATCCCTCATTCACGCTAGAGGCAGGAAACATGTTCCCGATGTTGGGGGCGTCCAGAACCAGGGGCTACATTTTAAGAATAAGGGGTAAGCCATTTAGAACGGAGACGAAGAAACACTTTTTCGCACAGAGTTGTGAGTCTGTGGAATTCTCAGAGGTTGGTGGAGGCCGGTTCTCTGGATACTTTCAAGGGAGAGCTAGATAGGGCTCTTGAAGATAATAGAGTCGGGGATAAGGGGAGAAGGCAGGAACGGGGTACTGATTGCGGATGATCAGCCATGATCACATTGAATGGCGGTGCTGGCTCGAAGGGCCGAATGGCCTACTGCTGCACCTATTGTCTATTGTCTATTATATTGTCTATTGTAAACTCCAGCGAGTGCAGGCCCAGTGCCGGCATGCGTCTTGTAGCTAATTCTGGATGTTGTCTCTGATATTGCCTCGGCAAATAATTTATTTCTGTTTGAAATAATTTAATGGACTGTTAGAAAAGCATCAAGTCCCAGACCTGCCTGTTTTTTGAAGTTTTCAGCTTGTATATCGTGATACTGAAATAACCATTAATGTCAGCAAGAGTTTTATGACTCTCATTAGAACCTAAATCACTCTGAACACAATTTTCACTTTGTCTTTTTCTCTTACTCAATTTCTCTCACTTCAATTTTTATTATTTTAACTACGACGTGCTTTGTGTTTTTATTTGATGTAAAATGGTTTTCAGTGACGTTCGATTTAAAAACAATTTTTTTTTGGAACTTTCTTCTTTAATTTCCAAGGAGCCTTCAGCGGATGCTATGAGTTAGGTAGGTAGAAGGGTCTTGAAGAGTGAGTTGCTGTGGTTGAGAGTTTGCCTCAACTGTTGTACTGAAACCAACACGATTTCTCCAGCACCAGCACTGTCTAAAGGTAGACACAAAATGAGGCGGGGGACCTCATTGAAACTGACCGAATAGTGATTTCCCTTGTCAATTCTTCCCTTCCCTCCCGCTCCATTCCTTCCCCGGGCACTTTCCCTTGCAACCGCAAGAGATGCTGCACTAGTCCCTTCACCTCCCCCATCCACTCCTTTCAGGGACCCAAGCAGTCATTCCAAGTCCAACAGAGGTTCACCTGCACCTCCTCCAACCTCATCTACTGCATCCGTTGCTCCAGATGCCAGCTGATCTACATCGGTGAGACCAAGCGGAGGCTGGGCGATCGTTTCGCCAAACACCTCCGCTCGGTCCGCAATAACCAACCCGACCTCCCGGTGGCTCAGCACTTCAACTCCCCCTCCCATTCCGTATCCGACCTCTCGGTCCTGGGCCTCCTCCACGGCCAGAGTGAGCAACACCGCAAGTTGGAGGAACAGCACTTCATATTCTGCTTGGGGAGTTTGCATCCTCTGGGCTTAAACATTGAATTTTCTCAATTCTGTTAACCCAGACTGCCTCCTCCCCCTCCCACCTCTCCCTCAGCCCTCGGGCCCTGACATTCCTTCTCCATCTCCCCCCCCCCCCCCACTCCAGTCGCACTAGCTTCTCATTTTCACACCACAAACAGCTTACAATGGCCTGTTTCCTTTATCATCAATACTTTTTTGCATATCTTTCATTCATTGTTCTTTATCTCTCCACATCACTGTCTATATCTCTCGTTTCCCTGATCCCTGACCAGTCTGAACAAGGGTATTGACCCGAAACGTCGCCTATCTCCTATCTCCTTAGATGCTGCTGCACCCGCTGAGTTTCTCCAGCTTTTTGTGTAACCCCCGAATAGTGAAAGGCTTAGGCGGATGTGGAGAGAATGCTTCCACTGGTAGGAAAGCCTAGGTCCAGAGGCTGCAGTATCAGATTTAATTTAAAGGACGTTCCTTTGAGAAGGAGATGGGGAGGAATTTTTCTAGGCAGATGATGTTGAATCTGTGGAACTCATTGCCACAGATAGCTATGGAGGCCAAGCCAGTGGATATTTTTGAAGGCATAGTTAGATTGATTCTTGTTTAGTACGAGTGTCAGGGGTTATGGGGAGGAGGCAGGAGAATGGTGTTGAGTGGAGAGACCCTTGGACCATCTTTGATTGGACTTTCCTGACTTTATCTTGCAATTAATGTTCCTCACATTATCCCCTTTACCATGTATCTGTACACTGTGGACGGCTCGATTGTAATCATGTATTGTCTTTCCGCTGGCTGGTTAGCACGCAACAAAAGCTTTTTCCTGTACCTCGGTACACGTGACGATAAACTCAACTGAAGTCAAAGCCTTGGCCAGTATTAATTAAATTGCCAGTAAGCAAGTGATTTACTGGTGTTGCAGAAACATTTGGGTAATAATCACATCAGACTCAAGATAACGACTTTCAAAATCTAATTCCAACAGTTGGCAAATCATTCATTTTGTGCATAACTGAAGCATCTTTCTGCCATTAGGAACATAATAAGGTGTATCTGTAATATTTTAAATGAAAGTGATCATTTGTTATACGTACCACAAGGATGAGAGATTGTATCATTAGCAAGAGAGGTGGGAAGAGATGATGACTCTTCAGTGTGAACATTATTTCTGTATTCTAAGCACTTGAAGCTCACAAATGCATGAAGGTTGACAGCTTGTTTCTTTAATAGTGCAAGGTGAAGCCCGATCAAAGATAGTCCGAGGGTCACCAAAGAGGTAGATAGTAGTTCAGCACTGCTCTCTAGTTGTGGTAGGATGGTTCAGTTGCCTGATAACAGCCGGGAAAAAACTGTCCCTGAATCTGGAGGGGTGCGTTTTCACATACCTTTTGCCAGCTGGGAGAGGAAGTGGCCAGGGTGCGACTGGTCCTTGATTGAGGCAGCGCGAGGTATAAATGGAGTCAATGGAAGGGAGGTTGGTCTGTGCGATGGTCCGATTTTATTCTGATTTCCGTGCATTTTCCATGTGAATGATCTGCCTCCCGTATTAATACAGTCTGAAGAAGGGTCTCGACTCGAAACGTCGCCCATTCCTTCTATCCAGAGATGATGCCTGTCCTGCTGAGTTACTCCATCATTTGTGTCTATCTTTGGTTTAAACCAGCATCTGCAGTTCCTTCCTACACATTTAATAATTTATCATCTTGACTTTCATGATAATTAAGATGAGCTCCATGTAAAGAAACCACAAAAAGAAAACTAGCAGAAATGTGAGGGCCCTGATATGTGCTGTTTAATTATATTGATCTATTTTATAATTTAGTGCGTGGAAACATTGATACCGTGATCTGCCATGTTTCAGAGTAATCAAAGTGATGTTAGTCCCCTTCAGCTCATCCGGAAGCTAATTGTAAATTGACCTCCTACTCAAATATTTAATCTTTGTATAAAGCTAGGAAGCTAAACTTTTGTACTAGAGCTACCCGTCAGAGATCTGGAGTGAAACTAATAATCCATGCTTGCTGAGAGGAGAGACACAATGAGGCCTTACACAGGGGCTCGGCAACCTACGGCCCGTATCAGGCCCATAACCCAAACTCATTGGGCCAGCAGGCGTATATTATTTTTCAATTAGTTTTCACGACCGGAGAACTGCAGCCTGTCCCGGGACACGCAGGCGACCTGGACACTGCATCCAGACCTGCCATCTGACCTGGGAGCTACAGCCATGACCTGGGGCAAGCGAGCCGACCTGGGCGCTACAGCGTGTGGGAAGTCTGGCCCGGGTCAGCATGGCCTCGGCTGCACAAAGTAATAAAACTTGGCTGGGCCGCCAGGGCTAAAGTTGCGGGGAGGGCAGGAGAGTTGAGAAGGAGGGGGTCGGGGATCATGCCAGCAACTCGCTCAGTAGCTCGGGTGGCTGCGAGCGGCCATCGGGACCCGACAGGGGAACCAACCACCACCTCAGCGCCTTCTGCCGGCACACCTGCCAGCCAGCCTTCGGCACAAGCGCAACCGGTGGTGGTTGGTGGGCAGCTACTGGGCGGAAGGCTGGCTGCTCCATCCTGGGCTTTCTCTTTCTCTTTCTCTCCCCCCCCCCCCCCCATCCCCCTCCCTCCCCCTCCCTCCCCTCTCTCCCTCCTATCCATGTACTTGTCCAAATGATTTTTCAACATTGTGATAGCACTTGCCTCAGCTACCTCCTCAGGCGCCTCGTTCCATATACCCACCACCCTTTTTGTGTAAACGATTTGTCTAACAATGCCGATCAAGTTAGGAGGTGGCACAGGAGAGTACAGAGGAGATTTACTAGAATGTTGCCTGGGTTCCAGCAACTAAGTTACAGAGAAAGGTTGAACAAGTTAGGTCTTTATTCTTTAGAGCGCAGAAGGTTAAGGGGGGACTTGATTGAGGTCTTTAAAATGATGAAAGGGATAGACAGAGTTGACGTGGATAAGCTTTTCCCATTGAGGGTAGGGAAGATTCAAACAAGAGGGCATGACATGAGAATTAAGGGACAGAAGTTTAGGGGTAACATGAGGGGGAACTTCTTTACTCAGAGAGTGGTGGCTGTGTGGAATGATCTTCCAGCAGAAGTGGTGGAGGCAGGATTGATTTTAACATTTAAGAGTAAAGTGGATAGGTATATGGACGGGAAGGGAATGGAGGGGTATGGTCTGAGTGCAGGTAGATGGGACTAGGGGGAAATAAATGGTCGGCACGGACTGGAAGGGCCGAGAGGGCCTGTTTCCGTGCTGTAATTGTTATATGGTTATATGGTTATATGGCACGGTGGTGCAGCGGGTCACGGTGCCTTAAACCAGAGATCCGGGTTCAATCCCTCTACGGGTGCCATCTGTACGTAGTTGGTACATTCTCCCTGGTGACCAGCATAGGTTTTCTCTGTGATCTTTGGTTTCCTCCCACACTCCAAAGACGTACAAGTTTGTAGGTTAATTGGCTTGGTATGAATGTAAATTGTCCCGAGTGTGTGTAGGATAGTGTTAGTGTGCGGGGATCGCTGGTCGGTGTGGACTCGGCGGGCCGAAGGGCCTGTTTCCGTGCTGTATCTCTAAACTAAACTAAATCTAAACCAATATCCTTAAATGAACGGTGAAGGTCCTCAAAATATTTTGTTTGTTAAAGGAAATCTTTGCAAGTTTGATGGGGCTTTTCCTGCTTGTTTTGGGAAGATATGTAAATAAAATACTGAATTTCTTTTAGTTTTAACTGCTGTTATTCTATTGTCAGCAAGATAGCGTAGCGGTAGAGTTACTGCCTCACAGCGCCAGAGACCTTGGGTTCATTGGATGATCTCTCGAAGATCTCCTCTATACGGGCGTCACGGTGGCGCAGCGGTAGAGTTGCTGCCTCACAGCGCCCGAGACCCGGGTTCGATCCTGACTACGGATGCTGTCTGTCTGCAAGGAGTTTGCACGTTCTCCCTGTGACCGCATCGGGTTTTCCCCGGGTGTTCCGGTTTCCTCCCGCACTCCAGGTTTGCAGGTCAATTGGCTTTGGTAAAAATTGTAAATTATCGCTGGTGTACAGGGATCTCTGGTCGGCGCAGGCTCGGTGGGCCAAAGGCCCTGTTTCCGCGCCGTATCTCGAAACTAAAAAACTAAGCTAAACTTATTGTCATGTCTTCCTTTATGTCTGATGGACTTGCCCTTGGCTGAGGATGATTTATTTTTTGAGGCGCTTGTACTGGCTCCTAATTCATCTTCCTGTGAGATAAACTGCTGTTAAATGGCACCAAATGCTTTCGATGTCAACCTATTTAGCTGTGGTTAAATGCAAGAGTATTTATGGGCTGATAACGATCAAGTTCACCAACTTCAGCATTTGGACGGCCACCTCGCACCTGTTTTAATATCCTCTATCACAACTGAACAACCGTATAACTTCAGACCAAGAGATGCATATCTCTCTGGCTAATGATAGATTCTTAACCCTCATACCACGCACACGAACTGTCCATTTAGAACAGTTACTAACGTGAGCGTAAGAGAGAAGACAATAGACAACAGGTACAGGAGTAGGCCATTCGGCCCTTCGAACCAGCACCGCCATTCAATGTGATCATGGCTGATCATCCACAATCAGTGCCCCGTTCCTGCCTTCTCCCCATATCCCCTGACTCCGCTATT
Source organism: Raja brachyura (assembly GCA_963514005.1). The sequence continues at coordinate 7,237,294 of OY740797.1, read as the reverse complement.
TTTAAGAGCCCCGTCTAGCTCTCTCTTGAAAGCATCCATAGAACCGGCCTCCACCGCCCTCTGAGGCAGAGAATTCCACAGACTCACAACTCTCTGTGAAAAAAAGTGTTTCCTTGTCTCCGTTCTAAATGGCTTACTCCTCATTCTTAAACTGTGGCCCCTGGTTCTGGACTCCCCCAACATCGGGAACATGTTTCCTGCCTCTAGCATGTCCAAGCACTTAACAATCTTATATGTTTCAATGAGATCCCCTCCCATCCTTCTAAACTCCAGAGTGTACAAGCCCAGCTGCTCCATTCTCTCAGCATATGACAGTCCCGCCATCCTGGGAATTAACCTTGTAAAGGTTAGAAGGTAGAATTCACTTGTGTTTCTGTGCAAACATTGCGCCGATACAAAGCATATTTTCGTGATGCATCACTGACACCACGGTTCAGGAACAGCTCCGTCCAAGACCGCAAGAAATTGCAGAGAATTGTGAACGCAGCCCAGACCATCACACAAACCCAATCTCCCTTCCATTGACTCCATCTACACCTCACGCTGCCTCGGCAAGGCCGGCAGCATCATCAAGGACCAGTCGCACCCCGGCCACTCCCTCTTCTCCCCTCTCCCATCAAGCAAAAGGTACAGAAGTATGAAAACGCACACCTCCAGATTCAGGGACAGTTTCTTCCCAGCTGTTATCAGGCAACTGAACCATTCTATCAACAACTAGAGAGTAGTCCTGACCTCCCAACTACCTCACTGGAGACCCTCATTTATAATCAAACTTTACTCTTTGAATCACTTCCCTCTGGAAGGCGACTCCGGACTGTCAAAGCTGCCACAGCCAGTCATAGAAACAGTTTTTATCCACGAGTAGTTGCTCTACTCAACAGCCAAACATCTGTAGCCTCCCTTTGATCTGGTATTTTGTTGGTTCACATGCTTGATCAATGGTGTTTTATCATTAATGTTTAATTATTATTAATGTTTAGTGTTTTCTGAGCCATTCGTAACTGTCACTGTATGTCATGTTGTTACTTGTGGGCGGAGCACCAAGGCAAATTCCTTGTATGTGAATATTTGGCCAATAAACTTACTTACTTCCTGGACTTAATCTTTCTCACCACATTACTCCCCTTATCATGTACATGTACACTGTGGATGGCTCGAGTGTAATCGCAAAGAGCCTTTCTGCTCAATGGTGACCATGCGACAAAAGGTTTTGACAGTACCTCGTTACACATGACAATAAACTCGACGAAACTGAATAATCCTCAAACTTTAACTCTAGAATGATATATACGATGTTGAATTTGCAAAGATTTGTCTGGGTATTTTAATATTCTGATATTTGATATTGGGCTGTCTTGTTCATTGGAACAGCACAGCACCAGAACAAACCCTTCGGCCCACGTCAAACATGATATGCCACTATCCGCCACCCCCACCACCCTTGCAGTACGCCCGAGGCACTCATCGCACTCTATGTTAAAAAAAAACTTGCTCCCGCACATCTCCTTTAAACTTTGCCCCTCTTACCTTTAAAGCGATATCCTCATTTCCACCCATTGAAATGAAATTTTGCTTTCCACGTGAATCAAAAAATGCCAGGGGACTAATTGCAATTCAGTAGATTGGTTCGTGATCAATTGTTACGTATTTTTTGGTTTAGTTTAGAGATACAGAGTGGAAACAGGCCCTTCGGCCCACTGAGTCCTTGATACAAGTCCCCTTGTTATTGCCTTTTCTTTTCAGAAGGAAAATGTAATTGGTAAAAGGATTTTCCTGGAATTGGCGGGCACATGGATAGGAAAGGTTTAGAAGGATATAGGCCAAATGTGGGCATGTGAGACTAACATAGATGGGCTCATCAGTTGGCACCTATTTCAATCTTGCATGACTCTATGACTCCAATTAAAGCAGATAATACTATACATGCGTCCAATCCAGCCATGCACAAGTACAACAGGTAGTGCAAAAAGAAAAATACCAGACTGCAGAATCTGGTTTTCCCAGCCTTGCAGCATAACAATTCCTGGGAAAATATAAATGGAATCAAATCTAATTTAGATGGGGCATCATAGTTGGCATGGGTGTTGGGCCAAGGGGTCTGTTTCCGTGTTGTGCGGCTTATGAGTCCAATTCCTGCAATTAATTCTTTTTCCGTCTTAGTTTAGTTATAGACAATAGACAATAGGTGCAGGAGTAGGCCATTCGGCCCTTCGAGCCAGTACCGCCATTCAATGCGATCATGGCTGATCATCCACAATGAGTGCCCTGTTCCTGTCTTCTCCCCATATCCCCTGATTCCGCTATCTTCAAGAGCCCTATCTAGTTCTCTCTTGAAAGTTTCCAGAGAACCGGCCTCCACCGCCCTCTGAGGCAGAGAATTCCACAGACTCACCACTCTCTGTGTGAGATACAGTTTAGAGATGCAGCGTGGAAACAGGCCCTTTGGCCCATCAAGTTTATGCCGACCGACGATCCCCGCACATTAACACTGCCCAACGCACATTACGGATATTTTTACATTTACACTGAGCCAATTAACCTACAAACCTGTACGTCTTGGGAGGAAACCAACGATCTCGGGGAAAACCCACGCAGGTCATGGGAAGAACGTGCAGAGTCCGTACAGACAGCACCCGTAGTCGAGATCGAACCCGGGTCTCCGGCGCTGTAACGCAGCAACTCTACCGCTGCACCACCAAGCAGCCTTTGGATGAATCCTGGAGTTCCTTACCCAACAGTATCTCCGACATGTGGTTCACAACCTTAAAAAAAGTAGCGCTTACAGGCTCACAACTTACCGAAGCCAATTAGCCTACTAACCTGCACACGTTTGGAGCATGGGAGGAAACAGGAGCACCCGGAGAAAACCCATGTGGTCACGGGGAGAACGTACAAACTATAGAGAAGTGTGAAAAACGCACACCTCCAGATTCAGGGACAGTTTCTTCCCAGCTGTTATCAGGCAACTGAATCATCCCGCCCACAACTAGAGAGCAGTCCTGAACTACTATCTGCCCCATTGGTGACCCTGGGACTATCCTTGATCGGACTTTGCTGGCTTTACCTTGCATTAAACGTTATTCCCCTATCATGTATCATGTATCTATCTTGCATTAAACATTATTCCCCTATCATGTAAATGGGTCAATTGTAATCATGTATTGTCGTTCTGGTGCCTGGATAGCACGGAACACAAGCTTTTCACTGTACCTCAGTACACGTGACAATAAGCTAAACTCCCTACCGACAGCACCCATAATCAGGATTGAACCCTTGGTCTCTGGTGCTGTGGGGCAGAAACTCGATCACACTGGAAATATCATGAAATGTACATAAATGAGATGCTCGGATCATGTGATCAGCACCCATTCCTTCTCTCCGGAGATGCTGCCTGTCCCGCTGAGTCACTCCAGCATTTAGTGTCTATCTAGAAATAAATATTTTCTATTCTTGTTAAAGTGCCGGAACGTGATAATATTGCTGTTTGGGAATGTGGTTTGTCTTTTCTTCGTCTGTATCTCTACCACTTGAGACTGCATTTCATCAAAGCTGAAAGGATGGTTGCAGCATGCTCCCCTTCTGTTCTGCTATTCTTTGTTGCTACACTGGCGAACAACAGCTCTTGTTCCCCCCAACACAAAGAAAATGATCACAAAGGGCTTCAAGATGCCTGAGGTCACTTGCATCTAACAGAATAGCAGGGGAAAAAAAAAAGAGAATTCATTAAAGCGCTGATAATATTGGCGTCATTTTACATTGACCTTCCCATGTTCCACTGAGGGGGGAAAGCTAATGAAATCTATACATGAGCTTGCCAGATATGTCTGTTATCTTTTCTTATTTTACTGTGGATTATGCACTAGATTCTTGTGCATGACAGCACATATTTCATGGTTTCAATACCATTATGTACGTAGCTGAGGTTACATTTGCTGTAAAAAAAAATCAAATACAAATTAGGTTATACTTACACTCCACCAGATCCCTGAATATAGAGCTGTGTTTCTATTACAATGCAGGGTCATGATATACATGCCTTTTGAGATTGGTTTTATTAATAGGATTCAAGGTGGGTGATCATTTAAAAAATTACAATATCAGCATCGGTAATCCTTTGATGGAGTGCTGAAGAGATTGTAATATTAAACAACAGAGGCAGCACGGTAGAGTTGCTGCCTCACAGCGCCAGAGACCCAGGTGCTGTCTGTACAGAGCTTGTACGTCCTCCCCGTTCTCTGCGTGGGTTTTCTCCGGGTTCTCCGGTTACCTCCCACGCTCCAAAGTCGTGCAGGTTTGTGGGTTAATTGGCTTTGGTAAAATTGTAAATTGTCCCTGGTGTGTGTGGGATAGCGTAAGTGTGCGGGATCGCTGGTCGGCGCGGACTCGGTGGGCGAAAGGGCCTGTTTCCGTGCTGTATCTATAAACTAAACTAAACTAAACTAAAGGCCAGGGACTTAAGCCATGTTAATTGTTCATTTGCCATCCAAGACATGATTTTAAATAAGCACAATACTGGGATGGAATCTCGTTTTTTTTTTTGCTGAGTAACATTTAATTAGCTCTGGAAATTACTTGTGGCTAAAACACCGATGACGTGTTTTATCTTTGATGTGTTTTATTCATAGTTATTTATGAGCAGGCACACCTTCAAGTGCGTCCAATGAGGATCTGGCATTGGATTCATATGGTTAATGTAAATTTAATTAAGTTGATTTGATTAGTCGGAGACTGTGACTGAATGTTGTCAGATCTTTTGGTGATTGTGTGGGTCGTTTAATTTGTCTGAATATAAGAAAAATTAGCAATTTCCACTAAGAGCTTAATCACCTTAAAATAGGCAAACGTAAAATGCCAGATGACCTGTTGGGATGACATTTTCTGCTGGTATTTGGTGCATTGAGCCATGAATGCAAGTCAATATCACCTTATTGTTTGTATCACTTGCCCTGAATGACAAATTGCATTTAATTTCCACACGCTCAACATTTGTCCATTAAATAGATGGAAGAGGTTTATATTCTGTTTAAAAATGTGTAACGGTGTGACATTGTTCTCTGTAATTGACACATCGAGCCCTGAATGATCATATCCTACGAGAGAAATCGAGGGGTTTAACAGTAATGCATGAGCAGCCTGAAAGACATTTTAAATTGGCTTAGACGTAGTGTAAATGTAACTATCCACTCCATGCTGAAAGCAAGTTGATTTATGAATAACGCCTTTCAGTGAAATAAACCTTATTAAAATGCATTTTATATGACAATTATCAAAGACATCAATCAATATCGTATGACAGCGTTTTAAATTGATGTCTAAAAATTATATATTTTCCCAACTCGTGTTCCCTGCAGTGCTTATTCCTATTAGTGTTTGATGTTTCATCAGCAAGATTAAATGTAGCAACAAATTGTGCAGTTGGTGATTTTGTACATTAACTATAGGAAAAATGTGATTTAACACTTGTGACAAACATTTATGCTGCTGCCCTGGGTTTTTCGAGCAAGTTACAAATTGGAAGCAAGGTATTTGTCAGGCCTGTTTCCACAGCTTTTCAAAGTGATGGATTCACTTAAATGTTCTCATCCCCAAAATGTTCATCTTCATATTCTGTGATGCAATGATCAGAAGGATTTTAAAAATACATATTTGCGGAGAGCACCGGCAGCTATCCCTGATCTGTCACTATTCTTTAAACTAACCTAATGGATATTGATTGGGCATAGGTGAGGATTTTGTGTCTTCCAACAGTATATTCCTTTGCCGAAAAGGGATTGGTTCTGTTTCAAGGGGAAACTGTCACGATGGTGATTTAAGGAAAGTGTCATAAGGCGTGGAAACAGGCTCTTCGGCCCATCTTGCTCGCACCGACCAACATGTCCCATCTGCACTAGTCCCACAAGCCTGCGTTTGGCCCATAATGCCCCTGTCCCACTTAGGAAACCTGAACGGTAACCTCTGGAGACTTTGCACCCCACCCAAGGTTTCTGTGCGGTTCCCGAAGGTTTTTGTCAGTCTCCCTATTGGTCGAAAGTGGTTTCCGCTTCTTCTACGTTCCGGCGATTACTTCAAAAAATTCAAAACCGGCCGCGACTAAAAATAGGTTGCCGTTTTAAAAATCGATAATTTTTTAGTCGAAGCCGTTGCTGGAGGTGGTTGCTGGAGGTTGCAGGTAGTGGAAGGTAAGACCTCCCTGGTGGAATAAAACTGGGTGAAAAAAAGGTCTTACCTTCCACTACCTGCAACCGCCGGCAACCACCTTCAACTAGAATTGCAACCGGCTTCGACTAAAAAATTACCGATTTTTAAAACGGCAACCTATTTCTAGTCGCGGCCAGTTTTGAATTTTTTTAAGTAATCGCCGGAACATAGAAGAAGCGGAAACCACTTTCGACCATTAGGGAGACTGACAAAAACCTCCGGGAACCGCACGGAAACCTTGGGTGGGGCGCAAAGTCTCCAGAGGTTTCCGTTCAGGTTTCCTAAGTGGGACAGGGGCATAACTCTCTAAACCTGTCCTATCCATGTACCTTTCTTAATGTTTCTTAAATGTTGCAATAGTCCCAGCCTCGACTACTTCCACCTGCAGCTCGTTCCACGCATACACCGCCCATTGCGTGAAACAGTTACCCTCAGGTTTCTATTAAATCTTTCCGTCCCTCCCCTTTAAGTTGCAATTTAATTTATTGTCACCTTTACTGAGGTACAGTAAAAAGCTTTTGTGGCATATGAACCAGTCAGCAGAATGACAATACGTGATTACAATCGAGCCATTTACAGTGTATAGATACATGATAAAGGAATAACGTTCAGTGCAAGGTAAAGTCAGCAATGTCCGATCGAGGGTCACCAATGAGATGGATAGCAGTTCAGCACTGCTCTCGAACACGTTTAGTTTAGAGATACAGCGCGGAAACAGGCCCTTCGGCCCACCGGGTCCGCGCCGACCAGCGATCCCCACACACCAACACTATCTTCACACACTACGGACAATTTTTACATTTACCAAGCCAATTAACCTACAAATCGGTACGTCTTTGGAGTGTGGGAGGAAACAGAAGATCTCGGAGAGAACCCACGCAGGTCACGTGGAGAACGAACGAACTCTGTACGGATAAGCACCTGTAGTCGGGATCGAACCCGGGTCTCCGGTGCTGCATTCACTGTAAGGCAGCAACTCTACCGCTGTGCCAACGTGACCGTCCTGTGGAAACGTATGTTCTCTGGTTCTTGATTCCCCTACTCTGGGCAAGAGACCCTGTGCATCTACCCAATCTGTTCCTCTCACGTTCTTGCACACAACAAAGTGGGCAAAGTGGTGTAGGAATGTGGACTTGCACGGGATCCTTTTTGTACATTGATGGGGATCCTTGATGATAGATGGAGGTCATATCTTTTATTCATGAAACAATGTCATTATATTTTAGCAGATAGAATGATCATTAAATAATCAAGGTTGTAACCAATGGGATTCTTTGTCCCTCCATCTCAATCTCTGTGGTTTAGTTTAGAGATGTAGCGCAGAAACAGGCCCTTCGGCCCACCGCGTCCGCACCCACCAGCGATCCCTGCACACTAACACTATCCTACACGCACTAGGGACAATTTATAATTATACCAAGCCAATTAACCTATAAACCTGTACGTCTTTGGAGGGAATTGGCGCACCCGGAGAAAACCCACGCAGGTCACGGGGAGAACGTACAAACTCCAGCACCTGTAGTCAGGATTGAACCTGGGTCTCTGGTGCTGTAAGCGTTGCAAGGCAGCAACTCTAACCACTGCGCCACCGTGCCGCCCTTTCCCACACCATCTTTTCTGAAACCTATTTGTCCATTCTTTCCAATATTCGCAGCTTCTGCAAACAGACGACTAAAGAGCAGTAGAGACCCAATGGGTCCCTGACTTTGATCCGATATTCAATAAGATCACGATCTTATCGTCAGCTTGTTCATTAGTAAGAGCGTCTAAGGTTACGGGGAGGAGGCGGGGGAATGGGGCTGAGAGGGAAAGGTAGATCAGCCATAATTGAACGGTGGAGCAGATCAGTCTGAAGAAGGGTCTCGACGTGAAACATTGTCCATTCCTTCTCTCCAGAGATGCTGCCTCGCCCGCAGAGTTACTCCAGCATTTTGTGTCTATCTTCGGTGGAGCTGACACGATGCACCCAATGCCTAATCCTGCTCCAACGTTTCATTTCGCTTTGAGATGCAGCGTGGAACCAGGCTCTTCCTTCCACGAGTCCACGCCGATTAACAATTACCACGTACACGACTTGTATTTACACTCTATTTACTTCTAGACACATCTAGGGACAATTTATTAAAGCCAATAAACTCACAAACTCGCACGTCTTTGGAGTGTGGGAGGAAACCGGAGCACCCGGAGAAAACCCACGCGGGTCACGGGGAGAACGTACATACTCCGTACAGACAGGACCCATAGTCAGGATTGAACCCGGGTCTCTGGTGCAGTGAAGCAGCAGCTCTACCCATTGCACCACCGTGCCGCCCTTATAGCGCATCAAATGGTGACCTCACCTCACGTTACCATGGAGCCCAGAAGCATTTCACCCATTCCTTATCGAGGATCTACCAAACTCGGCCTTTAATATATTCAACGACTTTGCTTTTACCTCCCTTTGAAGAAGAATCCAAAGGCGGGCGGCACGGTGGCGTGGCGGTGGAGTTGCTGCCCTACAGCGCCAGAGACCCGGGTTCGATCCTGGCCACGGGTGCTGTCTCTACGGATTTTCTACGTTCTCCCTGTGACCGTGTGGGTTTTCTCCGGGTGCTCTGGTTTCATCCCACACTCCAAAGATGTGCAGGTATGTAGGTTAATTGGCTGGGTATTAAGAAAATGTTTAGTGTGTGTAGGATAGTGTTAATGTGCAGAGGATCGCTGGTTGGCGTGCACTCGGTGGGCCGAAGGGCCTGTTTCCGCGCTGTATCTCCAAACTAAACTAAAAAAAAATGCTTGATCGACGGAGAGAGAAAAAAATGGCCTTATTTCTGATTTAGAGAAGCAAACCTGTATTTTTAACCAGCGATCCCATGTTTTCGATCTTTTCACGAGAATAAGCATCCTTTACACACTGTCAAATGCCATTTGTTACCACACCTGTGAAGTACCGAGGGATATTTAGCTGCGTGCAAGATATTATATCATGTAAATTGTGTCAATGTGTTTTAGGAGGACAGATTGAAGCAGATTAATGGGAAACACGGAGTTGCGATTATGTTTAATAATTTTCAAGGCAATGCTAGCTCCTTTGTAAATAATGTTCAGTGTTTGCCCGACCCTTGCGGAGGCAGCAACGTAATCAATCCTCCCACAACGTAACTAAAACAGAATGTAATCAAACACATGCTCTTTGTCTCAAGGACAAATCAATTCATTACATTTCTATCAGCATTACATGTTCTAATTGATCAAGGCAGCGATCGTTTGATTTCTCTGTTCAGGCCTGCTCTTGTTTTTTTTGTTCAGTTTAGGAGTACAGCACGGAAACAGGCCCGAGTCCGAGCCGACAAGCGATCCCCACACTCTAAAGGGCCTGTCCCACCAGCATGCAACTCTATGCAATGAACGCGATCAAACTAGAAGCGGGGGCCGCGCGGAGGTCGGGTGATCCCCTGTACAGGGCCGTTCCCACCAGCATGCGCCTGCATGCAGCAAGCGCAACCAAACCGGCAGTAGGGGCCGCGCGGAGGTCGGGTGAGTGGCGCAACGCGGCGCAAAGTGAGGCGAACTTGGAGCAAAGTCTAAGGTAAGTTCGCCAGGACAGAGAGGGGCACACAGAGAGGGGCACCGAGGCGCACACACACACAGAGGGCCACGGAGCCACACACATAGAGGGTCACGGAGGCACCTACAGATAGGTTCATGGAGGCACGACGTCGAGGCGGTGTGTAATGCGTCGAGGCGACTGCGAGCCGACAAGCCGTTGCAGCGCGGAAATTTTGGACATAGTCAGTTTTTCGGAGCCCCGCGCGATGTCGGGACGAACTCCGCACAATTCCGCACGGCTACGGCGATCGAAGTGGGACCGGCCCCGCGACGCCGGACGGCTCAAGCGACCACGTTAGGTCGCGCTAATCACATAGAGTTGCATGTTGGTGGGACAGGCCCTTAACACTACCCTAACCGGGATAAATGTACATGTATACCAAGCCAATTAACCTATAAACCTTCGAAGTGTGGGAGGGTTTCCTGAAGATCTTGTAGAAAATCAACGCGGTCGCGGGGCGAATGTGCAAACTCCGTACAGACAGAACCCGCAGTCGGGATCGAACCCGGGTCTCTGAGTTGCAAGCACTGTAAGGCAGCAACTCTACCGCTGCGCCATCGTGCACCCCTGTTATCAGTTAATAATGGACTATACTCTAAATTAAAATGTTCGACACAGAGATTTCTCCAGCACAATTGAACCAAATGCAATTCATGACTCATTATTTTACAGCCACAAATAAACCCAAACTGTAGACCATAGATTGTCTACAAATATGAAGATAGACACAAAATGCTGGTGTAAATCAGCAGGTCAGGCAGCATCTCTGGAGAAAAGGAATAGGTGACGTTTTGGGTCGAGACCCTTCTTCAGGGTCACAGGTCCTCTCTCTGTTGATGAATATGATTTGGGCTTGTTAGTAAGTTCAACTATTCCTATCTACCATCCCCTCTGGGTTGTCATTCAGCTGGTGGAAAAATACAGGGAAATAAATCAACTGTGATGAATTCCTTGACATGGTGCCATTGAGCTTATTCATTATGAGCGCCATTTTAACATCATTATTACAGTAAAGGATTTTTAATGTGCAGGAAGGAGCTGCAGATGCTGGTTTACACTGAAGATAGACACAAGACGCTGAAATAATTCAGCAGGACAGGCAGCATCTTGGGAGAAGAATGGGTGACTTTTTGCGTCGAGATCCTTCTTCAGAGTGTTTTGTTTCTATTTGTGAAATATATATTTCATCGAACTTTACTGGCTTTATATTGCACTAAACATTATTCCCTTATCATGTATGGACATAAAACGCTGGAGTAACTCAGCGGGTCAGACAGCATCTCTGGAGGACATGGATGGTGTCTGACTCGCTGAGTTACTCCAGCTATTTTGTGTCTATCTTCCGCTTAAACCAGCATCTGCAGTTCCTTCCCACACATCCCTTATCATGTATCTGTACACTGTGAATGGCTCGATTGTAATCATGCGTTGTCTTGCCGCTGACTAGTTAGCACATCGGTACATGTGACAATAAACGCCACTGAACTGGTGGAGTTTACATGGTAAATGGTAGGGAATTGAGTTCATGGTAAATGGTAGGGAATTGAGGAATGCAGTGGAACAGAGGGATCTAGGAATAACTGTGCATAGTTCCCTGAAGGTGGAATCGCATGTAGATAGGGTGGTAAAAAAAGTTTTGGGTGTGCTGGCCTTTATAAATCAGAGCATTGAATATAGGACTAATGTTAAAATTGTACAAAACATTGGTAAGACCAATTCTGGAGTATGGTGTACAATTTTGGTCGCCTAATTATAGGAAGGATGTCAACAAAATAGAGAGAGTACAGAGGAGGTTTACTAGAATGTTGCCTGGGTTCCAGCAACTAAGTTACAGAGAAAGGTTGAACAAGTTGTGTCTTTATTCTTTGGAGTGCAGAAGGTTAAGGGGGGACTTGATTGAGGTCTTTAAAATGATGAAAGGGATAGACAGAGTTGACGTGGATAAGCTTTTCCCATTGAGGGTAGGGAAGATTCAAACAAGAGGGCGTGACATGAGAATTAAGGGACAGAAGTTTAGGGGTAACATGAGGGGGAACTTCTTTACTCAGAGAGTGGTGGCTGTGTGGAATGATCTTCCAGCAGAAGTGGTGGAGGCAGGATCGATTTTCACATTTAAAAGTAAAGTGGATAGGTATATGGACGGGAAGGGAATGGAGGGGTATGGTCTGAGTGCAGGGAGATGGGACTAGGGGAAAATAAATGGTCGGCACGGACTGGAAGGGCCGAGAAGCCCTGTTTCCGTGCTGTAATTGTTATATGGTTATATGGTTAACTGAAAGAATACTCAGTGGCTGATGTTTAGGTTAGAGATAGAGCAGGAAACAGTCCCTTCGGCCCACTGAGTCTGCACGGACCAGGGATCCCAGTACATTACCACTATCCTACACACACTAGGGAAAATGTACAATTTTACCAAGCCAGTTAGCCGACAAACCCGTACGTCTTTGGAGTGTGGGAGGAAACTGGAGATCTCGGAGGAAACCCACGCAGGTCACGAGGAGAATGTACAAGCTCTGTACAGACAGCACCCGTAGTCGGGATCGAACCCGGGTCTCTGGCGCTGTAAAACAGCAACTCTACCACTGCGCCACCGTGCTGCTAGGTAGCCACAGTCAATGCAAAACAGATCTAGCATTTCACATCAGTGACTTTCCTTCACATTCCCTGATGGACCTTATGAATGAACCTTATGGACATCTCGCTCTGCTGGGAGAGCAAAGAGCATCTTTCACCCAGTTGATGATCATCTTCCTCGAAGAGACCATCATGTTGATGCTTCCAGTGGCCAGCACTGCTTGGAGAGATGGGAAGGGTCTATCCTCCCCTTAGGAAGGATAAAGATCCCTGACAAAGGGTCTCGACCCGAAACGTCACCCATTCCTTCTCTCCAGAGATGCTGCCTGTCCCGCTGAGTTACTCCAGCATTTTGTGTCTATCGTTGGTGTAAACCAGCACCTGCATGGTCCTCACCGTAGATGGTTACTCAAGGCCATGCACTTTCCAGTCTCAACAGTTTAGTCCTGAACCTGCTGGAATTCATTGCCACAGAAGGCTATGGAGGTCAAGTCAATGGATATTTTTAAGGCAGAGATTGACAGATTCTTGATTGGTGCGGGCGTCAGGGGTTATGGGGAGAAGGCAGGAGGATGGGGTTAGGAGGGAGAGATAGATCAGCCACGATTGAATGGTGGAGTAGACTTGATGGGTCGAATGGCCTAATTCTGCTCCTATCACGATCTTGAGTGCATTTACACTGATACCAGAATGTGGTGTAGTGTGGGTCTGCTGAAGATGTTGCCTTGTGGTGCTGATTTGCAAATCTTGTTAACAGTCTGACCACAACTGCTCAATGAACAGGCCAGATAATTAACATTAAGTAACACGTGTAATTTTGTGGCCTGCTCCTTTCTTAGTTGGTGTCGGTCATTTATCTCTGTCTGTGAGTTGGATAAATCAACTTGCATTCGTTGCAACTCTCAGCTCGTGTTGAAAGTTCAATTAAAAGTCCTGTTTTCCTCCTCAGGCCCATGCATGGTTGTAAAACCTGTTGACTTTTAATTGAGAACCCAGAGAAAAGCTGCCTTTGGAGGGCAGCTGCCAAACTACATTAATGACTGAGTTAACTGGCTCTTAGACAATAGACAATAGACAATAGGTGCAGGAGTAGGCCATTCGGCCCTTCGAGCCAGCACCGCCATTCAATATGATCATGGCTGATCATCCCCAATCAGTACCCCGTTCCTGCCTTCATCCCCATATCCCCTGACTCCGCTATTTTTAAGAGCCCTATCTAGCTCTCTCTTGAAAGCATCCAGAGAACCTGCCTCCACCGCCCTCTGAGGCAGAGAATTCCACAGACTCACCACTCTCTGTGAGAAAAAGTGTTTCTTCGCCTCCATTCTAAATGGCTTACTCCTTATTCTTAAACTGTGGCCCCTGGTTCTGGACTCCCGCAACATCGGGAACATGTTTCCTGCCTCTAGCGTGTCCAGAATTGCTGCAGATCGGGCTACGACGATATTGGCAAAGGACAAAGGACATTTATTGTCACATACACCAATTGGTGCAGTGAAATTTGTCTTGCCATGCAGCACATAGATAAAGATAGGACATAACATTAAAGAATTTAACATAGACATAAAAAACATCCCCCCACAATGGTTCCCATTATGAGGGAAGGCACAAAGTCCAGACCCCATCCCCAGTTCACCCATAGTTAGGCCTATTGAGGCCACAACAGTCGCCGCTATGGGGACCGATGTTCCAGGCCCTTCTTCGCCGGGTGATGGTGCTCCGGCGACGGGAGAACCCTCTCGGCGGCTCAGGGTGCCTGTAACGGCCGCTCCCTTGCTGGAGACCGCGGCTTCTGACGCCAACGGGCCGCGCTGGATGGAGCTCCACAACTGGCGATCTCGCCGAGAGAACCCAGGCTCCCGATTTAAATTTCAGTGCCGCCGCCCGTAGCCGGCCGCCCCGCAGCTCCGCGATGTTCACCTGCGGTCTTCAGCTCACCGGAGCTCCAGCGTGGCGACCCAGGCAAGGCATCGCCCGCTCCGCTCCCCGATGGCGCTCCAGCGCTGCGCTGTTGCCGAAGCTGTGGCTCTGGGCGGTTCCCCCAGGAAACGCCGCTCCAGGCCTGCTGGTAGGCCGCGAAGACGGGTCGACGGTGCAGCCCGGAGAAAGCTGCCTCTCCAACCAGGTAGGGTCCCGAGAAAGCAGTTTCCCCCTTCCCCTCCTCCACCCCCTCATAAAAAAAGGCTAGGACTCTGAAAAACAAACAACTCAACTAACTAAAAATTGAAAAAAGAGAGAAAAGACGGACTGCTGCAGGCTGGGCAGCCATACCCGTACAGGACGGCACCCCCAACTTGCTTGCCTTTAGAGAAACAGTGCGGAAACAGGCACTTTGACCCACCGAGTTTGCGTCGACCAGCGATCACCCCCCGTACGCCAACACTATCCCACAATATAGGGAAAATTAAAAAAATTTACCAGTCTATTAGCCTACGAACCTGAATGTTTTTTGGGCGTGGATGGGTGGAGCAAAGGAGGACCTGGGGTGGGATACGGGGATTATGCCCTTTATGTGTTGTCTCTTTGCATACCTTGCGCATGCAACACAACGAATTTCACTGTGACTCGTCACATGTGACAATAAAGTATCCATTCATACCTCTAAAACTTTGGAGTGTGAGAGAGAACCGGAGCACCCGGAGAAAACCCACGCGGTCACAGGGAGACCGTACAAACTCCGTACAGGCAGCATCCGCAGTCAGGATCGAACCCGGGTCCACTGGCGGCAACTCTACCGCTAAGCCCTGTTTTCATCATTTTCTCTCATTATTTCTGATTTCGGGCACCTGCAGTATTTTAATTCTGCCTCAAAATTAATATACATCTAGATTAATTCATAACGACACATATGAGAACTGCATCTTTCTTCTTATTAAACACTGTGAACAATTGAAGGGTGACTCTAATAATTCCCCACAAAATTACGTCAAATATTGCGATATCAGTGAACTGCATATTAAAGGCTGACTACTAAGCTGATGACGTGCGGTCATTTTTCACAGTTGATGACGGACTTACTAGTATTAGAGTCAAGAGTGCTTTATTGTCGTGTGTTCCAGGTAGAACAATGAAATTCCTACTTGCTGCAGCACAACACAATCTGTGGACAAAATGTGTAAGAAAAAACTGCAGATGCTGGTTTAAATCGAAGGTAGACACAACAGGGGAAACGTCACCCATTCCTTCTCTCCAGAGATGCTGCCTGTCCCGCTGAGCTACTCCAGCATTTTGCGTCTCGCCATAAGTACGTACACACATACATACATACATACACACATACATACATACATGCATATGCATATATACACACACATACTCAAAAAACAAACAATTGTATTGCGATAATATTAATATTAATAATAATAATAATAATAGGCCATTGAAGTTCAGAGCTTATTTGAAATTATTAGAGGTTAATTTTCTGGTTATTTTCTAAATTGCATATTCAGATCTTTCTGATTGCAAGCTACAAATTGCAGGGCTTTTCATTTCTTATCCAGAAGCGTTCTCCACAATGGACTTAAATTAGGACTCTGTTGGAAAGCAATTATACTATGCTGTGCACCAATCGTTAGTTATATGTTTATGTAACTTCCACTTAGATGGGCAGATTGGAGAAAGTAAAACTACCATTTAAAATAACCGATAAAGAGGTAACAGACTTTCCAGAAGATTGAGCCGTTAGAACTATTTTTTTTCTTTCAAAAGATTCTAATTTGCTGCTTTCCAACTAAAAATATTTACATTTATTCTACTTAAAGCTGTTTTTAAACGCTCAATTTAGTTAATTAGTTCACCGAATGAAAATTAAATAAAAATGCACTTGGTTCTTAAGGTGCCCGAGAGATAGGGCTAAGGATAGACTCAAGGTGCTGCAGTAACTCCAGCAAAGGATCAGAAGAAGAAAGATGGGTGACGTTTTAGGTTGGGCCCCTTCTTCAAACTGATAGTAGGAGGTGGGTGAACAGCTGGAGATGAGAAAAAACAAGGACCATAGGTTAGTTTAGAGATACAGCACGGAAACAGGCCCTTCGGCCCACCAAGTCTGCGCCGACCAGCGATCCCCGCATATTCACATTCACAAGTTATCGCAGTAGAATTAGGCCATTCGGCCCATCGAGTCGACTCCGCCATTCAATCATAGCTGACCTCTCCCATTTTCCTGCATTCTCCTCATAACCTTTGACACCCATTCTAATCAAGAATTTGTCGATCTCTGTCTTAAAAATATCGACTGACCTGCCCTCCATAGATGCTCTGAGTTGCACAGATTAAGTACCCTAGGATAACCAGGATTACTATTAACACTATTAACACTATCCTACACACACTAGGGACAATTTTTACATTTACCAAGCCGATTAACCTACATACCTGTATGTCTTTGGAGTGTGGGAGGAAACCAAAGATCTCGGAGAAAACCCATGCAGGTCACGGGGAGAACGTACAAACTCCGTGCCGACAAGCACCTGTAGTCGGGATCGATCCCGGGTCTCCGGCACTTCAAGGCAGCAACTCCAGCGCTGTGCCATCGTGCCGTCCTAAGTTCTCCACATTGCTTCTCTGGAGATCACGCCTTCCCTAGCCAACAATGGGCCTAGCAAGCACCACGGCCAGTCTTTTCTCATCTCGTGTACTTCACCGCCACCCGCCCCTCCCCTACTTTGAGTCTGAAGAAGGGTCTGGACCCGAAACACCTCCCATCCTTTTTCTCCAGAGATGCCGTCTGCCCCGATGATTTACTCCAGCACTTTTTTGTCCGGCTTTGGTAATATTAGCATCTGCGGTTCCTTGTTTCTACTGGTTCGTAGGTCCGCTGGTGGTGGCCAGAGACAATTGTGGCGTTGAAGAAGCTTTTGGATAGGGACATGGATGTACAGGGAATGGATGGACCTGGTCATGGGCAGGCAAGGAGATTAGTTTACCGTGGCTTCATGTTCGGCACAGACATGGTGAAGGAAAAAAAACCCAGGACAAATCAGGGCCACCAACAGATGCCGTCATCGAGGCAAGGAGGGTCCCTGATAATCTGACTGTGGGCAAGACAGGTGTGAGCTCAAGAGAGATACACAGTGAACTGTGCAACTAGTTAACTGACTTTTAGTGGAGGATAGGGGTGGAGGGGGAGAGGGAGGGGATAGAGGAGAGAGGTGTTTCCAGCAGTTAAATTGGAGAATTCACCATTCATAACCATCATAATCATCATAATCATACTTTATTAGTCAAGTATAGAAACATAGGAACATAGAAAAATAGGTGCAGAAGTAGGCCATTCGGCCCTTCAAACCTGCACCGCCATTCAATATGATCATGGCTGATCATCCAACTCAGTATCCCATACCTGCCTTCTCTTCATACCCCCCGATCCCTTTAGCCACAAGTGCCACATCTAACGCCCTCTTAAATATAGCCAATGAACTGGCCTCAACTACCTTCTGTGGCAGAGAATTCCAGAGACTCACCACTCTCTGTGTAAAGAATGTTTTTCTCATCTCGGTCCTAAAGGAATTCCCCCTTATCCTTAGACTGTGACCCCTTGTTCTGGACTCCCCCAACATCGGGAACAATCTTCCTGCATCTAGCATGTCCAACCCATTAAGAATTTTGTAAGTTTCTATAAGATCCCCCCTCAATCTTCTAAATTCCAGTGAGTACAAGCCGAGTACAAGTTTTGCAACATTGATTTGCCGCACAGTCATACCATTAAAACGCAACAAAACACACAAAATACATTTTAACATAAACATCCACCACAGTGACTCCTCCACATTCCCCACTGTGATGGAAGGCGAAATAAAGTTCAATCTCTTCCCTTCTTTATTCTCCCGCGGTCGGGGTCCTCGAGCCTTCCGTTGTCGGGACGATCTTGGCTCCCGTAGCCGGCGGTTGGGTCCTCCGCGTCGGGGCGATCAAGCTCCAGCATCGGGGGGATGTCGGCACCCTCGCGCCGGGCGATCGGACCTCGGGTCAGGGCTGGTTGAAACCTTCAGTGTCGTTTGGAGCTTCCCGGGACTGCGAGCTCCTCGATGGTGAAATCCACAGGCCGCGGTTGGAGCGTCGATCCCAGGCTCCAATGGTAAGTCCACGGCCCCGCGGTGGGGCTCAAAGTCAGTCCCGAGCCAGGCCTCCGGCTCCACGATGTTGGGGCGCAGAGCGACCGGAGTTACGACCCGGAAAACAATCGCATCTCTGGCAAGGTAAGAGATTGAAAAATGTTGCCCCCCGACCCCCCTCCCCCACATTAACACAAACTTTTAAAACACACTAAAAATAACAACAAAAAAGACAAAAAGACAGACAGACTGTTGGCGAGGCTGCGGTGCCCTGGGCTTACCATTGGGGTGTAAGGTACCCAAGCTAGGTACGGGGTGCTGTTCCCCCAATTTGCATGCGGCCTATCTCTGACAATGGAGGAGGCCCAGGATGGAGAGGTCAGTGTCTGATCTATCTATCCTGCTCCCTCTGATTATCCTTGCCAGCAGTATAAGATCAGGAGAGGATTAGATCCGGTAAATGCACAGAGTCTCTTGCCTAGAGGAGGGGAACCGAGGACCAGAGGACGTAGATTCAAGGTGAAGGGGAAAAGATTTAATAGGAGTCTGAGGGGTAGCTTTTTCACACAAAGGCTGGTGGGTGTATGGAACAAGCTGCCAGAGGAGGTCGTTGAGGCTGGGACTATCCCGACGTTTAAGAAAAAGTTAGATGGGTACATGGATAGGAAGAGGTCTGGAGGGATATGGACCAAGCGCAGGCAGGTGGGACTAGTGTAGCTGGGTCATGTTGGGCCTGTTTCCACACTGTATCACTCTATGACTCTACCTGACAACGGTATGAAGTCTGGATCAATGAGAACGAAGTGAACTCTTTCGATGTTAGTGAACTGAGAGGAGAAACTGAGGTGGCTGTTGTCACACCAGCAGCTTGCAAGTGAAAGATTGAAAGCCGTCGAGAGGCCCAGGGAAGGGAGGCAGCTGGAAAAAGATTATCCCCTGCCGAGTTTCTGCCCCATCTTCAGGAAGCTGTATCTCCAACATTCCCTTCACGAGCACGCTGCAAGGAATAGTCACCGTCGAACAGTCCCGCCCCGTCACTGAAATAATGTTTGGGGAGTCCCACGTGCCAAGTACTGATAAACATTTCAAATTGCGGTTGCCCCAAAAAACACTCGCTGAGTTAATGTACTGAGGCACAATCCCCTTGTTAACTGAGGCCGTGGGTCAGTTTAAAATAAGCTTAAAATGTAAGCGGTTTTGTTATTTCATCTTTGATGGAGGCTAAACAGATAAACCGACGTAGGCGAAAAAAATATTCATTTTAATGTTGATCGTATATGTCTGATTATTGATTTTAAAAACGCCCGATGTTAACTAAATGCTTTATCTGACTGAGGAGAAGCACAACAATGGGTCTTTGTGGTCTGAATCTCATCGCCGAACAATGTTATTAGGATTCAGCTGGCATCGCTCTCATGGTGTATAAGCATTTTATTATTATGAGAATAAGCCCTTTCTACTTGCTGTGGCATTGATTCAACCACGTTTAATTTAAGACATGAAGAAAGGCAGGCACTTCAGAATAGAAAGTTGGTTGTCCACAATGGTCTGTTGAACATCGCATTTCACAGCGACAACAGATAAATAAGCTCCCCTTAAAATGGTACAAAGGAGGTGGGGATAAAGCGTGGATTGTTAATACTAAAATCTATAAACGTTGTGTGCTGTGCTTGCCTGATGGGGTCCACCAGCACCATGAGAGCAAGGGCGGAAATATAGAGGCAAAAAGCTGGAGTAACTCAGCGGGTCAGGCGGCATCTCTGGAGTGAAGGAATGGGTGACGTTTCGGGTCGAGTCCCTTCTTCAGACTGGGGATATTGATGTATAATTGTGTACATAGTCCAAATGCAGCAACCACCTTTGGTAAAGGAATCCAAAGATTTTGTCTCCGTTGACAGAATGATCCCAGGAATGATTGGGTTAACATATGGTGAGCATTTGTCGGCAAACTCCACGTAGACAGCACCCGAGGTCAGGGTCGAACCCGTGTCTCTGGCGCTGTGAGGCAGCGGCTCTACCCGCTGTGCTACTGTGCCGCCCCTGATCTCGCGCTCCAATGAGGTGAGCGCGTGGACATCGACCTCGATCACGCGTGGAAGTTCTGGAGAGAGTCGCTGGGGTTTAGGAGGATGAGGGGGAACCTCATTGAAATGTACTGAATAGTGAAGGGCTTGGATAGAGTGGATGTGGAGAGGATGTTTCCACCAGTGAGAGAGTCTAGGACCAGAGGTCACAGCCTCAGAATTAAAGGACGTTCCTTCAGGAAGGAGATGAGGAGAAATTTCTTCTGTCAGAGGGTGGTGAATCTGTGGAACTCATTGCCATAGAGGGCTGTAGGGGCCAAGTCAGTGGATATTTGTAAAGCAGATAGATTCTTGATTAGTACGGGTGTCAAAGGGGATGGGGAGAAGGCAGGAGAATGGGGTTAGGAGGGACAGGTAGATCAGCCATGCTTCAATCGAGGCATAGACTTGATGGGCCGAAAGGCCTAATTCTGCTCCTATCACTTCTGATCTAATGAGAGTCAAAGAAAGACAAGAGAGTCTGCCGAATGGTCTCGATCGGAAACCCAGCTTCTCTGCAGCTTCCTGGCAGGTGTCTGCCATCTTGTACAGTGTCCCGAATGTGTGTAGGACCCTGGTCAACCTGTGGAGCACCTTCAACAACAGACAGATGCAACACAGAACGCCACAGGAGATTCTTTTTTCCCTGAGGCTATCAAACTGTACAACTCCTCCCCCTTCTGTCCTGGGGTAGACTGACTCCCTTCACCCCTCTCGCCCCTCCCCCCACCCCACACCACCCCTCCCCCTCCCCCACCCCCAATCTCTGCAAATCCCCAATCCTGGACTTTCCACCTGGTACACAAAAATGCTGGAGAAACACAGCGGGTGCAGCAGCATCTATTGGGTTTCGGGCCGAAACGTCGCCTATTTCCTTCGCTCCATAGACGCTGCCTCACCCGCTGAGTTTCTCCAGCATTTCTGTCTACCCTTGATTTTCCAGCATCTGCAGTTCCTTCTATAACACTGGACTTTCCACTCGTCACTTTAATTTCATGTTTCACGTATCTTGTTGTGTGTTTTATGACTATTGGCGGACCAATCTCCCTCCTGGGATAAATAAAGTTCTGTCATATCATATCATGTCATATTCAAGATGTTTTTAGATAGGGACATGGATATGGATCACATGCAGGTCGAGGAGTTTGTTTTTAACGGCATCATGTTTGGCATGGACATTGTGGGCTGAAGGGCCTGTTCCTGTGCTCTGTGCGTTCCATGTTCACAAGTTCACAAGTTACAGGACTAGAATCAGGCCATTCGGCCCATCGAGTCCGCTCCGCCACTCAATCGTGGCTGATCTCTGCCTCCTAATCCCGTTTTCCTGCCTTCTCCCCATGACCCTTGACACCCGTTCTAATCATGAATTTGTCCATCTCTGCCTTAAAATTATCCACTGACTTGGCCTCCACAGCCCTCTGTGGCAATGAATCCCACAGATTAACCACCCTCTGACTAAAGCAGTTCCTCCTCACCTCCTTTCTCAAAGAGCGCCCTTTAATTCTGAGGCTGTGACCTCTGGTCCTAGACTTCCCCACCAGTGGAAACATCCTCTCCACATCCACTCTATCTACGCCTTTCATTATTCTGTAAGTTTCGATGAGGTCCCCAACCTCAACCTTCTAAACTCCAGTGAGTACAGGCCCAGTGCCTTCAAACGCTCATCATATGCTAACCCACTCATTCCTGGGATCATTCTTGTAAACCTCCTCTGGACCCTCTCCAGAGCCGGCACATCCTCGGATACGGGGCCCACATTTGCTCACAGTACTGAAATAGCAATTCCCTACCACAATGTATAGACATAGAAACATAGAAGGCTACACAAAAAGCTGGAGAAACTCAGCGGGTGCAGCAGCATCTAAGGAGCGAAGGAGATAGGCGACGTTTCGGGTCGAGACCCTTCTTCAGACATAGAAACATAGAAATTAGGTGCAGGAGTAGGCCATTCGGCCCTTCGAGCCTGCACCGCCATTCAATATGATCATGGCTGATCATCCAACTCAGTATCCCGTACCTGCCTTCTCTCCATACCCTCTGATCCCCTTAGCCACAAGGGCCACATCTAACTCCCTCTTAAATATAGCTATACCAAGGCATGTTGAGCTAATACAGATGCATGGAACTAAACTCAGATCAGCCTTGATCTAATTGAATGACAGAGTACCCCTGAGGCCTTGCTTCAGGCATCCCTGTTCCTAATAAGAAACTCCGTTAATTACAGAAGGAATATTTTAGTGTTCCTTATTCCCCAGAAATAGGCACAGACTGGTCATGTCACACCTTATAAAATGGTTGAGCAGACCCCTAGTGATACCCGATCTGTGGTAGACAAAATTGCTGGAGAAACTCAGCGGGTGCGGCAGCATCTATAGAGCGAAGGAAATAGGCAACGTTTCAGGCCCGAAACGTTGCCCATTTCCTTCGCTCCATAGATGCTGCCGCACCTGCTGAGTTTCTCCAGCAATTTTGCCTATCTTCGATTTACCAGCATCTGCAGTTCCTTCTTGAACATGATCACTGATCTCTTCTGTCTGATGTTAGATTAACGATTACTAAAGTTAAAAAAAAATTAATTAAATTAGGCGGGTCAGGCCTTTAGACAGCTTCTAGGGCTGCAATATGCCATAGCCACTGACGGCAAAGAACAAACAAAATGTGTAGGAAGGAACTGCAGATGCTGAAGACAGGCACAAAATCTTGGAGTAACTCAGCGGGACAGGCAGCATCTGTGGAGGGAAGGAATGGGTGAAGATTTCAGGTCGAGAGCCTCCTTCAGACTGGGAGTCAGGGGAGAGGGAACCACAGAGATAAGGACGGGTACGGTGTGAAAACACAGATCAAAGGTAACGCTGTTCAAGGACATGTAGCATGTGTAGGAAGGGAACTGCAGATGCTGGTTTGCACCGAAGATAGACACAAAATGCTGGAGTAACTCAGCGGGACAGGCGGCATCTCTGGAGAGAAGGAACGGGTGACGTTTCGAGTCGAGATCCGAATGCTGCCCATCCTGTGGGCCTGTCCTACAAGCATGCAACTCTATGCGATGAACGCGATCAAACTAGAAGCGGGGGCCGCGCGGAGGTCGGGTGAGTGGCGCAACGCGGCGCAAAGTGAGGCGAACTTGGAGCGAAGTCTAAGGTAAGTTCGCCAGGACAGAGAGGGGCACACAGAAATGGGCACAGAGGCACACACACACAGAGGGCCACGTAGCCACACACATAGAGGGTCACGGAGGCACCTACAGATAGGTTCATGGAGGCACGATGTCGGGGCGGTGTGTAATGTGTCGAGGCGACTGCGAGCCGACAAGCCGTTGCCGCGCGGAATTTTTGGACATAGTCAGTTTTTTGGAGCCCCGCGCGGTGTCAGGAAGAACTCGGGATGAATTCCGCACAATTCCGCGCGGCTCCGGCGATCGAAGTGGGACCGCCCCGTGACGCCAGACGGCTCAAGCGACCACGTTAGGTCGCGCTAATCGCATAGAGTTGCATGCTTGTAGGACAGGCCCTTTACTCCAGCATTTTGTTGGCTGAAGGGAAGGTGACAACGAGCAACACGATCAATAATAATTAATCAGGAGGGCAACAGGACTAGTCGGTGATGACTAGGGTGGGGGAGGGGTGGTGACAGAGGGGGAAAGCAAAGGTTACTTGAAGTAGGGGAAATCAATATTCATACC
Source organism: Raja brachyura (assembly GCA_963514005.1). The sequence continues at coordinate 7,213,135 of OY740797.1, read as the reverse complement.
GTTGGGTTGTAAGGTGCCCAAGCAAAATACCTAGCGGCACTGGTCCTCCAATTTGCGTTGTGTACTTACGATGGAGTTTTCAAATAGAAGCTCCAGTCTTTACCTGCTTTCATCGTGAAAATGGTGCCAGGAGATTGTCATGTGTGCAACCTCTTGTCAATCCTCCAGCGTAAAGAACTCTGAGGAAACTCAAGCATTGAGCTTTCCCAAGTATCGGGGAATTCCGGCAGCGTTGCGTTTAAATTTGTTCTTGGGTAGTTTACAACCCAGCGGTATGAATATCGACTTCTCTAACTTCAAATAGCCCCTTGCATCCCCTCTCCCTCCGTCCCTCACCTCACCCCACCCTAGTCATCACGCTACCTCACGGTTGTCCTGCCTGGTTTCATTGTTTGTATCACTCGTTTCCACCTTCCCCACAGCCAACAATGGACCATTGTGGGCTTTACCTTTCCTTGCTCCCACCACAACCAGAGAGCGGTGCTGAACTACTATCCACCTCTTTGGTGACCCTCGGACTATCCTTGATTGGACTTTGTTGGCTTTGCCTTGCACTAAACATTATCATGTATCTATACACTATAAATGACTCGATTGTAATCATGTATTGTCTTTCCGCTGACTGGATAGCACGCAACAAAAGCTTTTCACTGTACCTCGGTACACGTGACAATTGAAAAAACTGAACTGAAAAAATACTCAGCGGATGATGTTTAGTTTAGAGAAAGAGCGCAGAAACAGGCCCTTCGGCCCAGAGAGTCCGCACCGACCAGGGATCCCCGTACATTTCTTCTTCCTCGTGTCCGGCCATCTTCCATATCACGTATTTCCGGTCGGTCAGTGATGGTTGACGGTCGCTGGTTGCAGAATTGGTTACTTCAGTCAGTCACTGTGGTACAGTTTCTGTCGTCAGCATTGCCCGGGATGCACCACGTGGAGGCTTCTGATTGCATCCACCCCGTACATTAACACTATCCTACAACACTAGGGACAATTTACAATTCTACCAAGCCTGTTAGCCTACAAACCTGTGCGTCTTTGGAGTGTGGGAGGAAACTGAAGATCTCGGAGAAAACCCACGCAGGTCACGGGGAGAATGTACCTTGGTACACATGACAATCAGTTTAATCATCGTTGCTGGCTTTGATTTGTCCCTTTGCATAACTTTTATTCATCTGTTCTATTTTCGTATCTCTCGTTTCCCTCCCCCCTGACTCTCAGTCTGAAGAAAGGTCTTGTCCCGAAACGTCGCCCATTCCTTCTCTCCAGAGACGCTGCCTGACCCGCTGAGTTACTCCAGCATTTTGTCTCCAGCATTTTGTCTCCGTCTTTGGTGTAAACCAGCATCTGTAGGTCCTTCCTACGCATTGTGTTCAACAGGCTGATTGATACAAAGGATAGAATATTCAGGCATTTCAGGACTTACAGTTGGGACTTTAGTGAGAATTATAGAAGACATTCCAAACAGAAGCAGGCCACGTGACCCACTGCAACTGTGTTGGGAGAAAATGAACTGACCAACCCAATTTCAAGGCTGTTAAGTAATTGATTGAAAGGTACAGCAGAGAAACAGGCCTTGCAGCCCACCGGCCCTCGGTCACCCATTCACGCCAGTTCTCATAACTTCACAAGTTCTTGGAGCAGAGCTTGGCCATTCAGCCCATCAAGTCTACTCCAGCATTCAATCATGGCTGATCTATCTGTCCCTCAAAACCCCATTCTCTTGCCTTCTCCCCGATACCACTGCTACCCATACGACTCAAAAATCTGTCAATCTCTGCCTTAAAAATACCCAGTGACTTGGCCTCCACAGCCTTCTATGGCAATGAGTTCCACAGATTCACTACCCCATTCCATGTTGCCCCACTTGCCAATGGGTATGTCCCTTGGTGTGGTTTGGAAGAGGAAAGTGAAATTGTTCAGAGAGTGTGAAAGGGTTGTCCACATGCAAACATCTCAAATTCCACCCAGAATTTGGACCACCAGAGGCTTTTTAATGACATTTGGATAGGTACGTGGATAGGAAAGGTTTAGAAGGATATGGGCCAAACATGGGCCTACAAAAATGGGTCTGCTCTGGATGGAGGTATCTTGGTCGGTACGGGCGATTTGGGCCAAGGGGCCAGATTCCGTGCTGGATGACCACAAAACGTCGGTTTACTTTCACTGCAGGTCCAGCTTTGCAGTTAAGATAAAAAAATTGCCTGAGTTTTGGATTTCAGTTTTGGATATACCATTGAAGTATCCAGATCACATTATTACATACTTGCATAGACCCAGCTCATCTAATTGTCCAAGTGTCCAATGATCCCTTATCTAAGATGTCTCTAAGTTCTTATGTTTCGTGATACACAGAGTGTGGTGGGTCTCTGGAACTCTCTGCCACAGAGGGTAGTTGAGGCCAGTTCATTGGATATATTTAAGAGGGAGTTAGATGTGGCCCTTGTGGCTAAGGGGATTAGAGGGTATGGAGAGAAGGCAGGTACGGGATACTGAGTTGGATGATCAGCCATGATCATATTGAATGGCAGTGCAGGCTCGAAGGGCCGAATGGCCTATTCCTGCACCTAATTTCTATGTTTCTATACCTGTACTGAACTGTGTGCCCTGTACAAGAAGGGACAGAGTCGGCTGTACTTTTTGAGAAGGCTCCGCTCCTTCAATGTCTGCTGTAAGATGCTGCAGATGTTCTACCAATCGGAGGTAGCCAGTGCCATCTTCTTCGCTGCCGTGTGCTGGGGCAGCAGAGCGAAGGCCGCGGACGCCAATAGGATCAACAAACTCATCAGGAAGGCTGGCTCTGTCCTGGGGGCGGAGTTGGAGGGGAGGATGCTCCTCAAACTGCGGAGCATCCTGGACAATACAACTCGCCCCCTCCATGACACACTGGTCAACCTGAGGAGCACCTTCAGCAACAGACTGGTTCCACCAAGATGCAGCACAGAATGCCACAGGAGATCCTTCTTCCCTGGGGCTATGAAACTGTACAACTCTTCCCGTGGGGCTGACCCTCCCCCGCCCCCCCCCCCCCACCCCCCCCAAAGTACCATTGAACCATTGTACCAAATGAGGTTCAGTACAAGTCTGTTCACACAGAGAGTGGTGGGTCTCTGGAACTCTCTGCCACATGGGTAGTTGAGGCCAGTTATTGGCTATATTTAAGAGGGAGTTAGATGTGGCCCTTGTGGCTAAGGGGATCAGAGGGTATGGAGAGAAGGCAGGTACGGGATACTGAGTTGGATGATCAGCCATGATCATATTGAATGGCGGTGCAGGCTCGAAGGGACGAATGGCCTACTCCTGCACCTAATTTCTATGTTTCTATGTTTCTATGTTCCATCATAAGTGGTTCGAAGCAACAAACTGGGTTTTCTGGGCTTCAGCTTTGCCTGTTATTTTGTTGCCCATTTAGCTATCGTCCTTGGCCAAGGATGCAAGGATATTGCATGCATTCCTATCCATTTATCCAAACACTTTTCCTCTTCTGCATTTCCCACCAGATTCTGATTTTCTGACAACAAAACACTGGTGACGATTGGAATAATGTGCTCCCATTGGAATAAAGTCTCATTGGCATTCTGGCGAGATTTAGAAATGGTTTAGACCAGTACACTCGAGAAAAAAAAATCCCTTTTTTAATTGCACAGCGAGTGAATTTTTTTTGCAGATTTTGAGATAAGAATGCGCTGGCACAAAAAAATAATAATCAAAGGACAATATCCACTTCACTAAATAAAGACTGTAGGTCACAGAGTAAATTACAATCGCTGAGGCGTAGACTCAATCTATCATGGCAAATTAAGTGCATGTTAGTAACCTACTTTTCTCCCCCCCCCCCCCCCCCCTCCCCACTGATCTAAAGTAAAAAGACATCTACAAACAGGATAAACTGAAAAATGTCCACATTTTAATTATTGCATATTCGTCTTTAAGCGATTTTTTATGTTCCTGTAAGAATTGTAGATTTTCTATTTAGTTGCCTGGAGAGTGCGCATTATCGTAAAAATCTGCCTCGGTTTTTTTTTTCTGTTCAATTTGATCTGAAGGGATCTAAATGCAATGAACCAAACCTAGAACCCGAACCACGAAAATGCTATTTCATTTGAGGAAATGCAGGGAGAAGATACAACGATCTCCGGGAACATAATTGCATCTATATTCTGCTTTAATCTGTCCTAACTGCCTGCTTTTTCGGTGGTGTTACGTCGGAGGCTTTTGTTATACTGCCCTCTGCCAGATTGATCAGATTGTGATTGCTGATTTTTAGCTTGAAAATATCATGCGGTCGTTTAAAAAAGCTAATAGCAAAAGAATTCTTGCGATCCAGTCGTATAATTGGCGTGGGTTTAGGGGAATGATTGGACGACGTTATCAGGGAAATATGGGTTTAACAAAATCATACAGGATTAATTTTATCTCCATCTTTACTTCAATTTCAAACGTGGCCCATCATTATTCATAGACCAGTTCACAGCAGAGGCTTCAGCAGTGGTGAGGAGTAACGTTAACTCGAGCAACATTTGAAATATGTGTACCAACATGCACCTTATTCATGCAAGCTATTTAAAAACATCCATGGAGTGAGCAAGTGTTGCCCTGTTTGGTTCACATCAGTCATTCCAAAGTGCAGTTTATAGCAAATATTTCATATGTGAATATTTTCCCATTCCGATAAGAGTCCAGCACGGAATCAGGCCCTTCGGCCCAACCTGTCCGTGCCGACCATCTAAGCTACTCCCATTTGCTTGCGTTTGGCCCATATCCTCCTGAACCTTTCCTATCCATGCCCCTGTCCAAGTGTCTTTTATTTGCTGTTATAGTACTTGCCTCAACTATCTCCTCTGGCAGGGTTACACAAAAAGCTGGAGAAACTCAGCGGGTGCAGCAGCATCTAAGGAGCGAAGGAGATAGGCGACGTTTCGGGTCGAGACCCTTCTTCAGACTGGTCAGGGATCAGGGAAACGAGAGATATAGACAGTGATGTGGAGAGATGGCAGTTTGTTCCAGATATATCCACCACCCAACGAATGAAAAAGTTGCCCCTCAGGTTCCAATTAAATCTTGTCCCGTTAATGACTTTAGACCAATGTCCTCTGATTTTTGATTCCCACACCAGCGGCAAAAGACCATTCACCCTATCTATTCCCCTCATGATTTTGTACATTTCTGTGAGATTGCCTTTCAGCCTCCTGCGCTCATAAGAAGAAAGTCCCACCTGCATCTTAACGATTTCATCTAGAGACGCAATAACTAATGATTGAGAATAGAAGGTAGACAAAAGTGCTGGAGAAACTCAGCGGGGGCGGCAGCATCTATGGAGCGAAGGAAATAGGCAACGTTTCGGGACAGAAGTTAAATTACAACATGGGTACAGATATCGATTAGAGTCCTTGATTAGTACGGGGTGTCAAGGGTTGTGGGGTGAAACATAGAAACATAGAAACATAGAAACATAGAAATTAGGTGCAGGAATAGGCCATTCGGCCCTTCGAGCCTGCACCGCCATTCAATATGATCATGGCTGATCATCCAACTCAGTATCCCGTACCTGCCTTCTCTCCATACCCTCTGATCCCCTTAGCCACAAGGGCCACATCTAACTCCCTCTTAAATATATCCAATGAACTGGCCTCAACTACCCTCTGTGGCAGAGAATTCCAGAGACCCACCACTCTCTGTGTGAAAAAATTTCTTCTCATCTCGGTCCTAAAGGATTTCCCCCTTATCCTTAAGCTGTGACCCCTTGTCCTGGACGTCCCCAACATCGGGAACAATCTTCCTGCATCTAGCCTGTCCAACCCCTTAAGAATCTTGTAAGTTTCTATAAGATCCCCTCTCAATCTCCTAAATTCTAGAGAGTATAAACCGAGTCTATGCAGTCTTTGTTCATAAGACAGTCCTGACATCCCAGGAATCAGTCTGGTGAACCTTTGCTGCACTCCCTCTATGGCAATAATGTCCTTCCTCAGATTTGGAGACCAGAACTGTACGCAATACTCCAGGTGTGGCCTCACCAAGACCCTATACAACTGAAGTAGAACCTCCCTGCTCCTATACTCAAATCCTTTTGCTATGAAAGCTAACATACCATTGGCTTTGGGGGTTACACAAAAAGCTGGAGAAACTCAGCGGGTGCAGCAGCATCTAAGGAGTGAAGGAGATAGGCGACGTTTCGGGTCGAGACCCTTCTTCAGACTGGTCAGGGATCAGGGAAACGAGAGATATAAACAGTGATATGGAGAGATAAAGCAAGAACAATGAGTGAAAGATATGCAAAAAAGTATTGGTGATAAGAAAAACAGGCCATTGTAAGCTGTTTCTGGTGTGAAAATGAGAAGCTAGTGCGACTTGGGGGGGGGGGGGGGGAGATGGTGAAGGAATGTCAGGGCCCGAGGGCTGAGGGAGAGGTGGGGGGGGTGGGGGGAAAGGAGCAGTCTGGGTTAACAGAATTGAGAAAATTCAATGTTTAAGCCCAGAGGATGCAGACTCCCCAAGCGGAATATGAGATGTTGTTCCTCAAACTTGCGGTGTTGTTCACTCTGGCCATGGAGGAGGCCCAGGACCGAGAGGTCGGATACGGAGTGGGAGGGGGAGTTGAAGTGCTGAGCCACCGGGAGGTCGGGTTGGTTATTGCGGACCGAGCGGAGGTGTTCGGCGAAACGATCGCCTAGCCTCCGCTTGGTCTCACCGATGTAGATTAGCTGGCATCTGGAGCAACGGATGCAGTAGACGAGGTTGGAGGAGGTGCAGGTGAACCTCTGTCGGACTTGGAATGACTGCTTGGGTCCCTGAAAGGAGTGGATGGGGGAGGTGAAGGAACAAGTGTAGCATCTCTTGCGGTTGCAAGGGAAAGTGCCCGGGGAAGGAGTGGAGCAGGAGGGAAGGGAAGAATTGACGAGGGAGTTGCGGAGGGAGCGGTCTTTGCGGAAGGCAGATAGGGGGGGAGATGGGAAGATGTGGCGAGTGGAGGGGTCACGTTGGAGGTGGCGAAACTGGCGGAGGACTATCTGTTGTATGCGCTGGCTGGTGGGGTGAAAGGTGAGGACCAGGGGGACTCGGCCCTTGTTGTGAGTGGGGGAATGGGGAGAGAGGGCAGTGTTGCGGGGTATGGAGGAGACCCTGGTGCGAGCCTCATCGATAGTGGGGGAGGGGAAACCCCGTTCTCTGAAGAACGAGGACATTTGTGATGACCTGGTGTGGAACACGTCATCCTGGGAGCAGATGCGGCGTAGTCGGAGGAATTGGGAATAGGGGATGGAGTCCTTACAGGAAGCAGGGTGGGAGGAAGAGTAGTCCAGGTAGCTGTGGGAGTCAGTTGGTTTGTAGTGGATGTCAGTCAGGAGTGTGTCACCTGCAATAGAGATGGTGAGGTCAAGGAATGGTAGGGAAATGTCGGAAATGGTCCAAGTATATTTGAGTGCCGGATGGAAGTTGGTGGTGAAATGGATAAAGTCAGTCAGTTCTGCGTGGGTGCAGGAGGTGACACCAAAGCAGTCGTCAATGTAACGGAGGTAAAGGTCGGGGGTGGGGCCCTGGTACGTCGAGAACAAAGATTGTTCGACGTACCCGACAAAGAGGCAGGCGTAGCTAGGGCCCATGCGTGTGCCCATAGCTACGCCTTGTGTTTGGAGGAAATGGGAGGAGTCAAAAGAGAAGTTGTTTAGGGTAAGGACCAACTCCGCTAGGCGGAGGAGGGTGTCAGTGGATGGGTATGGGTTGCTCCTCTGGTCGAGGAAGTACCGGAGGGCTTTGAGACCATCCTGGTGGGGGATGCAGGTGTATAGTGACTGGACGTCCATGGTGAAGATGAGAGGATGGGGGCCTGGACAACGGAATGTGCGGAGCCGACGGAGAGTGTCTGAGGTGTCTTGAACATAGGTGGGGAGGGATTTAACAAAGGGGGATAGGATGGAGTCAAGGTATGTGGAAATGTGTTCGGTGGGGCACGAACAGGCAGAGACAATGGGTCTGCCGGGGCAGTCGGGTTTGTGGATTTTGGGGAGAAGGTAAAATCGGGCTGTGCGGGGCTGGGAAACGATGAGGTTGGAGGCTCGGGGGGGTAGGGAGCCGGAGTTAATGAAGCCGGTTATGGTGCTCGAGATGGTGGCCTGGTGCTCGTCAGTGGGGTCATGGTCCAGGGGTAAGTAGGAGGAGGTGTCCGAGAGTTGGACTACTCTTCCTCCCACCCTGCTTCCTGTAAGGACTCCATCCCCTATTCCCAATTCCTCCGACTACGCCGCATCTGCTCCCAGGATGACGTGTTCCACACCAGGTCATCGCAAATGTCCTCGTTCTTCAGAGAACGGGGTTTCCCCTCCCCCACTATCGATGAGGCTCGCACCAGGGTCTCCTCCATACCCCGCAACACTGCCCTCTCTCCCCATTCCCCCACTCACAACAAGGGCCGAGTCCCCCTGGTCCTCACCTTTCACCCCACCAGCCAGCGCATACAACAGATAGTCCTCCGCCAGTTTCGCCACCTCCAACGTGACCCCTCCACTCGCCACATCTTCCCATCTCCCCCCCTATCTGCCTTCCGCAAAGACCGCTCCCTCCGCAACTCCCTCGTCAATTCTTCCCTTCCCTCCTGCTCCACTCCTTCCCCGGGCACTTTCCCTTGCAACCGCAAGAGATGCTACACTTGTTCCTTCACCTCCCCCATCCACTCCTTTCAGGGACCCAAGCAGTCATTCCAAGTCCGACAGAGGTTCACCTGCACCTCCTCCAACCTCGTCTACTGCATCCGTTGCTCCAGATGCCAGCTAATCTACATCGGTGAGACCAAGCGGAGGCTAGGCGATCGTTTCGCCGAACACCTCCGCTCGGTCCGCAATAACCAACCCGACCTCCCGGTGGCTCAGCACTTCAACTCCCCCTCCCACTCCGTATCCGACCTCTCGGTCCTGGGCCTCCTCCATGGCCAGAGTGAACAACACCGCAAGTTTGAGGAACAACATCTCATATTCCGCTTGGGGAGTCTGCATCCTCTGGGCTTAAACATTGAATTTTCTCAATTCTGTTAACCCAGACTGCTCCTTTCCCCCCACCCCCCCACCTCTCCCTCAGCCCTCGGGCCCTGACATTCCTTCACCATCTCCCCCCCCCCCCCCCCAAGTCGCACTAGCTTCTCATTTTCACACCAGAAACAGCTTACAATGGCCTGTTTTTCTTATCACCAATACTTTTTTGCATATCTTTCACTCATTGTTCTTGCTTTATCTCTCCATATCACTGTTTATATCTCTCGTTTCCCTGATCCCTGACCAGTCTGAAGAAGGGTCTCGACCCGAAACGTCGCCTATCTCCTTCACTCCTTAGATGCTGCTGCACCCGCTGAGTTTCTCCTGCTTTTTGTGTAACCCTCGATTCTCCAGCATCTGCAGTTCCTTCTTTAATACCATTGGCTTTCTTCACTGCCTGTTGTACCTGCATGCCTACTTTCAATGACTGGTGTACCATGACACCCAGGTCACGCTGCATCTCCCCTTTTCCTAATCGGCCACCATTTAGATAGTAGTCGGTTTTCCTATTTTTGCCACCAAAGTGGATAACCTCACATTTATCCACATTATACTGCATCTGCCAAACATTTGCCCACTCACCCAGCCTATCCAAGTCGCCTTGCATTCTCCTAGCATCCTCCTCACAGCTAACACTGCCCCCCAGCTTAGTGTCATCCGCAAACTTGGAGATATTGCCTTCAATTCCCTCATCCAGATCATTTATGTATATTGTAAATAGCTGGGGTCCCAGCACTGAGCCTTGCGGTACCCCACTAGTCACTGCCTGCCATTGTGAAAACGACCCGTTAACTCCTACTCTTTGCTTCCTGTTTGCCAGCCAGTTCTCTATCCACATCAATACTGAACCCCCAATGCCATATGCTTTAAGTTTATATACTAATCGCTTATGTGGGACCTTGTAGAAAGCCTTCTGGAAGTCCAGATACACCACATCCACTGGTTCTCCCCCATCCACGCTACTAGTTACATCCTCGAAAAATTCCACAAGATTCGTCAGACATGATTTACCTTTCGTAAATCCATGCTGACTTTGTCCAATGATTTCACCACTTTCCAAATGTGCTGCTATCCCATCTTTAATAACTGACTCTAGCAGTTTCCCCACTGTGAAGGCAGGACAATGGGATTAGGAGGCAGAGATCAGCTATGATTGAATAGCGAAGTAGACTCGATGGGCCGAATGGCCTAATTCTACTCCTATAACTTGTGATCTTGTGAGATATGTGACGTGTTCTAGGTTTTGGTTTTTACTTCGCGAAGATACAGCGCGGAAACTATCCCAACTTTGCATCAACTCCAGAGTGGCACGGTGGCGCGATGGCAAGAGAGCCGCTGCCTCGCGGAGACCCGGGCTCGATCTTGACTACTACGGGTGCTGTCTGTACGGTGTTTGCATGTTCTCCCCGTGACCTGTGTGGGTTTTGTCCAAGTGCTCCAGTTTCTTCTCACACTCCAAAGACGTACTGGTTTGTAGGCTAATTGGCTTGGTAAAATTGTAGATTGTCCCCATTGAGTGCTGGATAGTGTGCGGGGATCGCTGGTCGGCACGGATCCGGAGGGCGGAAATGCCTATTTCTGCGCTGTATCTCTAAACTAAAAAAGACTGTCAGACAGGCTGCCCTTGAGACATCACCATTAACTCTCCCAAGTTTCGTAGTCCTCATATCTTTCTCCATGTTAAAAACAGAAGGGAAATATTAATTGAGGCCCTTGACCACCCCTGCTACTCCACACAGAGATGACCACTTTGGTTTCTGAGGGACACTATTCTCGTTCCAGCATCTGCAGCTGTTTTACTGATTATCAAAAAATAGTCTATGTTATCTTGCCGTACTTGTCTTCCGGTCTTTGTTCCCATTCCCTTCCAAAGTGAAGGGAACTTTGTTCCATTCCCTTCCCTTCCCACTCCGGAAGTGGCGGCGCTGCTTGGCAGCTGCGGCTCACCTGCAGTCCATCTGTCTTTTATTTTATTTTTGTCTTCGTGCCTGTTTTTAGTGTTTATTTTTGGTTTGTTGGGTTGTGTATGTGTGGGGGGGGGGGGGGGGGGGGGGAGGGAGAAACGGGGTTTTAGTCTCTCCCTTCGGGGGGATGTGACTTTTCTTGTCGTGTCCCCCGTCACCGTCTCCGTCTGTGCTGAGGCCCAGGTGATGGCCTTCCAGCTTCCAGCGGCGGCGGCACGGCTTTCGGAGCTTCAGCGGCGGCCAGGCTTCGGAGCTGCGGTGCTCTAGTGGCGTTCCGGCGGCGACCTGGTTTTCAGGAGCTGCGGTGCTCCAGCGGCGGCCTGGCTTTCGGGAGCTGCGGTGCTCCAGCGGCGGCCTGGTTTTCGGGAGCTGCGGTGCTCCTGCGGCGGCCTGGGTTTCGGGGCTGCGGTGCTCCAGCGACGTTCCGGCGGCGGGCCCTGTGGCGGTGTTCCGGCGTTCCGGCAACAGCGGTGGCGGCGGCCCGGTTTCGGAGGCTCGGCCGCGGGCCTGGTGGACGGCAGAATCGGAGGCCTGGATCTCCTCAGCGCAGAGGGAGAATAAGGAGGGAAGAAGACAGAGACTCTAAGACTTTTGCCTTCCATCACAGTGAGGATGTGTTTGGTGAACTCACTGTGGTGGATGTTAAATTTGTGTTTATTGTGTGGTTTTGTTATTTTTATGTATGTATGACTGCAGGCACGAAATTTTGTTCAGACCGAAAGGTCTGAATGACAATAAAGGCTATTCATTCATATTCATTCATTCATTCAAAGTCACTTTCCTTTTTTGTTCCAATATCAAATTTGCCTTCTGGATCCATGCTCTGGCTGTGTTGCCCTATCCAGCTACATTAAACCCTCCTAGATGAGAGAAGCCAACTTTCCAGGAGCATATTCAAGAAAAAAAACCTTGTCAATTCATGTAGAGTCATACAGCGTGGAAACAGGCCCTTCGGCCCAACTTGCCCACACCGGCCAACATGTCCATATAACCATATAACAATTACAGCACGGAAACAGGCCTTCTCGGCCCTTCCGGTCCGTGCCGACCATTTATTTTCCCCTAGTCCCATCTACCTGCACTCGGACCATACCCCTCCATTCCCTTCCCGTCCATATACCTATCCACTTTACTTTTAAATGTTAAAATCGATCCTGCCTCCACCACTTCTGCTGGAAGATCATTCCACACAGCCACCACTCTCTGAGTAAAGAAGTTCCCCCCTCATGTTACCCCTAAACTTCTGTCCCTTAATTCTCATGTCATGCTCTCTTGTTTGAATCTTCCCCACCCTCAATGGGAAAAGCTTATCCACGTCAACTCTGTCTATCCCTTTCATCGTTTTAAAGACCTCAATCAAGTCCTCCCTTAAACTTCTGCGCTCCAAAGAATAAAGACCTAACTTGTTCAACCTATGAAATGATCCAAAGGCTCTCTCTTTTACATGATTCCTGTTTGCCCACAGCACTTCCTGGACAGCTCTATGATTGCATAGTTCAGTGGGGGAGCTAGTGTTGTGCACACTGGTACACAGACCTAATGTCCCAGTTATACTAGTCCCACCTGCCTGCGTTTGGCCCGTATCCCTCCAAACCATGTACCCATCTAACTATTTCTTAAAAGTTGGGATAGTCCCAGCCTCAACGACCTCCTCTGGCAGCTCGTTCCATACACCCACCACCCTTTGTGTGGAAAAAATTATGAATCTGATTCCTATTCAATCTTTTCCCCTTCACCTTAAACCTATGTCCTTTGGACCTCGATTCACCTACTCTGGGCAAGAGACTCTGTGCGTCTACCCGATCTGCTCCTCTCATGATTTCCTGCCCCTCTATAAGATCACCCCCCATCCTCCTCGTGAAAGGCTCATTCCTTTTTGGTGCAATTAATTGTTATTTTCATGCTGTCGGGGATTCAGATTATCCCTGGAGAAATTGTTTACATTCATCATGAATGAATGAGTAGTTCCTTCTTGCTAATGAGTGATGTCATGGGGCAATTAGCACCTGGCAGGTGATCAAGTAGAATGAAATCATTCAATTATTTCTAATTTAGGATCAGAGTCATGGAGTGACACAGTGTGGAAACAGGCCCTTCGGCCCAACCTGCCCAACCTGTCCTGGCCACACTCGTCCCACCTGCCCACGTTTGGTCCATACCTGTCCTATCCATTGTGGAAACGCAAGGGAACGGCTATTTGTACCTTCAATTTGCAGACTAATCAGATTTTGTTTTAATAAGTGCAAAGAAAGAATAAAGGATTAATAATTGATATCAGTTATCAGCACTACTACATGGGTCAACACTAAATATTATCAAAACTAAAATAGGTAACAGATTAAACGCTGAAATTATGGGAGAAAATATATCACAAAGTGCAGTTGTTTTTTTTAAAAGATTGTTCAAGATCTCTGTGGAATTCTCTGCCACAGAAGGCAGTGGACCCAATTCAATGGATGTATTAAAGAGAGAGTTAGATATAGCTCCTAGGACTAACTGAAATCAAGGGATATGGGGAGAAGGCAGCAACAGGGTACCGATTGGGGATGATCAGCCATGATCACATTGAATGGTGGTGCTGGCTCGAAGGGCCAAAAGGCCTACTCCTGCACCGAGTTTCTATGTTGCCATGTTTCTCTCTCCTGCAATTTGAAATTAAATTTAACGTTTAGTTAAATTTGGAGATACAGCGCAGAAACAGGCCCTTCGGCCCACCGAGTGCGCGCCGACCAGCAAGCACACACACTTGCACAATCCTACACACACTAAGGACAATTTACAATTATACCAAGCCAACACGGGAGTTTTGATCACCCCGACGCGGGGGCTTCGACCGCTGGCCGGGGGAGCTCCAATCGCCCCGACTGCGGATGGTTCGAATGCCCCGACCGCGGGAGAATAAAGTGGAAGAAGTTTGGACCTTATTGCCTTCCATCACAGTTCAGGCCCTGTCCCACTGTACGAGCTTATTCAAGAGCTCTCCCGAGTTAAAAAAAAAATCAAACTCATGGTAAGCATGTAGAATGTACGTAGAGGGTACGTCGGAGCTCGGGGATGTCTCTTAGCGGCTCATAACGCTAACGGCAGGTGCTCTGGAAACACGGTAAGCTCGGGAAGACTCGTGAAGATTTTTCAACATGTTGAAAAATGTCCACAAGAGCCCTGAGTACCTACGTGCGGCCATTACCGTAAATCTCCGAGTTCGAGTCGGGGCAAACTCAGGAGAACTCTTGAATGAACTCGTACCGTGGGACAGGGCAATGAGGAACATGGATTCCCTGTGGTGGATGGTTATGGTAACTTTTATGTGGTTGCGTATCTTGGTGCTTGTTTTTTAGTATGGCTGCATGGTAATTCGAATCTCACTGTACCTTAATTGGTACATGTGACAATAAACTGACCTTGAAACCTTGAATGAACCTACAAATCCGCACGTCTTTGGAGTGTGGGAGGAAACAGGAGCTCCTGGAGAAAACCCAAGCAGTCACGGGGAGAACGTACAAACTCCACACAGACAGCACCGGTAGTCAGGATCAAACCTTGGTCTCTGGTGCTGTGAGGCAGTAACTCTACCGCTGCCAGACTGTGCTGCCCATAATGTTAATTTGTGCAATATGTTTAAGTTCCATGTTGTAAAGGATGTTAATCCTCCAATTATTAGATATCGCTGATGGTGAATTGATGCTTAAAGATCAGTATTGGTGAGCTACTGCGTTCTGGTATCTCGTCTGTGGCCAGGATTGGATGTTAGTCATTGTGATCCGAGGGTGGCCTTTAGATGCTAATAGATAGTGAATGGTCTTTGAGCTTTCTGCATGGTTCCCTAAGGCCACATCAGACCCACCTCTTGTTATCAGCTTTTGACACAATTGGGGGAAAAGCTGTTTTGCAATACAGCGCTTTTCCTTATCGGGCAGCAGAGTGAGAACAAGATCGTTTAGTTTAGTTCAGAGATACGGCGCGGAAACAGACCCTTCGGCCCACCGAGTCCACGCAGACCAGCGATCCCCGCACATTAACTCTATCCCACACACACTAGGGACAATTTACATTTATACTAAACCAATTAACCTACAAACCTGCACGTCTTTGGAGTGTGGGAATAAACCAAAGATTTCGGAGAAAACCCACGCGGTCACAGGGAGAACGTACAAACTCCGTACAGACAGCACCCGTAGTCGGGATCGAACTCAGATCTCCGGCACCGCAAGCGCTGTTAGGCAGCAACACTACCGCTGCGCCACCGTGCCGCCCTGATTTAAAGAATGACCCTCATATTAGGGCAGTATGGTGGATCAGCGGTAGCGTTGTGGCCTCACAGCGCCAGAGACCCGGGTTCGATCCTGACTACGGGTGCTGTCTGTACGGAGTTTGTACGTTCTCCCTGTGACCGCGTGGGTTTTCTCTGAGTGCTCCGGTTTCCCCCCACATTCGAAAGACGTTCCGCTTTGTAGGTTAATTGGCTTTGGTTAAAAATTTAAAAAAAATTGTCCCTAGTGTGTAGAATCATGCTACTGTGCAGGGAATCGCTGGCCATCGCAGATTTGGTGGGCCAAAGGGCCTGTTTCCGTGCTGTATCTCTAGAGTATTCTGAACAACAGTAAACAAACAGCTAGATTCACTCAAGATAAACACGTTGCAGAATTGATTGCACATTGAATTGAATACAGCAGAGAATCAGGCCCTTCGGCCCATCTAGTCCGTGCTGACAATCAATACCCGGGTGTTCACACTAGTTCTATGTTATTCCACTTACGCATCAAATCCAGACACACTGGGGGAAATTTGCAGAGACTGATTCACCTATAAACCCGCGCATCTTTGGGAAGTGGACGGAAACCGGAGCACCCGGAAGAAACCCACACGGTTACTGGGAGAACGTGCAGACTCCACACAGACAGCACCCGAGGTCAGGGTCAAACCAGGCCTGAGAGAGGGAGTAAGCGTCTTAGTGTTAAATCCTGGGAAGGCGGTCCATCCAGGAGAGGGAAAACTCTGATTCAAAACTTCCACTGCCTTGTGGCCAAATCCAGTCATGGAAAAGGCTCCAGTAGTTAAGGGCCTGTCCTACCAGCATCCGACTCCATGCGATGAGCGCGATCAAACTAGAAGCGGGGGCCGCGCGGAGGTCGGGTGATCCCTGTACAGGGCCGTTCCCACCAGCATGCGCATGCATGCGGCAAGCGCGACCAAACCGGCAGCGAGGGCCGCTCGGAGGTCGGGTGAGTGGCGCAACGCGGCGCAAAGTGAGGCAAACTTGGAGCGAAGTCTTAAGGTAAGTTCGCCAGGACAGAGAGGGGCACACAGAGACGGGCACAGAGGCACACACACAGAGGGCCACGGAGCCACACACATAGAGAGTCACGGAGGCACGATGTCGAGACGGTGTTTAATGCGTCAAGGCAACTGCGAGCCGACAAGCCGTTGCCACGCGGAATTGAACACAGTCAGTTTTTCGGAGCCCCGCACGATGTCGGGACGAACTCCGCACAATTCCGCACGGCTCCGGCGATCGAAGTGGGACCGGCTCCGCGACGCCGGACGGCTCAAGCGACCACGTTAGGTCGTGCTCATCGCATAGAGTTGCATGCTGGTGGGACAGGCCCTTAAACCTCAAGAATATCCAGAGTCGGAGCCCCCTAAGGCAGTTTGTGTTGTCTACAACCTCGCTCTGGCAGCTCCTGTGACGGCGCTGGTGCCAAACTGTAACGGCCCTGCTGTTCCTTTGGATCGATCAGCGACGTGGAGAGGGGGGAACATGCTGCATGTGTCATCACCCAGGCTTGCATCCGAACAGGATACATCACCCATAGTCAGTCGTGACCGAGGGGGGCCTGCCACTACTATATTTACACTATAATCATTTAAATCAATTCCAGCTTGCGAGGGATTAAAATGATTGCAGAGATTACATTCTGACGCTGTGCATTTTTTAATAAGTAAATGATGTCGCTGCTTCACTGCTTGTTGGATATTTGGCTATTGTTTATACTAAGGTTTGCTTTAGTACTACCTGTAGTACTTAGTTTGTCTGAGTACTACCTGCTCATTACTAATATGCTTCAGTTGCTTATAGAGGTGGATACAATCATGAGGGGAATAGATCAGGCAGAAGCAGTCTCTTGCCCAGAGTAGGGGAATTGAGGACCAGAGGGCACAGGTTTAAGGTGGGGGGGGGGGGGGGGGGGGGGAATAGATTTAATAGGAACTGAGGAATTGCGGTGACTTTTTCACACAAAGGGTGGTGGGTGTATGGACGAGCTGCCAGAGGAGGTAGTTGGGACGGGGACTATTGCAACGTTTAAGAAATAGTTAGACTGATATGTGGATAGGACAGTTTTGGAGGGATATGGGCCAAACGTAGGCAGGTGAGACTAGTGTAGATGGGACATGTGGTCGGTGTGGGCAAGTTGGGGTGAAGGGCCTGTTTCCACATTGTATGACTCTATGCTGGTCGACAAGAGAAGTCAACGACAACACCTCTTGACATCCGTAAAACTAAAAGGATAGTTTGAAACGCATCTGCTTCCTCTGTCCAGTAAGTAACCACATCCTCTAGATGCGCCATTACTCCATGTTGCTTTGAGTAACGGTTAGCATTAAACCCCCCACAAGTCACTGGTGTTTTTTCAGAGTCAGAGAACATAGACCAGCACAGCACAGGAACAGGCCCTTCGGCCCACAACGCCTGTGCTGAAATAGATCAGCCATGATTGAATGGCGGAGTAGACTTGATGGCCGAATGGCCGACTTCTGCTCCTAGAACTTGTGAACGTGAAAAAAGGGCTTGGCATTAAGGCAATATGGAAGGTTTTTGTAGAAGGTCTCTAGCAAGTTGGCATTTATCCAAACCATGATACACAAGCACATATTAATCAGAAACTCTGCAAAAAAAAGTTTTGTTTTATTGCAGTTGAAAGAAGGCGAATACTTAGAAGCAGAAAAAAATTGACAAACCTTGGACATTGGAAAATTTTAAATTGAAATACTGAAAGGAAAGTAGAATTAATAAAGGGGGAATAAACGAGGACCAAAATGATTCATGAAGGAGCCATTGAGGAGGGTCCTGACATAATGTTGCCGTTGTGCAAACACACAGGCCAACTACAAGTTCCTCTCGTGGGTATTGCTACATTCAGTCATAGAATCACACAGAGTGGAAACGGTTCCAACGGCCCAACTTGCCTACACTGGCCAACATGCCCCATCTACACCAGTCCCACCTGGCTGCGTTTGACCCATATCCCTCTAAACCTGTTCAATCCATATACCTGTCTAAATGTTATTGGGATAGCTTTATAGAACCATAGAAACATAGAAAATAGGTGCAGGAGTAGGCCATTCGGCCCTTCGAGCCTGCACCACCATTCAATATGATCATGGCTGATCATCCAACTCAGTATCCCGTACCTGCCTTCTCTCCATACCCCCTAATCCCTTCTAACTCTAACTCCCTCTTAAATATAGCCAATGAACTGGCCTCAACTACCTTCTGTGGCAGAGAATTCCACAGATTCACCACTCTCTTTGTGAAAAATGTTTTCCTCGTCTCGGTCCTAAAGGAATTCCCCCTTATCCTTAGACTGTGACCCCTTGTTCTGGAGTTCCCCAACATCGGGAACAATCTTCCTGATCTAGCCTGTCCAACCCCTTAAGAATTTTGTAAGTCTCTATACAATCCCCCCTCAATCTTCTAAACTCCAGCCAGTACAAGCCGAGTCTATCCAGTCTTTCTTCATGTGGAAGTCCTGCCATCCCAGGAATCAGTCTGGTGAACCTTCTCTGTACTCCCTCTATGGCAAGAATGTCTTTCCTCAGATTTGGAGACCAAAACTGTACGCAATACTCCAGGTGTGGCCTCACCAAGACCCTGTACAACTGGAGTAGAACCTCCCTGCTCGTGTACTCAAATCAATAGGACTTTGGTCCGGCTGCATTTGGAGTATTGCATGCAGTTAGAGTCCGAGAGTCTCACAATGTGGATGCAGGCTCTTGTCCACACCGGCCAACATGCGCCATCTACAATAGTCCCACCTGCCTGAACTTGCCCCTTATCCCTCTAAACCTGTCCTGTCCATGTACCTGTCATTGCGATGGTACCTGCCTCCTACCTCATCCAGCAGCCCGTTCCATATATCCACCACCCTTTATGGAAAAAAAGTTACCCCTCGGGTCCCTGTTAAGTCTTCCCCCCCTCATCATAAACCTAGGTCCTCTGGTTCTTGATTCTCGTACTCTGGGTAAAAGTGGCATGGACTTACCATCTCGGAGCGGGCGATCTGTTGCCGAGGGTCGCCAGAAGAAGAGCTACGACCGCAGGGCCTGTGGACTTTAACACCATCAAGCCCGCGGTCTCCGGTAAGAAGTGGCCGATTCAGGAGCTCCGGATGCTCGGAACAAAACGCATTTGTCCTGGATGAACGGAAGCTGGACCACACTGGAAAATGGGGGGAGGGCCAATTGCCTTGATTTTCAGCTTGTCAAAGCTACAGGTGTCAGAGGTTATGTGGAGAAACATAGAAACATAGAAACATAGAACAATAGGTGCAGGAGTAGGCCATTTGGCCCTTCGAGCCTGCACCGCCATTCAATATGATCATGGCTGATCATCCAACTCAGTATCCCGTACCTGCCTTCTCTCCCCTGATCCCTTTAGCCACAAGAGCCACTTCCAACTCCCTCTTGAATATAGCCAATGAACTGGCCTCAACGACTTTCTGTGGCAGAGAATTCCAGAGACTCACCACTCTCTGTGTAAAGAATGTTTTCCTCATCTCGGTCCTAAAGGAATTCCCCCTTATCCTTAGACTGTGACCCCTTGTTCTGGACTCCCCCAACATCGGGAACAATCTTCCTGCATCTAGCTTGTCCAACCCCTTAAGAATTTTGTACATTCCTATAAGACCCCCCCTCAATCTTCTAAATTCCAGTGAGAAGGCAGGAGAATGGGGTTGGGAGGGAGGGAGAGATAGATCAGCCATGATTGAATGGCGGAGTAGACTTGATGGGCCGAATGGCCTAATTCTGCTCCTATCAATTATGACTTGTGACCTATTAAAGCAGCGCAACTTTCTTGGAGCTTATTAACGAGTCTGAACCTACACCTTGGTCTGCGTTCAGTCTCTTCGCTCTACATTTCATTCTAATCCATTACCATTCATCTCAATCAGTCAAAGGTGTAACAGTTGCTGTTGCTGCCTATTTCCAATGTGCACTCCAATTATACATGAGACTTTTGTGAAGGGTAAAATGCTAATCAGAAGGCAAAAACGGAGCCAAATTAGCATTCTGCCACAACTGACGCTTTACGAGAATGAACCCCTCTGATTAATTATCAACTTTACCCAGTAATAAAAGGCAAGGCAGCAACAAGAAATTGATTCTCTTCTTAAAGAAACAATTTAAGCCGTTTGGAATTATGCAAGTATTGAATTTTGAGTAGCTGGGGAAATTAAATTATTTGACCTGTGCGTGACAAGTTGTCCTCTGGCACTTGTGTTTGTTTGATAGGGAAACCTGTCCTAGTTATTAAGTATGTGGAATTGCGTGTTGTGAGATAACGTAAGTAAATAATCCAGTGTGTACGCTATTGCAAGCAAATGTTAGTGCCCCAATATCCTCTTTGCATTCTGCCATCTATTATCTGTGGCAAAGAAAGGCCAGTGGGGTGAATAATTTTATCATGTTCCGTTAAATAGCCTTCTGTGATTATTTTCCCTTTGTTGCAGCAAAATCATTCCAGACAAATATATATATCGTCGAGGCAGTTTTGCTTGATTTTTGCCTTTCAAGAATTGTACATCAAGAGTTGGCCTCTAGCCACATCTCATTCTCCTGCACAATTGCACCAGTTGCACAGACCTGTTTTTTAGGTACTTTTGTGATTCTGAAAGCTGCTGAATAATAAAAGTCTACTCTCTGTTCGTGAACTATGTGCAGCACTTGGCACGGTGGCGCAGCGGGAGAACTGCTGCCTCACAGCGCCAAAGACCCGGGTTCGATCCTGACTACGGGTGCTGTCTGTGTGGAGTTTGTATGCACTGCCTGTGACCGTGTGGGTTTTCTCCGGGTGTTTAAAAAACATGCAGGTCTGTAGGTTAATTGGCTTCTGTAAATTATAAATTATCCCCAGTGTGTATGGATAGTGCTAGTGCATGGCGTGACTGCCGATCGGCACAGACTTGGTGGGCCGAAGGGCCTGTTTCCGTGCCGTATCTTTAAACTAAACTAAACACGGCACAGTGGTTAAACAGAGCAATGTGGTTGAGCCATCAGTTCCTTCTGAAATAGCTAGGGAAGTTACTCTATTGGATATTTGCCATGGGATTCAGAAAGACAGTCGTGGTTTAAGATGGTGTTCCTCATTTACCACCCATTTACCTCAGAGGGCGGTGGAGGCAGGTTCTCTGGATACTTTCAAGAGAGAGCTAGATAGGGCTCTTAAAAATAGCGGAGTCAGGGGATATGGGGAGAAGGCCGGAACGGGGTACTGATTGTGGATGATCACCAACATTGAATGGCGGTTCTGGCTCGAAGGGCCGAATGGTCAACTCCTGCACCTATTGTAGGTATGTTATAATACTTACCTTCAGCGGCGCTGCAGTTCTGCCACTACCCGTGTGCGCGACTTTGGCGCCTTTGAGAGGGGGACAGGTTTAAAATGCAATTTTTCTTCAGACTATTCATATCGATTAATCTCAGGGGATTTAGTTGCTGAAGAGAAATGGCTCCGACATTTGTTTTATGGAGTTATTTTTAAACTGCGCTGGATCATTTAATTGTTGGAGTGAATTAAAAATCACCTTCTAAAGCCGTGAACGCCGACAACGGGACAGATCTCACGTAGGGGACAAAAGAAGGTACACAGTTTACTTTTACATGAAAACGTGCTTCTTAGGAAGCCTTTAATCAACATTTCATGTTGCGAAAAGGGGACTTAGAAAATATACGAACCAGCAGTGTTCTTCCTGCCAACTGGGGGTTAAATTCACCGCAAACCGCAACGTTCCAAACGATCGCATTCCACAAAAACGCACTCGCAAGATGATTTAAATGGCTATTAATTTACAGGAATTAAACACTAAATTCCTTCAATTTGGCCTATAAATTCATGACAATGAGATTTAAAAATCATGTTATATTGTGAATTCTTGTGTGAATGTTATTTGGACACTTAGGCTTTTTAAAAATGTTAACCTTTTCTTAAGAAATGGATAGATGTTTAGATCTAGTAATTGAATTTTGTAATTAGCTACAATTAGGTAACTAACTAATTATATGCTTTAATTTCAGGTCATCCAAGTAAGATTGTTTTATATTTGTTTCAGAATGCTTCAATCTATAATAACTGAAAATTTCATTCTGATTTCTTCTAATTTTTAAGAAAGTTATGGGCTTTTGACTGTCCTTGATCACAGCTTTTGAGTTAAGTCAATGGAAAAGCAATGGGGAACAAGATGCTAATTTCTGAGTATGAAAATGGCCATAACATTTCCCATAACAATTGTCAGGAGCATTAATTGTGATTGTTATCCAATAACCGTCAAGGAGTGCACACACCCATGCTTTGTTGGTTTTGATCTAACACAGGAGACCATGTTTTGGTTTCTCCACAGTTGCTGTCTCACCATCCATGTATTTCCAGTGTCATTGTTCCATTTCATGTTTCCACCTCAAAATTAGATTGTCTGCAGCAAAATGACTTGTACATTTCAGAATCAAATCCTCTGATAAGTCTGAAGAAGGGTCTCGACCCGAAACGTCACCCATTCCTTCTCTCCGGAGATGCTGCCTGTCCCGCTGAGCGACTCCAGCATTTTGTGTCGATCTTCAGAATCAAATCCTCTTGTTCTGACTTCTCACTGGAGCCCCCTTTGGGCGATGGAGACATGAGGAACTGCGGATGCTGGAAACTTGTGTAGAACACCAAGTGCTGGAGTAACTCGAAGGCTGACACAAAATGGTGGAGTATCTCAGCGGGACAGGCAGCATCACTGGAGAGAAGGAATGGGTGAAGGGTCACCTACTCCTTGTCTCCAGAGATGCTGCCGGTCCCGCTGAGTTACTCCAGCTTTTTGTGTCTATCTTCGGTTTAAAGCAGCATCTGTAGTTCCTTATAAACACAGAACACCAAGTGCTGGAGTAACACGAAGATAGACACAAAATGCTGGAGTAACTCAGCGGGCCAGGCAGCATGTCTGAAGAAAAGGAGTAGGAGGCGTTTTGGGTTGAGACCCTTCTTCTGGAGTTAAGGGCCTGTCCCACTGTACGAGGTAATTCAAGAGTTCTCCCGAGTTTCCCCTGATTCGAACTCTGAGATTTACGGTAATGGCCGCTTGTGGGCACTCGGGGCTCTCACGGACATTTTTCAACATGTTGAAAAACCTTCACGAGTCTTCCCGAGCTTACCGCATTTCCCGAGTAACTGCCGTTAGCGTTTGGAGCCGCTAAGAGACGTCTCGAGCCCCGACTTACCCGCTACGTACATTCTACGTCCTTACCACGAGTTTGATTTTTTTTTAAATCTCGGGAGAGATCTTGGGTAAACTCGTACAGTGGGACAGCCCCTTAACTCAGCGGGTCAGGCAACATCTCTGGAGGACTTGCATAGGCAACGTTTTGGGTCGAGACTTTTCTCCTGTCTCCAAATTGTCTCAAATAGTTGCTCTGTGTCTATCCTCTGCAATTCTTGGTATCTGTAGTACCCAGACATAATTGTAGCTATATTCGTTAGAGAGCAGCTGTGAAATCAAGTGAATAATTCACAAACCCCACCTTGAAAAACTGTTTTGCTTCATTATCAACCAGTCCTCACTTTTCTCACAAGCATTTCATTTTTTGCATTCATTGTTGAATGCAAATAATTACTCCCTACTATGTAATTGTCAAATACTCTGCTAAAACTGTGTTCCAATGAAAGATTTGTCACTTGGATCCTGCTAACATCAGATGAACTGAACTGAACTGAACATGAAACAGGCCCTTCAGCCCACCGAGTCCGTGCCAACCCAGTGATCACCCCGTACACAAGCACTTTGCTACACGCTGGGGACAATTTTCAGAAGCCAATTAACCAACAAAGCTGCACGTCTTTGGAATGTGGGACGAGACGAGAATAAGGGGTTGGCCATTTAGGACTGAGATGAGGAAAACCTTTTTTACTCAGAGAGTTGTGAATCTGTGGAATTCTCTGCCACATAAGGCAGTGGAGGCCAATTCGCTGGATGTTTTCAAGAGAGAGTTAGATATAGCTCTTAGGGCTAACGGGATCAAGGGCAACGTGGAGAAAGCAGGAACGGGGTACTGATTTAGGATGAACAGCCATGATCATATTGAATGGCGGTGCTGGCACGAAGGGCCAAATGGCCTACTCCTGCACCTATTTTCTGTGTTTCTATGTTTTACCCGGAGACAACCCACGCGGTCACGGGAAGAATGTATAAACTCCGTACAGATAGCACCTGTAGTCAGAATCGAACCCTGGTCTCTGGCGCTGTAAGGCAGCAGCTCTACCTGCTGTGCCACCGTGCCGTCCCAATGAAGAAAGGCCTTGGGAAAAATTGGTATTGGGTTTGGAGTTTGTACATTTGGCACCTCTGACATATTGATAAAATTTCCACAGCGTGGTTCACTGATATGTTTGTCGTATGTTTTGGCTATTAATGCTTTAAGGCAGCCATAAACATGTTTGTACTATATTAAAAATGGTGTTTGAAAATTTTTATTTTTTAGCCAGACTAGTTTTAAGTGTAATCAATTAATTATTTTTGAATTTATTGAATTATACTTGAAAAATAACATTAACAATAATCAACATTAAATAACTCAAATTTCTCATGAGTTGATCCATTGCTATTAGTGTCAGAGATGAGGAGGCTGGTAGTCTGTAACTGATAGCATTGCACTGGTATACTGCATGTCTTTAGTCAGAGGGTGGTGAATCTGTGGAACTCGTTGCCACAGAAGGCTGAGGAGGCCAAGTCAGCGGATATTTTTAAGGCGGAGATCGATAGATTCTTGACTAGTAAGGGTTTCAGGGGTTATGGGGAGAAGGCAGGAGAATGGGGCTAGGAGGGTTTCTCCGAGATCTTTGGTTTCCTCCCACACTCCAAAGACATGCCGGTCTGTCGGTTAATTGGCTTGGTATAAATGTAAATTGTCCCGAGTGTGTGTGGGGTAGTGTTAAGGGCCTGTCCCACCAGCATCCGACTCCATGTAATCAAACTAGAACCGGGGGCCGCGCGGAGGTCGGGTGATCCCTGTACAGGGCCGTTCCCACCAGCATGCGCCTGCATGCGGCAAGCGCGACCAAACCGGCAGCGAGGGCCGCGCGGTGGTCGGGTGAGTGGCGCAACGCGGCGCAAAGTGAGGCGAACTTGGAGCGAAGTCTGAAAGGTAGGTTCACCAGGACAGAGAGGGGCACACAGAGAGGGCCACGGAGCCACACACAGAGAGGGCCACGGAGCCACACACAGACAGGGTCACGGAGGCACCTACACAGAGGGTCACGGAGGCACGACGGCGAGACGGTGTGTAATGCGTCGAGGCGACTGCGAGCCGACAAGCCGTTGCCGCGCGGAATTTTTGAACATGGTCAGTTTTTCGGAGCCCCGCGCGATGTCGGGACGAACTCCGCACAATTCCGCACGGCTCCGGCGATCGAAGTGGGACCGGCCCCACGATGCCGGATGGCTCAAGCGACCACGTTAGGTCACACTCATCGCATAGAGTTGCATGCTGGTGGGACAGGCCCTTTATTGTGCGGGGATCGCTGGACCATGCAGACTCTGTGGGCCGAAGGGATTGTTTATCTCCAAACTAAACTAAACCAAACCATTTAAACTTCGATATTTGACACTGCTGCAATCTATTTTAGGGCGGCCACGGTGGCGTAGCGGTAGAGTTGCCGCCTTACAGCGCTTGCAGAGCTGGAGACCCGGGTTCGATCCCCACTATGGGTGCTGTCTGTACGGAGTTTGTGCGTTCTCCCCGTAACCTGCGTGGGTTTTCTCCGCGATCTTCAGTTTCCTCCAACACTCCAAAGGCGTACGGGTATGTAGGTTAATTGGCTTGGTGCAAATGTTAATGTTAAAGTTAATGCATGGGGATCGTTCATCGGTGCGAACTCAGTGGGCCGAAGGGCCTGTTTCCGCCCTGCATCTCTCAACGAAAAAAACGACACTAAAGATAGGTCAGCCATGATAGAATGGTGGAGTAGACTTGATGGGCCGAGTGGCCTAATTCTGCTCCTATCACTTATGAACTTATGATCTCATATGTACTGGGCTGTTAAAGTGAACTTCAATCTTTAAACACAGAGGAATGAGGAGAGAAAAAATGAAGCGAGAATCCTTTGCAATACTTTAAGTTAAAGTTTTTAGCGCATTCATCAATTTAAAATGTTGGTAAGAAGAACTTTGACCAATTCCGCTTAAAACGGAGTTATTTTAGTGTACCTGATGAAATCGTCTTGCATCACCTTGCATATGTTTGTACATTTATGATAAGTATACATTTTGTGAGCCACATTATAGTTCAATAGGACTGCTTGGGGTTTCTTGCCATGGTTTGTTTTCTATGCTTTATATAAAAAATATATAATTCCCATTTTTGGACAAGGTCAAGTAAATAATGCTTGGCTGTGTTGCAGGCTGCCTTTGCATCTTATTACGCACATGACTGAACTTTCACTAAAGCTGGATAAGCATGCACTGATTTAATCGTTTTTAAGCTTGAACTCCTTGAAGCATACAA
This sequence comes from Raja brachyura, assembly GCA_963514005.1. The sequence goes on along the minus strand of OY740797.1, from coordinate 7,186,398 downwards.
ATAGTCTTCTCTGCGTTTCCGTCAAAGCACTGTAAACTATTTCTTTAACTAATTAGCTCGTAAACCAAAGATTTTGTTTTAGCCAAAGCCTATTTATCTGTTAGGTTCCTTCAAAGTTGTTGGGAGCGTTCAATGCGGAAGCACAATAGTAGTTCTCAATGCAGGTTAAGCGATTCTCTTCAAAGGATTTTAGTTTTGCTTATGGGCCTGTCCGACTTTCCCGAGTTGTTCACGCATTCTCCCGCGTTTTCCTCCCAACAAACGCACAGAATGTTCGTAACGAGTCCGTAGGAGGCTGCAGGAGTCCGTGGATTTTTCGTAGCGGACTGTTACGGCAGCCGTAGGTACTCGGGGCTATTTTGTTACTTGTAGACATTTTTAATCGGGCTGGAAAAAACCGTCCCGACTTACCTGATGCCCCGGGTACCTACGGCTGGTTTAACGAGCCGCTACGACATATCCACGGACTCCTACGGATTTGTGACGAACATTCTGCGAGTTTGAATCAAGGAAAAAACTCGGGAGAATTTGTGAATAACTCGGGAAAGTGGGACAGGCCCTTTGGAGATACAGCGAGTAGATATGCCCTTCAGTCCGCGCCGACCAGCGATCACCCCGTATACTAGCACTATCCTACACACACTAGGGACAATGTACAATCTTTACTGAGGCCAATTATCTAACAAGCCTGCATGTCTTTGGTGTGTGGGAGGAAACCGGAGCACCCGGGGAAAACCCACGCAGGTCATGGGGAGAACGTACAAACTCCGTACAGACAGCACCTGTAGTCAGGATCGAACCTGGGTCTCTGGCGCTGTAAGGCAGCAACTCTACCGCTGCGCCACTGTGCCGCCCCATATTGCTCCATAATATGAAACAGTATAACACTTTTCAATGCAAGTGGTGTGATTCACTTCAAAGAATGAAAGACTTAAAAAATGTACTTTATTTATTGCCAGTGGTATACACATCATCTGTTGCTGCCTGGAACTACTGATAGATGTTTTTAGATGCTGACGGCTCGAAATATTGTAATAAGTCTTGAAATATTGAATGCACTTGCCTGAAATTATTTTGTCACTTTTTATAAGCAAAGAGTTAGTCAATTTGACACATCATGTATCAACACATTTTCAGCTACTTGTGTTTTAATTTAATCAGCAAACCAGATCCCAGACATAATTCCACTAATTTATAGCCCAGTTTATACAACCTGACCTGGACCAGATATTACCCAACAGTTTAACACAAAACCAACCTTCTCTTGTTGTGTGTGCATCATAATGGGAACACGTCAATCTTAAAGAAATGTCCTTGATTAAAGTTCAACATTGTCATCCTTGTAACTAGGTATTTGGGATGGAATGTGATCTTGCCAGGGTTTGGTATATAGTTCTCTTCATCTTTCTCTCTCACTTGCTCACTCTCTCTATCTCCGTCCCTCTCTCCCTCCCTCTCTCTCCCTCCCCTCCCTCTCTCCATCTCTCCCTCTCTCCCACTCTCCCTCTCTTTTTTTTTTTTTTTTCCTTTTCCAAAAACTTTATTCAACACAATCATATAATACAACACATCAAAACATAATCAAAATATCACACTATATCAAAAAAACCATTGTAGTACAAAAGTACATTCATTGTTTACAATAGTCTCAACACCACGTGGTGACCAGCGTTGACGGAAGGCCTCCAGAGTCCCCGTGGACACTGCATGTTCCCTCTCCAGGGACACACACGTGCACGGACGTAGGCCCGGAAGAGGGGCAGGCAGCCGACTCTAGCCTGACCATCGACCGCCCGCTGCCTGGACCCACGAATGGCCATCTTAGCCAGGCCGAGGAGCAAACTGACAGGTAAGTCCCCCCCCCACACTCGGCTCTCCCCACTCCCTGCCTTGTGTCCGAACACCAGGATTGTGGGACTATAATGCAGCCAGAACTTGAGGAACAACCCCTTCCGATATTGGTACAGGGGCAGTAACCTCTCACACTCCATATACACGTGGAACACGGTCTGCTCCTCTCCGCAGAAAATACAAGCGGCGGACGAGCCCGTGAACCGGCACTCCTCTCACTCCCTCTCTCTCCTTCTCTCTCCCTCCCGCTCTCCCTCTCCCTCCCGCTCTCTCTCTCTCTCCCTCTCTCTCCCTCTCTCTCCCTCTCTCTCCCTCTCTCTCCCTCTCTCTCCCTCTCTCTCCCTCTCTCTCCCTCCCTCTCTCTCCCTCTCTCTCCCTCTCTCTCCCTCTCTCTCCCTCTCTCTCCCTCTCTCTCCCTCTCTCTCCCTCTCTCTCCCTCTCTCTCCCTCTCTCTCCCTCTCTCCCTCTCTGTCCCTTTCCCTCTCGCTCTCTCTCTCTCTCCCTCTCCCTCCCTCTCTCTCTCCCTCTCTCTCCCTCTCTCACCCTCTCTCTCCCTCTCTCTCCCTCTCTCCCTCTCTCTCCCTCTCTCTCCCTCTCCCTCTCTCTCCCTCTCCCTCTCTCTCTCTCCCTCTCACTCCCACTCTCTCCCTCTCTCCCGCTCCATCCCTCTCTCTCTCTCTCCCGCTCTCTCCCTCTCTCTCCCTCCCTCTCTCTCCCTCACTCTCCCTCTCTCTCCCTTTCCCTCCCGCTCTCTCTCTCTCTCCCTCTCTCCCTCCCGCTCTCTCTCTCTCACCCTCTCTCTCTCTCCCCCTCCCTCTCGCCCCCTCTCCCTCTCCTTCTCTCTCTCTCCCTCTCACTCCCACTCTCTCCCTCTCTCCCTCTCTCCCTCTCTCTCCCTCTCTCTCTCCCTCCCGCTCTCCCACCCTCCCTCCCTCCCTCCCGCATGCGTTTTCTCCGGCTGCTCCATCTCCACATTCCAAAGACGTACAGTTTTGCTGGTTAATTGGCTTCTATAAATTGTAACTTGTCCCTCGCATGTCGGGTAGTGCTAGTGTACGAGGATCACTGGTCAGTGCGGACTCGAAGGGCCTGTTTCCGCGCCGTATCGTTTAACCTGGCCTCATGTTCAGCATGGACATTGCGGGCCGAAGGGCCTGTTCCTGCGCTATACCATGTGAGTGGCTGGAACACATTGCCAGAGGTGGTGGTGGTGGTGCTGGAGGCTGATAGTGGCATTGAAGGGGGTTTTAGATGGGGGCGCAGGGAACGGAGGGATATGGACCACGGACAGGCAGAGGAGATATGTTTAACTCGCATTGTGTTCGGAGCGGACATTGATGGCTAAAGTGCCAATTCCTCCCTATGTGGAACTGTCCTGTGACAGAGAAGCTGAGCAAACGATGGGGCCACAAGCAGAATGTCGGAAGAAGGCCAAGTGACCTGCAGACAATATCTCCACTCTCTGTGGCTTTTGCTCTTTGCCATTCATTCACACAGCTGCTGCCTCCGTCAATGTCACAACTTTGTCAGCTCAGGCACTTCAATACTTTGATCTTGATTTCTGACTGTACAGCTCCACTACACAAAAAATAAATAGAATTCAACTTGCTTGTCCCAATTTGATCCCAGAGACAGTGTAATTGATTATGGCAGCTTTGTGCACTTGCTTTGTCTGATATAATGGTGGCTTCCTCAAGGTACTTGGAGAAAATAAATAACCATACAGAATATAAAGATTCGATTTGGTGAACTGGCTTTTGTCACATTGAAACTGTCTTTGTGGTGCAAACAAACTAGCCTGCGACCCGCAGTTTTGAATTTAATCCTGCATTTAGTTTCCATAAAATTCGGTTCTCAATTTGGGCTTTGTGTTAGATTGTAATAACTCCAATATACATGGGCGGTCACGGTGGCGCAGCGGTAGAGTTGCTGCCTTACAGCGGATGCAGCGCCGGAGACCCGGGTTCGATCCCGACTACGGGTGCTTGTCTGTACGGAGTTTGTACGTTCTCCCCGTGACCTGCGCGGGTTTTCTCCGAGATCTTCCGTTTCCTCCCACTCTTGGAAGACGTACAGGTTTGTAGGTTAATTGGCTTCTAAATGTAAAAAATGTCCCTAGTGGGTGTAGGATAGTGTTAATGTGTGGGGATTGATGGTCGGCACAGACCCGGTGGGCCGAAGGGCCTGTTTCCGCGCTGCATCTCTAAACTACAGTAAACAGTGCTCCATTAAAATACGTAACTTGAAGGGGAAGAAATTGATATCAATGTCTTCAGATATTTGTCCCAAAATGTGTTAAGAAAGCAATAAAAAGATGCATTGTGGTGATGTGCCATAGACTCATAGAGTGATTCAGTGTGGAAACAGGCCCTTCGGCCCAACTTGCCCACACCGGCCAACATGCTCCAGCGACACTAGTCCCACCCACCCACGTTTGGCCCATATCCCTCCAAACTTGTCCTATCCAGGTACCTGTCTAACTGTTTCTTAAACGTTGGGATAGTCCCAGCCTCAACTACCTCCTCTGGCAGCTCGTTCCATACACCCACCACCCTCTGAGTGGAAAAAAGTTCCTATTAGAGTTTATGACTTTAATTACAACACAGAGTTGAAGAGTCTGTGTACAAGTATGTGGTGATCGTTGGGGCTGAGGAGGGTGCCATTGAGTCTTGGCAGAAGTCTCAGAATCATGATGCAGCGTTGTAGGAATTTGGGAATGCTGCACATGGAACAGTGCAAAACATTGACACAAAATGCTGGAGTAACTCAACGGGACAGGTAGCATCTCTGGAGAGAAGGAATGGGTGACGGTTCGGGTCGAGACCCATTCTTTGGAATAATGCATACTGTTCTGGTCACCCCAATACTAGGGAGGATGTGGAGGCTTTGGAAAGGATGTTGAGGAGATATATTAGAATGATACCTGGATTAGAGGGCATTAGCTGCAGGGAGAGGTTGGGCAAACCGGGATAGTTTGCTCTGGAATGCCAGACGTTGTGCCTCACAACCTCTGACTTTTCATCTCTGGTCTCTGCCCACCATCTGCCTATAAACCCTCCCGCCTTTACCTGTACCAACCTGTTATCTGCCAGGCTTTGTCATGCCCGTCCTCTCTTCCAGCTTCATAGACACATAGAAACATAGAAACAGAGAAAATAGGTGCAGGAGGAGGCCATTCGGCCCTTCGAGCCAGCACCGCCATTCATTGTGATCATGGCTGATCGTCCCCTATCAATAACCCGTGCCTGCCTTCTCCCCACATCCCTTGACTCCACTAGCCCCTAGAGCTCTATCTAACTCTCTCTTAAATCCATCCAGTGACTTGGCCTCCACTGCCCTCTGTGGCGGGGAATTCCATAAATTCACAACTCTCTGGGTGAAAAAGTTTTTTCTCACCTCAGTCTTAAATGACCTCCCCTTTATTCCAAGACTGTGGCCCCTGGTTCTGGACTTGCCCAGCATTGGGAACATTTTTCCTGCATCTAGCTTGTCCAGTCCTTTTATAATTTTATATGTTTCTATAAGATCCCCCCTCATCCTTCTAAACTCCTGTGAATAAACTGGAGAATAAAATCCCCCCCCCCCCCCCCCCCCCACACATGCAATCGCTAGTCGGGGCGGACTTGATGGGCCGAAGGGCCAGGTTCTGCACTGTATTTCTAAACTAAACTAAACTAAACTAAAAGCAGGGTTCAGACCCAAAACATCACCTATCAATGTTCTCCAGAGATGCTGCCTGACCTCTTGTGTCTTTTTCAGTAAATCAGCATCTGCATGTCATTGTTTCGACGTACGCTATCTCTCTATGACTGTGTGGCATCACCCCTGTGCCCTCAATCATAGAGTGATACAACATGGAAACAGGCCCTTCAGCCCAACTTGTCCACACACCGGCCAACATGTCCCAACTGCACTAGTCCCACCTGCCCATGTTTGGCCCATATCCCTCAAATCAGCCCTATCCATAGAAACATAGAAACATAGAAATTAGGTGCAGGAGTAGGCCATTCGGCCCTTCGAGCCTGCACCGCCATTCAATATGATCATGGCTGATCATCCAACTCAGTATCCTGTACCTGCCTTCTCTCCATACCCCCTAATCCCTTTAGCCACAACTAACTCCCTCTTAAATATAGCCAATGAACTGGCCTCAACTACCTTCTGTGGCAGAGAATTCCACAGATTCACCACTCTCAGTGTGAAAAATAATTTTCTCATCTCGGTCCTAAAAGACTTCCCCCTTGTCCTTAAACTGTGACCCCTTGTTCTGGACTTCCCCAACATCGGGAACAATCTTCCTGCATCTAGCCTGTCCAACCCCTTAAGAATTTTGTAAGTCTCTATACAATCCCCCCTCAATCTTCTAAACTCCAGCGAGTACAAGCCGAGTCTATCCAGTCTTTCTTCATATGGAAGTCCTGCCATCCCAGGAATCAGTCTGGTGAACCTTCTCTGTACTCCCTCTATGGCAAGAATATCTTTCCTCAGATTATTGTACGCAATACCCCAGGTGTGGCCTCACCAAGACCCTGTACAACTGCAGTAGAACCTCCCTGCTCCTGTACTCAAATCCTTGTACCTGTCTGACTGTTTCTTAAATGTTGGGATAGTCCCAGCCTCAACTACCTCCTCAGGCAGCTGGTTCCATACACCCACCACCCTTTGTGTAAAAAATCCTGTGTGTGAAAAATCTGTGCATCTACCTGTTCATGATTTTATACACCTCCATAAGATCACCCCTCATCCTCCTGCGCTCCAAGGAATAGTGTCCCAGCCTACCCAACCTCTCCCTATAGTTCAGACCCTCTAGTCCTGGCAACATCCATGTAAATCTTCTCTGTACCCTTTCCAGCTTGACAACATCCTTCCTATAACACGGTGCCCAGAACTGAACATAATATTCTAAATGTGGTCTCGCCAACGTCTTATATAACTGCAACATGACCACCCAACTTCTATACTCTGATTGAGAAGAAAAATGTGCCAAAAGCCTTTGTGACCACCCTGACTACCTGCGTCTCCAACTTCAAGGCACCATGCAGCTGCAGTCCTAGATCCCTCTGCTCTGCAACACTCCTTAGAGCCCTACCATTCACTATGCCGGTCCTGTTGGGCTCCTCCAAATGAAATACCTCACATTTCTCTGCATTAACTTCCAAGAAATTCCCTTCTTCCAAGTCACAACTTCTGAATCCTACGGCGTTTATTTTTCACGAACAGCCACATAGGGGTGGCTATGGTGGCGCAGCGGTAGAGTTGCTGCCTGACAGCGCTTGCAGCGCCGGAGACCCAGGTTCGATCCTGACCACGGGTGCTCGTCTGTACGGAGTTTGTACGTTCTCCCCGTGACCACGTGGGTTTTCTCTGAGATCTTCAATTTCCTCCCACACTCCAAAGATGAATTGGTTTGGTGTAAATGTGTAAAGTAGTGCACGAGGAGGATAATGTTAGTGTGTGTGGAGCGCTGGTCGGTGCAGACTCGGTGGGCCGAAGGGCCTGTTTCAACGCTGTATCTCTTTAAGAAAAAGTCCGTGGCATTTGATCTGAACTCCCAGCGAGGAATGGGACCGATGAATATTTACCTCTCTGGAAGCAAAATGAAGATTGGAGACGCTAACGTGATCTGCAAGAACTCAAGGCAGCTCACAGGACAAGTGGGCTGAAACACTAGCTATTACCTACAAAGGAACTATTGGCATGCATCCCCATAAAATAAATACCAAAACAAACTCCCTCCAATTTGGGATAATGATCAAATCCATCTAAAGTGAGCTGTTTTATTTCAACTATTTGACTTTATTTCATTTGAAATCTACAAAGAAAACTGAGCGGTTCCAATCAATGGAGACGTGTTACAACACTAAGATGGCTTGAAGCAAGTGTAGGAGGGAACTGCAGATGCTGCATTAAACCGAAGATAGACACAAAATGCTGGAGTAACTCAGCGGGGCAGGCAGCATCTCTGGAGAGAAGGAATGGGTGACGTTTCGTGTCGAGGGCCTTCTTCAGACTGGTGCTTTAAATACATTCACTTGTCCCACAGGCCAAAGGCTCAGAATTATTGTTGGTGGGGAACTAATCTTGGATTTGGAAACACCATTGAATATTTTGTCAAAAGGCCTTGTATAAAGTTACGTATCTGTTCCCTCCCTTGCCGTTGTGCGATTCTGAGTCCTAACGCCATGTCCAACATACACGAGCACTATCCCACACACTAGAGACAATTTACACTTTTCACCGAAGCCAATTAAACGACAAACCTGTACGTCTTTGTAGTGTGGGAGGAAACCGGAGCACCCGGAGAAAACCCACGCAGGTCACGCTTTATTATTTTTAGTAGGTTTTAAAAAGTAGGTGTGCATGTTTTCTGGTTTGTTTTATGTGGGGGATGGGGGAGGGGGTCGGGGGAAACTTTTTTTTCAATCTCTTACCTTGCTAGAGATGCGATTGTTTTCCGGGTCGTATTTCCTGTCGCTCTGGAGCTGGCGGTCTTGCTCGAGACTGACTTTGAGCCCCACCGCGGGGCCGTGGACTTACCCTTGCCTGGGATCGACGCTCCTGCGGATTTCACCATCGAGGAGCTCGCAGTCTCGGGTAGATGTCGGGAAGCTCCAAGCCGCAGGAGTTTCGACAAACACCGACTAGAGAGTCGATCGTCCGGCCCGGGGAAGCAGAGATCCCCCCGACGCGGAGGGTCCAACCGCCGGTTGCGGGAGTCAAGATTGCCCCGACAACGGAAGGTTCGAGCGCCCTGAGAACTTTTTTGACTTCCATCACAGTGAGAAATGTGGAGGAGTCACTGTGGTGGATGTTTAGGTTAAAAAGATTATTTGGGTGTCTTGTTGCACTTTATTGGTATCTGCATGGTAATCTGAATTTCACTGTATCTTAATTGGTACACGTGACAATAAACTGACCTTGAGACCTTGCTTTGGCAGTAGTTGGTAGTGCAGGACTTGAGAAGTTGGCAGGTAAATAATTGACGGAGATAGAGAGTAAATTGAGTTTAGTTTAGTTTCGAGATACGGTGTGCAAACAGGGACAAACGGTGTGGAAACCTGCACGTCTTTTAGGTGTGGGAGGATACTGGAGCACCCGGAGAAGGTGCATACGGGTACGGGGAGAACGCACAACTTCCGTACAAACTTCACCCGTAGTCAGGATGAACCATGGCCTCTGGCGCTGTAAGGCAGCAAATCTACCGCTGCGCCACCGTGCCGAAATCAGTTTACAATCAGCAGTCTCACAGGACGTTAAGGTCAGAATTAGGCCATCAAGTCTACTCCACCATTCAATCATGGCTGATCTATCTCTCCCTCCGAACCCCATTCTCCTGCCTTCTCCCCTTAACCCCTGACACCCGTACCAATCACAAATCTATATGTCTCTGCATTAAAAATATCCATTGACTTGGCCTCCACAGCCTTCTGTGGCAATGAATTCCACAGATTCACTACCCTCTGACTAAAGAAATCCCTACAAAATTCTTCCTAAAGGAATGTCCTTTCATTCTGAGGCTGTGACCTCTAGTCCTGGACTCTCTTACCAGTTCACTCAAACATATGAGGCAATAAATAGTTCACTGGAGCCGTAAATCCACATTTTATCATTTATGTCATAAACTTATGAAATCTGATTAGTATTTGCAGTAATGTGTTTTGAACTAAATCTTATGCACTTTGCGCCATCTGGTGGTAACTCAGAGATTAGATTTGAATTGAATTGTTTCCTCTTGACACACAGTGGGGAGGAATAGAATGAGGCCATTCGGCCCATCAAGACTACCCCGCCATTCAATCATGGCTGATCGATCTCTCCCTCCTAACCCCATTCTCCTGCCTTCTCCCCAGAACCTCTGACCCCCACACTCACCAAGAAGGGAGGCGCGGTGGCGCAGCGGTAGAGTTGCTGCCTTACGGCGCCACAGACACGGGTTCGATCCTGACAACGGGTGCCGTCTGTACGGACGTTTTATATTTTCCCCGTGACCGGGTGGGTTTTCTCCGGGTGCTCCGGTTTCCTCCCACACTCCAAAGACGTACAGGTTTGAAGGTCAATTGGCTTCGGTAAAAAAATGTGTAGGTTGTCCCCAGAGTGAAGGATAGTGTAAGTGTACGGAGTAATCGCTGGTTGGCACGGACTGGGTGGGCCGAAGGGCCTGTTTCCACACACTGTCACTAACGTCTAAAGTCACACAAGGCTGGTGTTTTTATTACTTTCACACAGTTGTGAGTGGATAAACTTTCCACCAGCATCTTAACCACGTCTCAGCCACAGTTGCTTTCTCGAGGGCGGGACATTTTTATGTTTAGTTTAGAGATCCAGTGTAGAAACAAGCCCTTCGGCCCATCGAGTCCATGCCGACCATCGATCCCCGCACATTAACACTATCCGACACACACTAGGGAAAATGTACAATTTTATCGAAGCCAATCAACCTGCAAACCTCTATGTCTTTGGAGTGCGGGAGGAAACTGGAGCACCCGGTGAAAACCCACACAGTCACAGGGAGAACGTGCAAACTCCGTGCAGACAGCACCCGTGGTCAGGATCGAACCCGGGTCTCTGGCGCTGTGAGGCAGCAACTCTACCGCTGCGCCACCGTGCCGCTCGCACATTCACAACAGTTTGACGGGTTTTCTGCAGGACGTCATCCTTTGCTGTCATGACCTCGTCCCCATCACAAGCCCTGACCAACAACACCTGGAGAAGGAAAAACAGCTTGAATAAGAAAGACACAAAGTGCCGGAGTAACTCAGTGGGACAGACAGCATCTCTGGAGAGAAGGAGTGGGTGATGTTTCGGATCGAGACCCTTCTTCAGACTAAGAGGAGAATCAGTCTGAAGAAGGGTTCTCTCCAGAGATGCTGTGTTACTCCAGCACTTTGTGTCTATCTTCGGGTTAAGCCAGCATCTGCAGTTCCTTCTTATAGGCCTGTCCCACTTGGCGATTGTTTAGGCAACTGCCGGCGACTGCCATAGTCGTAGCAGGTCGCTGAAAAAACGGTGACAACTTACGCCATCCTGGTGACAACCTATGACATCACCTATATCAGGAGAAGTCAAGCAACGCTCATTGGCGTCAAACCCACCGTCGTCGAAAAATGGCCAACATGTTGAAAATTTAGCGGCGGCCAGAAAGACGCTACGACCTTTTGCGCGAGTGAGGAAACGACTCCCGGAGACCAACTAGTCGCCTGCAGTTGCCTAAAAACACACTTAAGTGGGTCAGGCCCATTACACGACCCTTGAATAACCCTATTATCTGGAATCCTGGTCACATCTCACCTTCGCTTGGAGATCAAATCTTAAAACCATTGGCTCTTTCACCTGTGCTCGGTGTCCCCTAACCTCAGGCATTGCAGTTGGTCAGGTGGTAGTTGTTCGCTAGCCCCTGCCTCAGCCCCTACCTGTAAGTGAAGGTGAATGAAGAGAAGCCTACGTCCCTCGCGGACATCGTTCCATTTTACCACATCCTATAAAATGTACAGAGAACATAGAACATAGAGCAGTACAGCACTGGAACAGGCCCTTCAGCCCACAATGTCTGTGCTGTACATGATGCCAAGACCATCCCTTATCTACCAGCAGCAACATCTCTCCATTCCCTGAATATCCATGTGCCTATCCAAACGACTCTTAAATGCCACCATTGGATCTCCCTGAACTATGTTCTCCTTCAACATGAAACTCTTGGCAGAGTGTTCTGGACACCCTCCACCCTCTGTGTAATAAAAACTAGCTCCACATATCTCCGTTAAACCTTGCCCTCTTCTAGCTCTGCCCTCCAATCATTGATATCTCCAATATTTCCGTCCATATAGAAAGGTTCTGACTGTCTGCCCTGTCTATGTCTCCCATAGCTTCATATACCTGGAAATGTATGTATCAGTACTTTAATGCCCCTGTCCCACTTAGGAAACCTGAACGGAAAGCTCTGGAGACTTTGCGCCCCACCCAAGGTTTCCGTGCGGTTCCCGGAGGTTTTTGTCAGTCTCCATAATGGTCGAAAGTGGTTTCTGCTTCTTCTATGTTCCTGTGATTATTTCAAAAAATTCAAAACCGGCCGTGACTAAAAATAGGTTGCCGTTTTAAAAATCGTTAATTTTTTAGTCGAAGCCGGTTGCGATGCTAGTTGAAGGTGGTTGCCGGCGGTTGCAGGTAGTGGAAGGTAAGACCTCCCTGGTGGAATAAAACTGGGTGCAAATAAGGTCTTACCTTCCATTACCTGCAACCACCTTCGACTATCATTTGAATTTTTGAGGTTTATCACCGAATTCAAAATGTAGTTGTTTAGTATATGGTAAAGTTTTATAACTTGGTCTGAATATATTTTATTTAATTTATATTTAATTGCTGCAATTTTATTATGTTTTATCATAGTTGGTGTAGCCGCATTTTCTATGTCTAATAGTTTTTTACCCTTTCCAATCCCTGTTGTTTCGCCCGATTCTCTTTATTATGAAATGCTTGGGAGGAGATCATAGCTCCTCGAGTAAATGCTTGAAATGTTTCCCAAAGTAGGGAGGCAGATGTTTCAGGGTTATCATTGATTTCAAAGAACATATTAATCTGTTTAGTGAGATATTCCTGACATACGTTTTCCTTTAAAATTTGTGGGTTAAGTCCCCATTGTGACTGTTTCTCCGTCCTTCCATTAAATTTAATCATAAATGGTAAGGGAGCATGGTCCGAGATTATAATATTGTGATATTTTGAGTTGTAAGTAAATGGAATAAGCTTGGAGTCCACCAAAAAATAATCTATTCTTGAATATGTTTTATGTATCGATGAATAAAATGAATATTCTCGTCTGGTTGGGTTTTGTATTCTCCAGACACCCTTGATATTACTAGTATCTATATATGCATTTAATAAGTCACTGGACTGCAATTTTATTCTCCGTTGTCTTGATGATCTATCTAAATAGGGGGTCTATTGTACAATTTAAGTCTCCTCCGGTTATTAAATTGTGTTGTATTAATTCCAGAATTGTATTAAATATTTTCTTAAAAAACGAGGGACTATCAAAATTTGGTCCATAAACATTAATAAGAGTCAGTTTTTGTGCATATAATTCACCTATTAATACAATATATCTACCATCACTGTCCGTTATAGTTGATATGTGTTTAAAAGGTATCCCTTTACAGATTAGTATTGCAACACCTCTGAATTTATGTGTAAATGAGGAATGATACGCTTTATCAATCCATTTAGCTTTCAATCTATGCTCTGCATCCTTTTTAAGATGAATTTCCTGAAGGAATATTACATCTGTTTTAAGTGCTTTTAAATGTGCTAATACTTTACCTCTCTTGATTGGTTCGTTAATACCCTTAACGTTCCAACTACAAAATGTTATTCCTTCACCCCCAATCTTCATATTCGAATCTTGCATCTTTTGTTTAGGGTGGTCTATAAAAGAGCAGATAGTTCAGCTCAACAAGCCCGACATTACACCCGAACATCAGATAGATTAATTTTAAGTCTCGTTGGTCTTTCTCGCGTACATATCTCCTTTGATAAAACTTATGACTCCATACAAACTTAAAATTATAATAAAGTATTATATTAAAAAAGTGATAGATTAAGCGGTTAGTAAAGTGAAAAAAGAGAGAAAAAAAAATCTTAACAATCTTATATGTTTCCAGCAATTTGAGTTCTACGCTAGATTCTAGCATCTACAGTTCCTCATGACCTCGGACTATCCTTGATCGGACTTTGCTGGCTTTACCTTGCACTAAACGTTATTCCCTTATCATGTATCTATACGCTGTAAATGGCTCGATTTCAATCATGTCTTGTCTTTCTAATGACTGGTTAGCACGCAACTTTTCACTGTACCTCGGTACACGCGACAATAAACGACACTGAACTGGACTGGACCGGAGAAGTATAGCATGAAGCTGGCCCTTCTGCCCAACTAACCCATGCCGGCCAACACGTCCCATCTACACTTGTCCCACCTGCCTGTGTTTGGCCCATATCCTAAGATGTGCTTATCCTATCCACGTCCCTGTTCAAATGTTATTTGAACATTGTGGTGGCACGTGCCTCAGCTACCTCCTCCGGCATCTAACTCCTGTGTCTAACCCCAGGACAAATACTTCACATTGTTTTTACATACAACGTCAAAAGCCGTATTGCGTTCCTATTTCCATCCGTTTAATTGTATCAGTTAAAATACACTCAGGAGTATGATGATGGTATTTTTTTCCTAAGGTTGGAACTAATATTATACTGACACCTACTGACTAAACAGTAGATTATCAATTGCTTTTGAACATGAGCCCTGCTTTTCTTCTTATCTCATCCGTACCCAGTGCATGTGATCAGTTCATAAGTGCTTGGAGCAGAATTAGGCCATTCGGCCCATCAAGTCTCCTCCGCCATTCAATCGTGGCTGATCTATCCTTCCCTCTCAACCCCATTCTCCTGCCTTCTCCCCATAACCCCCGACACCCGTACCAACCAAGAATCTATCTATCTTTGCCTTATGGTTCCCAATGGAAAGAAATGTCTTCTCGGTTAGCATCAAAGTTTAATTTCCGTGTCCAGTATTAGAGATACAGCATGGAAATGGGCCCTTCGGCCCACCGAATCTACGCCGACCAGCGATCACCCGTTCACACTCATTCCATGTTATCCCACTTTCTCATCTAGCTCCCACATGTTGGGGCGATTTACAGATTAACCTACGAGTCCGCATGTCCTAGAGATGTGGGAGGAAACCGGAGCACCCGGAGAGAACCCACGTGGTCACAGGGAGACTGTGAAAACTCAGCACAGACAGCACCCAAGGTTAGGATCTAACGCAGGTCTCTGGTGCTGTGAGGCAGCAGCACTACCCGCTGCAGCAGTGTGGCGTACTGCTTATTTTGCGTGTGAAAGCCTGCGATCTATTGTTCCGCAGCCTCCATGCTTACTTTCAGCATCTTATATCCCCAAACGGTTCTGCTACGCCACGTTTGGTTACGTCTATACACGCCTCTCCTGTCTGTTCCATTGCCTGAGCAACAACATTGCATCATAGCCCAGGAATACAAAGGATACAAGGGACATTTATTATCACATACACCAATTGGTGCAGTGAAATTTGACTTGCCATTGCAGCACACGAAAAAAGATAAGACACAACATTAAAGAATTTAACAGTAAACATAAAAACATCCCCCACAATGGTTCCCACTGTGAGGGAAGGCAGCAAAAGTCCAGTCCAAAAGTCCAAAAGACCCCTGTTCACCCTTAGTCAGGCCTATTGAGGCCTCCGCAGTCGCCTCTACGGTAGCCCGCAGACAATGAAAGGGTTAACATACGACGGCACTGGGCTTCTACTGAAGTTTAGAAGGATGAGGGGACCCTTCATGGAGTCACAGAGTGATACAGTGGAAACAGGCCCTTCAGCCCAATTTGCCCACACCAACCAATGATGTCCCAGCCTCACTAGTCCCACCTGCCTGCGCTTGGTCCATATCCCTCCAAACCTGTCCTATCCATGTACCTGTCTGTTTCAGAAATGATGGGATAGTCCCAGCCTCGACTACCTCCACTGGCAGCTTGTTCCATACCCCCACCATCCTCCGTGTGAAAAAGTTACCCTTCGGATTCCTATTAAATCTTTTCCCCTTCACCTTGAACCTATGTTCTCTGGTCCTTCCTTGATTCCCCTACTCTGGGTGAGAGATTCTATGCACCTACCCGATCTATTCCTCTCATGATTTTGTACACTATAAGATCGCCACTCATCCTCCTGCGCTCCATGGAATAGAGACCCAGTCTACTCAACCTCTCACGACAGCTCACACCCTCTAGTCCTGGCAACAACCTCGTAAATCTTTTCTGAAACTTTTCAAGCTTGACAATATATTTCCTATATCATAGTGTCCAGATCTAAACACAACTGCATCATGACCTCCCAACTTCTATACTCAATACTCTGACTGATGAAGGCCAAAGTGCCAAAAACCTTTTTGACCACCTCATTGAAACCTACGAAATAGTGAATGGCCTGGATAGAGTGGACGTGGAGAGGATGTTTCCACTAGCGGGAGAGTCTAGGACCAGAGGGCACAGCCTCAAAATTAAAGGACGTTCCTTTAGGAAGGAAATGGGGAGGGATTTCTGTAGTCAGAGGATGGTGAATTTGTGGAATTCATTGCCACAGAAGGCTGTGGAGGCCAAGTCAATGGATATTTTTAAGGCAGAGATAGATAGATTCTTGGTTGGTACGGGTGTCGGGGGTTATGGGAAGAAGGCAGGAGAATGGGGTTGAGAGGGAAGGATAGATCAGCCACGATTGAATGGCGGAGGAGACTTGATGGGCCGAATGGCCTAATTCTGCTCCGAGCACCTATGAACTGATCACATGCACTGGGTACGGATGAGATAAGAAGAAAAGCAGGGCTCATGTTCAAAAGCAATTGATAATCCACTGTTTAGTCAGTAGGTGTCAGTATAATATTAGTTCCAACCTTAGGAAAAAAATACCATCATCATACTCCTGAGTGTATTTTAACTGACACAATTAAACGGATGGAGATAGGAACGCAATACGGCTTTTGACGTTGTATGTAAGAACAATGTGAAGTATTTGTCCTGGGGTTAGACACAGGAGTTAGATGCCGTAAGGAGGTAGCTGAGGCAGGTGCCACCACAATGTTTAAAGCACATCTTAGGATATGGGCCAAACACAGGCAGGTGGGACAAGTGTAGATGGGGCATGTTGGCCGGCATGGGCTAGTTGGGCAGAAGGGCCAGCTTCATGCTATACTTCTCCAGTCCAGTCCAGTTCAGTGTCGTTTATTGTCACGTGTACCGAGGTACAGTGAAAAGTTTTTGTTGCGTGCTAACCAGTCAGCAGAAAGACAAGACATGATTGAAATCGAGTCATTTACAGCGTATAGGTACATGATAAGGGAATAACGTTTAGTGCAAGGTAAAGCCAGCAAAGTCCGATCAAGGATGGTCCGAGGTCACGAGGAACTGTGGATGCTAGAATCTAGTGTAGAACTCAAATTGCTGGAAATTGGGAGAATGGAGCAGCTGGGCTTGTACACTCTGGAGTTTAGAAGGATGAGAGGTAATCTTATTGAAACATATAAGATTGTTAAGGGCTCGGACACACCAGAGGCAGGAAACATGTTCCCGATGTTGGGGGAGTCCAGTACCAGGGGCCACAGTTTAAGAATAAGGAGTAAGCCATTTAGAACGGAGACGAGGAAACACTTTTTCTCACAGAGAGTGGCGAGTCTGTGGAATTCTCTCCCTCAGAGAGCGGTGGAGGCCGGTTCTCTGGATGCTTTCAAGAGAGAGCTAGATAGGGTTCTTAAAAATAGCGGAGTCAGGGGATATGGGGAGAAGGCAGGAACTGGGTACTGATTGGGGATGATCAGCCATGATCACATTGAATGGCGGTGCTGGCTCGAGGGGCCAAAAGGCCTATTCCTGCACCTATTGTCTATTGAGTCACTCAATGGGTCAGGCAGCATCCCAGGCGGACATAGATAGGTGATGTTTTGGGCCTGAACTCTGCTTCAGACTGAGCCTGATTTCTGCAGGTCCTGTTGCAGGTAACTAGGAATTGTCCAAGCGCCAATTAACTGGTCCTGTTTAATTCTAATGAAGCTCCAACTTTCCCACCAGGAACGACACCAGGATTTGGACCATTCCTTAATAGGGATGGGCATGCTTTGGGAAGAGGGGTAATTGGAAGGCAGGAACGCCAGGAGAGTGGGAAGAAACAGCGGCCTGTCGGAGAGGGTGATAGTGTTGGCTGCAGTGGGTTGAACTCCTGTGAACTCACCATTTGCATCCCTCGATATCACCTTCCCCACAGCCAACAATGGACCATTGTGGGCTCCACCTTGATCATCCTTGCTTCCTGCATATCTTTCACTCGTTGGTTCTATGTAGCTTCCAGATCGCTCATCTCCCTCTCCCCTGACTCTCAGTCTAAAGAAGTGTCTCGACCCAAAACGCCACCCATTCCTTTTCTCCGCAGATGCTGCCTGGCCCACTGAGTTACTCCAGTATTTTGCGTCTATCTTCCCTCAGTTATGCCCCTGTCCCACTTAGGAAACCTGAACGGAAACCTCTGGAGACTTTGCGCCCCACCCAAGGTGTCCGTGTGGTTCCCGGAGGTTTTTGTCAGCCTCCATAATGGTCGAAAGTGGTTTCCGCTCCTTCTATGTTCCGGCGACTATTTCAAAACATTCAAAACCGGCCGCGACTAAAAATAGGTTGCCGTTTTAAAAATTGGTAATTTTTTAGTCGAAGCTGGTTGCGATGCTAGTTGAAGGTGGTTGCCGGAGGTTGCAGTTAGTGGAAGGTAAGACCACCACATGGATATTCAGGGAATGGGGAGATGTTTTTGCTGGTAGATAAGGGATGGTCTTGGCATCATGTACAGCACGGACATTGTGGGCTGAAGGGCCTGTTCCAGTGCTGTACAGCTCTATGTTCTATATTCTCTGTGCATTTTATAGGAGGTGGTAAAATGGAACCATGTCCGCGAGGGACGTAGGCTTCTCTTCATTCACCCTCACTTACAGGTAGGGGCTGAGGCAGGGGCTAGCGAACAACTACCCAGCTGACCAACTGCAATGCCTGAAGTTAGGGGACATCGAGCACAGGTGAAAGAGCCAATGGTTTTAAGATCTGATCTCCAAGCGAAGGTGAGATGTGACCAGGAGTCCAGATAATAAGGTTATTCAAGGGTCGTGTAATGGGCCTGACACACTTAGGTGATTTTTTAGGCAACTGCAGGCGACTAGTTGGTGTCCGGGAGTCGTCTCCTCACTCGCGCAAAATGTCGTAGCGTCTTTCTGGCCGCCGCTAAATTTTCAACATGTTGGCCATTTTTCGGCGACAGTGGGTTTGAGGCCTATGAGCGTTGCTTGACTTCTCCTGACGTAGGTGCTGTTGTAGTTGTCACCAGGATGACGTAAGTTGTCGCCGGTTTTTCAGCGACCTGCTACGACTATGGCAGTCGCCGGCAGTTGCCTAAACAATCAGCAAGTGGGGCAGGCCTATAAGAAGGAACTGCAGATGCTGGCTTAACCCGAAGATAGACACAAAGTGCTGGAGTAACACAGCATCTCTGGAGAGAACCCTTCTTCAGACTGATTCTCCTCTTAGTCTGAAGAAGGGTCTCGATCCGAAACATCACCCACTCCTTCTCTCCAGAGATGCTGTCTGTCCCACTGAGTTACTCCGGCACTTTGTGTCTTTCTTATTCAAGCTGTTTTTCCTTCTCCAGGTGTTGTTGGTCAGGGCTTGTGATGGGGACGAGGTCATGACAGCAAAGGATGACGTCCTGCAGAAAACCCGTCAAACTGTTGTGAATGTGCGAGCGGCACGGTGGCGCAGCGGTAGAGTTGCTGCCTCACAGCGCCAGAGACCCAGGTTCGATCCTGACCACGGGTGCTGTCTGCACGGAGTTTGCACGTTCTCCCTGTGACTGTGTGGGTTTTCTCCGGGTGCTCCAGTTTCCTCCCGCACTCCAAAGACATAGAGGTTTGCAGGTTGATTGGCTTCGGTAAAATTGTACATTTTCCCTAGTGTGTGTCGGATAGTGTTAATGTGCGGGGATCGATGGTCGGCATGGACTCGATGGGCCGAAGGGCTTGTTTCTACACTGGATCTCTAAACTAAACGAAAAGATGTCTCGCCCTTGAGAAATCAACTGTGGCTGAGACGTGGTTAAGATGCTGGTGGAAAGTTTATCCACTCACAACTGTGTGAAAGTAATAAAAACACCAGCCTTGTGTGACTTTAGACGTTAGTGACAGTGTGTGGAAACAGGCCCTTCGGCCCACCCAGTCCGTGCCAACCACCGATTACTCCGTACACTTACACTATCCTTCACTCTGGGGACAACCTACACATTTTTTTACCGAAGCCAATTGACCTTCAAACCTGTACGTCTTTGGATTGTGGGAGGAAACCGGAGCACCCGGAGAAAACCCACCCGGACACGGGGAAAATATAAAACCTCCGTACAGACAGCACTCGTTGTCAGGATCGAACTCGTGTCTGTGGCGCCGTAAGGCAGCAACTCTACCGCTGCGCCACCGCGCCTCCCTTCTTGGTGAATGTGGGGGTCGGAGGTTATGGGGAGAAGGCAGGAGAAGGGGGTTAGGAGGGAGAGATATATCAGCCATGATTGAATGGCGGGGTAGACTTGATGGGTCGAATGGCTTAATTCTATTCCTACTCACTGTGTGTCAAGAGGAAACAATTCAATTCAAATCTAATCTCTGAGTTACCACCAGATGGCGCAAAGTGCATAAGATTTAGTTCAAAACACATTGCTGCAAAATACTAATCAGATTTCATAGGTTTATGACATGGTAGACAACGATCGCAGCTCCGCGATGTTAAAGTCGGCGCCGCGCCAGCAGCTAGAAGCTCCGCAGACCGCTGCTCCACGATGTTAAGGTCAACAGGGACCCGCGGTCGGAGTTCCAACACTGGCAATCCCAGGAAGGTGGTCGGGGCTCTAGACAAAGAGGTAGGATCTAGATCAGTGGTTGAGGAGGAAGGAAACCAGATATAGGTTTGCTCTGAGTTGAGTCAAAGACCTCCCAGTGCAGTTTCCATTCAGTGAGGAAAGCTGCAGTTGTTTCACCTCTCGGCCAAGGTCAATGTGACAACTTTGCGATCTGGACCTCCAGATGGACAATACCATTCTCCATTGTAGGACCAAGGAGCTGCAGATGTTGGTTTACACAAGTGGACTCAAAGTGCTGGAGTAACTCAATGGACTAAGCAGCATCTCTGGATGACATGGATAGGTGACGTTTCGGGTCTGGACCCTTCTTTCGAAACTTTGCCCCTCTCACCTTAAAGCTACATCCTCTAGTCCTTGGCATTTCCACTCTAGCGAATAGGTTTCTGACTATCTTCTCCATCTATGTCCCTCATAATTTTAAACGCTTTTAGCAGGTCTCTGCTCAGCATTTGAGTTAGGCTACATTGTGTTGAGTCTGAAGAAGGGTCCCTGATCCCAAACATTGTGATGTAGCCAAGTGCTGGAGATTGTCCCATAGCCCAGGTTATGGCCTACACCCTCTCCGACCAGCTTTCACTTCCCCCTTTGAGCAGATGGTTCCCAACGAGAAACATCACCTATCCATATTCCCCAGAGATGCTGTCTGACCCGCTGAGTTACTCCAGCACTTTGTGTCTTGCCTTGGTAAACCAACATCTGCAGTTCCTTGTTTCTACCAGTCAGTCTGAAGTATGCTCCATTTTCTGTAGAAAGGTCCCGACCAAAAACGTTACCTATCCAGGTTCTCCAGTGATGCTGCCTGACCTGTTGAGTTACTCCATCACTTTATGTCCTCTTGTGTATTAACCAGCATCTGCAGTTCCTTATCCCCACAAAGGTATTGTTCATTTTTCATTACTTTAGACTGTTAATAAACCAGAAACGCAGGAATCGTTCCATTGATCACCTGTAACCACAGAGGCAGCGAGAATTTACAACATAGAAAATAGGGGGAGGAGTAGGCTATTCAGCCCTTCGAGCCAGCACTGCCATTCAATATGATCATGGCTGATCATCCAAAATCAGAACCCTGTTCCTGCTTCCTCCCCATATCCCTTGATTCCATAATCAAGCAATCATAGAATCATAGAAATTAGGTGCAGGGGTAGGCCATTCAGCCCTTCGAGCCCGCACCGCCATTCAATATGATCATGGCTGATCATCCAACTCAGTATCCTGTACCTTTCTTCTCTCCATGCCCCTGATCCCTTTAGCCACAAGGGCCACATCTAGCTCCCTCTTAAATATAGCCAATGAACTGGCCTCAACTACCTTCTGTGGCAGAGAGTTCCACAGACTCACCACTCTCTGTGTGAAAAAAGATCTTCTCATCTCGGTCCTTAAAGACTTCCCCCTTATCCTTAAACTGTGACCCCTTGTCCTGGACTTCCCCAACATCGCAGACAATCTTCCTGCATCTAGCCTGTCCAACCCCTTAAGTATTTTGTTAGTCTCTATAAAATCCCCCCTCAATCTCCTAAATTCCAGCGAGTACAAGCCGAGTCTATCCAGTCTTTCTTCATATGGAAGTCCTGCCATCCCAGGAATCAGTCTGGTGAACCTTCTCTGTACTCCCTCTATGGCAAGAATGTCTTTCCTCAGATTAGGAGACCAAAACTGTACGCAATACTCCAGGTGTGGTCTCACCAAGGCCCTGTGCAACTGCAGTAGAACCTCCCTGCTCTTGTACTCAAATCCTTTTGCTATGAATGCCAACATACCATTCGCTGTAATTCATGAATCTTTAACCATTTAAACCACTTGTCGAGAGTTAAAGTTAACATAATCAAGTACGAAGGGTCTCGACCCGAAATGTCACCCATTCCTTCGCTCCACAGATGCTGCAAGTCCCGCTGAGTTACTCCAGCATTTTGCATCTAACACAGGCAAATATCTTGATGCCCTTTTGGTCGCAGGTGTTGAGAGCTTCACCATCACCACCTGATAAATTCAAAGGTAAATTGTACAGAATCTCCACCCCAGTCAAACGCAGCGTGCGGGAACTCCAGGGGAAGAGATGCGATGGACACACTGTGAGGGTTGCACCAGGCAAGAAAATAAAGATGAATAATCCTGTAGTCGGGCAGGGATTATTAAGGGGCTGTCCCACTTGGGCGACCTAATTGGCGTGTTTAGAAGAGTTTGAAAAAATGTCATGTTGAAGACCTCCTTCGACCTCCTTCAACTATGTTGAAGACTAGTTTCGACTAGCTACGACTAACTTCGGGAAAATTGGACACCGAATAGTGGAGAGTGAAGACGACCTCCTTCGACCTCCTTCGACTATGATGAAGACTATCTACGACTACCCTCGATTACCTGCGAATAACATGCCGACCTACTACGACCTTCTACGACTAAACCTACGAGTAAAAAATGTATCGATAATTTTTCCACTGCGACATTTTTTTACTCGAGGGCATTTTTTAACATGAAAAAAATGCAGCGCCCTAGCTGAGGCCGTGAGTACGCGGAGTCCACTCTCAAGCATGAAGGAGAGTTACGAAGACCTCCTACAACCTTGTGTCGACCATGCCGCGAGTATGAGTCGAGGGCAAACTCACCAGAACTCGCGGATTAGGTCGCCCAAGTGGGACAGGCCCGTCAGGCTGAATTTTAGTTTAGGGATGCAGCGGCAGAAGGCCCTACGGCCCACCGACCAGCGATCCCCGCACACTAACACCATCCTACACACATTAGGACCAATTTTAGGTTTGTACCAAGCTAATTATCCTCCAAACCTGTAGGTCTTTGGAGTGTGGGAGGAAACCGAAGATCTCGGAGAAAACCACAGGGTCAGGGGGATAACGTGCAAACTCCGTACAGACAGCACCTGGAGTCAGGATTGAACCCGGGTCCCTGGCGCTGTAAGGCAGCAACTATATCGCTGTGCCACAATGCCACCTTTTGAGGCTTTGAGAAAGAACTGTTCTAGCAGAGTCCTAGCTCTGGGCTTGCGATGCACCAGAGAGTGGAGCACAGTACTAACTGGACCAGCCTGTAAGTTCTGTGTAGGATTGTAAAAGTTTAGAATATCAGCATTGTGCAGATGCTAAGGAAAAGAAGATTTTCTGATCGATGGTCTGCGTGGCCAGCTGAGGAGTTTTGGCCCGGGTCGCGCGCAACGTCCAGCGCCCCGTCCAACTCATGAACCGATGATCGGCCGTGAGAAGGTGGGATGGTGGTGTCGGTGGTAAGCGAAGGTCCGAAGGCCGGACAGCCGACCAACGGGCCCACGGGCGAGGCGCTGCTGCTGCTGCACTCCATGGGCTGCACTACGTCGGGACTGGTGAGGTGGGGTCGGACGCGGCGCTCCGACCCAACAGTCCCCTCGACCCGAGTAGTAGGAGACAAATACGGGTCAAGGGCGGTCCCGTATGGGACAAACTAATTTAGCCCAATAGACGGGGATGTCCCACCGAGCGGGCAAGATCATCTCTGACCTCTCTCACCCTGGCCACAAACTCTTTGAATCACTTCCCTCTGGAAGGCGACTCCGGACTGTCAAAGCTGCCACAGCCAGACATAAAAACAGTTTTTATCCACGAGTAGTTGCTCTACTCAACAGCCAAAAATCTGTAGCCTCCCTTTGATCTGGTATTTTGTTGGTTCACATGCTTGATCAATGGTGTTTCATCATTAATGTCTTATTATTATTAATGTTTAGTATTTTCTGAGTCATTCGTAACTGTCACTGTATGTCACGTTGTTACTTGTGGGCGGAGCACCAAGGCAAATTCCTTGTATGTGAATACTTGACCAATAAACCTACTTACTTACTAATTAATACGGTTGGCAACGCTAGGTATCTCTGAGCTAAACCCAGTTTGAGCAGTAATGTCGGACATCTGCACAGATGTTCAGGGAGGATGTTCTGTGCTTTTACATAAGCTTTTACCAGAATGATGCCTGGATTCAAGGGTATTCGCTGCAGGAAGGTTAGACAGACTTGCATTGTTTTGTCTAGAATGCCAGAAGCTGCGGGGAGACCTGATAGAAGTATCTACAATTATGAGAGGCACAGATAAGGTAGACAGTCAGAAGATAGACACAAAAAGCTGGAGTAACTCATCGGAACAGTCAGCATCTCTAGAGAGAAGGAATGGTTGACGCTTCGGGACGTTCTGTGACCTGCTGAGTTACTCCAGCCTTTTGTATCTATCTTCGGTTTAAACCAGAGCATCTGCAGTTCCTTCCCAGACAGTCAGAACCTTTTTCCCAGAATGGAAAGATCACACAAAGAGAGACGGCATAGCTTTAAGGTGAGAGGGGCAAAGTTTAAAGTAGATGTGCAGGGCAAGTTTTTAATACAAATGGTGGTTGTTGCCAACAAATGGTGGGTTGCCAACTGTCCCGTATTAGCCGGGACATTGCGTATATTGGGCTAAATTGGTTTCTTCCATGCGGGACCGCCCTTGTCCCGTATTTGTCTGCTTCTACTCGGGTCGAGGGGACTGTCGTGTCGGAGCGCCACGTCCGGCCCCGCCTCACCCGTCCCGAAGTAGTGCAACCCATGGAGTGCAGCAACAGAGGCGCCTCGCCCGTGGCCCCATCGGGCGGCAGTCCGGCCACCTGTCCGACCTTTGGACCTTCGCTTACCACCGACACCACCACCCCTCCTTCTCACGGCCGTTCATCGGTTCTAGAGTTGGACAGGGCGCTGGACTTTGCGCGCGATGTCGTGCGGGTCTGGGCCAAAACTCCTCTGCTGGCCCGCCGGCTGGGCTTTGTGTGCAGTCCAGCACCCGGGCCAACTCATCATTCACCCAGCCACGGCCGAGTCGGTCAAAGAATTGCCGTCGGAATTTGTCCCTCATTTTGACCTTTTGTCCCTGTTGTGGGAGTGAGAAATTTGGTGACACTAGGCGGTGGGTGCCGGGAACACAGTTCTGGTGGAGGGGGTTGAGGCACATAGGATAATGGCATTCGGGAGACTACTGGATAAGCACAAGGACATGCACGGAATGGAGGGATACGGATGTGTAGAGGCAGATAAAAATTGGTCTTGGCATCATGTTTGGCACAGATACTGTAGGCCTGTCCTCGTTCTGTTCTAGTATCTAGGTTTTATTCTACAATGAAAATGATACGTAAGCTACCTTCTCCCGCACTAGCAACAATACAATACTCTCTCATCAGATTATGAATGCCTTGCAAACCCGATGATTCATACTATCCATAAAACACAAATACACAGGGACTGTGCGGAGTCTCGTGCCCAGAGTTGGTGAATCGAGGACCAGGTTTGAGGTGAAGGGTAAGAGATTTAATGGGAATCTGAGGGGTAACGTTTTCACACAAAGGGTGGTGGGTGTTTGGAACAAGCTGCCAGAGGAGGTAGTTGAGCCTGGGACTATCCCAACATTTAAGAAGCAGTGAGACAGGTACATGAACCGGATAGGTTTGAGGGATATGGACCATACGCAGGCAGGTGGGACTAGTGTAGCTGGGACATTGGAGCTGCGGTTTCGGCCCGAAACATTGCCTATTTCCTTCGCTCCATAGATGATGCTGCACCCGCTGAGTTTGTCCAGCTGGGACATTGTTGGCCGGTGTGGACAAGTTGGGCCGAAGGGCCTGTTTCCACACTGTATCACTCTGTTATATTTTGTTCACTAACATAGCAACGATGAGGAAATTAAAGCTTCGACCAACAAATTTTCTTTCAAGGAGATTTGATCCTTGGGCTTATTTGACTGGGATAATCTAATCTTCTTAAATAGATGTGAAGCTATGGTTATCTAGTCTTTGACTGAAATATTTGAAAATACTGCATGAGATTCACAAATACAAAATATGATACCGTGTAGGAAGGAACTGCAGATGCTGGTTTAAGCCGAAGATAGACACAAAATGCTGGAGTAACTCAAAGGGGCAGGCAGCATCTCTGGAGAGAAGAAGGGTCTCGACCTGAAACGTCACCCATTCCTTCTCTCCAGAGATGCTGCCTGTCCCGCTGGGTTACTCCAGCACTTTGTGTCTAAATATGTCACCGTGTTGAAGGGAAAATTTCCCATGGCTATCATCCTTTGGAAAGGAAAGCATTCACCGTCGTTGAAAACATTAGCGGCGCAGTGGCGCTGGTTTCCGACGGGAACGGTGACGGACGCACCGCACATCTCTGTCCTCCAGTTCCTGCGGACTTCCGCCACTGGAAGTATCGGATATTGGTGTGTGTGTGTGCTTTATCATCATTCCTTACAATGCCACGTACGACAGTGATCGCAACTTCTATTGAAAGGAAAGCAACCAGAATGAAAATCCTGCTAACAGTGTAGTGCGGTAGTTATGCCTTCTCAGAGTGAACAGAATGAATGCTCCCTCATT
Source organism: Raja brachyura (assembly GCA_963514005.1). The sequence continues at coordinate 7,159,667 of OY740797.1, read as the reverse complement.
TTAAATCCATGTCCTCTAGATTTAACCAGACTCTATCTCAAGAGAGAGTTAGATAGAGCTCTTAGGGATAGCAGAGTTAAGGGAAATGGAGAGAAGGCAGGAACGGGATACTGATTGTGGATGATCAGCCATGATCACATTGAATGGCGGTGCTGGCTCTAAGAGCCGAATGGCCTACTCCTGCACCTATTGTCTATTGTTTATTGTCTATTATCTACCCTATCCATGACTTTCATAATTGTATATCCTCTGCCAGGTCTCTCCTCAGCTTCTATGTTCCAGAGAATACAATGCAAGTTCGACTAACATCTCCTTATTGCAAATGCTCTCTAATCCGGGCAATATCCTGGTGAACCTCTCGTGCACCCCATCCAAAGCCTCCGCTTCTGTTCTGTAAAGGGGTGCATGCAATACTCCAAACTTGGCCGTACTACCCTTCCCATTCCCATGCTGACCTTTCTGCCCTGGGCCTCCTCCACTGTCAGAATGAGGCCACATGCAAATTGGAGGAACAGCACCTCATATTTCGCTTGGGTAGCTTACACCCCAGCATTATGATTTCTCTAACTTCAAGTAATTCTTGCATCCCCTCTCTCTCTGTTCCTCCCCCAAACCTAGTCAGCGTACTAGTTTCACTGTCGTCCTGCTGAGTTTCACTGTCTGTACAACTCGTTATCACCTAGCCTGCAACCAACAATGGACCATTGTGGGCTCCACCTTTCCTTGATCATTGCTTTTTTTTGGCATACCTTTCATTCATTTCTTCTGTGTCTCTCCATATCACCATCTATCGCTCGTTTCCCTTTCCTTTTCCTTTGTTCCCTTACGGAAGTCGTATGTCACCTAACTCGGAAATGGAAGTGCTACTGCGCACGAGTACATTTAACATTCGACGTGGAGACCACACGTAGACCATGAGGGCAGCACGGTGACGCAGCGGTAGAGTTGCTACCTTGCAGCTCCATAGACCCGCGTTTGACACTGAATACGGCTGCTTCTGTGCAGAATTTGCAAGTTCTCCCTGGGACCGCATGGGTTTTCTTCGAGAGTTCCAGTTTCCTCCCACATCCCAAAGATGTACAGGTCTGTAGGTTCATTGGCTTCTGTAGAATTGTAATTTGTCCATAGTGTGTAGGATAGTAGTTGTGTTCGGGGTGATCGCAGGTCGGCACAGATTCGGTGGGCCGAAGGGCCTGTTTCTGTGCTGTATCTCTAAAGTCTAAAGAGGGTGGGGCTCCGACGCGGAGACCATAGGTGGAGCTCCAATGTGGAGACCATGGGCAGAGCTCCAACGTGGGGACCATGAGGAGCTCCAATGTGGGGACCATGGGCAGAGCTCCAACGTGGAGACCATGGGGAGCTCCAACGTGGGGACCATGGGGAGCTCCAACGTGGGGACCATGGGCAGAGCTCCAACGTGGGGACCATGGGCAGAACTCCAACGTGGAGACCATGGGGAGCTCCAATGTGGGGACCATGGGGAGCTCCAACGTGGGGACCATGGGGAGCTCCAACGTGGGGACCATGGGGAGCTCCAACGTGGGGACCATGGGCAGAGCTCCAACGTGGGGACCATGGGCAGAGCTCCAACGTGGAGACCATGGGCAGAGCTCCAACGTGGAGACCATGGGCAGAGCTCCAACGTGGAGACCATGGGCAGAGCTCCAACGTGGGGACCATGGGCAGAGCTCCAACGTGGGGACCATGGGCAGAACTCCAACGTGGAGACCATGGGGAGCTCCAACGTGGAGACCATGGGGAACTCCAACGTGGGGACCATGGGGAGCTCCAACGTGGAGACCATGGGGAACTCCAACGTGGGGACCATGGGGAGCTCCAACGTGGAGACCATGGGGAACTCCAACGTGGGGACCATGGGCAGAGCTCCAACGTGGGGACCATGGGCAGAGCTCCAACGTGGAGACCATGGGCAGAGCTCCAACGTGGGGACCATGGGCAGAACTCCAACGTAGAGACCATGGGGAGCTCCAACGTGGAGACCATGGGGAGCTCCAACGTGGAGACCATGGGGAACTCCAACGTGGGGACCATGGGGAGCTCCAACGTGGAGACCATGGGGAACTCCAACGTGGGGACCATGGGCAGAGCTCCAACGTGGGGACCATGGGCAGAGCTCCAACGTGGAGACCATGGGCAGAGCTCCAACGTGGAGACCATGGGCAGAGCTCCAACGTGGGGACCATGGGCAGAACTCCAACGTGGCGCCCATGGGCAGAACTCCAACGTGGGGACCATGGGCAGAGCTCCAACGTGGGGACCATGGGCAGAACTCCAACGTTGGTTTAAAGAATTGTTTACGTCAGTACGACTTTCCACAAGTCGCCTGTTACATAAGTCAGGGAGAGCCCGTAATAGCAAGTGCCGTGTGCATTTTTGAAAACCTGCATCTGCACCATTCATTGACCTTGAAGACTGCACGAGCGAAATCCAGATGTGTACCACATATAGGTGGTCATGCCAACACACGCGTGTGCTCCTTCATGCATGAACATGTTGGGCAAAATCTCAGTGACTTGCCAAATAAATCTCAGGCTCTGGAGTGGAAGTTTCAGATTGATGTTTCTGAATTGCTTCAAAAAAATAAAAATAAAGTGATAGGGTCATAGTCATAGAGCATGGAAAGAGGCCCTTCGGCCCAAACCGTCCATGCTGACTGCAACTATGCTGATCCCATTTGCCCTGAACCATCTGAAGCATTGTTCTACCAACAACTGGAGAGCAGTCCTGCACTACTATCTACCTCATAAGGTCATGTATAGGGCACAAGCACCACTACAGCACAATACACTCTACTCAGAGGCATGTGGTAATCATAAGATCATAAGTGATAGTAGAATGAGGCCATTTGGCCCATCAAGTCTACTCCACCATTCAACCATGGCCGATCTATCTCTCCCCCCTAACCCCATTCTCTTGCCTTCTCCCCGTAACCTCTGACACTGGTACTAATTAAGAATCTATCTATCTCTGCCTTCCACGGGTTCCGCAGGTTCACCACTCGCTGACTAAAGACATTTCTCCGCAGCTCCCACGTAAAAGAACTTCCTTCAATCTGAGGCTGTGACCTCTAGCCCTAGACTCTCCCGCTAGTGGAAACATCCCCTCCACATCTCATTGGTGACCCTCGGACTATCTTTGATCGGACTTTACTGGCCTTTTTCTTGAACTAAACGTTATTCCTGTAATTCCCTTTATCATGTATCCGTACACTGTGGGCTGCTCGATTGTAATCACGCATGGTCCTGCCACTGACTGGTTAGCATGCAACAAAGGCTTTTCACTGTACCTCGGTACACGTGACAATAAATAAACAATACAATACCGTTTATTGTCATTTGAACCTCAAATGAAGTTCATAAGAAATTTGGTTTCTGCAGTCATACAACAAGAAAAAAAACCCAGGACACACAATTAACACAATTCACACAAACATCCATCACAGTGAATCTCCTCCTCAAGAAGGGTCTCGACCCGAAACGTCACCTATCTCCTTCGCTCCATAGATGCTGCTGCACCCGCTGAGTTTCTCCAGCTTTTTGTGTAACCCTCGATTCTCCAGCATCTGCAGTTCCTTCTTTAACACTCCTCCTCACTGTGATGGAAGGCAAAGTCATTGTCTCTCCCCTGTTTTCTGTTCTTCTCCCGATGTTAAAGCCTCGGCGGGCGATGGCAGGTTCCGCGGCTGTTAAGGCCGCGCCAGGTGATGTAAGGCCTTGCTCCGGGTCTTGATGTTGGAGCCCCTGGCGGGCGATGGCAAGTCCCGCGCCGTTAAAGCCCGCCAGGCGATGTAAGGCCCCGCTCCGGGTCGTTTTCAACCCCGCAATTCGGGCGTGAGAAGCTGCCATTGCGGGGTTGACTCAAACTAAACTCAAACTCAAGAGACACGAAAAGCTGGAGTAACTCAGCAGGTCAGACAGCATATCTGGAGAAAAGGAATAGGTGATGTTTTGGGTCAAGACCCTTGAGGGCCTGTCCTACCAGCATGCAACTCTATGCGATGAGCGCGACCTAACGTGGTCGCTTGAGGCGTCCGGCGTCGCAGGGCCGGTCCCACTTCGATCGCCGGAGCCATGCGGAATTGTGCGAAGTTCGTCCCGACATCGCGCGGGGCTCCGAAAAACTGACCATGTTCAAAAATTCCGCGCTGCAACGGCTTGTCAGCTCGCAGTCGTCTCGAGACTGCGAGCCGACAAGCATGACACACCGCCTCGACATTGTGCCTCCGTGACCCTCTCTGTAGGTGCCTCTGGGACTCTCTACGTGTGTGGCTCCGTGGCCCTCTGTGTGTGTGTGCCTCTGTGCCCCTCTCTGTGTGCCCCTCTCTGTCCTGGCGAACTTACCTTAAGACTTCGCTCCAAGTTCGCCTCACTTTGCGCCACGTTGCGCCACTCACCCGACCTCCACGCGGCCCTCGCTGCCGGTTTGGCTGCGCTTGCCGCATGCAGGCGCATGCTGGTAGGAACGGCCCTGTACAGGGGATCACCCGACCTCCATGCGGCCCCCGCTTCTAGTTTGATCGCGCTCATCGCATGGAGTCGGATCCTGGTAGGACAGGACCTTTATTCAACTCAAACTTTGTTTGGCCCATGTCCCACAAACCTTTTCCTTTCAAAGTACCTGTGCAAGTGTCTTTGACTGTTCTGCTATGTAATAGGATATTCTCTTATCTAGAACAGAAATAATACGACGTGACTGATTTACTGATGAATTTGTCTTTTACGCAGATTTATTTTGCCATAAATAATGACTTGTTAAGTGCATTTATTAAATCTAATAAACCATTGAAAAGTGTGTATGCGGTTGAGCGAATTCATAAAATATAAATAAAAATCTCATTTACTTTATTGACAGTTCTGACAACCATTGGAAGCCGTGAATCATAATGCGGTGTATTATTGAGAACATCAGTGAATGAAAGCCATTACCGGTAATTTAATTAAATTACTGTCATCTTTCAGTATACACGATGGTTAAATGATTACTAATATACTGTTTATTCTTTGAGAATGCAAGATGAATACTGGCCTATCAAAAAAAGTGTTGGCTTGACGTTACTTGCGCTTGCAAAGGTGGATTAAAACAAAATCTGCCAACGTGGAGATTTTGAAGTGAATTCTGAAAACACATTGGAAAGAGAAATGTTGATGCGTCATTATTTTTTTCCCTTAATCTAAAATTAATTTTCTGACTTAAGCCGATGTTTTCCCTCTTCCCTCATACTCAGAAGCCAGCAGGTTTTTAATCTCCCAGCTGTCACCTAAAGGCCATTATTCATTTGGTGTACTGCCTGTTGGCAGGCTCTCTGACTTCAGACGGGTGTCAGGGGTTACGGGGAGAAGACAGGAGAATGGGGTTCGGAGGGAGAGATAGATCAGCCATGATCGAATGGCAGGAGTAGACTTCGTGGCCTAATCCTGCTCACTTTCAGTCACTTTTGACCTGATGACCAAATGCCAACACAGCCAAGCCTGTACCTCATTCCATCTATGGTCCATGCGTCTCTACCTGGGGTTGCCATGTATTCATTCCTCATGGGAATCCTGGCCAATAACACTATGGACCAAGTCTAGTCCCCAGTGTTATCAGACTACTGAACGGTCCTCTCATAAATTAAGGGTGTGGTCATCATCTTCCAACCTATCATATTGTGCATCTTGCACTTTTTATTTGCACTTTCTCTGTAATGCTATAACACTGTTACACTATTTTGCACTCTCTTGAGATATATTTCTCTTTGCACTACTCATTCTACCTGTGTACAGTTTGAAAGTACTCTGTCCTGTAAGATTTAACTGAACACTACACTACAACCGCCATTAAGCTCTCACCTACATAGACTATTATTGTTATTATTATTATTATTATTATTTGTTTTTAATGTGTACATATGTTTGCGTAAGATGGAACTGCAGATGCTGGTTTAAACCGAAGATAATGCAGGAGTAACTCAGCGGGACAGGCAGCATCTCTGGAGACAATAGACAATACAGAATAGGTGCAGGAGTAGGCCATTCGGCCCTTCGAGCCAGAAGGAATGGGTGACGTTTCGAGTTGAGACCCATCTTCAGACAAGTCGGGGGAAAGGGAAACGAGAGGTATAGACGATGTAGAGAGATAAAGAGCAATTAATGAAAAAAAATGCCAAAAAAAGTAAACATTATCAAGTAAACAGGCCATCGTTAGTTGTTTGTTGGGTGAAACCGAGAAGATGGTGCGACTTGGGTGGGGGAGGGATGGAGGGAGAGGGAATGCCAGGGTTGACGTTACCTCGACTGGGCAATTATTTCGCTGAACACCTTCCCTCGGTCTGCCTGGACCTACCTGATCTCCCAGTTCTAAACCCTTTAATTCTCATTCCCATTCCCACACAGACCTTTCTGTCCAAGGCCCCCTCCATTGTCAGAGTGAGGCTAAACACAAATTGGAGGAACATCACTTCATATTTGGCATGGGCAGCTTACAGCAAGGTGGCATGAATATTGATTTCTTTAACAAGTAAAGCTCATTCATTGCGTTGCTCACAGTGTACGGTGTTTACACATTCTGCTGCGCTGCTACAAGTAAGAATTTCATTGTTCTATCTGGAACATGTGACAATAAAACTCTCTTGACGACAAGCAAATAATGTTTGTCACAGTACCTCAATACACAGGACAATAATAAACCAATGTCGATTTTAGACAGTACTTGCAAAAACTGGTACTAACCTAAAACCGCTGTCCCACGGTACGAGTTCATTCCAAGAGTTCTCCCGAGTTTGCCCTGATTCGAACTCGGAGATTTACGGTAATGACCACTCGTCGGTACTCGGGGCTCTCGCGGAAATTTTTCAACATGTTGAAAATTCATCACGAGTCTTCCCGTGCTTACCTGATGTAGGCGAGTCTTCCCGAGTACCTGCCGTTAGCGCTAACAGACGTCCCCGAGCTCCGACGTACCCGCTACGTACATTCTCCGTGCTTACCACGAGTTTGATTTTTTTAAAACTCGGGAGAGCTCTTGGAATGAACTCGTACCGTGGGACAGGGCTATAAACAAGCAGCTAAGTGGTATCTCCTGCAAACTATATTTTTTGTGCAGTTTCAGTTTCTCGTGGTCACACAGGCATGCAATATGTCAACTTTATGCAATTAGCCTTAATGTTTATTTTTAATTATTTTTCTTGAGGCCGGTTACTAACCAACAAAATATGTTTTGCCAAAAAGAGGAGAAACTCAGCACTTCATTGGCTCGGCACAATGAAAAAAGTCGTTATTTTCTAAAGAGGCAGTTGCAATTTTTATATCAAAGAGAACTAACATGTAAACTGAAGATAGACACAAAACGCTGGAGTAACTCAGCGGGACAGGCAGCATCTCTGGAGAGAAGGAATGGGTGACGTTTTGGGTCGAGACCCTTCTTCAGACTGAGAGTCAGAGGAGATGGAGTCTAGAGATATGGAGTGGCAAGGTGTGAAAACCGACCTGAAACGTCACACATTCCTTCCCTCCAGAAAGGATTCTATTCCCGTTGAGTTACTCCAGCAGTTTGTGTCTATCTTTGGTGTAAACCGGCATTTACAATTCCTTCTTATCCGGGTGTTGCCTTTTAAAAAAACTGTTAGAATTTTTACTTTAAAAAAACACTTCCTTCCTGCACATCCTTAACGTAGTATTAAAAAGAGAGTTCGATTTAGCTCTTTGGGCTGATGGAATCAAGGGATATGGGGAGAATGCAGGAATGGGGTACTGATTCTGGATGATCAGCCATGATCATATTGAATGGCGGTGCTGGCTCGAAGGGCCAAATGACCCATTCCTGCACCTATTTCTATGTTTCTATATGAACAGAATATTTTGAGTAAACTGCACTGCATACGGAAGAGTGGCACTGAAAGGGTTAAAATTGTCCGAATTTAACCTGCCACCATTATTCAGCTAAATGAGTGATTGCGTATTTATGTCAGAAGCTTGCATTTTGTTTGGAGCTTGCAGTATGTTCTTAAGTTGTCCAGCAGAAGGCAGTATAATACCATATACTGCACACTGAAGAGGCAGCAAGCCCTGAGCAGGGATCTGTTACTAATTAATCCAACTCAGTTGATGTATAAAATACTGTTCATTTGTTCTGTGCTGTGGGATGTGGGTTCGCTCGAGAATTCAACATGTTACTCTTCATCTTTGATTTCAAACTCCTTAATCAACCACTGCAGGCGAGGATGGAGTGGGATTAATCCACGAGGAAGCAAAACCAGAAAATTGGCTGTACATGACTTGGGGAACAGAACACATAGAGCTATAGAGTCATACAGTGTGGAAACAGGCCCTTCCGCCCAACTAACCAATGTGTCCCATTTACACTAGTCCCACCTGCCTGTGTTTGGCCCATATCCCTCTAAACCCTCTGAAGAAGGGTCTTGACCCGAAACATCTCCCATTCCTTCTCTCCAGAGATGCTCCAGAGGTCATCCAGCTTGTCGTGTCTATCTTCTGTCTATATCTATACTCTTACTAAAACTCTCATCTTGTCTTGTTTGCGTTTTTTTTTTAATTAGCACAAAAACGGTACGCTATATTGCTAGGATTTTTCCGCCACCTTCCTCACCATTCTCCTCTGCTCCAAGCGCATCAAGTTTTGTTCCGATCGGTGGAATATTACAAAAGTTATGAAGGTTTAAAAAATCATGAGATCAGCAGATTGGTCTTCTCGCCTGTCCATCAACATGAAGGTAATGGCCCTTCGGGCACCGGCTGTCAATCACCGGGGCAGGGAGAATACAGCCCCGGAGGCGAGGCTGAGTCTACAAGCCATGCTGAGTGAGCCCGCAAGAGTGGAGTCGGGGAACCCACTGAGTCGAGTCGGGGAAGCCGGGGAAGCCGGGGAATGAAGCTGGGAGTTGCTGTGTGGTGCCTCTGCCAGTGGCCACTGAGTGGAGTCCCTCCCCCCCCCCCACACACCCGCCCCCCTCCTCCACACCCCCCCTCCTCCACACTCCAATAACCCGCCTTCCCCCCTCACCCCACTCTCCCTCCTCCTCACACACCCACACCCCCCTTTAAACCCTCCCCCGTTCCTCCCCCCCTCCCCCCACCCCCACACCAACCCCCACACCAACCCACCCCCCACACCACCCCTCCCCCCCACACCACCCTCTCCCCCCCCACACCACACCCCCCACACCACCCGTCCCCCACACCAACCCACCCCCCACACACACCCCGTCCCACACACCCATCCCCCACTTCCTCAAACCCCCCCTCCCCTCACCCCTCCCTCCTCCACACCCCCCCTCCCCCACCCACCCCCACTCCCCCACAACCCCCTTCCCCTACTCTGGGCAAAAGGCTCTGTGCCAGTCTATTTTGTGCACCTTGTTAAGACCACCCCTCACCCTCCTGCACGTCAAAGAATAGAGTCCTAGCCTGCCCAACCTCTCCCTATCGCTCAGTCCCCCGAATCCCGACAAAATCCTCGTAAATCTTCTCTGCACCCTTTCCATTTTGACGACACCTCCTCTTGTAACATGGTGCCCAGAACTGAGCCCAACATTTTAAATGTGGCCTCACCAACGTCTTATACAACTGCAACATGACCTCTCAACTTCTACACTCACGGTGGCATGATGACAGTCCAGAGGTTGCTGAAGCTTCTAATTGATTGCCTTATTTTGCATATAGACAAAATTGGACAGTTAGCTTTGCAAGATGGAGTATCAATGCTGTCAGGATCTGTATAGGAACAAGGAACTGCAGATGCTGGTGAATAGACAAAAGGCCACAAAAGGCACTTTGTGTCTTTTTTTTGTAACCAGCAACTACAGTTTATTGCTAGTTTCCTGTCACATGTACCGAGGTACAGTGAAAAGCTTTTGTTGCGTGCTAACCAGTCAGCAGAAAGACAACACATGATTACAATCGAGCCATTTACAGTGTACAGATACATGATAAGGGAAATAACGTTTAGTGCAAGATGAAGCAAACAAAGTCCGGTCCAAGGTAAGTAAGCAAGTAAGTTTATTGGCCAAGTATTCACATACAAGGAATTTGCCTTGGTGCTCCGCCCACAAGGAACAACATGACGTAGAGTGACAGTTACGAATGACTCAGAAAACACTAAACATTAATAATAATAAAACATTAATGTCCGAGGGTCGCCAATGAGGTAGTTAGTAGTTCAGGACCACTCTCTAGTTGTTGGTAGGATGGTGCAGCTGCCTGATAACAGCTGGGAAGAAACTGTCCCTGAATCTGGAGATGTGCGTTTTCACACTTCTGTACCTTTTCCCCGATGGGAGAGGGGTCTTGTGTCCACAAGAAGATATTGATTCCTGGTAGAAATGCAAAAGGTTCACCAGGCTTTTAGATAAACCTCATGTCAGCAAAAAAAATACTTGCATTAAAATAACAGCTTCTATGACATTCCAAAATGCCTGATAGCCAGTGAATGAATGAATGAATAACTGATGCCCAATCACCACAGTAAAACATTAAATGCAGCAAGCAACAGCCCCCTCATAGTGAAAGACATATTTAGAAACTTAATAAAGATATTTAAAAAATCTATTTTTAAACAGATCACGGTTCCTAAAGTAAGTCTGAGTATTGTAGGCTAACTGGTTTTCCTCTAATGGGCTGATGAAGTAGAGTCATTGTCAAATTATTTTTTATTGCATGGAGTCTGAGATTTTATATTTAACTGCTATTTGTGCTACTTATTGTGTTCCAAAATCACCTTAGACAATAGACAATAGACAATAGACGCAGGAGTAGGCCATTCGGCCCTCCTAGCCAGCACCGCATTGCAATGTGATTCTGGCTGATCATCCACAATCAGTACCCCGCTCCTGCCTTCTCCCCATATCCCCTGACTCCGCTATCTTTAAGAGCCCTATCAAGCTCTCTCTTGAAAGCATCCAGAACAACCGGCCTCCACCGCCCTCTGAAGCAGAGAATTCCATAGATTCACAACTCTCTGTGTGAAAACGTTTTTCCTCGTCTCCGTTCTAAATGGCTTACCCCTTTTTCTTAAACTGTGGCCCCTGGTTCTGGACTCCCCCAACATCGGGAACATGTTTCCCGGTCTCTAGCGTGTCCAAACCCTTAATAATATTATATGTTTCAATACGATCCCTGGAATGGATGTGGTCCTTCAGATTTATCTTGTGGAAAGGTTTCTAATTGAACCAGATCCAGAATTGTATACATTTTAAAGTTCATAAGTGATAGGAGCAGAATTAGGCCATTCGGCCCATCAAGTCTACTCTGCCATTAACTTCATAAACTGATATGTCATATGTCATATTTTCTTATTGATTCATAATAACTGTGTAGTTTAGTTTTGTTTAGTTTAGTTTGAGTGCGGAAAGGTGCCTTTCGGCCCACCAAGTCTGTGCCGACCACGATCCCCGCACACTAACACTACACTAGGGACAATTTCCACACTGACACCAAGCCAATTAACCTCCAAAACTGTACGTTATTGGAGTGTGGGAGGAAACCGAAGTTCTCGGGAGAAAACCCACGTGGTCACGGGGAGAACGTACAAACTCCGTACAGACAAGCGCACAGAAGGCCCTCTGGCGCTGTAAGGCAGCAACTCTACTGCTGCGCCACCGTGCCGCCCCGATGTGTAGTGAAATATAATTGTAGTGCTTGTCCGCTACTTCTAGCTAGCTAGATTAATCTATTGTCACGTGGGCCGAGGTACTGTGAAAAGCTTTTTTGTTGCGTTCTATTCAGTCAGCGGAAAGACTATACGCGACTACGACTGAGCCGTCTACAGTGTACAGATACAGGATAAAGGGAATTGTTGCTGTTGCAGCAGAGCTTTAAAAGAGTGGAGCGATTGCAATGAGTATATTGTACATCCACCTCTCGGAGTCCCCTAGCTTGGGTGCCTAATATCCTTCATTGAGTTCTAAAAGGACAACATATCGTGTTTATCATATTTAAAAGGCGTAGAACCCGGGACTCTGGTGCTGTAAGGCAGCAACTCTACCGCTGCTTTGGGGCCAGCATGCGGAGAGTCGTCAGGCTTGGGTGCGTTAAATCCTTCATTGGGTTCTGTAGGATAATCTAACCCGTTTTTATCACATTTTAAAAGGTGTAGAATCTTTAAGCTGTGTTATCCACAGAGTGTCAGATGTCTATATTCCAAGATTATTCTAGGGATCTTTGCACAGACTCTGCAATTTTTCATTTAGCTTCCGAACGTTAAATTGTTTTATTTTAACCTGACCCAGTGGAAGGGGAAATTAGACCGTGTTCGCAGGGGGCATCTGTTTTGTCTAATCTGCCGTTTTGAGTGTTTAAAGTAACGCAGCTACAGAACTATGGAACCGGCCTTTCAAGAAAGGAACTAACTGACAATGCTGTGTGGTATTTATACTGTTATTGGCTAATAAACTTTCATCCATTAGTCCACTTCCTGCTAATTATGGGTTTACAAGTCTGCAAGGTCCCCACGTACTGTACATACTATTTTGTCATAAGTGCCTCCAGACCCACTTTAATCGTGCTTTTCAAAACAGATGAGTGGCCTGAAGACATGTTGACCAAGCCCCTCTCTGCGAATCCCACTGAGAGTGGACACTCGCAACACTCTCCCACACAAACTCTGTTTCTATCGAGGGGCTTTCAAGTTATCTTCATATAGCCACTTCCTTTTTCTTCAAACCAAAGCAGGAAAGCAAGAGGTGGCTGCGAAAGTGTTTTTTTTAATCTCACCTGCATATAAATAGTTACATTAACATATATACACACACGTGTGTATATAAGTAATTAATATAGACACGTTCATGAACACACACACACACATGCACATGCACATATATATATATAGATAATTATATAGACATTTTTATGTATGTGTTCTTGTGTATGGGCATGTGTGTGTGTGTGTATATACATATATATGTGTGTGTGTATATAGTATATATATACACACACACACACACACACACACACACGCACATACACACACACACATGCACGTATATATATAAATATATATGCACTTGTGTGTGTGTGCAAAAATATGTATGTGTTTATATACATGAAGATAGACACAAAATGCTGGAGTAACTCAGCGGGACAGGCAGCATCTCTGACGAGACGGAACAGGTGACGTTTTGGGTCGAGACTCTTCTTCAGACTGATGTCAGGGGAGGGGGCGGGACAAAGATAGAATGTAGTCGGAGACAGTAAGACTAGTGGGAGAACTGGGAAGGGGAGGGGATGGAGAGAGAGGGCAAGAGATGCTGCCTCACCCGTTGAGTTACTCCAGTATTCTGTATCTACTTTCGATTTAAACCAGCATCTGGAGTTGTTTTTTACACGTTATATATGTGTGAATATATATATGTATATATATGTGTATATCTGGGTATTTACATGTATGTATGTGCATATATATATATGTGTGTGTGTGGATGTGAATATATACATATATTGAGCGTCAGAAGGACACTCAAAAAATATCAGAAGGATATTTTTCTTAGAAAATATCAAGAAAGTTACCTTGAGAACCTCTGAGCCAAGATCATATTGAATAACGGTGCTGGCTGGAAGGGCCAAATGGCCTACCCCTGCACCTTTTTGTTCTATGTTTCTACGAGCCCTTCCCTTTAAAGAACACGAACATGGAGCTGTTTTTCCTCAATCAGTTTCCAGGTATAAATCTTGCCCGTGGTGGTGGTATGTTGCTTGTAGAGCACCGCACAATTATGGGCCTGTCCCACTCAAGTTGCCGGCAGTCGCCTGAAAAACTGGCAACTGGAACGGTGACTGTCAGAGTGGAACACACACACACACACATCGCTTCCTTCACCAGCCATTATGCAGGCGGGGGACAGGGCAAGCGGGGGGAGGGCTGTCTAAAATATTCACATGGTGCAAAACCAAGGTGAAACAGACACACACCGCAATGAACAGGAAGGTTGGCGCTGCATTTAAGATGGCTAAAGCACGGTGTACAGTAAGTCCTTTAAAAGGGGGGGCGGGGGGGGGAGATGGATGGGGGATAGATGGAGTGGAGACAACTTTTAAGAAGCCAGAGACACACGGCTGTGAATCTCGGGCGGACATTTAACATTGCCGGTCGGTTATCCTTGGTTCTGAAAACTACTGCTTACCTTTATATTCCAGAATGAGCCAATGAAATTCACCGGTCAGCACCGGCTACAACCTACGAGAACCTCCGAGAACCGGCAACCCACTAGCACCTCCTGGCGACCCACCTACGGCACGAGAATTCTCGCTATTCTCCATGGCGGCTTCATTACGGTCGCCGCTAATTCTTCAACATGTTGAAAAATTCACGGCGAACATAATGAGGCCGCGACTAGTTCCCAGAATGCGGGAACTCCTCACGACCATGAAGGCGACTCCCCAGCAACCGCCCGCGAACACGTGGCGACCATGTGGCGACTGCATAGTCTCCTGCGGTCCTGTAAAAAGTCGCCTAAGTAGGACAGGCCCATCAGGGGGAACAGTTCACCTTGAGGACTACTGTAATTGTGGACATGAGGAGGTTCATAGACTGGACGTTTATATAATTAAATATGATAAAATGTGACCTGAAACAGTTTGAGTCAAAGAATAAGGAACAGCAGTACACTCACGTGCACAAAGAAATCAAAGTATGAGATTTAGAAGAGAGTGACAGGTTGTTTAAAGTAGCCAAATTAATTAATGAACATAGACAAAAATGCTGGAGAAACTCACCTGCTGAGTTTCTCCAGTATTTTTGTCTACCTTCGATTTTACAGCATCTGCAGTTCCTTCTTAAACAAGTAAATTAATTAAACATGTGGAATTGCAAATAGACACAACATGCCGGACTAACTCAGCGGGACAGGCAGCATCTCTGGAGTGAAGGAATGGGCGATGTTTTGGGTTGAGACCCTTCTTCAGATTCGAACGTCACCCATTCCTTTTCTCCAGAGATGCTCCCCGTGCAGCTGAGTTTCTCCAGCGTTTTGTGTCTCTGTCTTCGGTTTAAACCGGCATCCCCAGTTCCTTCCTACACGTGGAATTGCAATTTTAGTTGAGAGAGAGAGCGAGAGAAGGGGAAATGTTGAATCGGTGTAAATTATTCATGTCTCAATTAAAGTACGTTTAGTTTTGCTTGCGTCTTGGGTAGGAAGTCGGGGACCCAAAGTGGATGGTAAAAGGAAGTCATTAAAATGACACATGGGTTGACAGAAGCTATTTCTGGGGAGGAACAAGAAAAACTGGACCTGTGAGCGAACATGAGGCGCTGTGGACGGCACGGTGGCACAGCGGTAGAGTCGCTGCCTTTCGGTGCTTACAGCACTTACAGCGCCAGAGACCCAGGTTTGATCCTGGCTACGGGTGCTTGTCTGTACGGAGTTTGTACGTTCTCCCCGTGACCACGTGGGTTTTCTCCGAGATCTTCAGTTTTTCTCCCACACTCCAAAGACGTAGAGGTCTGTAGATTAATTGGCCTGGTATAAATGTAAGTTGTCCCTCGTGTGTGCAGAGTGCAGAATAGTTCTAGTGTGCGGGGATCGCTGGTCGGTGCGGAATCGGTGGGCCGAAGGGCCTGTTTCCGCTCCGCATCTCTAAACTAAACTAACCTGAACTAAACACAACACAATTCCGTTGCTGGATCTGCCACCTTTGTTTGTGAATCCTATCGCTGTTGGATACAGGAGGCTTTGTCTAACGGATTTAGAAAGTACGTTACCAGAGACACTAACAAGACAGATCAGGAGCGAGAATCGAACTCCCTATCCTGGATTAGCTTGGACTGTATCAAAGAATCAGGGAGTGTTAGATGTAGCCCCGAATCACAGCTATGAGTTTCCCAGGGATCCGTGAAGTCCTTCAGATCTATGCAATCAAAAGTAACAAAAAAATCAATTGATCCAACTACATATCATCAAGACATTGACCTGTGAGAGGGATCATTTTACTTTGCATTTCAAAACTTAGGAAGATGAAAAATCAATTTTTGGGTCCTTTGGTATTGAACGCTCTATAGCACGTTGTACAATTTGTGAAAGTCTGCTCCAAATGTTCTTTCATGATTGTATTTGACTTTATAATAGCTCTTTTATTCCTTTTATTTTTGTATACAGACCAAAGTACAAACAGTTCCCATAAATATACTGAATGTGTACATATTTTATTGGGCTGTGCCATTATAACCTACGAGCATTCGTAATATTGAAAGATAAATACATGAGGCAATTCATTCAGCTTCAACACGAGAGTGATGGAAACTAGAGCGATGTAAGGAAGAATAATTCTTGAAACAATCTTGAGCTGAGAAATACGAAAACAAATTGTTACACATTTCTTAATCAGGAAATATGGAAGGTCAGAGAAATGTAAAATAGAGACGCAAACATTAAAAAAATCTGCAGATTCTGGGAATCTGAAACAAATGCTGTACATCTGGTAGAGCTGCTACCTCACAGCGCCAGAGTCCCAGGTTCGATCCTGACCTCGGACGCTGTCTGTGTGGAGTTTGCATGTTCTCCCTGTGATCACGTGGGTTTCCTCCAGGTGCTCCGGCTTCCTCCCACATTCCTAAGATGGCGCCCTTGTAGGCCGTTTGGCCCTCTGTAAAAAATTGCTCCTTGTGTGGCAGGGAGTGAATGAGAAAGCGGGATAGTCTAGAACTAGTGTGTACGGGTGATCGATGGTCGGCGTGGACTCGGTGGGTGGAGGGACCAGTTTCCATGCTGCATTTCTCAACCAATCAATTGCAAACAGCAAATGCTGGAGTATTTCAGCAGGTCAGGCTGCGGCCAGTAGATCTGATCAGTAGATCAGTAGCATGCAGGTACAGCAGGCAGTGAAGAAAGCGAATGGCTTGTTGGCCTTCTTAACAACAGGAGTCGAATATAGGAGCAAAGAGGTCCTTCTGCAGTTGTACAGGGCCCTACTGAGACCACACCTGGAGTATTGTGTACAGTTTTGTTCCCCTAATTTGAGGAAGGACATTCTTGCTATTGAGGGGGTGCAGTGTAGGTTTACAAGGTTAATTCCCGAGATGGCGGGACTGTCATATGCTGAGAGAATGGTAGCGACTGGGCTTGTACACTCTGGAGTTTAGAAGGATGAGAGGGGAACTTATTGAAACATATAAGATTATTAAGGGTTTGGACGCGCTAGAAGCAGGAAACATGTTCCCGGTGTTGGGAGAGTCCAGAACCAGGGGGACACTTTTTAAGAATAAGGGGTAAACCATTTAGAACGGAGAAGAGGAAACAATTTTTCACACAGAGAGTTGTGAGTCAGTGGAATTCTCTGTCTCAGAGGGCGGTGGAGGCAAGTTCTCTGGATACTTTCAAACGAGAGCTCGATAGGGCTCTTAAAAATAGTGGAGTCAGGGGATGTGGGGAGAAGGTAGGAACGGGGTACTGATTGTGGATGAACAGCCATGATCACTTTGAATGGCGGTGCTGGCACGAAGGGCTGAATGGCCTACTCCTGCACCTATTGTCTATTGCCTATTGTCTATTGCTGATGAGAGGTCTCTGATTGGAAATATTGGTTCCTGCAGATGCTGACTGACCTGCTGAGTATTTGCAGCCTGTGTTTGGTTTAGAGTGTAAAAGAAGCTATTTAAGGGCCCAAATGCTGGAGTCACTCAGAGGGACAGGCAGCATCTCTGGAGAGACGGAAAGGGGGACGTCTCGGGTCGCGACCCTTCATCAGACTGAAAGTCACGGGAAAGGGAAATGGGTCCGCCACTGATTTTCCGTCGCCTTTGGTTCCAGAGCCATGCCAGATTATCCATTTCACCGGACCAACAGAGGTTGCATAACAACGATACAACAATGCACCTCCGACCCACAAATTATACCTCTCCTGCGTCTCTAAATGGCCTGTTTCCAGGTTGTTTCTCCAAAATCTAAAGTAAAGTCAAAAGGGCGGCATGGTGGCACCGAGGTAGAGTCGCTGCCTCACAGACCAGGGTTCGATCCTGACTGCGGGTGCTGTCTGTACGGACTTTGTACGTTCTCCCCCTCACCTGCGTGGGTTTTCTCCGAAATCTCCTGGTTTCCTCCCACGCTCCAAAGTCGTACAGGTTTGTAGGTTAGGTGGCTTGGTATCATTGTAAATTGTCCCTAGTGTATGTAGGATAGTGTAAGTGTGCGGGGATCGCTGGTCGGCGCGGACTCAGTGGGCCGAAGGGCCTGTTTCCGCGCTATACCTCTAAACTAAACTGAACTAAACACCACACAACGTGACAGGCAATTTTACTTCAGACATTTTAACAATTCTATGTTTCCCATAACACTGAAGAGAAAGGTTAGTGAGTAGGTGGCAAGTATTAATGGTAAGCATAGGTATGTTACAAAACTTACCTTGAGCGGCGCTGCAGTTCTGCCACTCCCCGTGTGCGCGACTTTGGCACCTTTCAGAGGGGGGCGGGTTTAAAGAGCCGTTTTTCTCCAGACTGGGCAAATCGATCAATCTCAGGGGATTTTGTTGCTAAAGAGAAATCGCACCGACATTTGTTTTATGAAGGTATTTTTAAACTGCGCTAGATCATTTATTAGCTAGAGGAATTTAAAAATCATCTTCTAAAGCCGTGAGCACCAACAACGGGAAGGATTTTACGTAGGGGATAAAATAAGGTACACAGTACATTTTTACATAAAAATGTGGTTAATAGGAAGCATTTAATCAAATTTTCATGTTGCGAAAAGGGGACAAAAAAAAAGGAACCAGCAGTGTTTTTCCTGCCGACTCTGGGTTAAATTCACCGCAAACCGCAACGTTCCAATCCACCGTGTTCCACTAAAACCCACTCGCAAGTTGATTTAAATGGCCATTAATTTACGGGAATTAAACACTAAATTCCATTTGGCCTATAAATTCATGACAATGAGATTTAAAAATCATGTTATATTGTGAATTATTGTATGAATGTTATTTGGACACTTAGGCTATTTAATAATGTTTATCTTTTCTTAAGAGATGGATAGATGTTTATATCTAGTGATTGAATTTTGTAATTAGCTACAATTGGGTAACTAACTAATTATATGCTTTAATTTCAGGTCATCCAAGTAAGATTGTTTCATATTTGTTTCAGAATGCTTCAATCTATAATGACTGAAAATTTCATTCAGTTCTCTTAATTTTTAAGAAAGTTATGGGCTTTTGACTGTCCTAGATCACAGCTTTTGATTCAAGTCAATGGAAAGGCAATGGGGAGCAAGATGCTAATTGCCGAGTATGAAAATGGCCATAACTTTTTTAATACTGAAGATATGAAAGTGAATTAGATGTCAAATTAAACTTCTTTTTATGCTTTATCTGATGGGATAAATTGCAGACTTGATTTTTAAAATCTCAAAATGTTGTAACATTGCTAGTGAGCATGACAGATCAGGCAGGAAGAGCAATCAAACTCTTCTTGGGGGTTTCCTGATGACACTTTTAGTCGGAAGGAAAAATTAAATTTGAAAAATCCGACTTGCGACATCTTGCCAAAATGCCACAACATCCTCTTGCGAACGTTGATTTGCATTGTTGCCATGTATTTTACATTGATTTTAACAAGCTGTGATTTTTCACATCCCAGTTGCAAGTGCGTTCGGAATAGTTAATGCATAACCTCGCGGAGTGAAGACATCACTCGACAGGAATGAAGTGTTGGCGTTCTAAACGCCAAGTGCTGGAGGAACTCGACTGGGTCAGTCAGCAGATGGAGTGGACGGGCGACGTTTCAGATCTGGGACCCTTCTTCAGGCTGATGGTGAAGGGGAGGCAAGTGGGGGTGGGGGGGGGTGGGTGGGGGGGAGAAAGCTGGAAATGCGAGGTGGAGCAAAGCCTGGCAAGTGATCTGAAGAAGGGTTCTGACCCGAAACGTCACCTATTCTTCCGCAGATGCTGCCTGACCAGCCTAGTTACTCCAGCATTTTGTGCTTATCTTCAGTGTAAACCACCACACATTGGGAACACAACTTATGTGTTCCTCCCTACACATAAAAGGTGAAAAGTGAAAAGGTGTCAGATCAAGAGAGAAGAGTAGAGAAACGAGAAGCCAGAGGGAAGGGTTTGAGTGGGAGTGGGCAGGCGGAAGGGGAAATATTGCGGCTTATTTAAGGGCCTGTCCCACTTAAGCGACTTTTTCGGCAACTGCCGGCACCCCTCAAGCAGGTCGGCAAAAGTTTTCAACATGTTGAAAATTCAGCGGCGACCAGAAAGGCGCTGCGACCCTTTTGGGCGACTGAGGAGACTTCTCACGACCATATAGGCGACATGTCGCGGGGTGAAGCCTGTATGGCCGTGAGTAGTCGCCCAAAGAGTCGTACCTTGTTCTGGTCGCTGCTGGATTTTCAACATGTTGAAAATGTTCGGCGACCTGCAACAACCTACGACGGGTGCCGGCAAGTCGCTGATAAAGTTGCGTAAGTGGGACAGGCCCATAAAGATAAATTGGGTTCTAGGGGGTGGGATATGAGCGGAAAGTGGGGGCTGGGGAGGGGTAGGAAAGGAGCAGGATGGCTGGGGGGGAGGGGTGAGTGGAAGGGGGGGGGGGGGGTGAGTGGGGGGTGTGACGGTGGGAGAAGTGAGTGGGAGAACACACATTCCTGATGGTTTTAAGCCAGTTGTAAGCAGCATCCCTGGTGAAATGATTTAAATAATTAATTAGTCTGGTACAGTGGTTCAGCAGTTAGAACTACTGCCTCACCGCACCAGAGACCCGGGTTCGATCCTGACCTTGGGTGCTGTCTGTGTGGAGTTTCCATGTTCTCCCTGTGACCGCGTGGGTTTCACTGAGGTGCTCCGGTTCCCGCCCACATCCTAGATCGCCCTGTGATTTGAGAGCTTGACTAAATGTAACTATATTTCTCATGGGAAGACACCAAATGCTGGAGTAACTCAGCGGGTGAGGTAGCATCTACGGAGAGAAGGAATAGGCGACATTTCGGGTTGTGACCCTTCTTCGGACTCGACCTGAAACGTCGCCTATTCGCTCTATCCATAGATACTGCCTCACCCGCTGAGTTACTCCAGCATTTAGTGTCTACCTTCGATTTACCAGCATCTGCAGTTCTTTCTTAAACATATATTTCTCATAATTTGGCATAGATTCTGCCAGGTCTCAACCGTGACTTCTGGCATTCTAGAGAAAATGGCGAGTTTGCCCAAGTCGGTCTGAGTTTGCCCAACTTCTCCTTGTCAGTAGTCTCCATTAAAGTTACAGAACAGGCAAAGGGCAGGAAATATAAAGCAGTGATATTGCAGGATATTCACGTTAAAATATGTGAAATTCCATCATAGTTGATGAAGAACCGTCAGAGCAAAACAGTCTGAGCATCGTATGTTCACATGCGAATCATTAAAATCCATCAACAATATATCTGCCAGGATCAGACCACGACTGCAACAAGCTTGTTATCGCAGCCACTCTAACACTGCTGTATGCATTTTATTATTTTGTTACTATTGCAATGTGTTGATGGAGAATTTTTACTTACAGGGAGTGAAACGTACAGATTTATCACTGCAAGCATACTTCACGTGACGAATCCCCAAATATCATAAATGATCGAGACTGCGCACGTTATTACTGTTCAGTTCTTGTGGCATAAAATATTTAGCTTTTTACAAGTCAGTGGAGCAACATTACAAATAAATCGGTTGCAAACAAGGGCAGGCACGGTGGCGCAGCGGTAGAGTTGCTGCCTCACAGCGCCAGAGACCCGGGTTCGATCCCGACTGCGGGTGCTGTCTGTACGGAGTTTGTACGTTCCCCCCGTGTCCCGCGTGGGTTTTCTCTTGGTGCACCGGTTTCCTCCCACACCCCACAGACTTACACGTTTGTAGGTTAATTGGCTTGGTGCAATTATAAATTGTCCCTGGTGTGTGTCGGTTCGTGTTAGTGTGCGGGGATGGTTGGTCGGCGTGGACTCGGTGGGCCGAAGGGCCAGTTCCCGCGCTGTACCTCTAAGCTAAACTAAAGGGGAGGCGAGACAAACTTGGATAGTTTTCTATGGGACACTGGAGGTTGAGCGGAGACCTGATGTGAAATGCTGAGAAAACAAAAGAGCCATATAATTTGGGCGGACATTCAGAACCTAGTGCCATGGTCCAAATTTCAAAGACTCGAGGGCATAGGTTGTTAAAGTGTGAAATGCAATGTTTACAGGAGATGTTCAGGGCCAGTTTGTACACGGAGGATGGTGGCAGGGTGGTGGTGGGGACAGCTACAATAGTGGGATTTAATCGGCTTACAGCGCTTGCGGCGCCGGAGACCCGGGTTCGATCCCGACTACGGGTGCTGTCTGTACGGAGTTTGAACCTTCTCCCCGTGACCTGCGTGGGTTTTCTCTGGGATCTCCGGTTTCCTCCCACATGCCAAAGACTTGTAGGAGATTTACAGGTGAATTGGTTTGGTGTCTGTATAAATTGTCCCAAGTGTGTATAGGATAGTGTTAGTGTGCGGGGATCGCTGGTCGGCGCGGACTTAGTGGGCCGAAGGGACTGTTTCCACGCTGTAACTCTAAACTAACCGAAGCTTTTAGATAAGGACGTAGATATGGCAAGAATGAGGGATATGGATCACACACAGGCAGATAGGATTGGTTTATCTTGGTTCTTGTTCAGCATGGAGATTGTGGGCCAAAGGCCCTGTTCCTTATGCTGTACTCTTCCATGTTGTATGTCGTAACATAGTGTGTAATCTCCATTGAGATAGAAAGATGTACTGTTAGTTCAGTATATCCTCTTTACATCAAGAGCTGAAACTGATGCCGATAAATGTATACAATGAAAGAATAGTTATTTTAAAAAAATATTTGATGTTAAGGGCAATGAGCCGGTCGGCTTCATTTGATCCGACACAGGAAGTAAGCAACCCTCCCGGTGAACTGAAAATCAATAAAATACAATGAGCGTGTGGACTATTAGCTGCTTATGTTTCACAAATAAAACATTGATGTTCTCTTTAAAGGTAGCCATCGTTCATTCTGCACGTTTCACGGACAATAACAATTCAGCAGTAATTTCTAGTGGGGAAGATGAATGTCCTTGTAAATATTTAAAATCAAATTTGGAATAAGGCAGAGATGAATGTGGTAGATTACTGACTGCTGAAGGCCATGCACACTGCACCATTTCTCTGGACTGCTCCATCCCGGCCTCAAATCGGAGGAGAATGCTTTCAACATACTTGCTCGCTTTGCCATGGTGTGAATCTTTGACGAATTGTGAGGTTTTCCGACCGTCAAAAACAACAAAAAAAATGTAATCCATAATAAATTAAAATTCCAACGAGTGCGGCTATTTAATGAATTAATCTATATTTGGAACCATTAGTGGTTTGTGGACAATAATGAAAATGTAGACACAAGGAACTGCAGATGCTGGCTTATAGGAAAAAAAGACGAGTTTAGAAGGATCTTATAGAAACATATAAAATTATAAATGGACTGGGCAAGCTAGATGCAGGAAAAATGTTCCCAATGTTGAGCGAGTCCAGAACCAGGGGCCACAGTCTTAGAATAAAGGTGAGGTCATTTAAGACTGAGGTGAGAAAAAACGTTTTCACCCAGAGAGTTGTGAATTTATGGAATTCCCCGCCACAGAGGGCAGTGGAGGCCAAATCACTGGATGAGTTTAAGAGAGAATTGGATAGAGCTCTAGGGGCTAGTGGACTCAAGGGATATGGGGAGAAGGCAGGCACGGGTTATTGATAAGGAACGATCAGCCATTATCACAAATGAATGGCGGTGCTGGCTCGAAGGGCCGAATGGCCTCCTCCTGCACCTATTTTCTATGTTTCTATGACTCAAAGTGCTGGAGTAACTCAGTAGGTTGGGCGGCATCTCTGGAGAACATGGATCGGTGATAATTTGGGTCGGGACCTTTCTCCAGAAGTTATTTCAGACTGACTAGTAGAAAAAGGATAGACACAAAATGCCGGAGTAACTCAGCGGGACAGGCAGCATCTCTGGAGAGAAGGAACGAGTAACGGTTCGGGTCGAGACCCTTCTTCAGACTGATGCCAGGGGAGAGGGAGATACATCGATGAGGAAGTGTGAGGTGTGAAAACATGACAAAGGGGATGGTGCTCAAGGAAAATGTGGAATAGATCACTGTTCGCTGGGAGAAGCTGACAACAAAGCAAACAGAGATAAAATATAGTGAGAGATGGTCAGACTGGTCGGAGAACTGTGATGGGGAGGGATGGAGAAAAAGAAAGACTTGAAGGGTTTACTTGAAGTTGGAGTAAGCTGTCCAAGTGTAACAAGGAACTGCAGATGTTGGTTTACCAAGAAAGGGCAATGGACGATAGGTGCAGGAGGAGGCCTGAAAAGTAGGCCTGCAAAGGACACAAAGTGCTGGAGACACATGACACCTGGAGTAACTCAGCGGGTCAGGCAACATCTCTGGCGAAAAAGAATAGGTGACATTTTGGGTCAGGACCCTTCTTCAGGCTGACTATTCGTTTTTCTCCAGGGATGCTGCCTGACCCACTGAGTTACTCCAGCATTTTGTGTCCACCTTTGTTGTGTAAGCCAGCATCTGCAGTTCCATCCTGCACACGAGGATACGTAGGAGCTGTATATATTTATCGAGATGGTTCTGAGAAATAAAATCTATATAACCTGCATTTAAAGTGAAATAGAAATAAGAGTAAAGATCAGACAAGGGAATAGATTTATTGAATGCAGTCGATTGTTTCTTAAAGCATGATGCCGGCAAGTCAGTCTGGAAAGCATGATTTAATTCTGAGTAGTTTAGTTTAGTTTAGTTAAGAGATAAACTAAACTAAACAGGCTCTTCGGCCTACTGGGACCATGTGGCGATCCCCGCATCTTACTAGGGACAATTTACACTTATACCAAGCCAATTAACCTACAAACCTGCACGTCTTTGGAGTGTGGGAGGAAACCGAAGATCTCGGAGAAAACACACGCAGGTCACGAGGAGAATGAACAAACTCCGCACAGACAGCGCCCATAGTCGGGATCGAACCTGTGTCTCCGCCGCTGCATTCGCTGTAAGGCGGCAACTCTACCGCTGCGCCGTCGTGACCGCCCACAAGTTCTATTGAATTCTGAGTAATTCAGCAAGTTCACTTGACAAGAGCATTGCAGGGGGCGAGGGAAGACCCGGGTTTGATCCCGACTGCGGGTGCCGTCTGTACGGAGTTTGTACGTTCTCCCCGTGACCTGCCTGGGTTTTCTCCAAGATCTTCGGCTTCCTCCCACACTCCTAAGACATGCACGTATGTAGGTTAATTGGCTTGGTGTATGTGTATATATTCCCCAGTGTGGGTGCAGGACAGTGTTAGTGTGCAGGGATCGCTGGTCTGTGCGGACCCGGTGGGCCGAAGGGCCTGTTTCCGTGCTGCATCTCAAAACTAAACACTATGCTAAACTAAAACTCAGCAGGTCAAGCAGCATCTCTGGAGAAATGGAATGGGTGACGTTTCAGGTCTGTTACACGATAATTTTACCCGAACAGTATGTGACCCATAGCGCTGCGGCCATGGCGCTTTATTTAAACTCCATAGCGCTGCAGCCGACAGCTCTTTGTTTAAATTCCCACGTGCTGAGCCGACAGTGCGCCAAACCGGCAACGCTGTGTGTATTGCTTTGCGCGCCAAATCTGTAGCGCTGTGTGTCGCGTTACTTGCTAGTCGGCGGCTGTTGTGATCAACGCCACGGACAGAGGCACAGAGAGAGAGAGAGAGAGAGATGTTTTTGTTCTCTCTCTTGCCAATGAAACTGATCTGTAACTAAACAGACCGGTGAGCCTTTTTCTGTTCTACTGGTCAGATCCTTGAACCTGTTCCCTTGTCACGGGGTCGGAACTCTTCTTCAGACCCGAGACATCGCCTGTTCCTTCATCTCCGTAGACGCTGCCTGACCCGCCAAGTTGCTCCAGCACTTTGTGTCTATCTTGGGCTTAGACCAGCACCTGCAGTTCCGTCCGACACGAGCAATGATAGAAGCAATTATTTGGTCACAAGATGAAAATAGCAAAGGCACCCGTTTGGTGAGGCCTGGCCCAGGTGTTAGACCTCAGTCATTTTATTCTTTGAAGTTACAGATTTCCAGGTTCAAGTGGACCAATCTTCGTCATTCATTTCCATTTTAGTCTCGTCTGGGACAAAATCACCTTCTGGAGGCATGTGTCTGCATGCTGAGTGAGTTATATTGTATCACAAATTTTTTATTTTTTTTCCACACAGAAGGGAGAATAAGGTGTTGAAATTTAAATATAATGTTTGGTGCACAATTGGAATGTCACTTTGACAACGGTAGCAAATTAAATTATGAGCCGGGTGCTGGCAGAGTTGAACCCCTCTTCCCAGCTTTGTGGTTGATGTATCGCAGTTTTAACACACCATCGTTCATCATCTGATAATGACAAATGTATTATTTCTGAGCTTGTCATCTCTTCCTTGATGACAAATAGTCTAACTTCCTCCAGTGATAATAGAATTTTATAATGATCTTTCCTGCTTTGAGCCGCGATGACTTCACTGCACGCAGAGCGTTCGTTCTCGAAACCCTTTGCGCAGTTTATGACAATGGATTTTGCAAGTTGTTGACAAGCATTCAGTTATTTATGAGGCATGATGAAGGCATCGGTTGGTAAATAAGTCTCTGGAGGATATAAGTACTTATTTATTTTTTAATCTTTCAGGGCAGTTCAGTTGCAGGACCCTGATGGTATAATTACCATGCTACGCCTCTGCAGATTGAATGGCCAAAGCATACTCCACCTCATTTATTATCTGCAGCTTCCTGAAAATAATACATGAGGAAAGAATGAATTCCCCCAAAAACACTTGGAGTCGAAGATCATATTTAGTATCTTTGCGATGCACCCTATTAAGGTGATTGAGCTCCTTATTCATTTGAAACGTTGACTGCGCCGAATATCAGCTTCAAATGAATCACGCTTTGTACTTTAACTCAACACAGTCCAGCTGTAAGTGTTTCAGGTTATGGAAGTCGAAGAAATAATTGATGTCCGATTTTCTTTGGTAAACTTCCGAGAGAGCTCATTTGGTAGTAACGCTCATCGCTACGACCCAGTAGCCCGCTGTTCCTCTTCGGTGAGAGGGCCGGCTTGTCCTATTGATATTGTGCCAGAACCACCCACGATGGATGTAACCATTGTGAGGCCGTAAAGGCAACCGACCTTTATGATGTGAGCAATCTTGGGTCCCCATATCTGAGGAAGGATGTGCTGGCGCTGGAGAGGGTCCGGGGGAGGTTTACGGAGAATGTTCCCAGGAATGTTGCAGGAAGGTTGTTCCCGATGTTGGGGAGGTCCAGGACAAGGGGTCACAGCTTAAGGATAAGGGGGAAATCCTTTAAGACTGAGATGAGAAAGACTTTTTTCACACAGAGAGTAGTGAGTCTCTGGAACTCTCTGCCACGGAGGGTAGTTGAGGCCAGTTCATTGGCTATATTTAAGAGGGAGTTAGATGTGGCCCTTGTGGCTAAGGGGATCAGAGGATATGGAGAGAAGGCAGGTACGGGATACTGAGTTGGATGATCAGCCATGATCATATTGAATGGCGGTGCAGGCTCGAAGGGCCGAATGGCCTACTCATGCACCTAATTTCTATGTTTCTATGTTTCTATGAATGAGTGGGTTAACATATGATGAGCATTTGATGGCACTGGGTCTGTACTCGCTATAGTTTAGAAGGATGAGGGGGGGGGGTACCCCATTGAAACTTACCGAATAATGAAAGGCTTGGATAGAGTGGGTGTGGAGAGGATGTCTTTAGCCAGAGGGTGGTGAATCTGTGGAATTCTTTGCCGCAGACGGCTCTGGAGGCCAAATCGATGGATATTTTGAAGGCATTCTTGATTAATACGGGTGTCAGGGGTTACGGGGAGAAGGCAGGAGAGTGGGGTGAGGAGAGAGAGATAGATCAGCCATGATTGAATGGCGGAGTAGACTTGATGGGCCGAATGGCCTAATTCTGCCTCTAGAACCTATGAACTTATGATACAGAGACCAAATTGTAAACTAATGATAAGATCCTTTGCATTGATTACGGTCTTGGCAGATGCTAAAAAATAAATGTCATTACAATTATGAAATATAAAACAAGGGACAGCAAAAATAATCAGGTGATAATTATAGGAAGAAACTGCCCCTGCATCTGGAGGTGTGTGTTTTCACACTTCTGTACCTCTTGCCTGATGGGGGACGGGTGAAGAGGGAGTGGCCGGGGTGCGACTGGTCCTTGATTTATGCTGCCGGCTTTGCCGAGGCAGCACGAGGTGTAGATGGAGTCGATGGAAGGGAGGTTGGTTTGTGTGATGGTCTGGGCTGCGTCCACAATTCGCTGTAATTTCCCGCAGTCTCGGACGGAGCCGTTCCCAAAACCGAGCGTCCCGATAAAGTTGCTTTCCCCGGCTCATCTGTCGGAGTTGGTGAGGGGTTGTTGGGGATGTGCCGGGCTTTCTTAAGGGCCTGTCCCACCAGCATGCAACTCCATGCGATGAGCGCGACCTAACGTGGTCGCTTGAGCCGTCCGGCGTCGCGGGGCCGGTCCCACTTCGATCGCTGGAGCCGTGCGGAATTGTGCGGAGTTCGTCCCGACACCGCGCGGGGCTCCGAAAAACTGACTATGTTCAAAAATTCCGCGCGGCAACAGCTTGTCGGCTCGCAGTCGCCTCGAAGCATTACACACCGCCTCGACGTCGTGCTTCCGTGACCCTCTCTGTAGGTGCCTCCGTGGCCCTCTCTGTGTGTGGCTCCGTGGCCCTCTGTGTGTGTGCCTCTGTGCCCCTCTCTGTGTGCCCCTCTCTGTCCTGGTGAACTTACCTTAAGACTTCGATCCAAGTTTGCCTCACTTTGCGCCGCGTTGCGCCACTCACCCGACCTTCGCGCGGCCCTCGCTGCCGGTTTGGTCGCGCTTGCCGCATGCAGGCGCATGCGGGTGGGAACGGCCCTGTACAGGGGATCACCCGACCTCCGCGTGGCCCCCGCTTCTAGTTTGATCGCACTCATCGCATGGAATCGGATGCTGGTAGGACAGGCCCTTTAACCTTGATACAGGAGCCCATCCCAGGAGAGCGCGCGTGTGCGTGCGCGTGACACTCAAGAGTCTGCTGCTCCAAACAACTGGTCTCGCCCGTTGGCAGAGCCTCAACTCATCAGCACTTTAGTGCAGCCTAATTTTAAACAGTGTCGGTGAGCTGAGTTCTTGCCAACGGTAGGACCAGCTGTTACAATAACAGGGAGAAATCTCCTTTGCGGTGCGACGGGATGCAAGGGAGTGGAAGCGACATTTGAAAAACATGCGACTAATTAAATATTAAAACACAACGGAGGGAAGAGCCTGTCGAGGGAAGTTGGGACGCAAGGTGAAAGCTCTGAGGGATTGTCACAGGATGTTGCACTTGGTTCACTCAGCGACACTTACCGTACGTCGATGACAACATTTTCATCCTGAAGGAATACATTTTGGGAAGTATCGCTTTCTTTTCGCAGCTCCGAGCAGGGCCTTCGATCAGAGGTTTTCACCAATCCACGTGACCAGTGCAGAGTTTCGTTCGACACAAACTGCTGGAGTAGCTCGGCGGGACAGGCAGCATCTCTGGAGAGAAGGAATGGGTGACGTTTCGGGGGTCGAGGCCCGTTGCAGTCCTTATCAGTCGGTTTTGTTTATTGCCGCGTGTACCGAGGTGCAGTGCGAAGCTTTTGCTGCGTGCTAACCGGGGTCAGCGGAAACACGATGGGGCGGTCACGGTGGCGCAGCGGTAGAGCTGCTGCCTTACAGCAAAATGCAGCGCCGGAGACCCGGGTTCGATCCCGACAACGGAGGTGCTGTCTGTATGGAGTTTGTACGTTCTCCCCGTGATCTGCGTCGGTTTTCTCCGAGATCTTCAGTTTCCTCCCACACTCCAAAGACGTACGGGTTTGTAGGTTAATTGGCTTGGTAAATGTGTAAAATTGTCCAAGTTGGCGATTTGCAGAGTACTGCCCTGCCGACTACAAAATTCAGACGGTTCATAAGGTTCACCCTGTAACCTGCATGGGTTTCCTCCGAGGTATTCGGTTAGCTCCCACCCTCCATAGACGTGCAGGGTTTGTAGGTTTATTGGCTTGGTAAAAGTGTAAGTTGTCCCGAGTGTGTGTATGATAGTGTTAGTGTGGGGGGATCGCTGGTCAGTGGGCCAAAGGGCCTGTTTCTGCACTGTGACTCTAAATTAGACTAAACTAAATGACACGTGATTACAATCGAGCCAACTGCTGTGTGCAGAGACTGGATAAGGGAATAATGTTTAAGACAAAGTAGAGACAATAAAGTCTGGTTAAAGATAGTTCGAGGGTCCCCGATGAGATAGATAGTAGATCAGCACTGCTCTCTGGTTGTGGTGGGATGGTTGAGTTGCCTGATAACAGCTGGGAACAGTTGTTATAGCCCTGTCCCACGGTACGAGTTCATTCAAGAGCTCTCCCGAGTTTAAAAAAAAATCAAACTCATCATAAGCACGGAGAATGTACGTAGCGGGTACGTCGGAGCTCGGGGACGTCTCTTAGCGGCTCGTAACGCTAACGGCAGGTGCTCGGGAAGACTCGCGAACGGCAGGTAAGCACGGTAAGACTCGTGAAGATTTTTCAACATGTTGAAAAATGTCCACGACAGCCCCGAGTACCTACGAGTGGCCATTACCGTTAATCCCCGAGTTCGAATCAGGGCAAACTCGGGAGAACCCTTGGAATGAACTCGTACCGTGGGTCACGGCTATAAGTCTTCAACCTCGTGGGGTTGAGTATTTTTCTTCATGATTATTATCAACGACCCAATACTTCACTCATCCCAAACCTGTGGGGAATGAGGGTAGTTCGGAGCAGAGGAACCAAGGATGGACACAAAATGCTGGAGTAACTCAGCGGGACAGGCAGCATCTCTGGAGAGAAGGAATGGGTCATGTTTCCGGTCGAGATCCTTTTTCAGTCAGATTCCTTCTTGAAGAAGACACAATGTGCTGGCCAATGGGACGGACCGGTGGCCTGACGGTAGAGTTGCTGCTGTACAGCGCCAGAGATCCGGGTTCGATCCCGACCACAGGAGCTGTCTGTACGGAGTTTGTACAATCTTCCCGTGATCCTGTGGGTTTTTCTCCAGGTGCTCCGGTTTCCTCCCACATGCCAAAGACGTGCAGGTTAATTGGCTTCTGTAAATTGTCCCTAGTGTGTAGGATGGTGTATGGGGCGATCGCTGGTCGGCGTGGACTCTGTGGGCCGAAGGGCCTGTTTCCACGCTGTATCGCCAAAGTCTAAAATCACAGCGCTAAGGTCAGACAGCATCCACGGAGTACATCGCAAGAAAGGCCCCGACCTGAAACGTCACCTATCCATGTTCTCCAGAGATGACCCCTGACCCACTTAGTTCCTCCAGCACTTTGTGCCTTTTTTTTTGCTAAATCAGCATCTGCATTTCCGCATGATTCTTTATTAATATCTTTTAACAGTTCTTCAGCGATCATCCCAGTAAAAAAGCTCCTTAATGTCAGCGCCTTAAGTTGAAAGGGAGACTGCTCATTAAATTTAGGCCCCAACCCAAATTCTCTTCTTTACTTCATAAAAATATCTGAAGAGTAATTACATTTAGGGAATTAGGAATTCTGTGCCGAAAGCTGAAATATCCATCAGTTCCTTGGTTTTCAATTTTAGCATGAAATGAAAGGAATTGTCGTAGTGTATTCAGGTCTGAGGAATAGATTTCTTTCGGGGAGTTAACTTGCAGATATTATACGAAAATGTTTACTCTGTCAGATGTGATTTACTGGTTGGAGTCTTGCAAGGCAAGGGGCCTGTCCCACTGCGGAGACCTAATCTGCGAGTTTAGAAGAGTTTGCCCTCTACACGTGGTCCTAGGAGGTCCTATGAGGTCACTGGAACTCGCCTTTATGCTCGAGGGAAGTTGCCACAGTTTGGTCGAGGAACGGCTTTCAGCATGTTGAAAAATTTTCCGCGAGTATAAATTGGTCAGCATGGTTCATTTGAACTCGTAGTGCAGTGGAGCGGGGTCGCTATGTAGTTACAGGCAGTCGAGGGCAGCCGTAGGCAATCTCCTTCGCTGAACGGGCATTTTAATTGGCTCATTGGAGTTTTCAGGACCAAGGAAAACGGACCATTAATGTTAAATGCCCGCTAAACTTTATTAAACATTGTCTGGCTTCTTAAAAGTGTCTCCACTCCTTCTCTCCCCTCCTTCTCCCCCCCCCTTCTCCCCCCCTTCTCTCCCCTTCTCTCCCCCTCTCTCCCCTCTCTCCCCCTCTCTCTCCGCGCTCTCTAAAGGACTTACTGTACACTGTCCAGCCGTCTTTTACCTTCCTGTTCATCGCGGGTGTGAATTTCAGACAGCGCTGCCCCCGCTTTCCCTGGCAAGCCGCCTTTGCAATGTGTGTGTGTGTGTGTGTGTGTGTGTGTGTGTGTGTGTGTGTGTGTGTGTGTGTGTGTGTGTGTGTGTGTGTGTGTGTGTGTGTGTGTGTGTGGTCGGTCGATCCAGCGCGCGGTTTCATCAGACGGTCGAACCAGCTCGAGGTTTTCCAGGCGAGTGCCCTCGAGCTTGAAGGTCGAAGACAGTTGCTGAAAAGTCTTGTTAGTGGGACAGGCCCTTTAATGTGCCAG
Organism: Raja brachyura; assembly: GCA_963514005.1. Next base: position 7,127,046 of record OY740797.1, on the reverse strand, counting down.
AAGTTGTAGGTTCAAGGATAGATTATTTGAGGCAGTCACGGTGGCGCAGCGGTAGAGTTGCTGCCTTACAGCGCCAGAGACCCGGGTTCGATCTCGACTATGATAGCCGCGTGTATGGAGTTGGCACGTTCTCCCCATGACCACGTGCGTTTTCTCTGGCTGCTCCGGTTTCCTCCCAAACTCCAAAGGCGTACAGGTTTGTAGGTTAATTGGCTTTGGTAAGCTGTAAAGTTGCCCCTGGAGTGCAGAATAGTGCTAGTGTATGGGGGTGATGCTAGTCGGCATGGAGTCGGTGGGCCGAAGGGCCTTTTTTGGCGCTGTAAACTAAATGGACGAATATGTGGACTCAAAATGTTGGAATACGTCAGTGGGTCCGGCATTGTCTCTGGAGAAAATGGAGAGGTGATGTTTCGGGTTGGGACCCTTCTTCAGACTGTTTGTAGTGGGGGGGAGGGGGGGGGGCGCGTGGGTGGAACTGGAAACGAGAAAAGGACCAGGACAAATCGCGGCTAGCAACAGATGACCTCAGGCAAGGAGCTTCGCCGATAGGCTAATTATTGGCTAGACATGGTGTGAGCACAAGAGGGATCCATCGTTACGATCTGTGGAACTGGTTGATGGACTTATCATATGTTGATAGAATGGAGCGTCGAGAAGGATGAGAGGGGATCTTATCGAAACATATCGGACACACTAGAGGCAGGAAACATGTTCCCGGTGTTGGGGGAGCCCAGAACCAGGGGCCACAGTTTATGAATAAGGGGTTGGCCGTTTAGAACGGAGATGAGGAAACACGTTTTCACGCAGAGAGTTGTGAGTCTGTGGAATTCTCTGGATGCTTTCAACAGAGATCTAGACAGAGCTCTTGAAGATTGCGGAGTCAAAGGATATGGGGACAAGGCAGGAACAGGGTACTGATTGTGGGTGATCAGCCATGATCACAGTGAATGGCGGTGCTGGCTCGAGGGGCCCAATGGCCCACTCCTGCAACTATTGTCTTTTGTCTTAGAGTGGGGAACGGGGGGGAGGTGAAGGGGGAGGGAGGTGTTTGTAAAAGTTACCTAAAATTGGAGAATTCAAATCCAAACCACCCCCTCCCCAGGTACTTTCCCCTGCAACTGCAGGAGGTGTAAGACCCATCCTTATACCTCCTCATACCTTACACCTGGCCTTCATTCTGAAGAAGGGTCCCAACCCCTCCCCACGTTCTCCAGAGATGCCGCCTGACGTATTGAGTTACTCCAGCACTTTGTGTTTGTTTGTTGTCAACCTGCATCTGCAGTTCCTTGTTTCTACATTCTTACTTTTTTTTTACCAATATTGCAGAGCCTTGACTTAATTTATGTATCATTTATATTTATACAACCAGTGCATTTGTTTGTCTCTGTGTTTATTATTAACCAAGAACTCTTCGTTCCAAATAATTTGTTCTGCACCATAATATATCGTAATCATAGACAGGGCACGGTGGCGCAGCGGTAGAGCTACTGCCTTTCAGCTCTACTTCTTCTTTCGTGTGGCGTGCACAGCCTAAAGTTGCTGGACAACTTGTTCTATTTGGTCTTCTGTTTGTGCACGTCGAGTTGATTGCATTAGTCGAAACAGGGCGGACCACGTGACGGTTGCACTCTTCCACCCCCTTACAGCTCTTGGAGCGCCAGAGACCCGGGTTTGATCCCGACTGCGGGTGCTGTCTGTACGGAGTTTGTACGTTCCACCCCCCTTTGACTGCACGGGTTTTCTCCGAGAACTTCGGTTTCCTCCCACACTCCAAAGGCACACTGCGCAGGTTTGCAGATTAATTGGCTTGGTGTAAATGTACAAAATGTCCCTAGTGTGTGTAGGATAGTGTTAATGTGCGGGGATCGTTGGTCGGCACAGACTCGGTGGGCCGAAGGGCCTGTTACCGTGCTGTGTCTCTGAGCTAAACTAAACTAAACTAAACATGGAATAAACCGTTCTACGTTGGCGATATCCAAAGACCTCAAAGACGTATTGTAGGTCTGTTGCCATCCTTTTGTCTTCTTGAGAGCTGATTTTATAGATTGCACTTCCGAAAACTTGTAAAATGTTGTCAGTTGCATAACTCCAGGGTGATTGCAAGCTTTCCATCAGTAGCGCGAGGCATTAGCGGGTTGATTCAAGGGAAAAGGCTTTTAAGAAACCATGGCTTTTCTCTGCTCCTCTTCACCATTTCCTTTATCTTAATAAATAATGAGTCTGCCATTGGCTGACAATGAAATATTTTGAAAATAGTTTTAATGTATAACTGGCAGTAGACCTGTTGGGCATTGATAAATTGAGCAAACAGGGAAGATGGCAAACCCCTGAAATATTAATGACCTGTTTCACAAGTGTTATTAGAAAATTTGCTTGCTTGTTTTATGCACATTAAACGTGCCGCAAGTTAACCTGCAGCTGAACGCAGGCAATTGACTGCAGAACCTTCCTCTTTGTGTGCCAAGACAAAAAGAGGGACTAATTATAGGTGCGTCTATCCATTCATACTTCCAGGGATCGCATTCGGTTTGTGATTTTGCGTGCAGACTATGAACTTTTAATTGCAATTTAATTCCAAACTTAGTTCGGAAATCTAACAAAGTTTGCTCGTGGATTGTGTCTGGAATTAATGTCGGTGAAGGTCGAATCGAAGTGTTAATTTTCAAGCTGCATTTTTCGCATTAAATGCACTGGAGGGCACTTTGATCGGTCAAAGAAATAAGGCTTCATCGATTTTTATTTACAGCAATATTTTATTATTATTCATGTCGCTGGGGCTTACAGGATTATAAACAAGGACTATTGGGTCCATTACCATCTGATTATTGCACTTCACATACTGATAAGGGATCAGATCCTATTGGTTATAGCCAGTGTGATTTTTTCCAAGACAACCATTAATGTTAAAACATATTTTGGTTGTAATTCATAATGAGTCAATAACTATTTCTCGGATATCTACCTTGATTGAAATGTGTTGGTACCTTTTTTCAGGATTATGCACGAGGCTTGATTGGCTTTTAATATAAATATCTTTAAAACGCCAAATATCTGGAAAACCTGGATAAAAATCGTGGCAAATATTGTGGCAATGAACTCCAAATTAATATTGTATTGGAGTTCTAGATCTTGTACAAAATAGATGAAGATTAGCATTCCCAAGGGAGTATGGAATTAATCCAGCGTTTTAGCCAGTTACATGAAAAGGCATTGAAAGTACATATTAATTATGTTCATAAAATGTCATAATGAATGTGTTTATTAGTGTACTAAGTGACCCAGTAATTCATATTAATCTTGCGCTGACATCAGTGTTATATTAATATTCTTTGTTTAAATGAGATGTGACAGATTAAAAGCCTTGTGAAATGAATTAATTTTTATTGTGCTCGACATTGCACAAAACCATTACATCATGGCAGTACAAGACACTTTGCAGAAGGTAAATAAATCAGATCAAAGCCATTATCCCATGATCTAGCTCAATTATTCACAACATCTCCATGCAATATTTAACAAGTAATTCACTCATTTATATATGTATGTTTTATGCACATAAGAGTCACTGTAATCTAAATTATGTATTTTTACAAACAAGAATTCAATATTTTAGCAAATATAAGAAACATAATTATCGCAGCTGTTCTGGTTGGGAAATTAGTTATGAATATTTTAATGATTTTGAAAAAATTATAGCTAGTTTCAGACAGCGATGTGTACAATTAAATTTGCTAATGAAATCTTAATCAACAGAGATTATAATCTATTCCAAAACAACTCTCCTCTTTTCATTCTGTTTGGCAGACCATATTTTGTCCCAATTTCATCTGTTTTTAGACCACTATTATATATTTAATGCCACTACTGGCATTGTTGCTGTCTTACAGTGGCAGAGACCTGGGTTCGATCCTGACTACGGGTGCTGTCTGTACGGAGTATGTACGATCTCCCTGTGACCGCGTGGGTTTTCTCTGGGCGTTCTCGCTTCCTTCCACATTCCAAAGACGTACAGGTTTGTATGTTAATTGGCTTCTGTAAATTGACCCAAGTGTGTAGGATAGAACTAGTGTACTGGTGATCGCTGGTCGGCGCGGACACAGTGGACCAAGTGGACCTGCCTCCACACTGTATCCCTAAACTAAACTAAACTAAATTAAACCAACCCAAACCAAACTTATCCTTTATCTGTACACTGCGAACGACTTGATTGTAATCTTGTATAGTCTTTTATTTCGCTGGATAGCATGCAAACAAAACATGACCTAAACTGAACTGGTCCTGGGACCTAACAAATCCACACTGACCACCAAGCAACCTTCCGCAGGAAGCCTTCGCTGCAATATTTTATTCACCCACATTCTCATCGACTCTTCACTCCCCCCCCCGGTTCTACCACCCATCTACACTCTGGATGCTAATTACAGCGGGCAATTAACCAACCATCCTGCACGTCTTTGGAGTGTCGGAGGAAACCGGAGCACCCGGAGGAAACGCACGCGGCCTCAGGGAGAACGTGCAAACTCCACACAGTCAGCACCTGATGGCAGGATTGAACCCTGGTCTCTGGCGCTGTGAGGCTGTTGTGCTATAGGTGGGTTCACCTGCCACCTATCGTTTTTGAAGGGTAATGGTTAGAGACCTAATTCTATCAAATTATAAGATAAAATGTGGGCAAGCAACGCAAATTGTGTTTCAGGGCTTTCTTATAAGACACATAAACCTGGTTTAAATTAGTAAGATATGAGGAGTTTAGGTTTAGTTTAGTTTAGTTTAGTTTGGAGATACAACGCAGAAACAGGCCCTTCGGCCCACCAAGTCCATGTTGACCAGCGATCCCCGCACACTAACACTACCCTACACACACTATGGACAATTTACATTTATACCAAGCCAATTTACCTACAGGTTTGGAGTGTGGGAGGAAACCGAAAATCTCAGAGAAAAAACCCACATGGGTCATGGGGAGAACGTATAAACTCCGTACGGACAAGCGCCCGTAGTTGAGATCGAACCCGGGTCTCTGGCGCATCAAACGCTGTAAGGCAGCAACTCTACCGCTGCGCCACCGTGCCATCCCATATAGGAGAGGAAAATGCAAAGTAATATTCTCAACAACGTCTGCATGAGGGAGATCACTTTTTTTTTCCTGTCCCTTGATAAACGAGACCTCCACTCATCTAAAAAAATATCTATTTTCAACACTTTAGAAATGCCCTTCTGAACAGGGAAGGGTATGTGTTTGCACCAAGATGGATACAGGACTTCCTTCATCCATAAGTATGATAGATTTGCCTTTCTGAGCATCACACAGTCAATGTGCGCAGTCTCCTATGTGGGGACATTAGGAGGCATAGATAGAGTGGATGTGGAGAGGATGTGTCCACTGGTGGGGGAGACTAGAACCAGAGGTCACAGCCACAGAATTAAAGGACGCACTTTTAGAAAGGAGGTGAGAATGAACTTCTTTAGTAAGAGGGCAGTTAATCTGTGGAACCCATTGCCACAGAGGGCTGTGGAGGCCAAGTCTGTGGTTATTCTTAAGGCAGAAATTGACACATTCTTGATTAGAACTGATGTCAGGGGATATGGGGAGAAGGCAGGAGAATGGGATTAGGAGGCAGAGATCAGCCACGATTGAATGGTGGAGTGGACTCGATGGGCCGAATGGCCTAATTCTACTTCTATAACTTGTGAGTTATGAGACTGTACTCACATATCCACTTTACTTTTAAATGTTAAAATCGATCCTGCCTCCACCACTTCTGCAGGAAGATCATTCCACACAGCCACCACTCTCTGAGTAAAGAAGTTCCCCCTCATGTTACCCCTAAACTTCTGTCCCTTAATTCTCATGTCATGCCCTCTTGTTTGAATCTTCCCTACCCTCAATGGGAAAAGCTTATCCACGTCAACTCTGTCTATCCCTTTCATCATTTTAAAGACCTCAATCAAGTCCCCCCTTAACCTTCTGCGCTCCAAAGAATAAAGACCCAACTTGTTCAACCTTTCTCTGTAACTTAGTTGCTGGAACCCAGGCAACATTCTAGTAAATCTCCTCTGTACTCTCTCTATTTGCTTTGCTGGCTTGCATTATCTTGCACTAAACATTATTCCCTAGTCATGTATCTGTACACTGTAAATGGGTCGACTGTAATCACGTATTGTATTTCTGCTGAATGGTTGGCATGCACAAAAGCTTTTCACTGTACACGTGACAATAAACTGAACTGAACTGGAGTCGTATAGGATGGAAGCAGGCCCTTCAGCCCAACTTTCCCATGCCGACCAACATGCCCCATCTACACTACTTCCACCTGCATGTGTTTGGCCCATATCCCTCGAAACTTATCCTATCCACCTGCCTGTCCAAATGTTTTTTAAACCTCGTGGTGGTACCTGCCTCAACTACCTCCTCCGGCAGCTAACTCCTGTGTCGAACTCCAGGACAAATACTTCATTTGGATCTTACATACAGTGTCAAAAGACGTATGTCACATGTGCCTAGATGCAGTGAGAAGCTTTTTGTTGCGTGCTAACCGGTCAGCGGAAAGACTACAATCGAACTATCCACAGTGTACAGGTACAGGATAAAGGGAATAAAGTGAGGAAAGTTTCACTCAGGAAGCAGGCAAAGAGTCGCCACGTTTCTGGTGCCGATAAAGTTTCTAGTATAGTCTTATCGCAGTCGCTGCCTCAAAAAGGCAGCCAATATCGTCAAAGACCCACACCATCCTGGCCAGACACTCATTTCACCGTTGCTATCGGGAGAAGGTACAGGAGCCTGAAAACTGTAACGTCCAGGTTCAGGAACAGCTTCTGCCCCACAGCCATCAGGCTATTAAACACTGCAATGAATAAGCGCTGAACTGCAAAAGACTATATTATTATTGCACTATATTTGTTAATTAGTGAACTTTTTTTTTTCACTTCCCCCGTTATGTACTATGTTTAAATATTCACATATTCTGTTGTGCTGCAGCAAGTAAGAATCTCATTGTCCCATCCGGGACATGTGACAATAAAGCACTCCTGGCTCTTGTCTTATCTTCTTGGGCGGCGCAACTCTCGTCGCAGCGGCCTCTGCAATCCGTCTGTCTTTTTTTAATTTTTTGTCTCGTTTGAGTGTTGTTAGTTAGTGTTTTTTTTAGTTGGATATGTGTGGGGGGGGGGGGGCGGGGTGGGAAAACTTTTAAAATCTTTTCCCTGTACGGAGGACCCGACCTTTTCTCTGTCGGGTCTCCGTTGCCGTTGGGGCCTAGCACCATGGAGCGGCCTCCAACCGGACCTGGGACTCCAGTCGCGGAGCTGCGGGCTTACTTACCATCGTGGGGCTGGCCGAGTTCTGAACGGGAGGAGCTGTGGTAGCGCGCTGCTGCTGCCCGACCCCGGAGATTCGGAGGCTCCAGCTGCAGGCCGGTGGACGGTAACACCGGGAGCTCGCGGGTCTCTGGTGGGAGACCGCTTTTCGGAGCTCCCGCGGCAGCAACTTCTCCCGCCCGAGTTGCGGGGTTGAAGGCGACCTGGAGCGGGGCCTTACATCACCCGGCGCGGCTTTGATGGCCATGGGACTAGCTAGGGCCCGCCGGGGGCTCCAACATCAAGACCCGGAGCGGGGCCTTGCATCGCCCGGCGCGGCATGAATGGCCGCGGGACTTATTTACCATCGCCCGCCGGGGGCTTTGACCGGGAGAAGAATGGGGAGTGCAGGGGAGAGATAAGACTTTGCCTTTCATCACAGTGAGGAGGAGATTCACTGTGGGTTACACAAAAAGCTGGAGAAACTCAGCGGGTGCAGCAGCATCTAAGGAGCGAAGGAGATAGGCGACGTTTCGGGTCGAGACCCTTCTTCAGACTCAGCCATGATCACATTGAATAGTGGTGCTGGCTCGAAGCACCCATCATCTATTGGATATTCACTGTGATGGATGTTTGTGTAAAATGTGTTGTGTCTTGGTTCTTTTCTTGTTTGTATGACTGCAGAAACAAAATTTCGTTTGAACCTCAATGAGGTTCAAATGGCAATAAACGGTATTGTAATAATTGTAATTGTAATCTTCTTGTGCCCCCCCCCCCCTCGCCATGACCTCTTGGTTCTTGGTGACCCTGTCGGGACCCTCTTGGTTCTTGTTGCCCCCCACCCTCTGCCGGGTCCGACTTTGTTCTCGGCTGCCCCCCCTGTCGGAGTTAAGCCCCTGTCCCACTGTACGAGGTAATTCAAGAGTTCTCCCGAGTTTTCCCCTGATACGAACTCGGAGAATGTCCGTAGCGGGTCCGTAGGAGTTCGTGGATGTCTCGTAGCGGCTCGTAGGAGTAAAAAGTAACAACTTTTTTCCTCACGAGTATCTTTTTACTCGTGGACATTTTCCTGCAGGGATGAAAAAACGTCACGAGTTTACCGGATGTCCCGAGTACCTACCGTTAGCATTACGAGCTGCGACAGGACATCCACGAACACCTACGGACTCCGAGTTCGAATCACGGGAAAACTCTGGAGAACTCTTGAATTACCTCGTACAGCAGGACAGGGGCTTTAGTTGGAGCTCTTAAAGATAGGAGTTAGATGGAGCTCTTAGAGATAGCGGAGTCAGGGGATACGGGGAGAAGGCAGGAACGGGGTACTGATTGGGGATGATCAGCCATGATCACATTGAATGGCGGTGCTGGCTCGAAGGGCCGAATGGCCTACTCCTGCACCTATTGTCTATTGTCCCCCCCAATGTTGGGCCCCTCTTTGTTCTCGACGGCCCCCCAATAGTTTGGCAGCTACGCCCTCATCTGTTTTGCGAATGCCTCTCCAGACGTTGTAGTTCTTGTAGATTTTTAAATACGTTTCACTCATTTTTTTCAATGACCTTTCCGAATCAGGCCATGACGTCATTGCTGCAAAAACTCTTATGTTGGTGTCAAACTTTACCAAAGTTCCGTGCCAATAATAAAATCGTTTTTATTATTAATGTTTAATGTTTTATGTGTGATTCCTAACTGTCACTGTATGTCGTTGTCACTTGCGGGCGGAGCACCAAGGCAAATTCCTTGTATGTGAATACTTGGCCAATAAACCTATTCATTCATTCCTTCATTCATTCCTTCATTCGTACACTCCATTCATGACTATTGATTTCTCTAACTTCAAGTAACCTCTGCATTCGCTCTCTCTCCATCCCTCCCCGACACCAGCTTCTCGGTCTCACCCAGCAAGCAGTCAACAGTGGCCTGTTTCCTTTTTCGTTTTTGCACATCTTTCATCATCTGTTCCATATCTCTCTCCATCACCGTCTATACCTCTCGTTTCCCTTTCCCGTGACTTTCGGTCTGAAGAAAGGTCTCGACCCGAAACGTCACCTATTCCTTCTCTCCAGAGATGCTGCCTGTCCCGCTGAGTTACTCTAGCATTTTGTGTGTATCTTCCATATAACCATATAACCATATAACCATATACCAATTACAGCACGGAAACAGGCCTTCGCGGCCCTTCCAGTCCGTGCCGAACATTTATTTTCCCCTAGTCCCATCTACCTGCACTCAGACCATACCCCTCCATTCCCTTCCCGTCCATATACCTATCCACTTTACTATTAAATGTTACAATCGATCCTGCCTCCACCACTTCTGCTGGAAGATCATTCCACACAGCCACCACTCTCTGAGTAAAGAAGTTCCCCCTCATGTTACCCCTAAACTTCTGTCCCTTATTTCTCATGTCATGCCCTCTTGTTTGAATCTTCCCTACCCTCAATGGGAAAAGCTTATCCACGTCAACTCTGTCTATCCCTTTCATCATTTTAAAGACCTCAATCAAGTTCCCCCTTAACCTTCTGCGCTCCAAGGAATAAAGACCTAACTTGTTCAACCTTTTTCTGTAACTTGTTCAACCTTTTTCTGTAACCTTTCTTCAGTTTTAATCAGCATCTGCAGTTCCTTCCGACACATTCCAATCCTTTAAACATGATTGATTAGGCTTTGAGGGATTTATTGAAATCTCTGGTCTTAATGCCTGCTATTTCATATGTAACTTTTGGATTATTAATACGGATTGTTAATATTACAGGTAGATTTTTGCTCATTTGTGGTGTTATGATATGGGCACGACCAGCAACCTACAAACCCGCATGCCTTTGGGATGTTCACAGGCGATCGATGGTTGGCGTGGACTTGGTGGGGCAAAAATGTATTCTTATTATTTTCCTTCATGCAATCATCCTCTGGTTTAAATATATTTTTCAGGAGAAATGTGGCAGTGGATGGCAACATTGAAATACGTGGTGGAACTCCGTGACAATCAGGCCTCGGTTACATGTTGACATCTGTTATGCAGTGTTACTGTGCAATGTACAGAGCACAGGCACCACTCCAGCACGAAACACTCTACTCAACGGCCTGTGGTAATCATAAGATCATAAGTGATAGGAGCAGAATTAGGCCATTCGGCCCATCAAGTCTACTCCACCATTCAATCAAGGCTGATCTATCTCTCCCTCCTAACCCCATTCTCCTGCCTTCTCCCCATAACCTCTGACACCCGTACTAATCAAGAATCTATCTATCTCTGCCTTAAATATATCCACTGACTTGTGGCCTCCACAGCCTTCTGTGGCAAAGAATTCCACAGATTCACCACCCTCTGACTAAAGAAATTCCTGCTCATCTCCTTCCTAAAATAACGTCCTTTAATTCTGATACTATGACCTCCAGTCCTGGACTCTCCCACTAGTAGAAACATCCTCTCCACATCCACTCTATCCAGGCCTTTCACTGTTCTCTACGTTTCAATGAGGCCCCTCCTCATTCTTCTAAACTCCAGCGAGTACAGGCCCAGTGCCGACAAACGCTTAATGACTGCTGTTGAAAGCACCGTCTGCTCAAAATGTTATTGGATGCGTTAGAATATGATGGCTGGATTAGTCTGCAATTGCAGGGCTGCCAACATTGGGTGAGAGTTGAGAGTGAGAAATTGCGAGGGGGTGTAGTTTGGGGGGGGGGGGGGGGGGGGGGATCAACAGGTACAGAACGTGAATGGCCTTAGTATTTTCATGTATGGAAATCAGATTATAATTCATGGTGTTATACATATATATAGAGAAACAAAAACCAAGAAACAAGGCATGAGGTGTTGGCCTTCCATCACTGTTCTCCACAATTAAATTAATCAACCTTACCCTTTGACTATAGCAACAAGACAAAAATAATGCCACATATTCAACCGTATATGGTTCAATTAAATTAAGATATATATGTAAAACATATATATGGAAACAGGCCCTTCGGCCCACCAAGTCCACACCAACGTGACCGAGATTCATCCCCGCGGCTCCGGAGACGGCACCGACGCCCCCACGCACCCGGTTCGCTCCTGGCAACTCCATGCGGTGCGGACAGAGCGGCCGCCGGCCTCAGAGTCGCCGGAGGTGAGGGTGGGAGGTGCGAGCGGTGCCTGGAGAGGATGGGGGGGGGGGGAGGTTTGCTGGGACCACCGCTGAGTCTCACCTCTCACACCATTTGCGGGTGCGGCAGAGCGGCGGACAAAAATGCTGGAGAAATGCTTGAGTGTGAAGAAGGGTCAAACTCAGACACAGATGCTGCCTCACCCGCTGAGTTTCTCCAGCATTTTTGTCTACATTGCCATTTTAAATAGTGTGCGATGGGCTAAAGCCAATTAAAGTGCTCGTTATTTACGGGGAAACCGCCGACAAAAAAACGATTCTCATTGGTGAGTGTTAAACGAGTGTGCATTTATTTATTCATATTTAAAAAAAATATTTTTTTGAGCGTGAGAACTTCTGTCATCAGCGTGAGAGCGTGAGAATTTCCTCAAATGCGTTAGTCTCACGCTCAATGCGTGAGAGTTGGCAGCCCTGCAATTGAATCTCACGCTCAGAAACTGTGCGTGCGACTCGGGAGTTCAAAGGGAAAGTTGCGGGGGCTTGTGGTAAATTCCGATTCAATTCTCAAAGTGGAAATAGCTACTTCCCGAGTTTAAAAATGTGCGGCAACGTAACAATGTTGTCATCGCGTATTCACCTCAATTTGAATTCCTGCCTCCATTTGAATTCTCGACCCGAAACGTCGCGGTCACAAGAATCACAAGAATCAGGGAATTAATTAGAACCACAAGCTAGAATAAATGCACTGATTCACGATTATAGTGAGACCCCCTGCCAGTGGTGACTGCTCACAGCTAGGTAACGACGTAATCCAAGTTTATATGGACAGGAAACGTGTTTCTGGCAATCAGGGCCATTACCAATACACAACACAGTCTGGAGTTTCAGAGCAGTTATTCTAAAAATAGTTAACTTCAAGGGAACACTTGGGTACATGCGAACCGACCATTTTACTTTAGTTTAAGAAGGAACTGCAGATGCTGGATAAGCCCACTTCCATCAACTCTTTTAGATTTTGTTCAATTTAGTTTAGAGATATCCATGTGGGGATGAACAAGATGCTAAACTAATAGCAAAGAAACAAGCTCAATGTGTCAGGCAGCAGCTTTCATTTAGTTTAGTTTAGAGATACAGCGTTGAAACAGGCCCTTCGGCCCACCCAGTTCGTGCCGACCAGCGATCCCCACACACTGACACTATTCTACACACACTCGGGACAATTTACATGTGCACCAAAGCCAATTAACCTACAGACCGGCACGTCTTTGGAGTGTGGGAGGAAACCGGAGCGTTCGGAGAAAAGCCACGCAGGTCACGGGGAGAACGTACAAACTCCGCACAGACAGCACCTGTAGTCAGAATCGGGTCTCTGGCGCTGTGAGGCAGCAACTCTACCACTGCGCCACCCTGCCGCACCTGTTCCTGACGTTGAATGCAATAAAACGACAGTTCTTCTCTCTCTAACAACAAATGGGTTGTACGCAAAGTACATGGAGAAATCTTGTGAAAAGCTTCTGTTGTGTGCTAACCAGTCAGCGGAAAGACAGTACATTGAAGAAAGGTCTGAAGAAGGGTCTCGACTTGAAACGTCGCCTATCTCCTTTGCTCCTTAGATGCTGCTGCGCCCGCTGAGTATCTCCAGCTTTTTGTGTAACCCTCGATTCTCCAGCATCTGCAGTTCCTTCTTTAACACATGATTACATTTACCATGTATAGATCCATGATAAGGGAATTACGTTTAGTGCAAGGCAAAGCAGGCAAAGTCTGATCAAGGGTAGTCCGAGGGTCACCAATGAGGGAGATATTAGTTCAGGACACATCTGGTTGTGGTAGGATGATACAGTTGCCTAATAACAGCGGGAAGCAACTGTCCCTGAATCTTAGGATGGAAATGAGGAGAAACTTTGTTGCCAAGGGTTTAAATATTTGGAGGTACCTGCCTCAGAGGGTTGTTGATGTTTAGCTACTGATGATATGAGTTTGAGATTAGCAAATTGTTGGTGATTTATGAATAGGCGGTAACATTTTATTCAGATACACGGTTAGAGCAGCACTGTGGCGCAGCGGTAGAGTTGCTGTCTTACAGCGCTTTCCGCGCCGGAAACCCGGGCACGATCCCGACTACGTGTGTTGTCTGTACGGAGTTTGCACGTTCTCCCCGTGACTTGCGTGGCTTTTCTCCAAGATCTCTGGTTTCCTCCCACAGTCCAAAGACGTACAGGTTTGTAGCTGAATTGGATTGGTATATGTGTAAAATTGTCAACAGACCATAGACAATAGGTGCACGAGAAGGCCATTCGGCCCTTCAAGCCAGCACCGCCATTCAATGTGATCTTGACTGTCCCTAGTGTGTGTAGGATACCGTTAATTTGCAGGATCGCTGGTCGGCGCGGTGGTCCGAAGGGGCCAGTTTCCGCGCTGTATCTCTAAACTAATTTTAGAGACGCACCCATGATTTTATGGAATAGCTCAAAGACTTAAGGGGGCCACGTTTTTGCTTCTAGCTCTTATATTCCTGTGAGCGGCGACATTTTTACGCAGGTCCACGATCTTGTCCGCAAACACACACTTTCTCCTGACGTCTTCTGTATCCTTTCTAAGAATCATCAAGTATGTATTTGAAAGCTGCGATCAATTCTACATAAATTGTTGCATGAGACACACACTTTATGTCGCAATAACATTTGGCATGAAAAAGTTCATCCTAATCTACCTCTTATCTTGGGATCCCGACCTTACTGATTTATTTACCGTTGGAAGCAATTTGTCTTCTCAAGGGGAACCACAAGGATGTACAGTGTCCTATTACATGAAGATGAATCACACATTCTCTTTCGCCACCTTTTTAACTAGCCTTGCCCCTGCATTTATGAAGCTCAGAACTATTCAAAATGCTTGACTGTATTTCAATGGCAACATCACAAATCATTCATGAAATAATAACAGATTATGAAATAGTTTTTTTGAACCCTGGATAGTTGTTGGAGATATTAAATTTTTACTTTTTCGGTAAATTAACCCGCAGAAGTGAACTCAAATCTAATGAACTCCCATCTCCTGTTCAGCTATCAGCTGGGAAACATTCAGCGATATTATTTGATGGAGCCTCTAATCTCTGGCGAAGATTGAAACAAAAAAGCTGGAGTAACTCAACGGGACAGACAGCATCTCCGGAGAAAAGGAATAGGTGCATTTAGGATCGGGTTTGAGAAGGGTCTCGACCTGAAACGTCACTTATCCCTTTTCCCCAGAGGTGCTGCCTGACTCGCTGAGTTATTCCAGCATTTTGTGTCTATCTTCTGCTGAGAAAAGATCACCTTATCCTCTCCCAGTGTATAGTCATGGATAGCAAAATCAGAGCTTTCATGCCATTTTTAATTCTGTTGATCTGGATTTTAAGGTGTTGACATTATACTTCCATTGAGTTTTTAGGAATCAATGTTATTTTTAAATGAGACCCTCTAAAATTCACTGCTCCCCTCAGTTTCCACGCATGTTAAAATGCACCAAAAATGAAGAGTATGATTTGGGTAAATGGTGTCAGAGAATTGAAAGAGAGAATTTGTCCACTCTCTCACTCTCTGTCTCGCTCTCGTTACACTTACACCAAGGTCAGATTTCAATAAAATGAATCGCAGATTTGAGGAGACTGTATCTTCTGCGCATTTTCTACAGGGCACTGAATGTCACCTCCCCTGTTACTTCTCTCACCTCTCCCAATATTTTTGAAATGTAACGAACCCCCCGCAGAGCGCGCATGTTGGTAACACAGGATGTTTTATGTAATCTGCACATTTCCATCTGAAGTCTACGTCTTCCAGGGTGTGATCAACGCAATTCTTTATTCCGTTCCGCGCGACTTTGCGGCGCCTCGCATTCTTCATCCTGCAGCTTTAAATTAACTCTCTTTCTTCGAATAATTCCAGAGACTGCTGCTGCCCCTCCGTGACCCACCTTTATCTGCGCCTTACAACAGTTCTACAAGAGGCCAAAATGACCGCTCTTCTGGGAAGCGCGCAGTTTCCGTGATAACATCCATTCCCCAAACAGGGACAAGAGCAGAGCTGTGAAACAACCTATTACCTCTTTAAAAACTGTCGCAAATACACCACAAACTTTTTCCTTTCTCAGCGTACTTGAAAACGGCAGCAAATCAGGCAACAAACTGCATATCACAAGAGACCATTCCTTACCCTTTATTAGAGAAAACCCAGATCAACTTGTGTCTTTATCTTGCACTAAACGTTATTCCCTCCATCCTGTATCTGTACACTGTGTACGCCTCATTTGTAATCATGTATTGTCTTTCCGCTGCCTGGTTAGCGCGCAACAAAAAAGCGTTCACTGTACCTCGGTACACGTGACAATCAAGTAAACTAAACAAGCTAACGGAAACTACGCATTGCTTGATACTTTCCAATTTACCCAAAACGAGACC